>CAWUFW010007040.1:0-600000 GCA_963921515.1 Calotriton arnoldi | reverse complement strand
AGTGAAACGTCCAACTAACTATAACGACCCTGAAACCTATGGTTTTTTCAGTGAATATATATATATATATATTATCTACTGGCGGTCGCCAGTAGATAGTTATAGTTAGGACCTATTATCCATAGGAAATTCGTAACATTCTTTTCCCAATAACTTTGGCGCCGGTTGACGAATCTTCCCGAAATTTTCAAAACTTATGGCCCGCTCCGGTCCACTCCTATTTTGAAAGTTTTGAGGTGATTCATCAAGTGGGGGCCGAGAAAAAAGGGGGGTCCCAAAACGTGTTTTCTCCATGTTAATTCCTATAGGAAACTTTAGACACGGCTACAACCCGAACTGTTGAATGGAATTACACCAAATTTGGCAAAAAAGTAGTGCTTGGTTCAGAAAGCGCCCTTTTTTTAAATGGTGTAAATCCGTTCAGTAGTTGCGGAGAAATTAAAAAAATAAGAGTCCAAAAATTAATTTCCCATAGGAAACTTTATGCAAGGCTACAGCCAAAACTGCGGAACGGAATTACACCAAATTTGGAAAAAAGGTAGTGCTTGGTTCAGAAAGCACCCTTTTTAAAAATGGTGTAAATCCGTTCAGTAGTTGCTGAGAAAATCAAAAATAAAAGTTTCAATATTTAGAGGCACGGAGGATCCGCGTACCCTCCTGACCACGAGCTTTATTCTAATTGGCTGTCAACACTCCAAACCAGGAAGTGTTGGCAGCCATCTTGTGACTCGGTAGAACCGAGTCACAAGAAAACAGAAAAACAGTTGCGTAAAACAAGAAAAGGGGGCAGGGTAGAAACACCCTGACCCCCTAGGCCTGCTCAGGGGGTCCCACAAGGACCCCCAGGGTCCAAAAAAGCATTTTTTTTTTATAAAAGCGCCGAGATGTGCGGAGGATCCGCGGATCCAGCCGCGAAAATTAAAAAAACGAAGCGCGGGCTGCCGCGCTTCGTTAATATTTAGGCCCCGGGTGGGCCAGGTCCCAGGGGCAGTGAAAAAAATTAGTGTGGGGGGTCCCAATCCCCCCCACACTGCCCCGGGGACCGCCACCCCCCGGAGCTTTGCATAAATATTTGCGGGGGCACATGGCCCCCCGCAGCCCTGGGGACCGCTACCCCCCGGGGCTTCTTTTTTTAATGCATGGGTGGGCCTCAAAAGCCCCCCCAAGCCCCAGGGACTGCCACCCCCCGGGGCTTTGATTAATTATTTGTGGGGGGTACACTGCCCACCCCGCAGCCCCGGGGACCGCCACACCCCCCGGGCTTCTTTTTAAAAAAAAGAAATACCTGTGTGGGGGGGCTTGAGCCCCCCACACATGCCCCGGGGACCGCCACCTCCCCGAAGCTCTAATTATTCAAATTTGGGGGTCCTGACAGACCCCCAAGCCCCGGGGACCACCACCTCCCCGGGGCTTTGCAAATGGTGGGAGGGGGGCCGCGCGGCCCCCCTCCTGGAGCCAGTGATGGCCCTGGGGACCGCCACCCCCCAGGGCTGGCTCCTGCAGTGTCCCGGGGTACCCACCCCCGGGACACTGCTGTTTGCAATGACAGGACGGGAGCCTCGCGGCTCCCGCCCTGTCACTGCAAACTGCTTTGCTTCATTGAAGTGAGAGCAGGAAACCTGCTCTCGCTTCAATGAAGCACAGCAGATTGCTTTTCCACACGGGGAGCTGCATGTTAGCAGCTCCCCATTTGGAAAAGCAATGCCGGCTCCCGTAGGACGCGGGGAGCCGGCGGGACCGTGGGGGATTGGGGACCCCCACGGTCCCCAACGGACAGGAGCCAGCCCCGGGGATGGGGTCCCTGGGGCTAGAAGTGGCCCCCCTCCCCTGTTTTAAAATAAATAAATAAATGGAGAGGCCAGGCCCCGGTGGATGGGGTCCCCGGGGCCGTATTTGGCCTGAGGAGTGGGGTCACGCGGCCCCCCTCCCCCCAAAAAACAAAAAGGATGGCCAGGCCCCGGGGGATGGGGTCCCTGGGGCAAGGATTGGCCTAGGAGGGGGGCCGCGTGGCCCCCCTCCCCCAAAAAATAAGAAAAAAACAAGTAGGCAGAGCCCCGGGGGATGGGGTCCCCGGGGCTAAAAAGCCTCAGGAGGGGGGCCACGCAGCCCCCTCCTTTGTAAATATTTTTTTTTAAATAAAAATAAAGTGGCCATGCCCTGGGGGATGGGGTCCCCGGGGCCGAAAATGGCCTCGGGAGGGGGGCCCACGCGGCCCCCTTCCCGATTTAAAAACCAAAAAAAAAAAAATAGGGGTCAGGCCCTGGGGGATGGATCCCCAGGGCCCAAAAAACAGGAAAGGAAGGGGGGCCACACAGCCTCCCTTCTATAAAAAAAAAAAAAAAAAAAGCCGGCATCGCGCTGGAGGCCCCGCCCCCTCCCACCAACACTATGCAAACGCGCCCTGTGGCGCGTTTTAAGCTTAGGAATTAATTCCCCTACAATCCTGAGGGTCCCTGGGGGCTAACTAGCCCACCAGGTACCTCCAGTTAGCGCCACAGGGTTGCGTTGCAGAGAGGTGGTCTGAGGCCACGCCCCTTTTTACACCTCTCTGCAATGCAGCTCTGCGGCGCTTACTGGAGGTACCTGGTGGGCTAGTTGGACCCCAGGGATCCTCAGCATTCAAGGGGACTTAATCCCCCAACTTAAAATGCGCCACGGGGCGCGTTTGCACAGTGGTGAAGGGAGGGGGCGGGGCCTGAGGTGACATGTGTGCAAACATGCCCTGGGGCGCGTTTTAAGTTGGGGAATTAATTCCTCTTCAATCTTGAGGGTCCCTGGGGGCCAACTAGCCCACCAGGTACCTTCAGTAAGTGCCACAGAGCTGCGTTGCAGAGAGGTGTAAAAAGGGGCGTGGCCTCTGAACACCTCTCTGCAACGCAGCTCCTGGCCATACTGGAGGTACCTGGTGGGCTAGTTGGCCCCAGGGACCTTCAGGATTGAAGAGGAATTAATTTCCCTAATTAAAACGCGCCATAGGGCGTGTTTGCACACATGTCACCTTAGGCCCCGCCCCATTCCTTCACTACTGTGCAAACGCGCCTCCTGGCGAGTTGTAAGTTGGGGAATTAATTCCCCTTGAATACTGAGGGTCCCTGGGGGCCAACTAGTCCACCAGGTACCTTCAGTATGCGCCAGGGAGCTGCGTTGCAGAGAGGTGTTCAGAGGCCACGCCCCTTTTTACACCTCTCTGCAACGCAGCTTTGTGGCGCTTACTGGAGGTACCTGGTGAGCTAGTTGGACCCCAGGGACCCTCAGGATTCAAGGGAACTTTATCCCCCAACTCAAATCGCACCACGGGGGGCGTTTGCACAGTGGTGAAGGGAGGGGGCGGGGCCTGAGGTGACATGTGTGCAAACACGCCGTGTGGCGCGTTTTAAGTTGGGAATTAATTCCTCTTCAATCCTGAGGGTCCCTGGGGGCCAACTAGCCCACCACTTACCTCCAGTAAGCGCCACTGCGCTGTGTTGCAGAGAAGTGGCCCAGGCCATGCCCCTTTTTACACCACTCTGCAACGCAGATCTGTGGCGCTTACTGGAGGTAAGTGGTGGGCTAGTTGGCCCCCAGGGACCCTCAGGACTCAACTTGACTTAATCCCCCAATTTACAACGCACCAGGGGGTGCGTTTGCGCAGTGGTGCAGGGAGAGGGCGTGGCCTGATGTCACAAGTGTGCAAACGCGCCCTGTGGCGCGTTTTAAGTTGGGGAAGTAAGTCCCCTTGAATCCTGAGGGTCCCTGGGTGCAACTAACCCACCAGGTACGTCCAGTAAGTGCCACAGAGTTGCATTGCAGAGAGGTGTAAAATGGGGCATGGCCTTGGACCACCTCTCTGCAACGCAGCTCTGTGGTGCTTACTGGAGGTACATGGTGGGCTAGTTGGAGCCAGGGACTCTCAGGATTCAAGGGGACTTAATCCCCCAACTTAAAACGTGCCACAGGGCGCCTTTGCACAGTGGTAAAGGGAGGGGGCGGGCCTTAGGTGACATGTGTGCAAACACGCCCTGTGGCGTGTTGAAAGTTGGGGAATTAAGTCCCCTTTAATCCTGAGGGCCCCTGGGGGCCAACTAGCCCACCACTTACCTCCAGTAAGCGCCACTGCGCTGTGTTGCAGAGAAGTGGCCCAGGCCATGCCCCTTTTTAAACCACTCTGCAACGCAGATCTGTGGCGCTTACTGGAGGTAAGTGGTGGGCTAGTTGGCCCCCAGGGACCCTCAGGACTCAACTTGACTTAATCCCCCAATTTACAACGCACCAGGGGGTGCGTTTGCGCAGTGGTGCAGGGAGAGGGCGTGGCCTGATGTCACAAGTGTGCAAACGCGCCCTGTGGCGCGTTTTAAGTTGGGGAATTAAGTCCCCTTGAATCCTGAGGGTCCCTGGGTGCAACTAACCCACCAGGTACGTCCAGTAAGTGCCACAGAGTTGCATTGCAGAGAGGTGTAAAATGGGGCATAGCCTTGGACCACCTCTCTGCAACGCAGCTCTGTGGTGCTTACTGGAGGTACATGGTGGGCTAGTTGGAGCCAGGGACTCTCAGGATTCAAGGGGACTTAATCCCCCAACTTAAAACGTGCCACAGGGCGCCTTTGCACAGTGGTAAAGGAAGGGGGCGGGCCTTAGGTGACATGTGTGCAAACACGCCCTGTGGCGTGTTGAAAGTTGGGGAATTAAGTCCCCTTTAATCCTGAGGGCCCCTGGGGGCCAACTAGCCACCAGGTACCTCCAGTAAGTGCCACAGAGCTGCATTGCAGAGAGGTGGTCCAGGCCATGCCCCTTTTTACACCTCTCTGCAACGCAGCTCTGTGGTGCTTACTGGAGATACCTGGTGGGCTAGTTGGACCCCAGGGACCCTCAGGATTCAAGGGGACTTAATCCCCCAACTTAAAACGTGCCATGGGCGTGTTTGCACAGTGGTGAAGGGAGGGGGCGGGGCCTGAGGTGATATGTGCAAACACGCCCTGTGGCGCGTTTTCAGTTGGGGAATTAATTCCCCTTCAATCCTGAGGGCCCCAGGAGGCCAACTAGCCCACCAGGTGCTTCCAGTAAGTGCCACAGAGCTGCGTTGCAGAGAGGTGGTCCAGGCCATGCCCTTTTTTACACCTCTCTGCAACGCAGCTCTGTGGTGCTTACTGGAGATACCTGGTGGGCTAGTTGGACCCCAGGGACCCTCAGGATTCAAGGGGACTTAATCCCCCAACTTAAAACGTGCCATGGGTGTGTTTGCACAGTGGTGAAGGGAGGGGGCGGGGCCTGAGGTGATATGTGCAACACGCCCTGTGGCGCGTTTTCAGTTGGGGAATTAATTCCCCTTCAATCCTGAGGGCCCCAGGAGGCCAACTAGCCCACCAGTTGCTTCCAGTAAGTGCCACAGAGCTGCATTGCAGAGAGGGGGTCCAGGCCATGCCCCTTTTTACACCTCTCTGAAACGCAGCTCTGTGGCGCCTACTGGAGGTACCTGGTTGGCTAGTTGGACCCCAGGGACCGGCAGGATTCAAGGGGAGTTAATCTCACAACTTAAAACGGCCACAGGGCGTGTTTGCACACATGTCACCTCAGGCCCCCCCCTCCCTTCACCACTGTGCAAACGCGCCCCGTAGCGCGTTTTAAGAGGTAGTTTTAAACCCCCTGCCCTATTATGTACTAGGGACTTACAGAGGAGGTCATGCTAATCACAGGGGTACCCCAACGCATAGTGTTCCCTAGTGTATGTAGGTGTTTTCACTGTATTCTAGGTGTCTTTTAGCATAGCACTGGCTCTAGGCCTGGTTAGTCAGAGTCAGTTACCACCAGTACCCGTCTGAAAAAGTTGTGGGCACAGGGTGATTTTGGAACAAGGCCTCTTTCTGCTCCTCTTTTGGTTCTTTCTGCACATGTCTTGCTTCTTCCTGCACTTTTCTTCGTCTTTGTGGACTTCTGTTGCTTCTTTCTGCATTTCTTTTGCTTCTTTCTGTGCGTTTTTTCTTCTTTCTTCACATGTCCTACCTCTGTAGGCATAGTTAGAAACTAGCATTTGAAAAACCTTTGAAATTCACTGAAAAAACCATAGGTTTCAGGCACGTTATAGTTAGAAATTAGCATTTAAAAAACCTTTGAAATTCCCTGAAAAAACCATAGGTTTCAGGCACGTTATAGTTAGAAATTAGCATTTAAAAAACCTTAGAAATTCACTGACAAAACCATAGGTTTTAGGGAAAGTTATAGTTAGTTGGACATTGCACTCGTACAAAACCCATGAATTTCCCCCGTTATAGTTAGTTCAGCTAACTATAACTCGCGCCCCCGCAATGCACTGCTGATGACGTCACATATTACATCACTAATGACATGGTCAGTGACATCACTGATGACATCTCAAATGACATCACTGATGACATCATCCATGTGATAATTTGATGCATCTTCTCACACCCTAATATAACTTTTCATACACCCACTCTAAATTACAGACTGCCATTCTCAAAACCATAGACACTCCAATACCAATAACTATATACCCACTCACTGACTCTTAGGCCTACACACACACATCCACTCACTCACCCGTACAGTCACTCATACTTATGGTCACTCAGTACAGGACTATCATATGTACTCATACACTTATATAGAAACTTACACACTGCCACTCATCCATAGAGGTACTCACACACCTAGTCAATCATGCAAATAATTAATCACACAGCCATTGACTCAATGATACAGTTATACACACACCAGCTCACTTACTCATACAAATACTACCACATTCTTACACTCTTATACAATCACTGATACAAGCACACACTCATCCATACAACCACTCTCACAATCACACACTCACTTATAGCCATTTGTATACTCCAACACACATATATACTGCCTTTCACATATGTAGTTACTCACACATGTACCACTGAGATATACATTCACTCACTAACACACCCATACACACACTCACCCACCCATACAGTCCATCACAGATGCACTCTTGAAACCATGCACCCAGTGACTCACCCACTCACACATCTATGCACAGAGTCACACACACCCCACCCACACAAACACTCAGGCACCCATACAGATACTCAGACAACCAATCAATAACCCATATAGACACTCATGTAGCTATTCACAAACCCATGCAGCCGCTTACATACCAACAGACAGACGGATACAGACAATCACACAGTTTAGTCACTAACCCATGCAATCAGTAAGATATGTTTAATCACTCACTTATAGAGTCAGTCACGCACTTCCTAAATCATCCATTCAGACACTTATACACCTACTCATTCTTCAATACGCCTTTCCCTATATATATTAAACATATTTAAACTTTACAGAAACACACAGTCACTGGATGATGTCATCAGTGTGGAGAGGTGTGGTGCAGCGGCCAGGGCAGCTGACTTCGGAGCACAGGCCTCACGGTTCGATCCCCGGCTCCGGCGGCAGCTCAGCTCAGCACCATGTGACTCTGGGCAATAGCTCACTTAATTTCCACGACGGCCCCCAGCGCCTTGAGACCCGTAAGGGTGAGTAGTTCGCGCTTTACAAATACGGATTTACATCAGTGATGTCATTTGAGATGTCATCAGTGATGTCATCAGTGATGTCACTGACCATGTCATGAGTGATGTAATATTTGACGTCATCAGCAGTGCATTGCGGGGGCGCGAGTTATAGTTAGCTGAACTAACTAATACGGGGGAATTTCACGGGTTTTGTACGAGTGCAATGTCCAACTAACTATAACTTTCCCTAAAACCTATGGTTTTTTCAGTGAATATATATATATATATATTCACTGAAAAAACCATAGGTTTCAGGCACGTTATAGTTAGAAATTAGCATTTAAAAAACCTTTGAAATTCACTGAAAAAACCATTTCTCAGGAACTACTGAACGGATTTACACCATTTAACAAAAAGGTCTCTTTCTGAACCAAGGGCTACCTTTTTGCCAAGTTTGGTGTAATTCCGTTCAGCAGTTCGGGCTGTAGCTTTGTCTAAAGTTTCCTATGGGAATTAACATGGACAAAACATGTTTTGGGACCCCCCTTTTTTCTCGGCCCCCGCTTGCCGAATCACCCCGAAACTTGCAAGACAGGAGCTGACCGGAGCCGGCTACGATTTTTGAAAATTTCGCGAAGATTCGTGAACCGGCACCAAAGATATTGAGAAAACAAAAAACGAGTTTCCTATGGAAACTAGGTCCTAACTATAACTATCTACTGGTGACCGCCAGTAGATAATATATATGTATACACAGATATCCTCTCCTGTAGCGAATGCAGGCATGCAGCCTGAAAGTCAGGGGTGTCTTCACCACAGTGCATTCATGGTAAAATATCACCAACGTCGTCCGTAAATTTATCTTCAAGGACACACCACTCCCAGCAGTTTAGAAAATAATTCCATTTATTACAGCGTCTGAGAAACAATCTACGCGTTTGAGTTGCACAACAACTCTGGGCATGATACAGCACCATTTTGGATTATTTTTCTTTTATACACGTACCCCATGTGTGCTAACATAAACAACGGACATGCTGTGTCTTTTGTCTATTTCACAAATACTTACTATGGCGTCCATATTAGAGTGGTCAAACTCTTAAAAAAATGAATATAAATATAAAATAAGTGTCCAATCGTTCACATAGAAACCACAATAAATAATTCATTTTCTTAGGACTTAACAATCAACATATGTGTTATAAAGATATATAAAAATTATATATACACTCATTCATCTGAAGGGAGTTCTCAAAATATATTTCATATAACAGACTTCATTGTCCAATTTACCCTAGAATATCAGGTGTTTATCGACCTTCCTACTTTTTTTCTATGGCGCTATTTACAATTATATCGCCAAATTCATCAAAACTGAAAACAGTTTCTCTTTGAAATCATCATAATGCCCTAGTATGCAAATCAAATCAGAAAACATTATTTCCATGTCCCTGATATTCCACATACTTAGGGGTATATTCACAAGAACGTGTGATAACTACCGCAAGAGTAGCGTAACGCAACTTTCAATATCGCAGCCTATCGCGGGAAAATAACCCTGTGTCAACGTGGAATTCACAACAAGGCGGTACCATGCGATAGTCACCAGATAACGCGTCAAATGTCAGCGTGAAAATCAACGCCACGCCGAAAAAATGCGAAACGCGAGAAATCATGCAATGAGGCCAATCGCGGTAAAAAAAAGCAGCAAAAAGCAGCCACAGGCCTGCAAATCCCACGCGTCTGGCAGGAAATTGCACCATAAAAACCACAGAAACAACACACCAGAAACAAGCCAAAGCACGTAGCAACATGGATGCACCCTGACCCAGCACAGAGGTCAACGCGAACCACACAACCCTCACAGACCACCAGCAAGGAACAACTTGGTCGGGGAAGGCCAAGGAGAAAAGGAAGAGGAAGACGGGGTGCAGACCGCAGGAAAACAAGACCAGCATCACAGAGGCGACAGAACACTACCAGCAACTGACTCACAAGCAGACCACCTGGAATGCAGTCGGAGTGCCCAGGAGGCCAATCCAGGAGGCCAAGAGGCGCCGGCAGGAGGTGACAACCTAAACCAGGTACAAACCCGCTGCCAACAGGAAGGCAGCAACGGCGACAGGAGGTGGCAGTCCAGTGCCACAGGAGGAGCTGGAGGAAACCCAGGCCACAGTCATCAGTGTGGAGACGGTGCAAGGAGTAGGGAGTATGGACCCAGCTTGAGAGGACCTGACACAACAACAACAGGGTGAGGATCCAACAGGGACTGGAGGTATGGGGGTGATGGGCACGATGCCACACATGCACAATGAGGTGTAGCACACTGCACACCCACAATTACCCAGGGACATGTCACCCATCCCCGTGGCACACTGCAGCACACACACATAGCAATCACAGCACATACCATGACAATGTGGCACAAAGTGCAACACCCACACTGCAGAACAGGCGACACAACTGGGTCCGCCCAGGTGCAGAAACAGAACAATCACATTGGACAGAGCAGGGAACTGTGAGATGCATATCTACCCCTACAACCCCACATCAGCCATGTAGGCCAAATGTACACTGTCCCAACTCAAATAGCCACCACCGCCCAAACAGTCACAATGTACATTGTCACACAGTCTGCATGTCGACAAGAACAAGGCACCAACACAATGCCAACATGCACCTCCCCTTCACAATGCAGAGGGACAAACAACACCTCCAGCAGGTCAGAACAGACAACCCATCAGTGATGCCCGAGACGAACACCACACCCCCGACACCGATGCCCTACAACAGCCCATGGACATCCCACACAACCCACCACCAGGACCAGGGCAGACAAGCTACTCAGAGGAGAACCCAGCCCCTGCAACAGACCACACAGCATGAAGCACCCGCAATCACGGCTGCCTCACAACACTTCACCCACCCACACATGGCACCCCAATGCCAGGTGGCAGAACGCCAAAAGGAGGTGGCCCAACAGATGAGGGTGTTGCCGAACCCATGGAATGCAAACTAGAACACATACGTGGGTGTCCAATACCCTTAAGGGACCACCTACACCCCACAAAGGAGACCCACACCTCCACAGAGACACATGCACATATCATGTTGAACTGGCTACGGGCACGTGCGCCCGGCCCCTTTATTGGCAGGGCCACATGTACAGTGACGCCTGTGCTGGATGTGTTTGTGGTGAGTATAAGCCAGCCCACATGGAGTGCTTGGTGCTGCCAACAACCTGAACAGTGGACACCAGTGTAATGGAAACAGAAAACACCAGCATAACAGAGTCAAATGCAGAGCAGAGTCAAATGCGGAGTAAGGACAGAGGTCACCCAATATTCAGTCAGGAGGTTCCGTGAGTTGCAGTGCACTGAGGTAGGAGCACTAGAGAAGAGCGCGCTCATGTGAAGAAATTGCTAGGATTGTGTCCCTTCGGGCTAGTCCTGATGCAGATGCAGTGGGGTGTGTTACACCTGCATCAACTTCCTCATCAACATCCCAGGTCTCCCACACTGCCTGAGGTGACAGTTGCATCCGCAGTCCACAGCGCAATACCCAGTATTAGATCCGGGTGTGTAGCTTGACTACCACCACCAGTCTGCATTCCTGCCTTGGGGCTGTTGCCACCTGCCCTCCCATTGTCTGTGCCTTCTCCCGTCCGCACACTTGACACATCCTCCTCATCATGGTCCCAGGTCTTCCCCACTGCATGAGGTGACATTGCTGCGCAACCTCACAACAGCACAAAACTCAATCAGTAACGGACAATGGCTTGTGGTGCACTGAGTCACTGGCACCTGGAATGCTGAGCAGGGTATCAGGCCGATGATGGCATCCATGACAGGTCTGAGCAACTCCGTAGGTCTGTCAGGACCACCGTTTCGACTCTGGCAGATGGCAGTTGGAGGTGGTCCTTGTGGTGGTGGCGTTTGCCTCCTGTGGTGATGCGACGTCCGGGCCAGTCAAGACTCAATGGTTTGTGTGGGCCCTGGTGGCCCGCAGTTGAGGCCGGAGGATGCGGACAGCGCAGGGCCACAGACACATGACGTTGATGACCCCAAGACCATCGCTACAGAGGCCATTCAATGTCCCAGAAGGAGGGGTCCCAGGCCTGAGCAGCACAGAGTTAGTGGCCCCTTATGCACTGCGGCCGGCACAGGCACCCAGCCACGGGACGGTGACTTGCGGTGCAGTCAAATGGGCCATGCGACCTGAGCGGGTCCCCATCAATGTCCGAGGTGTATGTTGCAGAGGGTTTCGGGGGACAGTGGAAGGTATACTCCAGGGCATGATGTGGAAGGTCTGATGTTATCTGGAAGCAGCAAATGGAGGAGTGGAAAGCGCAACCCTCGTTTCCACCAACAATTCGGTATCAGCTACATGAGGATGAAAACTAGCCCCTAATCCATAGACTCAAACGCCACCAATGTGCGACCAGTGAGTGTCCATGAATGTCTGGGAACACACTTAGTGGCACAGGTGCTGAGAGGGGATGCAGTCTGCGATGATGCCGGTACACAGATGTGAACTCCAACATTGGCAAATCAAGACTCTGTAACCTACTGGACCGCAGTGTAGGCCGGAGGCAGCGGTCAGCATGGGCCCACAGACACGTGTCGTGTGCCTGTGATGCATTCATTTGCTTCACTGAAAGCAGGGAGTTCAGTGATATCACCCCTGCAGTAGACATCCGGTCACTGCCATGGTGTAATCAAGACTCAGTTTCAAATGTGTGACCTACCTGACTGTGGTGTAGGCCTGAGGCAGTGGTCAGCACGGCCCATTCACAGAGTGTCGCCGGCATAGGTTGGATGGCCCCACCGGCCTGTGTAGTTCAGGTTCAGTGGCACCACATGTAGCTGGCTGGCGTTGAACAGGGTTAGTGGCACCATGTGTAGCCAGCTGGCGTTGAACAGGGTTAGTGGCACCACGTGTCGCAAGAGGCCCATATGGAACTATGCCTCACTGATCGGGGGTTCTGGTGCTGTGGCCCCTGGCCTGGATTTGGGGTCACTGCCATTCATGACTCAGGACACAGTTTCACATATGGGACCTACTGGTCGGAAGAGTAGGCCGAAGGCGGCAGTGGAGTACGTCAACGAGAAAGGAATAAAGCGGGCCTGTGTCGTGGAGGCTGTGATGGTCTGAGGTGGCTGCCAAGGTCGCGGGCCTCGGGCTTGGAGCTTGCACTGACACGTGGTGGGCCCTCCTTGACACACGCCGGTGTCGGCAGGTGATCAGTGTGGCCTGGCTGCGCAGGGGCGGGCCTGACGGGTTCGTGGTCCAGCGTGCCGGGGTCCGGAAGGCGCACAGCATCGCTGGCAACTCTGCTCACGAGGACGGCATCGGCCTTGTGGCGGGATGGGAGGCGCCGCCCTGGCAGAGACGTGGGTCTTTCAGGAAGAGGACCATGCCCAGGCCTACGTGCTTTTTATTCACACCCCTACGCTGGCGTGGCGTACGCCGGGCCATCCCACTCCAGTGACGCTTAGGAGGGGCGTAACAGGCAACATTTCCGCAACGTCCCCCACTGGCTGGGGTGACATGGTTGTGTCCACAGTCCACTGCACTCCATACACCAGCGGTGTATGTTGCCATGGATAGGGGTGTGTTCTGCATACTGTGGTGTGTCCAGCACATCTCCCCCACCCATGGCATTGTGTTCTTTCCCAATCATGGTTCTACTGCATCCTTCACACATGCCTGGTTGCCACCTCTCCACACATTCGGCTATTATGTGGCTGTGGTGCCATGCCGTTGCTGGCTCATGTTCAGGGCTGGCACATGTGAACATTGTAAGTTGTTCTGTCGTGTTTGGTGGGTGGGCATGTTGTTGTGCCTGTTGTATGTGATTTTGTGACATGTGCATTGCCAGAGTTGTGAGTTGCATGGTTGTGGAGTTGAGGTGTGTAGGGTGTTCATTTGGATATTGTCAAGGGGCTGTGCATTTCCCTTGTTGCCATCCTGGGAACACTGGTTGATGATGGACTGTCGGAGGATGAAGGTATCATGCACACTGGCTGTGTATTTGAAGGAGACATTGTTGGGGGTTCTACGGTGTTCTGTTGTTGCCTGCACATTGATGTGAGATGTGTGCTTCCTGTTGCGGTGATTGTGTGCTGTATCACCAGGGTGCACAGGTAGTACATGTGTGCTGTGTATTGCCCCCAACACGTGCGTGCATCCTGCTTGGGCGTATGGTCCTTGCTTGGTCTCCAACGGATCCTGCGCATTGTGTTGTACGTATGGGGACTGGGGTGCCAGGGTGATGGAGATGTCCAGGACAGGTGTGGGGGACTTGGATGTGGCTGGCTGTGAGACTCCTCCGACTCTGGTGGGTGTTGGTTAGGGGGTACCAGGGGCCAACAGGTGCAGCCAAGCCAGCAGCTTTGTGTGGGGTGGGATGTTGGTTGTCCGCTGTGTTGTTGCCGTAGGCCTGTTAGGCGATGATGGTCAGGATGCGTAGGATGTTTGTCACTTCCAGCCTGTGGTGGACGGTGACATTGTCAGATGTTGGGTCTGTGAGGCTGGTAAGCTTCCTGGGGGTCCGCTGTCTTTGTCTGCGCTGCGTCTGTGGTGGTCCGTGGGGGGGGGGTGTTCCTGGTGTGGGTTGGGGTCCTGGGGTGGTGGCGATGGGTGTTGTGGCCCTCTTGGGTGTCCGGGCCGCATGATGAGTGGCTCCATGGCATCTGTTGCCCTTCGGTTGTGGCCCTGGGCTGTGCTCCCTTTTGTGGTGCTGGCTGCCGTCCGACTTTACACCAGGTCAGAGCAGGTGTAAATTTCCTGGTGCTAACGCGCCTTATTGCCTGTTTTGTGTTCTTATCGCCGATGTGGCTGGTCGTTGTGAATGTTGAGGTGTGATGTTGTCTCGGCTTTTGTCACGGGAACGCCTACTCTGCATCTCATGAGCGATATTTGCGGGGGTCCTCTGTGGCGATGTTTTTTGCAGCTGCTATCGCGGGTAAACTGGTGCTGTGGCCTGTTAACACTGGCTTGTGAATGGGGGGGTAAATTTATCACGACTTTGGCTGCGATAAAGTGCCGTTAATTTGGCGATAGCTCCTTGTGAATATGCCCCTTAGTATTATGCCCCAGTGGGCATATACTCCATCATCTATTCACACTTTTAAATGATAACAAATTTGGAAATTGTAAAGATTACAATTGATGTGATGTCCTAACATTGGAAAACATTATTTGTGAGCATCATAGCTTGCTAAATCCACTCTGGCCACCTACAAAATAAACAAACAAATTAAACTAATAATAAACTAATAATATGTGCATGAATTAATAAAAAGAGTGCCCCTTTATTCTAAATTCTAATACTTTTTAAGAATCTAGTTAAAGTCCATTATGGAACTGAATGAGTCCGAGAGAGTAGACATGTCTCTGGACTATCTTAGAAATATATGTAATTCCTCGTCAATATTCAGGCCCTGCAGTTCCATACTATCGATGTTCATTATATATTTTGACTCCAACTGCCTCAACTTAGTTTTATAATCTCCGCCCCTTTTGTCTTTTGGGACTTGTGCTAAATAACTATATTTCATTAAATGAGCATCCCCATTTCTCGAAATGTCGAGTGGCAGGATAACTCTTATTGTAGGTTAATAACCCTGAGATGTTGTAGTATGCGTCTGTGTACAGGCAATATTGTGCTCCCTATGTATGTTTTAGGGCAGGGGCATTTTAACATGTAGATGACATATTCACTTTTACAGGTCAATTGCCCTTTCACCTTTATCAATTGATTAAATGGTGTTGCAATATGTGTGAAGTTTTCTCCATGTTGACAGGCAAAACAAAAATTACAGAGATGTTATAGTTATGGTCAGATTTCACTCGTACAAAACCAGTGAAATTCGTCAGCTATAGTAACCCGAGCTAACTAAATTGTACGCCCTCGCAATGCACTGCTTATGACATCACATATTGCATCAATCATTCCTGAAGGCGGTACAAAAAAAAAAGTAGATTCCCAAAACGGGCTTCAAATCTAATGCATTTTTCCATACACTTTTGTATTCCCGTAGCATAAAAACAGTCAGGCGAATGTTGATGAAATTTGGATAGATTACACATTATGGTGCGCAGATGCTTCTTTGGGAGCGACCCTTGACCTTGCCAGGTAGGTCGCTCCCCCACCACACAGCTCCGCCTGTGTTGTCCGCCCGCTGCTGCTGCTGGTAAGATCGCCCTTCCGCTTGTGGCCTCGGTGCCCGTATTTCTTTGCTTGTCTCCCCTTTTTCCCTTCTGTGCCCCTCGCTGCCCCATTTGTACTGTGCCCGTATTTGTGTCTGTTTTCTCTCCCCTTTTTCCCTTCTGTGCCCCTCGCTGCCCCATTTGTACTGTGCCTGTATTTGTGTCTGTTTTCTCTCCCCATTTTCCCTTTTGTGCCCCTCGCTGCCCCATTTGTACTGTGCCCGTATTTGTGTCTGTTTTCTCTCCCCTTTTTCCCTTCTGTGCCCCTCGCTGCCCCATTTGTACTGTGCCCGTATTTGTGTCTGTTTTCTCTCCCCATTTTCCCTTCTGTGCCCCTCGCTGCCCCATTTGTACTGTGCCCGTATTTCTGTCTGTTTTTTCTCCCCATTTTCCCTTCTGTGCCCCTCGCTGCCCCATTTGTACTGTGCCCGTATTTCTGTCTGTTTTTCTCCCCTTTTTCCCTTCTGTGCCCCTCGCTGCCCCATTTGTACTGTGCCCATATTTGTGTCTGTTTTCTCTCCCCATTTTCCCTTCTGTGCCCCTCGCTGCCCCATTTGTACTGTGCCCGTATTTGTGTCTGTTTTCTCTCCCCATTTTCCCTTCTGTGCCCCTCGCTGCCCCATTTGTACTGTGCCCGTATTTGTGTCTGTTTTCTCTCCCCATTTTCCCTTCTGTGCCCCTCGCTGCCCCATTTGTACTGTGCCCGTATTTGTGTCTGTTTTCTCTCCCCTTTTTCCCTTCTGTGCCCCTCGCTGCCCCATTTGTACTGTGCCCGTATTTGTGTCTGTTTTCTCTCCCCATTTACCCTTCTGTGCCCCTCGCTGCCCCATTTGTACTGTGCCCGTATTTGTGTCTGTTTTCTCTCCCCATTTTCCCTTCTGTGCCCCTCGCTGCCCCATTTGTACTGTGCCCGTATTTCTGTCTGTTTTTCTCCCCTTTTTCCCTTCTGTGCCCCTCGCTGCCCCATTTGTACTGTGCCCGTATTTGTGTCTGTTTTCTCTCCCCATTTTCCCTTCTGTGCCCCTCGCTGCCCCATTTGTACTGTGCCCGTATTTGTGTCTGTTTTCTCTCCCCATTTTCCCTTCTGTGCCCCTCGCTGCCCCATTTGTACTGTGCCCGTATTTGTGTCTGTTTTCTCTCCCCATTTTCCCTTCTGTGCCCCTCGCTGCCCCATTTGTACTGTGCCCGTATTTGTGTCTGTTTTCTCTCCCCTTTTTCCCTTCTGTGCCCCTTGCTGCCCCATTTGTACTGTGCCCGTATTTGTGTCTGTTTTCTCTCCCCATTTTCCCTTCTGTGCCCCTCGCTGCCCCATTTGTACTGTGCCCGTATTTGTGTCTGTTTTCTCTCCCCATTTTCCCTTCTGTGCCCCCGCTGCCTCTCGCCATTCCCGCCGCTGCGTCCCCTGCGGCCCCGCCCCCTTGACTGCCCATTCGCTGCCCCTGCCTCCCGCCTCCCAGCTGCTCCTCCCTCCCCATAAATGGCGGCCGCTGCGCGGCCGCGCCGCTGGCGCGCCAAAGGCGCGCCTAAGGCAAGCCCGTCTGCGCCCGTCCGCGACCGGACCGCGCCCAGCGCCAGAACCCCTGGACCGCGCGCCCCCCGCTCCAGCCTCGAGGACCGACGCCGATACGATGCCACCACACTCCACGCTCTCAACCCCGGACGGACGCACAACTGCTTCAAGGCCGCCCCGAAACGCACCCATGGTCCCTTCACCTGCCGGAATTGCAGCTACACCAGCCTCAGAGCCACCGAGGCGCCCGCCAAGAAGGACCTCAACCACCTCCGGTGCATCCTGCTGAACACCCGCTCCGCCCGCAAACACGCCGTCGAGCTCTGGGACCTGCTCGACACATCATCACCAGACGTCGCCTTCCTGACAGAGACCTGGATGAACGACTCCTCTGCACCCGACATCGCCATAGCCATCCCAGACGGCTATAAGATCACCCGCAGAGACCGCGTCAACGCAGTAGGAGGAGGAATCGCCATCGTCCACAAGAACACCATCAGGGTCTCGACCAGCACCGACGACACTCTCAGCACCGCCGAACACATGTACTTCCAGATCCACACGGACCCCAACACCACCCTTAGAGGCACCCTTGTCTACAGACCCCCTGGGCCCCGACCCCAGTTCAGCGACTCCATCGCCGACTTCATCAGCACGCACGCCCTGACCTCTACCGACTACATCCTCCTCGGAGACCTGAACTTTCACCTGGAGAACAACAACGACAGCAACTCCACCACCCTGATCGACAGCCTCGCCAACCTCGGCCTGAGCCAGCTCGTCACAACACCGACCCACTGCGCCGGCCACACGCTTGACCCCATCTTCTCCTCAAGCTCCCACGTCTCCTTCAGCCACACCACGGAACTCCTCTGGACCGACCACCGCTGCATCCATTTCACCTTCCAGAAACCCACCACACACCACCGCACCCAACAGATCCCACGGCGCTGCTGGAGCAAAGTCACCGAAGACCAACTCCAGGCAACCCTCGCTCTCAGCCCTCCCTCCGACCCATCCAACACCGACGACGCTGCCTGCAACCTCAGACGATGGATGGACGACTGTGCCAACACCCTCGCCCCGCTGAAAAAGCTCACTTACAGCAACACCACCAAAAGAGCCAGCTGGTTCACCTCGGAACTCCTAGCTTCCAAGTGCACCTGCCGGAAACTAGAGAAGAAATGGCACAGCGATAAGACACCGGACAGCCACACAGCCCACAAAGACGCCATCCGTAACCACCACCACCTCATCAGGTCCGCCAAGAGAATCTCCTTCAAAGACCGCCTCGACAACAACGCACACAACAGCAATGAGCTTTTCAACATCGTGAAGGAACTCTCCAACCCCAGCTCCAACACCAACGACATCCCGCCGTCGCAACCCCTGTGCGATTCCCTCGCCACCTTCTTCCACCGCAAGATCACCGACATCCACGACAGCTTCGACACCCAGACAACCCCAACTAAGATCGACCCGCCACACACCATCGACCACGACCCCCTGCCAGCCTGGGCCAGCGTGAACATCAAGGACACCATCAAGACCATGAGCACAATACACTCCGGCTCCCCGTCAGACCCTTTCCCGCACCACATCTTCAACAAAGCCAGCAGCTCCATCGCACCCCACCTGTGCAACATCATCAACCTCTCCTTCGAGACCGCGACCTTCCCAGAGAGCTGGAAACACGCAGAGATCAACGCCCTACTCAAAAAACCCAAGGCGGACCCGAGAGACCTCAAGAACTTCCGGCCCATCTCTCTGCTTCCGTTCCCAGCCAAGGTCATCGAGAAGATCGTCAACAAACAGCTAACCCGATACCTCGAAGAAAACAGCATCCTGGACCCATCCCAATCAGGGTTCCGCAGCAACCACAGCACTGAGACTGCCCTCATCGCCGCCACCGACGACATCAGGATCCTGCTGGACAATGGTGAGACCGCAGCCCTCATCCTGCTGGACCTCTCCGCCGCCTTCGACACTGTCTGCCATCGCACTCTACGCGCACGCCTCCGCGACGCAGGGATCCGAGACAAGGCCCTGGAATGGACCATCTCCTTCCTCGACGGCAGAACCCAGAGAGTCCGCCTCCCACCCTTCCGATCCGAAGCCTCCGAGATCATCTGCGGCGTACCCCAGGGATCGTCCCTCAGCCCAACACTGTTCAACATCTACATGGCCCCGCTCACACGGATCGCCAGACAACACGACCTCAACATTATCTCCTACGCCGACGACACTCAACTGATCCTCTCCCTCACCAAGGACCCCTCGCCGCCAAAGCCAAACTCCATGAAGGAATGAAGGCCGTCGCCGATTGGATGAAGATCAGCCGACTAAAGCTGAACACGGACAAAACGGAGGTCCTCATCCTCGGCTCCAACACCTCAGCCTGGGACGACTCCTGGTGGCCAACGACGCTGGGAGCAGCCCCGACACCCACCGACCACGCACGCAACCTGGGAGTCATCCTCGACTCAACGCTCTCCATGACCAAGCAAGTCAACGCAGTCTCCTCCTCCTGCTTCAACACCCTCCGCATGCTTCGCAAGATCTACAGGTGGATCCCGACAGACACAAGAAGAACAGTCACCCAGGCCCTCGTCAGTAGCAGACTGGACTATGGGAACGCCCTCTACGCGGGAGCCCCGGCCAAGCTCATCAAGCGACTGCAACGCATACAAAACGCCTCTGCACGACTGATCCTCGACGTACCACGCCACAGCCACATCACCCCCACTTGAGGAACCTGCACTGGCTCCCCGTCGACAGGAGGATCACCTTCAAACTCCTCACCCACGCACACAAGGCACTCCACAAAACTGGCCCAGCCTACCTCAACAGACGGCTCTTCTTCTACGTCCCCAACCGCCAGCTCCGCTCCGCCGACCTCTCCCTCGCCACCGTCCCCCGCATTCGAAGAACAACCACCGGCGGCAGATCCTTCTCACACCTCGCCGCCAAGACCTGGGACACCCTTCCACTAAGCCTACGGAAGACCCAAGACCTGCTGACCTTCAGGAGGCTACTCAAGACCTGGCTGTTCGACCAGTAGCAGCATCCCCCCCCCTTCCCTCTCCCCAGCGCCGTGAGACCCTCGCGGGTAAGTAGTGCGCTCTACAAATTCTGTGATTGATTGATTGATTGATTGATTGGGGGTAAGTAGGGTAATTGTTTTGTATGTTTTAAGCGTTTTGTTTTAGCTATATCTGAGGCCGTTGTAGTTTTGCAGTACCACAGTACTCCCAAGATACATAGTGATGACAAGCCATTAGCTGATTGCCTAATGACTACCTTTACAAATGTTAATGGCAGCTATCTTGTTTTCTAATCTCGAGTTTCCCTGTGTTCTGTATTATGCCTTGTAATGTAGGTAAGCATTAGATTTGGTATTTTCCCAATACCTATTACAACTTTATTGAAGTGGTAATAGGTAGGGAAAAATATTCATAAGTTAATATATACATATATATTTTTAATTATGGAGTACCACAGTACTACCAAGGTACTGAAAGATTGTTTTTAAAAATTAGAAAAACACTATAAGACACTATAATTTGCAAATATCGTGTGCTAAAGTGTATTTTCCAATTTTAACATATTTAAATATGCTGAAAAAAGGGTACAGAGTAGCTCGATAGCTACTAAAAATTACAGCTACTTAAAATAAGAGACTGTTGCTGGTACAGTGGTACAAAAATATAGAGAAATTAGAAATAACAATGGTAACCTTACAAAATAATATTGTTTTACAGCTGCAGTACCGCGGAACTCCCTATTCCAAAAAATATGAAGAAACTTATCAATATTTTGCAAAACCTATTACCACTTTCTTAAAGTATTAATAGGTAAGGCAAAAATACCAAAACAAGTACTTACCTACATCCAAAGACACAACGCAGACTACAAGAAAAGTGTATCTAAAAACAACATGCTTGGCTTCAGCTTTTGTAAAGTCAGTCATTAGCAAATCAGCTAATGATTTGGCACCACTAGCGACCATGGAATTACAGAAAAATAAGCCCATATTTTACAAACCTACAGGGCAAACTGATCTCACAAACGTTCTATAAATTGTAAATTATAAAACGATAGACTACTTACCTGCACTTTCCAAAATAAGCATCAGCACATAATAATATGTAATCCAGTCAAATTTTCACCAAATCCAAATGATGGATTTTGCAAAACACACATTGTAATAAATTAAGCAACATGCATTGAATTTAACCACCTTTTGGAACTTCCACATCATTTACAAATTATAATATATATTTTGGTGAAAACACATTTCCATCTTTGCACACACTTTAACGCTACATTTCTTGTAATGCCCACACTCCACTTAATGCCACTCCTCTGTCTACTGTTTAGTATGCGCCACTGCGCTGTACAGAATTTACAGTATGCTATTCCACTTTACGACACTACAATATACGCCACTACATTCTGCGCTAATCTATTGTAGTGTTCTCCACTCTACTCAACCCAACTGGACTGTACACCATTACAATGTACACCACCATACTCTACACTATTATACTGTTCACCACTGTATTCTATTACACTTTCGTGTCTGGCAGTTCACTTGATGCCCCTAAACTGTACTGCTCGCAACTCAGCGCTATTCCACTGTACCCTATTCCAATTTATGTTATTCCACTAAAAGCTATTCCACTATGGCCCACTTTATCCTAGACTACAGGAGTGCACACTATTCCAGTCTTTGCTACTACATTCTATGCCACTGCATTGTACTGAAATGCACTATATGCCACTGCACTGTACCACTATCAACTGTATGCTATTTTACTTTACAAGAGTACATTCTACACCACTCCACTAAACCTCACTTCACTGTAAATGACTACACTGTACTTTTCTATAAATAACCCGATTGAGTTGGACACCACTGTACTCCAGGCTACTCCACAATATAGCACTCCACTCTGTGTCTAAACAGTTAATGCCACTTAACTCAACATTATTACAGTAAACACTACTAAATTCCATGGTACTGCACTCTTTCTCACTATAGTTTATGATACTCCACTATACGCTGTTACACTGTACACTTCCGTACACAGTCTTATCACCTCACTTGCCACACCACTTTACCTATAATTCACCAATATACCATGCACTGTGTTCTGGCTAAAAATATAATTTCTGATGTTATAAGTGTTTTACTTACTGTAATAATTTCACATGCTATAATGTAGGAAATATGCAAGGGTATAGGTGGTGCATGGAAAAGGGGTGTGTTATAGTTAATGTAGTGTGGCGGGTGAGGTGACAAGACTGTGTACAGAAGTGCACAAGTAATATTAATTGAAAGGTGGTGCGTAAGTATAAAAGTGAGTTATAAATTTGAGTTATGGTAATATGAAAGCGGTAATAAATGATAATTTTAAAAGATAAGTATAAGTAATACATTTGTTATGTTTGTGTCATTTTGAGAATTTTGCATAACAAGTGTAATGCGAAATTCCCGAAATTATGCAAGATTGTGTGGGTGTAATTAAATTTTGCCTACTTTAAAGTTTATGTTGTTGCCTACAAATAATTACTTAACCACATTTATGCTTTTGAGAGAAGCACAAATCTTTCTGTTTTTGTCCTTTAGACATGTTTGTGTCTTTTGGTGCATGAATGAAATTGCTATCAACTGAATTACCTGTCTAAGATCATTGCCATCCATTCCCTCTCACCTCCTGCCCCTTTTCTCAGTGGATGCTGCTCAACTTCTGGCCCTGTTGTCTTTGTTCAATGAGTTGTTCTCTGCACTGTGGAGTTGTTAGCCCCTACCTTCCCTGCTCCAGTGCTCAGATGATACTGCCACTTTTGCAAATCTGCCTTTTATGCAGGGTCACCCCAGATTTTCACCTTTTTCTGGACCCTATGTTTGCTGGCATTTGAACTCTGCACACTGTACTCCTGCTAACTAAGAGTAAAGTGACTGTGCTCCCCATTTAAACATGGTTACATTGGCTTATTCCTGATTGGCACATTCAAATGCCTGTAGATCCCTAGTACATGATGTTGAAAATGCACCAAGAGCCTGCAAGTTAAATAACACTTGTGGACTGCAGCACCAATTGTTCAGTCCACTATAGTAGCAGTGCAAACATGGCTTCTGGCCTACCGTAAAAAACCAGTGGCACAACCTGTCAACATAACCCTTTATGGCATGTAGAGATCTTCCTTTTAAATAACAGTAAGCCACCCCTAGGCAAGCCTTGTAGCCTACAAGGTAGGGTGGAAGGTATTTAAAATTGGGACATGTAGAAAATTATTGTTACCCTACAGTGACAAGACCCAAAGAGCTATTTTCACTGTGGCAGGACTAGCTGTCCTATGCAGAAAACTAGAGTGTAGATAAATAAAATACTAATACTGCTAACTTGGAAAATATACCAACTTTAAAAATATTAAAACCATTATTTTTAATAGTTATCAAAAGCCCACTTCAAAGGTGAAGTCAGATTAACTTTGAAAAAGTCACCTTTTTCTTGCCTGAAGTACCAAGAGGCTAATTTGCATCAGCTCTCCAACTTCTCCCAACTGGTACTTGGCCTGAGTAAGGTGTGAAATTCCTCCTAAGAACACACAATAGGCTGACCGTACTTGGCAAAGAAGACTCCTCTGGGCTCAATAGAATATGCAGGGTAGTGACTGTGCCCTTTTAGTTAACACCACAGTGTCAAATCCTCCATTACAGGTCTTTCTGAGGCACACATAAAGGTTTTGAACCCTTTAAAGGGAGCAAAAGGATGCCATGGCTATTCTTGTGTATCCTCTGTCTGGTTGCAGAAGGATCCTGCTTTTGTCCTACAAAACCTCTGTCTCTGGGTTTGTTGTGGGCACAGAGTGTACTTCAAACTGGATTTTAGTGTTAAATGTGGGAGTACACTAGGATTACCATAGTACACTCCCACTCACACCCCCAGTTTTAGAGCCCAGGTTTAGTGCAGAGGAAGAGCGTCGCCATTTTAGATTTGCCCTGACACATTTAATTTTGGGCCTGTTTGCAGTAAAGCAAACAGGAACTACTGCAAAAGTAGGTCGAACAGGGCCTAGGAAACTTTACTTCATTGGTCATAGAGGTATTAGAAGTCTCTTAGCGTGTTCCCCACCCACAGCCTTCTTTTGAACACTTTTTTGGACTTGCAGAAGATCAGAAGCTGAATGAACCTGCTGTCTGTGACCTGAGACACTGTTGTACCCAGGAGAAACAAGTGAACGCCAATGGTCAGTTGGCTGAACTTCTGTGTGGCTACAGGGAGACAACAAGCTACAAGAGTCCTTTTCCTGGAAGTACCAAGCTTAAGAGTGGCTACTGGTTCTGGTCTGGTCCCTGCTGTTGCCCTCTGCCTTACACACTGTGAGTTTCTAAGTGCTTCCCCAGTGTACTCCCGGTGTTGGGCACCAGAAGAACATTTGGAAACTTATGAAAACTTTTCCTCCAGACCAGTGGGACTTAAAAATGTTTTCAAACTTTCTCACTTCCAGACTTTCCAATCATCTGGGTGCATTTGACCCAGCACATCAGTCCTGTTCTACCACAACCATTGACTATAGTTGGTGCTTTAATTGATGTGGTCTAATGGCTAGAGCGGTCGACCTCGAAGCTGGGGAACCGGTTCGAGTCTCAGCAGGAATGTTCAACATCCTGTGATTCTGGGCAATCACTTAATCTCCCCGTACCTAACGAAAAGTTTTGTGTCCATCTGTAACGCAACTGGTGCTCATGTAAAGAGCTCTGATACCTTCAGGTTGAGTCTGCGCTATATAAAGCCCCTTCTGTTTACTAACTCAAACATTCTAGTCACCAATAGCCTTGCTCGCTATTCCACATTTCTCTATCTTAAGTATCACCCATCCACTAGCAATCCCTTCCACTCCTTCACACAACAACACTCCTTTATCAATCAAGTCATCAATCCATATTTTTAAATCTACTCACTCCGCTACTCACCCGTCACCTCATTGACCCATCTACTCACTAATCCATTCTTTTTCCTCCGTTTATAGACTCACTCTTCTACTCATTCAGCCACTCAACCTTCTCATCCTATTGTATCCTACATCCAATGCAATAACTCACCCCTCCATACACCTTACTCTACCATATAACCCTTCTACTTGCTCATCTGCCAGGCTACTCTACCTGCTCCCTCACCTGTCCATGCCCCTCCATCTAATATTATACCCTTCCGTAATGCTTTTTAGGCTCACAGATTAGTTAATTCATTCAAACATCAATTCAGTCACGAACATATTTGTTCATTCTAAATCACTCACATATTTATTCAATTACTAACCCACTCACTCACTCACTCGTACACATTTCCATTCTTTTACTCTCACTTTTCTTCCACATGCATTCACTATTTCATGCATGCATTCACAGAATCACACATCCAAATAAGCATTCACTCATCCATTCATTCACATACCGAGCTATGCTATTCTATCATCTCACCTTTATATACACCCCCTCAGAAAGCCACTCTAGCAGGCACACTCAGTCTCACCTTTCATTAAACAAACACTTTTTCATAACATTTGAACCGGGACTTTTACAGCTAAGCGCCACATGGTAGTGGTGGCCTGCAGACCTGGACACAATAAGCCATAGATAGCCAATAGAACTGAACACAGTGTAACAGAGGTTGCCTCACGAAAATGATACAATACTACTTTGGGAAGTAAGATTATTGCCTCAAAGAAAAAAGTGGTTGGGCCTTCTCCCGCATGGATTTCAATTAGATACCATTGGTTGTCACATGTCCTGCATACACAGGTCCTCCCTTACAAACATTTAGTAGCACCGCTCTTATGAAGGCTTATCTTCAAAAACTTTAGATCTGAAACGTGTCAATGCTAGATGCACACAGCTAATACATTAACTTGATGTTAAATTGTTCTGCTACTTACGACATGATCCCTTTCAGCTTTTGCAAGGCTGTTGTGTTGTATACTTTATAGGGTGTCCATAAACGGGCTTTCTAGAATCATGACCTTATATAGGCACAATCCAACCTGCCCTTATATAGGCATAAAATCCCAGACCTTATTTAGGCATAAACCATGCATACCAAATACAGGCATGGATTCCGACATCCGTCCACCCTAGCGTCTCAACGAGTCCATGAAAAAACAGACCCTCAGGCTGCGGGAGTTTCCCTTGCCCAGGACTATTGATTTCTTCAAGGACTCATACATTATGCATGAACCTCTATTCCTTAAGGGATTCATTCATGACGTCTTTCGCTACCCAACTCACGTCAATGCTAACATTTTCAGGTATAAATATACCTTCCCAAACCCCTGTAAATCAGAGGAGACCTCGACTTCAGAGGAGCCCGATTCCCGGCCAGACGCACTGAGAAGACACTGTCATTCCTGCACGCAGAGAGTCCAGCTTCCAGTGATCTAACTTCCCTTGCGGGGTGTTGGAGTTCGAGTCCGGATAGAGATTCCTACCTCTCTCATTCTTCAGGTATGGAGCAGACTAGAACCTAGAGGGACTCTTGGCATACTAGACTCTTGGCATGCTAGGCGTAACTTACTCTTAGTATACTCTAGTCAGGAATACAGCACCTACTTCTACTTCTCCCTACACCTAGGAAAGGTTAGGCACACTGGGTAGAACTAGGATAGAAACGCATCGTATGAGTACTCGCATTTTTAGGCTGTGTCATTTTATGTAAATGCATATATGCTGAAAAGATAATGCTAACGCAGTATTATTTATTTCTACTGCTCACTCTGTACATTATTTATCTCGCATACTGTCTTGTGATCGTAACAGCACATCTAACTTACACCAGAAACAAGACTGTTCAATAAACCTTTTTATTGAAACGCCCGTCTGTTATTTCTGTGTAACTTTGAGACGTAACTGAATCATGCACAACTGAGCTGAGTGAAATAGTTATCTATTGTTTCTACGACTCTGGGACATATCCTGATTCTGTAAGGGAAACACAGTGGTCATGTTTTGCGGCTGCCAGAAACTAATCCCTTCTTGTTGTCAAGAAGTTTCTAGTGGCCTCTGAGCTAGCTGGCAAAGGTAATTAAGTTTAATATACTCGATAGGGACATACCGACCTTAGTCCTATGTCAAACCTATAGGATATATTATTCCAATGCGCAGAGCCTATAAGGGAAATAGGAGCTACACTACATGGCGCCCAACGTTTGGTAAGGCAGTAATTCAACGTTAGAGACTGAGTAACTCAGCTGTGCAATATATTCTTTTCTCTCTCAGAGACCCCTACCCATATACTCCAAAAGACGTCTGGAGTGGGCAGGGTTAGTATCCGCCACGGCTACATAGGGCAGTACCCTATATATTAGCTGTTTGGTTTGCTCAACGTTGAAGGATACAGTGTTCCACAATATTGTGCACCTTATCTTTGTTTCCTTGAAAATTTGTTCTACATTTTTCAAAAAACAAAATGCCTGACGGAGACAATAATGCCGGAAACGGTGGAGCTGCGGCTGATCCAGCCCAAGCAGCAATTTTTAACAATACCGGTTTAAATGAAACCGAGGAGGGTGTCATTAACATCGCTCCAAACTTAAGAAGAGCCATTACTCTAAAACTTATAAAACATGGCCTACCACCGAGAGGGGGTAGAGCAGTTTTCGTGATTGAGGCACATGAATCCTTTCAGACAGAGTTATTCTATTCATGGGTAATTCTTCCTGAATCCAACCCAGTAACACACTTGTTTCACTTCTACAAAGAAGATGAACCACCAGAGGAATACATTCCTTTCAAGGATATTGAGATTCCATTAACATACCAGGAGCATCAGCTCTGGTTTAAAGGCGCCCTAAAACATAACAGAAATATAACCAGGCTCCGTCCACTAGGTAGACCAGGAGCAACATGGCCGATTCTAGCCGGCTACACACCTCATCCAGACATCGAAATAATGTCAGACGAGGAACTACTTAATCAACTCACAGAGTTAATAAACATCTACAGACAATTGGTTCAATATGTCATGCTGACTTTCACAGTCCAACCACCATTAACAGTTCCAAATCATACTCCTCCACAGGGGAGTACATTAAAAATTACACCACAGACTCTATACGCAGTCATGGGTAAAATGCCCACTAAGCGGGAGCAAATTCCATTTTGGATAGCTCAAAAATTACTCAAATCGAAGCAGTATTTCCAAATACTAGCCCGCATGAGAAACACAGAATCCTAACCATTAGTTTACCAATGGGGATCACACCACAACTGGAAGACTGCACCACTTGGGGCTCAGTCTTTGCTGCCATCTACACTAAAACACACGGCATTCCATCAATAGCGGTAATACCAGATGTCCTAAAACAAATTCAAAACGAATACGGGGCAGAGCCTGCTTTAAATTTAGGTATGAAATTACTGAGAAATTTCGACCAGGTCTCAACAATAATATTATCAAATATTAAAGGGAGGCAGCAGCAGTGGCGATCCGACAAAAATTAAGGGAATTTGATGTTACAGAACATCAAACAGAGCTACCCAGAATAATAGAACAATCTTATGCAGAATTAGGCAGAGATAGTTTGGGTGGGAGACCAGTTAAACCAAAACTATCTGAAAGTCCTGAGAAGGACTCAATTAAACAAACTCCTACATCTTCTAAAAAGAAGTGGGAGTCTACTAAACAAAATTCAAATGAGAAAAGATCTCAATCCCGAGGTAGGTCTCCTCAAAAGGAGCCCTCTGAAAGGAGGTACAACCTCAGGAATAGGGATAATTTGAGAAAACCTGATAGGTATCAAGATAATGATACACGTTCCTCTCGTCCCTTTCAGGTCTCATCACAGACTTCGGAAAGAAGAGGACGAACAGAACATAGAGAAGAACGCGTGAAATCGAAACACGACAAGCACGCAACAAAAATTAAAACTAAACCTCAATTCTCCAAAAAGAAAGTAGCAGGTCTAAAAATAAGACATGCCGAGAATACTGAGATCACAACTCAGGAACGGAGAATGGGCTCAGACAATGCTGGACAGTGCAGCAGAAGTCACAATAGTTCGCCAGAACCTGATGGAACTTCTGGAGATAGTGGACTTGAATGAGTACATTACGGTAGAAACTGTAGACACCAGGGTTAGTACTCCACAAAGGTTATATGACATAACACTCCGGATGGAGGGAGACAAACCTAGACAGGTTAAAGCACTTTTTTGGGAAAAACTATCAAAGGGTTATGACATACTTCTAGCAGAAAAAGACTGGCCACCACAATTTGTCAGGGAGTGCCCACACGGCGAGGACATGATTATGCCTGCCTTCTCCAATCACATACCAATTCACTTAAAATATACATATGCCAGAAAATGGGCAGTGGCCCAGGCTCCAGCATTATATAAAAATCATGTAGGATGGGATGAGGACTCACCTCACCATAAAATAGATCTGAAACATGAACCTACTGCACAGAGGCAGTATCCTATTAAGCAAGAAGCTAAAAAACAGGAAAGGGAGATCTTAAATCAACTTGAATATCAAGGGGTGATTGAAACATGCACCTCCTCAATGAACATTCCTTTGTTTCCTGTCTCCAAACCAGACAATATATATCGTCTAGTTTTGGACTACAGACATTTAAACACTTGTTCTAAAACTTTTGCAGTGCAAAATGCACATAGCACAGCATTAATGAATAACATTGTGCGTAAAAAATACAAAACAACATTAGACATCTCAAATGGTTTCTTTTGTCAAAATATAGCACCTGAAAGCAGGTACTTAACGGCATTCTCCATAATGGGGACCCAGCGTCACTTTTGTCGACTCCCACAAGGGTTCAAGAACAGCCCAGGTTTATTCTCAGCGAGAATAACGGAGTTACTACAAATTTATGACAACGAGGCATTGTCCTATGTCGATGACATCTATCTGACGGATGATGACTTGGAAAAACACTTGAACAGGGTGAGCACCATTATACTGGGATTCGCCTCTGAGGGCTATAAGTTCAACTTTAAAAAATCCAGAATTGCCCATCTCAATGTCCTATTTTTGGGATATGAGCTTTCAAGTGAAGGCAAGAGCTTGGCAGCTAACTTTCTAGAGAAATGTGCGCTGCTCCAACCTCCTAAGACGCTAAAAAACTTACAATCAATCCTGGGTTTCCTCAATTTTGGAAGAACATACATTCTAAACTACGCAGAAAGGGTTAAACCTCTCTACGCATTAATCAAACCTGATTTTTCAATCAAAAACTGGACACATGAACACACAGAAATTTTGCGTTCACTCCAGGCTAACATGTTAGCAACAAATCACTTACAAACACGCGTAAGTCAAAGAAATTTGGTGATTCGAATAATTTCGGGTCAATGTGGATTCACTTACTTAACCTTTAATGAGGGTGAGAAAGTACCAATCGCATACAAATCACATTTGTACACACAAGCGGAAATGCGCTTCAGTTCAACTGAAAAAATTCTAACAGCAGTTCAAACAGCTGTAGCAAAAGAAAGAGCCTTAGCCCAAGGGAAACGCATAATTGTCGTTACCCCAGTACCGGCTTTAGAAGCGGTCACAAAAGCAAGCATTCCAAATGCTAAAGCACTACATCCGAGATGGATACAATGGGTTAATTCTCTTGCTGCAACTGATGTTGAATATGTTTTTGATTCAGATTTAAAAACACAAGCATTTCTCCAGTATGAACAAGAATGTCCTCTGCCCACTGAGATTCTGCCTCTCGATCAGTATGAATTCGTAATTTACACTGACAGATCCGCACAGCCCGCAACAGGGAGTAAGCAAGCTTACAGTGCAGCGTGTGCTATCGTTAAAGGTCGCATACGAAATGGCATCTTCAGACCTATGGTCACAAAAACTCAATCACTAGGTGATTGTACAGCTCAGCGAGCTGAACTACAGGCATTCAAACTGGCACTTGAGAGTACGGATCGAGAATTCCTCACACTGATAGTGTGCGATTCCTATTACTGTGTTCAGTCGTATAATGATTATATACGAACCTGGCTTGAAAATGGTTTTAAAGATGCGAAAGGTGGCACAATTAAGCACAAACTGCTTTGGGAACAAGTAGTTCAGTTGAAAAACGAACTACCAAAGGCTCACGTGATTCACACACTGAGTCATCAGCGTGATGGCGTTCACGTTGCAGGGAATTCATTGGCTGACGAAGCCGCGAAGGGGGCTGTTCAGACGGCTTCCGTAGCTGCGATCACTCGTTCAAAAACAAAAATAGACGGTGAGATAATGTTAGCTGTCAATGCTTCGAGCAAAGGCAGCAGTGCAGCGTTACCAAAAAAGTTTCCACTCAAGTACTCTTATGTAATTGATGCGAATAACGTTCCTTTTGCTCGAATCCCTGGAGTGGGGGATAGGGTAATTCCAAACATGGAACGAAGAGCAGCCTTGATTTATGAAACTCATTTGGGGGAGGGTCTGTCACATCAAGGGATCTCAAAAACAATTTTGACATTAAAAGAGATGTACTGGTGGCCTGGAATGAATACACACATTCACATATTTATCAACAACTGCTTAGACTGTAAATTACAGCGAGAGAGCCACCAGACACCATGCAGCGAATGCGGCAGCCCAGTGCAGACACCACTGTTAGACAGCATTAGCTATCTAATCGCCAGCGTCCTACTGGACAAAGGCATTCCCGCAAATACTGAATCTAGGTTTCTATGGTTATGGCCTCAGCGCTCGGCTGACGCTCGAACTGTTATAAAAGATTTGCGAGTCTATATCGGCACATACGCAATAGGCACGTTTCATTCTGACCAGGGTCCTGCGTTTAGCTCTAGGGCTTACAAGGAGGCCATGGCCAGTCTGGGCGTTGCATTGCGGTACTCCTCTCCATTCCATCCTGAGGGAAATTCTGTTGTGGAAAGGAAAAACCGGGACATAAAGCAGTCTATAACAGCTAGGGTATTAGGCTCGGGTGATGGGTGCGTCAAACACCTAAATAGTGTCCAGCGCGCTCTTAATAATTTGCCAAGAAGTTCTCTAGGGGGGGTCACTCAATATGAGGTCCTATTTGGGACAAGAATGTGGATTCCAGACTTAGAACACGTAGGCACAGTGGTGAACAAAAAAGAATTTGATATCAAAGATCGTTTGGCTGTTTTACAGGATCTTAACAAGTTAAGAACGAAACAAAGCAACATATCCCTACAGCCAACCACCACTGGGGAAAAATCGGCGGTCCCAGCAAGGCCTGTCTGGATTCCAAAAGTTGGGGATCTAGTCAGAGAAAAATAGCGACAAGAAGGAATTTGGACCTTCTTACAGACAACCGGTACCTGTTCTAGCTGTTCAAGGAACAAGGACAGTACTTCTGCCGCCCCTTGCTGGATGAAAGGAGAAAAGATTTGTGTCAATCGACCTGATCAAACCACAGTATGTGGCCAATACTAAGCAGTAGGCCTCGTGGACTCCGACCTAGTAGCAGACGCACTCCTCTCGCTACTATTCAAGAGGTTCAGACTGAAAGACTGATCACGATCGAGAATTCAGCTGTAACAAATGAAGGACTACGCAACCAAGCTATGGAACTCATCCCTCTTGACAACCAAATAACAGTTCGTCCAAATACACCTGTCTACACCAACGTGACTCGTGAAGAACTGGTTCCTGTGATTTCAACGAATCCTGATGCAATTCCAACAATTGACAGAACTGCTTCTGGCTATTTCATTGAATTTGATACGTTCTCAGAAGATCCAAGCGAACCTGAAACGACGCCAGCATCATCAAAACTCAAGCAGCAAGTACAAGACTTTATTCACTTTCTGAAAAAGACTTATCTGGTTTCTCCATGGATTGAACTCTGGATTACATCTGGACTTTTTGTTTTCCTGCTCTGGCTAGCTTTGATAACAACAGTAAGCATGCTTATAAGTGGCAGATACATCCATGCGAACAGTGAAGGAAAAGACGTGAATGTACTTTTGAAACCACATAAATCTTCCCATCGTGAAGCAAGAGACTTGTCATCAGTGAACATCACAGCTGTTCCTATACAGGATGGTATAGTGTGGGACAAAACAGATTATGAAATCTTCGGTCCAAGTGACCAAGTGAACATTCCACATTTATTTAAAATGTCACTGAGTGATTTAATTACGTCCAGTACCTATTCAGATGATTGGGACTTTGAGACTGTGACCGATATAATGTTTGATCTAGAAAAATCTGCTGCATTTTCTAAAAATGAATTTTTAGAGGGTTCATCTGATTATGAAGAACTGTATTGTTATAACCACTATGGTCATCATTATTTGCACAAAACTGCATATCCAAGAAATGTGTTTATGTTTAACCAATGGGAACATTGTCCTACACCACCACAAGGTAGTTCGAAAACTTTTGCTAGTAAGTTTCCATATTTTTCAGGTTATAATACATCTGATCCAGAAACGTTTTACTATAAAAATGTAAACAAAACAGGACTGAAAATTATGTTAACATATACGAAACAGATTTACTCTGAAGCATTTATTGCCCAACTGTCTACACAAGGTTTCGACTTATGGAAAGACACAATTGAGACAAAAACTGTCTGGGGTAGTAAAGATTGGCAAGTACAGGGTATAGAAGCTTTATTTAGAGCCTGTATCATCCCTGAACAAATACTGTTTTTGAATGACACCGTCCAACAAACATCTTGTCTTGGATTAGCCAAGATAAAAGAGATGAAAACACCTTCTGTGCCAACACCTGCCAGTGATAATAATACAAAGGCAGTGGTGACAGTTGACAATATACTACAACTCAACAGAACTCATCCAAACTGGAAGAAATGGTTGATCTGGCCCACAGACACAAATAACTGTCAGGAAAGGTTCTTGAACAAAACTCAGGGCTTTACTATTCATAGGCCAGACCCAAGATATGTCCAAAGACAACATCCGGGGGTAGTAACAACATACAGTGTAGGTAAATTATGCCTCGATTGGCTGCATAAATCTACACTACAGGATGTGAAGCAACACTTAACCTTACTTGCACATGACGCAGATCTTAAGGAATTCTTGCTTGGACCAAGAAAACCGCGTCAAAAACGTTTCATATATGCCGGCATCTATGCTGCTTATAACGAAGCATGGAAAGTGTCACAGATAGAGGCTGCAGAACGAATACGTGAACTTGATCGTATTAATTTAGAGAAAACACTCTCTGTGGTCGACAATGGGTTAACAACTTTGTCCTCCAGGATTTATTCATTGGATGGCATTGTATCCTCTGCTATCGACATTCTAGAACAAGATTTTGCTATGTTACAACAAGGCCAGTCTCAATTACGTTCTATAGTGTTATTGACATGGACGCTGCAATCTTTGTGAGCGGGCTATGTGCCTTGGCGTTTCATCAACACGTCGTCTCTGTTTGCAGAATACAATCTCACTGATAAACAGATCGAATTGGCACAAAGAGGAGCAAGGTATACAGTGCTGAGCATTGAAAAACTGGAAAAATTACCATTTACAGTGGCAGAAAAACCAGCTACAGAATGGGTTATTCATGGCAAAATAACATTACCTGTGACAACTTTTCAGTTTCAGTATTGCCTCAGACGGATGCAAGCAGGCAAATATGAAAGGTTGGGTAAGGAATACATTAAGATATCTTGGAATTTACCGTATACACATAGATGTTGGAGTGGGGATCGTGAAGTGTTTCTTAGCGGTACTAACTGTGAACATGCACTGACCGGTTCACTCATATGTCAGGACATTATTTTACACGGAGCTTGTAATGGTTCTGTGGCAAACTTGTCTTGCCATCAGCACGGTTCACCAGCTGCTGTGATTAATCCAACGTTTGGACAACTTTCGAATGGGAGTTACCTCATGTTGAATGATCAGAGCTGCTGTGGAATGTTGCCAGGCATCCCATATCTAGTAACGGTCAACTCCAGGGTCACTTGCTGTATGCAAGTATTGTTTCCCCCAATAGACACAGTCAGGGAGTCGCCTTTATGGCCTTCGCTGAACGTCTCTTTTATAAGATTTGATACTTTAAGCAGAATGAAAGCCATGCTTTTACAGCAAACAGTGCCTTTGACCTCGGCCAAAGAAATCTATGATCTACAAATTGCAAGGACTTCGGCTGAGATACAGTCTTTAATACGTACAAACTGCCCTATTCATTTCGTAGAAATGATATCACGTATCTTTAACATGTCAGATACAACAGGAATTGTACATGTATTTAAGAGCATTTGCACCGGTCTCTTAGCACCGTTCCAGGCAATACTTGGAATCATTCCGAACTTTGCACATTCGGTGTTTGGTGGCATACCATTAATTCTAGCACTTGTTGCAGGAATTTTATTCATCTGTCTGCTATTGCGCTATGGCCAGCCAATTCGCCGAAATCACTCCGAGCGAAATGGAGAAAGCTCTCCTTGAAAGAAAGTGCCGTGAGCGAATAGTACAGCTATTGGGCATGACTCGTCTACGGGACCTTAATACCACGTGGTTCCTGTCATTCCGACCAATGGCATGATTGCATCTTACCTGTTCTACGCTGCCTGCTATGCGGTGAAGAATGCGTGTTGGACGCTTGTCTAACATATCCATCAGCTGCGCCAAAGGACGTCGATACTTTGCTGGACCCGATAACGGCCCATGCTCTGTGTTGTCCCCAGAGGCTTCCAATCCTGATGTCAGCATTCATTGAGATCTCACAGTCGCCTCCTGCTGCTGCTGAGGTACGAGAAACAACTCCAGGCACACAGGTAACAACGAGCGCGAACATTGCTGCGGCGACTTATGCTGAGAGCGATGCTTCCCATCTCTGTGCGATCAATCTCTTACACGAGGTGTTCCAACTTACACCAACGACAGTGGAAGATGTTTTGTCTATTGAAATAGATGATCTCATGTTTACACCGGACCCGTGAACTGACTCTGATTCGGCATACTCTGTTCCAGTACAACAGCAACAATTTGGCCTTCATTTTTAGAAACCTTGGAACTTTACCAAATTTGAACTTTTGTCCCATTTTTTTCAAATGAAAATGGCACTCCAATCTGCTTAAAGTAGAACTAGCCTTATAATACAGACTTGGCAGTACTTCCAGGTACACTTAGTCATCTTGTGTGTCTAAATCAGTTCATTTAAATTTCATGATAGGAAATGACTTTGATTTTGAACAACCTTATCGATCATTTTCGTCATATGTAAATATTGCTTTTATATTTAGTTCCAAATGCATTTATTTCATACCTTATGCTGGAAATGAAAAGCACTGCTTAATGATGTACAGAAACATTTGCATTTTAATGTGTCTCTTAAAGCTTTTTTAGGATATGTTTTATTATGCGGTACTCCATTTTAATGTTTAGCATTTTAAATGTTTAGCATTTTAGTATTGTTGTATACACAAAAGAGGAGTGGGTGTTGTATACTTTATAGGGTGTCCATAAACGGGCTTTCTAGAATCATGACCTTATATAGGCACAATCCAACCTGCCCTTATATAGGCATAAAATCCCAGACCTTATTTAGGCATAAACCATGCATACCAAATACAGGCATGGATTCCGACATCCGTCCACCATAGCGTCTCAACGAGTCCATGAAAAAACAGACCCTCAGGCTGCGGGAGTTTCCCTTGCCCAGGACTATTGATTTCTTCAAGGACTCATACATTATGCATGAACCTCTATTCCTTAAGGGATTCATTCATGACGTCTTTCGCTACCCAACTCACGTCAATGCTAACATTTTCAGGTATAAATATACCTTCCCAAACCCCTGTAAATCAGAGGAGACCTCGACTTCAGAGGAGCCCGATTCCCGGCCAGATGCACTGAGAAGACACTGTCATTCCTGCACGCAGAGAGTCCAGCTTCCAGTGATCTAACTTCCCTTGCGGGGTGTTGGAGTTCGAGTCCGGATAGAGATTCCTACCTCTCTCATTCTTCAGGTATGGAGCAGACTAGAACCTAGAGGGACTCTTGGCATACTAGACTCTTGGCATGCTAGGCGTAACTTACTCTTAGTATACTCTAGTCAGGAATACAGCACCTACTTCTACTTCTCCCTACACCTAGGAAAGGTTAGGCACACTGGGTAGAACTAGGATAGAAACGCATCGTATGAGTACTCGCATTTTTAGGCTGTGTCATTTTATGTAAATGCATATATGCTGAAAAGATAATGCTAACGCAGTATTATTTATTTCTACTGCTCACTCTGTACATTATTTATCTCGCATACTGTCTTGTGATCGTAACAGCACATCTAACTTACACCAGAAACAAGACTGTTCAATAAACCTTTTATTGAAACGCCCGTCTGTTATTTCTGTGTAACTTTGAGACGTAACTGAATCATGCACAACTGAGCTGAGTGAAATAGTTATCTATTGTTTCTACGACTCTGGGACATATCCTGATTCTGTAAGGGAAACACAGTGGTCATGTTTTGCGGCTGCCAGAAACTAATCCCTTCTTGTTGTCAAGAAGTTTCTAGTGGCCTCTGAGCTAGCTGGCAAAGGTAATTAAGTTTAATATACTCGATAGGGACATACCGACCTTAGTCCTATGTCAAACCTATAGGATATATTATTCCAATGCAGAAACACAGTAATCCAGCACTCCACTCAATAGTGAAACAGAACTATAAAAAGAGAGAAAAATATTCGAATCCATTCAGTAGATCTTGTATAAATTTTCTTTATTCATATTCTTCATTAAAACACACGACCGTAGCCAACGCGTTTCGTCCCTAAGGACTTCTTCAGGGCTACAAATAAGTACACATAATAAATTATATTAACACAAATATTATTTACAATAATATTTACAATAATATTTACAAACAAATACATTTAAAAATCATGAGGGTCTCTCTATTTTTCATCTTTTCTTTACTCAAATTATATATTCATTAAAAACATATTCTGTCCTAATTCAAGTTTTTTGGAGGCCTGCAATAGTGATCCTAAAATGCTCTCTAATTTCATAATGCAGATTAGGATATTACTTAACGTTTTAGCAAAGGAGAACAACAGAACTTATTCAGTGAGCTTATTCTACCCAGAAACTATCCATTAAATGCTTACCAAAAAATGTCAAGAAAGCATTCGTGGCGTTCATCTATGTCATGCAGATGGAGTTTTAATCCCTCCCAATGCTACCACCTATTTAACACCAACATAGGAAAAAGAAATCAATAGAGTATCGTTATATTGGTGATCCTATCCACAGAAACATTTAAATAAATAAATATGGCTCTTTTAAGATAGACATACCTGTTTCAAATCTTAAATTAATAAATACTTGGAGTCACCGTTCCTATGTTAAGGGGTCCAATTTATCATGTTCGGTCAGTAAGCTGGATTTCAGTATAAACCAGTCTTCATCTATTAAATGGATGTGTTATTAAAAATCTTTTAATTTTTAATTTTTAAACATGCACATAAATTAAAACATTTAAAAGGAGAATCTAACATTGAACTGTTAGCTACAAAGTGCAGTGGAACCATGATATTTCTAGCACTATTGTCAAGTTTCTGTTAACAAGCAGTGAAGCTATGGCACCAAATGATTTAATACCTAAATTAAGAGCCCTATAATGGTGCAAAATGTAAAAGATTGCCATTAGCATAGTAATAAGAATGTTTGATTCTATACAATTTAATACAAAATCACTTCTTAATTTTAGGATAAAAGTGAGGTGTTACAACAAAATAAGTGTCATAACCCACCTCCCATGTATTATCGCCTTACAATTCTACCAAAAAATGAATGAGATAGAATCAAGTCTATATACTTCACAATTCCCCTAAGAATAGTGCCATATAGATTTTAAGTGCTCCTATATGGCTTCCAACCAAGTGCCTACTAAGCTGCCCAAACACTTACTCGAAAACGGCGTCAGTCTGCCCCATCGCGTGGTCCTTCCGTAGTATGAACGCTCATTCAAAAAACCGGCATTTAAATAGCCCGCATTATGAAACACCTGAAATCAATTGTCAAACGGGACGTGGTCTATCTGTCATAAACGTAACCGCCATCTTAGAGAGGCAAAAGGTCTATATCGGCCGCCTCAAAAAGCAAGAAAGTTAAAAATACAAAGTCTAAGCACACAATCCAACTAAAATTATACTCAAGGATCGTACTTAATATGACAACAGTCCTAATTCCTTGAGAACGGCACAATTTCATGTTTGTTAAAGCGCAACTCAGTGTCCTTTCCTTTTTCACTTTCCTTTCTCTTACTCGCGTAACTATGCCGCCATCTTAGTATACCCGGAAGTTACCCCATGGAACCTGTAATAATCAATTTCTAAAGTCTACAAGCACTATCCAGCACTTAATTATTTTCGTTGGTGATACTCAGCAAAACAGCAGTCTTAATATCCTAAAAGGGACACATTTATATTTAAAATAATACAATTATATTATAACGCTGTCTACACTTGTAAAACGTTACAAAAGAGCAAGCGCCATATTGTTTAAGAGTCGATCAGTCTAATACTCACCGGCTTAATTAAATAGTCGCCATCTTAAAAGGTTTAGGGACTTAACGTTATAATCATATATGTTGATATAATTGCAACAATTGCAACAATTGCGTATATAGCGTTACGGTTTTGATGTCCATATGGTATGCCCATAACCAGCAACTATTATGATCGTCATCCTATTTTTTATTTTTTATCTGCGATCTCCGTTTAAAAAGCTAAATGTTAACAGGCATTAAATAAAAAAATGCCTCCAACAAAAATAATAATCGCAATCTTGCTTTAATTTTACCTTATATCTCCAAAATGGGTTTATATCTAAACTGGTACTATAGAAATTTTGGTCGCCATATTGGAGCGTTCTTCTACTGAACAGTTACACGTTTAAGCAGTCTTATATTTTTAAAAATCTCATAACATCAGAAAATCTCACTATTTATCTACATCTATAGGTAGCAGGTGACTAACATCTTCATCTTCAATTTTAAGGCATTTCATATCAACAGTCCATAGTGTGATTATAGTTCAAATGTGACCTTTTGCTTAAATAATACATCTATGGTATATTTATGGGGGATTATTTGTCACCAATAAAAAGATTCAAAGTGACATCTTTAGGAAACACACTTCGAGCACTACTGTAAATGCGATACCGTATGGCGAGATGGTCCGCGCCAGACGAAATTGTAGCCAGGATCATTCTTTTCATGAAAATTTGGAGACTATAAAAAAGAACTTTCAAAGCAGAGGCTATTCCAATAAATGTCTTCAACAAGCTGAGAGAAGAATTAAGAAAGTAAACAGGCAGAGTACGCTTAGTTATAAACCCAAAAATGTAAAGAAAATGCAAACTGAGAATGTGGTATTTATAACTCAGTATAATGCCTATAGTCATCATATTTATGACATATTACGAAGGAATTGGCATTTATTGACATCAGCCAAGTTACCTGTAGGAACAGTCTCTGATAAACCAAGAATGGTATATAAAAGGGGAAAACATTGAAAAATATGCTCTGTCCTAGTTATGTGAAGGAGCAGAAGAAGGATGGAATTTCATGGCTACCTAACAAACCAACAGGGTTTTTTGTTTGTGGCTCATGTAATGTTTGCCAATTTGGACTACATAAGAAATCTGAGTTCAAATATAATACAGGAAGAGAATTTAAAATTAACACCTTCATAAATTGTAACACAACGTTCACTGTGTATATCATCGGATGCGCGTGCAATAAAATTTATGTAGGCAGTAGTATTCGGAACCTCAAAACTCGGATACAAGAACATGTAAGGGCAATAAGAAATAAGGATGAAAGATATCCAGTCTCCATACATATACAAGAAAGGCATGCGGATGAGTCAAAAATCTGGTTCCACGCAATTGAACAAGTGATGGTACCAGAAAGGGGTGGTGATAGGATTAAAGCGTTAAGACAGGCAGAAGCTGGTTGGATTTGTCGCCTTAGAACCATCTCCATGGGCCTTAACCTTAATAGTGAGATGTATCATTTTTTATGAAATATGCATTTTTACAATCTTAAATCTTTTTCATCTCGACATTGAATATGCTCTGTCATTTTGTTGTCTTTAATGAATATGTAGTGAGTATTACTATGGGAATAAGAGCATGAAATATGTCAATCTATGGAAGTTACATGATTGTATCTAAATTTTATATGGTAACTATTATGTGTATAGATGTTAGGAAATTTGGAATCTGGTATAACACCTTTTTACAAATATCTGGTGTTATGCTTTCTTGAAAAGGGCATGAATCCCCTACAGACAATAAATGTGTTTTGCAGCTATTTCTTTGTTTGGCAATATTACAAATTGTTGACCATAACTCTTTAAGAATATACTATTGATGTATGTTTTTTTTTTTTATTGGGCTAAATCATAGGATGGTGATCATAATCCCCCATAAATATACCATAGATGTATTATTTAAGCAAAAGGTCACATTTGAACTATAATCACACTATGGACTGTTGATATGAAATGCCTTAAAATTGAAGATGAAGATGTTAGTCACCTGCTACCTATAGATGTAGATAAATAGTGAGATTTTCTGATGTTATGAGATTTTTAAAAATATAAGACTGCTTAAACGTGTAACTGTTCAGTAGAAGAACGCTCCAATATGGCGACCAAAATTTCTATAGTACCAGTTTAGATATAAACCCATTTTGGAGATATAAGGTAAAATTAAAGCAAGATTGCGATTATTATTTTTGTTGGAGGCATTTTTTTATTTAATGCCTGTTAACATTTAGCTTTTTAAACGGAGATCGCAGATAAAAAATAAAAATAGGATGACGATCATAATAGTTGCTGGTTATGGGCATACCATATGGACATCAAAACCGTAACGCTATATACGCAATTGTTGCAATTGTTGCAATTATATCAACATATATGATTATAACGTTAAGTCCCTAAACCTTTTAAGATGGCGACTATTTAATTAAGCCGGTGAGTATTAGACTGATCGACTCTTAAACAATATGGCGCTTGCTCTTTTGTAACGTTTTACAAGTGTAGACAGCGTTATAATATAATTGTATTATTTTAAATATAAATGTGTCCCTTTTAGGATATTAAGACTGCTGTTTTGCTGAGTATCACCAACGAAAATAATTAAGTGCTGGATAGTGCTTGTAGACTTTAGAAATTGATTATTACAGGTTCCATGGGGTAACTTCCGGGTATACTAAGATGGCGGCATAGTTACGCGAGTAAGAGAAAGGAAAGTGAAAAAGGAAAGGACACTGAGTTGCGCTTTAACAAACATGAAATTGTGCCGTTCTCAAGGAATTAGGACTGTTGTCATATTAAGTACGATCCTTGAGTATAATTTTAGTTGGATTGTGTGCTTAGACTTTGTATTTTTAACTTTCTTGCTTTTTGAGGCGGCCGATATAGACCTTTTTGCCTCTCTAAGATGGCGGTTACGTTTATGACAGATAGACCACGTCACGTTTGACAATTGATTTCAGGTGTTTCATAATGCGGGCTATTTAAATGCCGGTTTTTTGAATGAGCGTTCATACTACGGAAGGACCACGCGATGGGGGCAGACTGACGCCGTTTTCGAGTAAGTGTTTGGGCAGCTTAGTAGGCACTTGGTTGGAAGCCATATAGGAGCACTTAAAATCTATATGGCACTATTCTTAGGGGAATTGTGAAGTATATAGACTTGATTCTATCTCATTCATTTTTTAGTAGAATTGTAAGGCGATAATACATGGGAGGTGGGTTATGACACTTATTTTGTTGTAACACCTCACTTTTATCCTAAAATTAGGAAGTGATTTTGTATTAAATTGTATAGAATCAAACATTCTTATTACTATGCTAATGGCAATCTTTTACATTTTGCACCATTATAGGGCTCTTAATTTAGGTATTAAATCATTCGGTGCCATAGCTTCACTGCTTGTTAACAGAAACTTGACAATAGTGCTAGAAATATCATGGTTCCACTGCACTTTGTAGCTAACAGTTCAATGTTAGATTCTCCTTTTAAATGTTTTAATTTATGTGCATGTTTAAAAAATTAAAAATTAAAAAGATTTGTAATAACACATCCATTTAATAGATGAAGACTGGTTTATACTGAAATCCAGCTTACTGACCGAACATGATAAATTGGACCCCTTAACATAGGAACGGTGACTCCAAGAATTTATTAATTTAAGATTTGAAACAGGTATGTCTATCTTAAAAAGAGCCATATTTATTTATTTAAATGTTTCTGTGGATAGGATCACCAATATAACGATACTCTATTGATTTCTTTTTCCTATGTTGGTGTTAAATAGGTGGTAGCATTGGGAGGGATTAAAACTCCGTCTGCATGACATAGATGAACGCCACGAATGCTTTCTTGACATTTTTGGTAAGCATTTAATGGATAGTTTCTGGGTAGCATAAGCTCACTGAATAAGTTCTGTTGTTCTCCTTTGCTAAAACGTTAAGTAATATCCTAATCTGCATTATGAAATTAGAGAGCATTTTAGGATCACTATTGCAGGCCTCCCAAAAAACTTGAATTAGGACAGAATATGTTTTTAATGAATATATAATTTGAGTAAAGAAAAGATGAAAAATAGAGAGACCCTCATGATTTTTAAATGTATTTGTTTGTAAATATTATTGTAAATATTATTGTAAATAATATTTGTGTTAATATAATTTATTATGTGTACTTATTTGTAGCCCTGAAGAAGTCCTTAGGGACGAAACGCGTTGGCTACGGTCGTGTGTTTTAATGAAGAATATGAATAAAGAAAATTTATACAAGATCTACTGAATGGATTCGAATATTTTTCTCTCTTTTTATAGTTCTGTTTCACTATTGAGTGGAGTGCTGGATTACTGTGTTTTTGTCTTAATTGTGGGATTATCCCAAGGAGGCTTAGGGGTATTGAGCCTCAGGTCCTTTGCACCCTGAATATATAATAAATACTGACTATTACCCGATAGCTGATAAGTGCAGTGATTATTGCCCCATACCCCTTCCTTTTTCTCTGTGTTTATATATTATTCCAATGCGCAGAGCCTATAAGGGAAATAGGAGCTACACTACAGTGGGGTAAGGAAGGTCAGTTTGTAAGAGAGGTAGTTGTTCAGGACTTCTTGTTGCCATCTGCTTGAGATCCGAGAAAATAAGTCCCTGTGCCCCATGTTTGTGTGCTTACGCTGCCCCATCAGTATGAGGGAGATGCATTATTGCCAGGTAATGCCGGATATTCAGGACGTCACAAAAAACAAACATATATTCATAAGAAAGTAAATGTGTCATAAGACAGCACTAGGAAGTCGTTGGCAACGGCCCCCGTACAAAAATGTTTACACAATGCAAATAAATTCAAAACAAGTTTCTTCACTTTCTAGCTACGCAGCCTTCCTTTAGAATTGATGAAGACAATTGTCATACAATATGAAGGTTGTGGGTGCGGTTTTGTTAAAGTAATGTTAGAATGTCATTTCCAAGCTGATAAATTGCGTTATTTCCTAACTGAGCCAGTTACTTTCAAGAAAACAAGGCAGCCGTGACCGCGCCCACCCAGGACTTTAGGGGCGCAGGAGGACTTCGTTGAGCTAAATGGAAAATTGGTTAACAGGCATGGTTACTCAGCCGCATAACTGCTAACTATCTGGAAATCAGAAGACACCACCTCTGGGGTTATTGCCGAAACGTAACCACCACCATGTTCGGCTTCACAAATTTCTTCAGTCTCTCCCTAAAATAGTCTCACTCTCAGCCATAAAATGCCCGATCCTACTTTAAATGTAAAGAAATATGAACATAATGATATAAAAAAACATCCTCCTTAAGAAGACATCTTCAAGCTGGAACCATATGGACGTCGGTATATTCTGACTCCAGGCTTAGAGTCCCCTCCTCAACCTAAAGTAAAATCCTCCCGGGTCTAAGTAGATCAGGATTTTCTCGCTCTGCCTAAATTAACACCGTCTCCTCTATTTGTTTTTACTTTTAAAACTCTTTTTTTAACTTCTTATTTTTCTTTATTCTTAGGTTCATAAAGCACAACATAAGGAAAAGTACTTTGTAGCACAGAGAGCTAATAGGTTGCACAGAAATCACAAACACAATGACCAAATGTACATCGCCTATCCTGAATGCCTTACAGCTATGCTGTGTACAGTACATGATCGGCATGGGTGCATAGGTTTGCTCATAGAGCACACTGTCCTGAAATGTTCCCACCATTTCCCTCATATCCTGCTATGTTTCCCAGGCACCCTTGATTTTGGTACACTGACTCTTCCGTCAATGCACATAGGTCCATTCCCCTAAGCCACTGATCAAGTGATGGTGCAGTGTCTGCTCCCCAGTATGGGGTGATATTTCTTTTGGCTATTAGCAGGCCCGTTGGCACTAGCATTTTAACTGTCCAGAATCCTACCTAGTCAGGTTGTTTGCCCAATAAGGCACTCTTCGGATTACATACCATTGGTACTCCTATTGGTGTTTATAGGGCAGAGTGAATAAAGGACCACCACGGTTGCAACTTAGGACAATTCCAAATACTATGTAGCGATGTGCCCACCACTGCCTGACATCAAGTATAGAGGAGCATAGTCGCTTCCCACATCTTATGAAGTCAATCTGGACTTTAATATAGCCTTATAGCCCGCTGCCGAGGGCTATACCGGCTGTTAAAGGCCTGATCCCGAGTTATAGGCCTGAGCCGCAGGCGAAGGCCTATAACGAGGGAGAGGGCCTTTAACAACCGGTATAGCCTGGAGGCAGAAGGGCTATAGAGTTATTAGAACATTCCACCCACTAAGGGTAGAATGTTCTAAATTAAAAATGGAGAAACAAAAAGACAAACATTGGAATGTTGGAGCGCTGGGCTTATACCAGCCATTATAAGCCCAGAGCAACTCCATTGTCTTCAATGGAGCTCCCAACATTCCAATGTTCTAATATATTTTATGAAAGGATTTAAGTTGCACGAGGCATAGTTTTACAGAAATTGCTGATACCCTGACAGCCATCTTGGCCACTCCAGCCACTCGTCGTTGTCAATGTCTCCGAAGTGGGAAGTCTACCTATCCCTAAGGATCTTGAGTGGGTCTGGTGTACTGACCACGAGTGCTTGGTAAAATCTTGGGACACCCTTCTCCTCTAACTTTTCTACCACCAATTTAGATTCAATGAGATTAAAGTCTGGGATAGGGTTCAGACCTTCCTTAAATCCATCTAATGCATCCCTTTATTGAAAGAAACTAAAATAAAATGTCACCTGTGCAAATCGTAATTTGCAGTGAGGTCAGCGTAGGATTTTGTGTGTGGACTGCCATACATCATCTAACTTTCATATACCTATATTATCCCAGCCCCTGAACCCCTCTAGTTTCAACACAACCGAATCCATGTGCCGTTCCACAGTAGTGACTCCATCAGCTGTTTCCCCCATGCTCTCTATCTTAAGACCCAATACAACACTCAATTGGAATTCTCGTCACTGATGGCAACAACGCCGTGGGTTTCGTACATTACATTTGTGTTAACAGCCCTTGCGTCTCTAGATCCCTCAGCGCCAGCCTCATAGCCGGATCATCCCTCTCAGCAAAGAACCAGTCATTGATAGGGAGCATCCGGGCTGCCCAGTAGTATAACTGAATGTCAGGCACACCAAGCTCCCTTCCTAAGGTGACTGCCCACAATTATCAAAAGCCACCCTTGTTGAGGAATCCCCTAAAGATAAGAAGACAATTGACACTGAACAGTTCTCAAAATGTTGAAGGTATCGGATACGGGTATTTTTGCAAGATATAAAGTATTTGCGGCAATTTTTAACAGGGCATCTCTGCCCATATAGAGATGTGAGTTTGCCCCATGCCATCATCTGAGTTTTAACTTTTGCCAGCATCCTGAGAAACTTGGAACACTTGGATACTGGAAATGACTGTGTGATATCTGAAACATATAAGTATCCAGTATAAGTATACAGTGACACTTTGGGGCCGATTCCGATCTCGGTCGGAGGCGCACCCAATACCATTCGATCGGGAAAAAAGCCATGCGAATGCCTGTTTCCCGACCGACCCGCACATCATTCCGAACGAGCAAGTACGATGCGCACAACAGCATAGAATCCGGCCGAGTCGTACTCACCCAATCCAGGTCCTGTTCTCCGACCGAGGCGAATCCGGAAACGCCGAATCGAGTCGCACGGAAGGGAAAACGCAGCCCCGTCCGGCCAGACAAGTACGATGCGCTTTCTGTACGCGCCGAACCCGTCGCTACGTCCGGCACGTCAAAGCTTCCGGGAGAGGCGCACATAAGCTCCGATTCGCGCCACAACACGATCCACGGCTACGAGGCGAACACGCCAACGACGAGGACGAGGCGAAGCAACGAGAAAGACGAACGAGACGAACCAACCATGAATCCCTTCGTTCCGATCGTACCAATATTCTACATTTACTACCGGAACAGGCACGGACACGTACGGCGCAGAAGGTAAGTCAGACACCAACCACAAAAACATACAACACGTACACGACACATCACACACACACAGAGGGATGCAGAATTTACTTACACCAGCAACAGCAGCACCATAGGGGCGGGATGCCCATCACCAATGCCACATATGCACACAGGGGCCTGGATGCGCACCACCACTACCACCCCTACCCAGGGGGGGCTGGATGCCTACTACTACTACCACCCCTACCCAGGGGGGGCTGGATGCCTACCACTACTACCACCCTTACCCAGGGGGGCTGGATGCCTACCACTACTACCACCCTTACCCAGGGGGGCTGGATGCCTACCACTACTACCACCCTTACCCAGGGGGCTGGATGCCTACCACTACTACCACCCTTAGCCAGGGGGTGCCAGATGCCTACCACTACTACCAACCTTACCCAGGGGGCTGGATGCCTACCACTACTACCACCCTTACCCAGGGGGCTGGATGCCTACCACTACTACCACCCTTACCCAGGGGGCTGGATGCCTACCACTACTACCACCCTTAGCCAGGGGGTGCCAGATGCCTACCACTACTACCACCCTTACCCAGGGGGCTAGATGCCTACCACCACTACCACCCTTACCCAGGGGGCTGGATGCCTACCACTACTACCACCCTTACCCAGGGGGCTGGATGCCTACCACTACTACCACCCTTACCCAGGGGGCTGGATGCCTACCACTACTACCACCCTTACCCAGGGGGGCTGGATGCCTACCACTACTACCACCCTTAGCCAGGGGGGGCTGGATGCCTACCACTACTACCACCCTTAGCCAGGGGGGGCTGGATGCCTGCCACTACTACCACCCTTAGCCAGGGGGGGCTGAATGCCTACCACTACTACCACCCTTACCCAGGGGGTACTGGATGCCTACCACTACTACCACCCTTAGCCAGGGGGGGTGCCAGATGCCTACCACTACTACCACCCTTTCCCAGGGGGATGGCTGGATGCCTACCACCACTACCACTCTTACCCAGGGGGGGCTGGATGCCTACCACTACTACCACCCTTAGCCAGGGGGGTGCCAGATGCCTACCACTACTACCACCCTACCCAGGGGGTGCTGGATGCCTACCACTACTACCACCCTTACCCAGGGGGGGCTGGATGCCTACCACTACTACCACCCTTAGCCAGGGGTGTGCCAGATGCCTACCACTACTACCACCCTTACCCAGGGGGCTGGATGCCTACCACTACTACCACCCTTACCCAGGGGGCTGGATGCCTACCACTACTACCACCCTTACCCGGGGGCTGGATGCCTACCACTACTACCACCCTTACCCAGGGGGTGCCAGATGCCTACCACTACTACCACCCTTACCCAGGGGGGCTGGATGCCTACCACCACTACCACCCTTACCCAGGGGGGCTGGATGCCTACCACTACTACCACACTTACCCAGGGGGCTGGATGCCTACCACTACTACCACCCTTACCCAGGGGGGCTGGATGCCTACCACTACTACCACCCTTACCCAGGGGGGCTGGATGCCTACCACTACTACCACCCTTAGCCAGGGGGGCTGGATGCCTACCACTACTACCACCCTTAGCCAGGGGGCTGGATGCCTGCCACTACTACCACCCTTAGCCAGGGGGCTGGATGCCTACCACTACTACCACCCTTACCCAGGGGGTGCTGGATGCCTACCACTACTACCACCCTTACCCAGGGGGGTGCCAGATGCCTACCACTACTACCACCCTTACCCAGGCGGGGCTGGATGCCTACCACCACTACCACCCTTACCCAGGGGGGTCTGGATGCCTACCACTACTACCACCCTTAGCCAGGGGGGTGCCAGATGCCTACCACTACTACCACCCTACCCAGGGGGGGCTGGATGCCTACCACTACTACCACCCTTACCCAGGGGGGGCTGGATGCCTACCACTACTACCACCCTTAGCCAGGGGGTGCCAGATGCCTACCACTACTACCACCCTTACCCAGGGGGGGCTGGATGCCTACCACCACTACCACCCTTACCCAGGGGGGGCTGGATGCCTACCACTACTACCACCCTTACCCAGAGGGGGCTGGATGCCTACCACTACTACCACCCGCTGGATGCCTACCACCACTACCACACTTACCCAGGGGGGCTGGATGCCTACCACTACTACCACCCTTACCCAGGGGGGCTGGATGCCTACCACTACTACCACCCTTACCCAGGGGGCTGGATGCCTACCATTACTACCACCCTTACCCAGGGGGGCTGGATGCCTACCACTACTACCACCCTTAGCCAGGGGGGCTGGATGCCTACCACTACTACCACCCTTAGCCAGGGGGCTGGATGCCTGCCACTACTACCACCCTTAGCCAGGGGGGCTGGATGCCTACCACTACTACCACCCTACCCAGGGGGTGCTGGATGCCTACCACTACTACCAATCAATCAATCAATCAATCACGGCATTTATAGAGCGCGCTACTCACCCGGGAGGGTCTCAAGGCGCTGGGGGAGGGGGTAAGTTACTGCTCGAACAGCCAGGTCTTGAGCTGCTTCCTGAAGGAGAGATGGTCCTGGGTTCGCCGAAGGTGAGTGGGGAGGGAGTTCCAGGTCTTGGCTGCCAGGTAGGAGAAGGATCTTCCTCCGGCGGTGGCTCTGCGGATGCGTGGTACGGTGGCGAGGGCGTGGCTGGTTGATCGTAGCTGGCGGGTGGGCGTGTAGAAGGTCATGCGGTCGTTGAGGTACTTGGGGCCCAGGTCGTGGAGGGCCTTGTGTGCGTGGGTGAGGAGTCTGAACGTGATTCTCTTGCTGACGGGGAGCCAGTGCAGGTCTTTCAGGTGTCCGGTGATGTGGCTGTGCCGGGGGATGTCCAGGATGAGTCGTGCGGAGGCGTTCTGGATGCGCTGGAGTCTTTTTTGAAGTTTGGCTGTGGTTCCGGCGTAGAGGGTGTTCCCATAGTCCAGTCGGCTGGTGACGAGTGCCTGGGTGACGGTCTTCCTGGTTTCAGTGGGGATCCATCTGAAGATCTTGCGGAGCATGCGCAGGGTGTTGAAGCACGAAGATGAGACGGCGTTGACTTGTCTGGTCATCGACAGGGAGGAGTCCAGGATGAAGCCCAGGTTGCGTGCGTGGTCCGTTGGCTTGGGCGCGGTGCCCAGGGCCGGGGGCCACCAAGAGTCGTCCCAGGCGGAGGGTGATGAGCCCAGGATGAGGACTTCCGTCTTGTCTGAGTTCAGTTTAAGGCGGCTGTTCCTCATCCAGTCGGCGACGTCTCTCATCCCGTCGTGTAGGTTGGCTCTGGCGGTGGTGGGGTCGTTGGTGAGGGAGAGGATCAGCTGGGTGTCGTCGGCGTAGGAGATGATGTTGAGGTTGTGTTGGCGTGCGATGGCTGCGAGGGGGCTCATGTAGACGTTGAAGAGGGTTGGACTGAGTGAAGATCCTTGTGGAACGCCGCAGATGACTTCGGTGGCCTCGGATCTGAACGGGGGAGGCGGACTCTCTGGGTTCTTCCGGCGAGGAACGAGATGATCCATTCCAGTGCTTTCTCTCGGATTCCGATGTTGCTGAGGCGCTTCACTAGGGTGCGGTGGCAGACGGTGTCGAACGCCGCGGAGAGGTCCAAGAGGATGAGGGCTGCTGTTTCCCCGTTGTCGGTTAGGGTTCTGATGTCGTCGGTGGCTGCGATAAGGGCGGTCTCGGTGCTGTGGTTGGCCCGAAACCCGGACTGCGAGGGGTCGAGGGATCCATTCGTCTCGAGGAAGGCGGCAAGCTGTCTGTTGACGGTCTTCTCGATGACTTTGGGCGGAAACGGAAGGAGCGAGATGGGACGGTAGTTCTTGAGGTCGGTGGGGTCCGCCGTTGGTTTGTTCAGGAGGGCAGTAAGCTCGGCGTGCTTCCAGCTCTCCGGGAAGGTGGCGGTGTGGAAGGAGGAGTTGATGATGTCCCGGAGATGGGGTGCGATGGTGGCGTCGGCTTTGTTGAAGACGTGGTGTGGGCAGGGGTCGGTTGGTGATCCGGAGTGGATGGAGTTCATCGTGCGGGTGGTGTCTTCGGTGCTGATCGGGGTCCAGTTGCAGAGGGTGGTGGTGGCGGGCGTTGGTTCGGCGGTAGGGTGCGTGGTTTGTGCGTCGAAGCTGTTATGTATGTCGGTGATCTTGCGGTGGAAGAACGCGGAGAGTGAGTTGCAGAGGTCTTGCGAGGGGGTGATGTCGTTGTTTCCGGCGCTGGGGTTGGAGAACTCTTTGACGATGCTGAAAAGTTCCTTGCTGTCATGGGCGTTGTTGTCCAGTCGTTCTTTGAGTGCCGACTTCTTGGTGGCACGGATCAGCTGGTGGTGTTTGCGGGTGGCGTGCTTGAGGGCGGTCCTGTTGTCTGTGGTCTGGTCGAGTCGCCAGGTTTTCTCGAGAGTGCGGCAGTTCTTCTTGGATTCCTTGAGTTCGTTGGTGAACCAAGGGGTTTTCTTGCTTCCGGGTCTGCTGGGAGGGTTTTTAGTGGTGCGAGGTCGTCGGCGCAGGCGGTCAGCCACTTGGCGAGGTTGCTGGCTGCTTCGTTTGGGTCCGTTGTGTTGGTGGGTGTGTTCTGGCTGAGGGAGGCGGTGAGCTGCTCGGCGGTGATCTTGCTCCAGCTCCGGCGGGGAGCCTGTTGCGGGTGGTGGTGAGTCGCAGTCTTTCTGAAGCTGAAGTGGACGCAGCTGTGGTCGGTCCAGTGGAGTCCGGTGGCGTGGCTGAAGGAGATGTGCTTGCTGGAAGAGAAGACGGGGTCAAGCGTGTGGCCGGCGTAGTGGGTGGGCGTGTTCACCAGTTGCTTGAGTCCGAGGTTGGCGAGGTTGTCCAGCAGGGCGGTGGTGTTTCTGTCGTTGTTGTTCTCCAGGTGGAAGTTGAGGTCCCCTAGGAGGATGTAGTCGGCGGAGGGCATGGCGTGCGGGCTGATGAAGTCTGCGATGTCTTCGCTGAATAGTGTGCGTGGTCCCGGGGGTCTGTAGATGAGGGTGCCTCGGAGGGTGGTCTTGGGGTCAGTGTGTATCTGGAAGTGTAGGTGTTCGGCGGCGGTGAAGGTCTCTGTCGGAGTTAGTCGAGATGCGGATGGTGTTCTTGTGTACGACGGCGATGCCTCCTCCCGTCTGGTTGACGCGGTCCTTCCGGGTGATCTTGTATCCGTCCGGGATGGCTATGGCGATGTCGGGCGCTGAGGAGGCGTTCATCCAGGTTTCGGTGAGGAAGGCGACGTCCGGTGCTGTTGCGTCGAGCAGGTCCCAGAGTTCCACGGCGTGCCTGTGGACGGAGCGGGTGTTCAACAGGATGCATTTCAGGTGGTTGCTGCTGGTGCTCGACTTGGCGGAGGTGGTGCACGTCCGGGGGCAGGTGAATCGGCAGGCTTGGCAGGTGAAGGGTCCGTGGGTGCGTCTCGGTGAGGCTAGGTAGCAGGCAGGGTTCCGGCCGGCATTGAGTGCGGTGAGGGTGGCGGCGTCGTAGGTCCGTCGAGTAGTGTTGCATCGGTGGGATCCAGGGGTCCTGGCGCTGCGCGCGGGCCAGGCGCGGACGGGCGCAGACGGGCTTACCTTCGGCGCTCCGTCGGTGCTCCCACTGCGCGCGGCCGCTGCGCGGTCGCTCAGGGGGCGTCATAAGTAAGGAGCCTGGAGGGAGGAGCAGCTGGGTGGTGGGAGCGGGGCGGCGAATGGAATCACGGGGGGGCGGGGCCGCAGGGAGGCAGTGGCGGGAAGTCCCAGGAGCAGCGGGCAGCGGGAAAGTCCCAGGAGCAGCGGGAAAGTCCCAGGAGCAGCGGGCAGCGGGAAAGTCCCAGGAGCAGCGGGAAAGTCCCAGGAGCAGCGGGAAAGTCCCAGGAGCAGCGGGCAGCGAGCGAAGGAATCTCCAGGCAGGAGGCGGCAAGGCAGGCAGGAGCGGCAGCAGTGAGTGGGGCGACCAAGCCCTGTGGAGGGCTGAGCCTTACCCAGGGGGGCTGGATGCCTACCACTACTACCACCCTTACCCAGGGGGGGCTGGATGCCTACCACTACTACCACCCTTACCCAGGGGGTGCTGGATGCCTACCACTACTACCACCCTTATGCAGGGGGGGCTGGATGCCTACCACTACTACCACCCTTACCCAGGGGGGGCTGGATGCCTACCACTACTACCACCCTTACCCAGGGGGTGCTGGATGCCTACCACTACTACCACCCTTACCCAGGGGGGGCTGGATGCCTACCACTAACAACATCTCCACTCACAGGATGGCTAATACATGTTGCAACAAGCACACACCAACATAAAGAATGCAACATTAAGACAACCCCCCCAACACCATGATAAGCGTGTGTAGACTGTGTCGAATGCCTACGACACAGAACATGATCATCAACATACAATGTGACACCCTATCACATGTGCCACACATAAATGTGTGTGGCCCCCACAATGCAAGCAGGCCATGACCATTGTGGCAATGGGGTCCAAACCCCCATCATCACAGTGCCCAAAATGTAAGTGTGGGGTCCTGAGCTGAAGCACATCTTGACCATTGTGGCAATGGGTTCCAAACCCCCATCATCACAGTGCCCAAAACGTAAGTGTTGGGTCCTGACCTGAAGCACATCTTGACCATTGTGGCAATGGGTTCCAAACCCCCATCATCACAGTGCCCAAAACGTAAGTGTGTGGTCCTGAGCTGAAGCACATCTTGACCATTGTGACAATGGGGTCCAAACCCCCATCATCACAGTGCCCAAAATGTAAGTGTGGGGTCCTGAGCTGAAGCACATCTTGACCATTGTGGCAATGGGTTCCAAACCCCCATCATCACAGTGCCCAAAATGTAAGTGTGGGGTCCTGAGCTGAAGCACATCTTGACCATTGTGGCAATGGGTTCCAAACCCCCATCATCACAGTGCCCAAAACATAAGTGTGTGGTCCTGAGCTGAAGCACATCTTGACCATTGTGACAATGGGGTCCAAACCCCCATCATCACAGTGCCCAAAACGTAAGTGTGGGGTCCAGAGCTGAAGCACATCTTGACCATTGTGGCAATGGGGTCCAAACCCCCATCATCACAGTGCCCAAAATGTAAGTGTGGGGTCCTGAGCTGAAGCACATCTTGACCATTGTGGCAATGGGTTCCAAACCCCCATCATCACAGTGCCCAAAACGTAAGTGTGTGGTCCTGAGATGAAGCACATCTTGACCATTGTGGCAATGGGGTCCAAACCCCCATCATCACAGTGCCAAAAACGTAAGTGTGGGGTCCTGAGCTGAAGGCCGCCGCCCTGCAGCTCAGGCACCAGGTCTCCTTCCTCCATCCCTCAGGCCCACACTCCACAGGTGCCCCCACCACACCCTGCCCCAGGTTCCCCCACCCACAGATATACCATCCCCAAGAAGGTCAGGCCTTCTCCCCCTGCCACTTGCTCTCCCGGCACCACACCCCTGCTGCGCTTGTCTGTGCCACTGATGTGGTGAGGGTGTCCTCCCCCTCTGTCCAGCCCACCTTGCCTGTTCCCCATTCTCCTCCCCTGGAGGTAGGCACTGCAGTGGAGTCCACTACCACCCTGTCTGACTTGGGCACTGCACTGGCGGACCTGTCCACTCCATCTGCAGGGTCCACTGCAGTCGTGCCGGCACCCACAACATCTGAGTCATGCCCCCCAGTTGTGCCGGCACACACCATGTCAGACACCTCCAATGCAGTTGTCAGTGGCTCTCCAGCACCCACCACCCCTTCCCTGACTCCTCCTGGTGAGCCCTGATCCTGTCCCTGCGGTGCCTGGCCTACCCCCCCGGTTGCCCCTCCTAGTGGATTGTCCCTGGTTTTGTGCAGTGCAGGCATGCATAGGGTGACATCTGCCACTGTCACCCTGTATTGACTTACTTGATGGATTGGCCATTGGCCTTTGTTGGAGCATTACTGTTCTCTGAGTTTTTGGACACACATATGCTGAATAAAGCAACCTTCTGCTCACTAATGCTATTACTTCTGATGTACATGATGTTGATGATGCTGACCATGCCCTTGCAGCAGGGATGATGATCTTTGGTCTCATGAAAAATGAAGTGTCACTGGGCAGGGCCCCATGTGGTCCAGAGGGACAGTGTCCTATCCTGTGGTGTATCCATGTCATCCTTAACAGCATCTGTGGGTGTAATGTTTACAATATTTGGCAATGGAATTTCCTAGTTACATTAGCAATGTCACATCTGTGGCTTCCATCCCTGCACATCTGTAGTGCTTGTCATTGTTCAATTCGTCTACTTCCCTGACCGTGTGGCCATCTCCAGTGGACATGCAGGTTTGGGCATCAATGGGGAAGGACTCATCTGTGTTGTCAGTGCAACTTGCTGTACATGTGTGTTGGATCTGTGCTGATGATTTCGTTGACAATCCCATGGCCAGGCTGATGTGATGGGAGCCTTGATTTGGTGCTAATTGTTTACTGTGTGACAAAGTGTTGTGCTGACATGATGGAGCCCTACTGATGCGACATATGGGACAGCTTTCCTCACACAGGAGTGGAGTCCCCTCATGGCAGTGTGTGCTCCTGTGACATTGCCTGCGCCCAAGGTGTGTGTTGTATGAGCATGTCTGTGTGTTCACTTCCATTTTGCTATGCGTGCTGGGATCCCTAGTGGTGTTCCTGTTTGTGATGCTTGCTGAGTTGAGCTATGTTCCCCCAAAGTCTTCTCCCTGGGTTCTCTGTGATGTGGGTGCATGGCACATTACTGGTCATCAGGGTGTCACCCATAGGTGTGTTTGCTGTCAGGGCAGAGTTTGTGGGCAGGCGCTGATGGGTCACAGTTGGGATTCCCCTTAGCACTTGTTGTTTACTCCTGTAATGTGATTTCCGGTTTGTGTTAGCTTTCATTGTATGTGACACGTTGTGTGTGTGACTGCTGGCACTCCTCAGGGTCAGGGCTGCAATGTTGGTAGTTGTCCATGTGTGTTCTTTGTGGGTGACCTTGGCTTCTTCATTGGTGTGTGACTGTGGCTGGGATCCCATTGGTTGGTGTGGTGTTGCCGTCATGACCATGTACAGCGTAGTGTGCAGTGTGTCAGACATTTAGGAGTCTTGTTGGGTGGCCATGTGTGCTGTGTTTCTGCACCTTGCTTCCCACCCACCCCCTGGTATTGTCATGGGTGCATGCGCAATGTCACCTGTGCATGTGAGCTTCACTGCAGCACATTGTTGGTGGTCGAGGTGTGTGTTGTTGAGTGTGTGCAGATGAGAGTTGTTGCCCGGCAAGACCCCTGCCTCCATGTTGGCCTTGGCTTACTGGCCATGCTGTTTGATTTGTGCTTGTGTGGGTGTGCTGGTAATTCTTTGCTCAGGATACATGACTGTGGTTCACAGTGTGAACGACATCTGGCTTTGTCATCACAGTGGTATTGTAATGCAGCCCAGGGTCACCACATTGTGTGGGCCCTGAGGGTGGTGCTGTGGTGCCTCGGTGTCTTACTGTGTGGGTTGCTGTTCCTACATGCTTGTGTGACATGTGTGATTTGTGCTCCCTCTCATCTGACAATGCCTGATTGCCCACATAGGGGAATTGGATCCCTGAGTTACCTCTGTGTGGCACTGTATGCACATCTGTGTGTTTGGTCTTCAGGCCTCCTCATGTGTTGTGTGGTTGCCTGGGGACACTGGTCCCCCCCCTCACCTGTTGTGTTTGATGTGCAGTGTGTGTCTGCCTGTTTGTGTTTGTGCATCTGCGCCACTGCATTGGCATATTTATGGTGTGCCATTATCTGTATGTTGTTTGGTGTGTTTGCCCTGCTGTCCCTGGGACTCCTAGGTCATCAGTCAGCACAATGATCATTGTTTGTGTGTCCCATTGCTGCCATGGTATGGTAACTGTTCACCTGCCATATGCAGTCTACACAGGGTATCTGCATTGGTGTGTCAATTGGTGCAAATATGTGGGTCTGCATTGTGATGGTCACTTCTGTCATTGTGTCATTGATGTATGTTGACGGTGTCAGACACCATGGGTGATGTTTGTATGCAGCTGGCCAGAGGTATGTCTTATTTGCACTGCACTGTTTGCCTCCCCAAATCTATGTTGCAATGGGACACCTGCACTACTTTGCCACAGTTATGTGTGTTGTCCTGTGACCAGGGATTGTCCATGCAGTTTGCCGGTTGCAGCTTCTACTTTGTTCACACTTACATTTTGGTCACTGTGATGATGGGGATTTGGACCCCATTGTCACAATGGTCAAGATGTGCTTCAGCTCAGGACCCCACACTTACATTTTGGCCACTGTGATGATGGGGGTTTGGAGCCCATTGCCACAATGGTCAGGATGTGCTTCAGCTCAGGACCCCACACTTACATTTTGGGCACTGTGATGATGGGGGTTTGGACCCCATTGCCACAATGGTCAAGATGTGCTTCAGCTCTGGACCCCACACTTACATTTTGGGCACTGTGATGATGGGGGTTTGGACCCCATTGTCACAATGGTCAAGATGTGCTTCATCTCAGGACCACACACTTACGTTTTGGGCACTGTGATGATGGGGGTTTGGAACCCATTGCCACAATGGTCAAGATGTGCTTCAGCTCAGGACCCCACACTTACGTTTTGGGCACTGTGATGATGGGGGTTTGGACCCCATTGTCACAATGGTCAAGATGTGCTTCAGCTCAGGACCACACACTTACGTTTTGGGCACTGTGATGATGGGGGTTTGGAACCCATTGCCACAATGGTCAAGATGCCTCTTACGACTCCGGGGGGACTTGGGGGTGGGGGCCTCAGTCTGTCTGCGCCTGGGGGAGGGTGTCCGGGGGCAAGGGGCACTCTGCTCCGTGTGGGTGGGCTTCCTCTTCCCCCTGGATGCTGGAGCAGCTGGCTCGTAGGGGATGAGGCCGAGATCACAGAGGAAGAGCCGCTGTGACTTTGGGGTTGCAGGTGAGGCAAGGGAGGGTGCTTTGGAGGGCGAGGCAACTGAGGACTGCGCAGTGCTTGTGGATGCGTGTGTGTGTTCCAGGGCCCCATCCCCTGTGAGTCTGGTTTCAGTCCCCTGACTTTGCGTGCATGTGCGCTTTGTTTGTGGCGTGTGTGTCTGTGTGCTGGACGTGTGTGTGCTGGTGTGTGCCTGTGCCGGTGTGTGTGTGCTTGGGACGGGTAAGGTGCTGGGGAGTGTGGATGGAGCAGAGGCAGGAGGGGTGAGGGACTGTCTGAGGAGGGACACTGCTGCCATCAGGGAGGAGTCCATGGACCTATTGCCCCTCTGTAGGTCAGACATGCCCGATGAGATGCCCTCCATGAACGACACCAGCTGAGTCAACAGAGCGGTGTGTGCATGGAGGACACTCAGCATGGCTGTCTGCCCTACATGGAGCTGGCGAAGGAGCTACACAGACTCCTCACTCAAGGCAGCAGGGGACACAGGGGCAGGGGGTGCGGTGCCTGGCCCGAAGGAGACACGCTCCCGAACATGGGAGCCTCCACGGACCTGGGGAATGGGAGCCGATGGGAGGGTGGTGGTGGTGCTGGTGGTGGCGCGGACAGCAACACTAGCTGGGGTGTGGTGGCTGCTGACACCCGCCTCCATAAGGGAGTCATCCTCCGAGCCGCTGTGGTTCTCAGCTGAGGTGGATGCTGCTGAGGACTCCTCGGTGTGGCTCCCGTCGCCCTCCGTGCCACTGGGTCCCTCCGACCACTCCTCGGCTGCTGACCCAGTCTGGCTCTCCGGCTCCTCCTGGTCCGTGGAGCTGTCCCCTTCTGTGGCCGTGGATGTATCTGCAATCAATGGGGAAACAGACAGACATCAGTCACCTGCACCGAACGCACACACCACTGTGAGCACAGCACATTACAGAGCAAGCCCTGGCATCATTAGTTGAACCTTGCTAAGAGTGCCCTAACTGAACAGGAGAAGCCAATTGTCAGTCTGATGGCAACCATGGCACTCACATCCCACATGGCCTTGCACCCATCTGTCTGGTGTCTGTTGGATAGCAACACCCCAGTGTGGACACATGCACCACCTACACAGTAGTTGGACAGTGCAGAGGACACGGTGTAGCATGTGGACATGCACACATCACAACTCTTGCCACTGAGTCAGTACAGGTTTCCGGATGATAGGGATGCCCAGAGTCAAATAGGAAATGCATGTGATGCATACCAGCGACAGACACCATGATGCACCCATGTCCTGATAGCCATCGCCACAATGGTGTGCATGTAGCACATGTCACTCCCCTGCAGGATCACCAATAAGTAGACACATGCCATGGCAGAGGCATGACTGCTAAGTCATACATCACTGTCTCAGTGATGTATGACTTGGCAGCCAGACAACAACACTCTGCACTGTGTCACAATAGTAGGTCATGGGGAATGCAAGTCCTGGAGCTGCACAAGTGCACATGTACATCCCCACACAACACATCATCTGAACCCTCATCTGTCCAGGTCATACCGATTGGACACATGGGAGACCTGTGACACTACCCTCTGAACCTGAGCCCCTCACAATCTGCTGTGAATGGGAAACAGCTGCCTGAACTTCACATTCGCATACCCTAGTCTGCACGGGCAGCTGATCAAACACCTATGTGACACACAAGTATCGTCTCCTATGGTCACATCTCCAGTGGCATGCTGAGCCCCAACCGAGAAACACCCCAGCAGTCCTGGCAACAAATCCACAGCACACTGACACAGAGGCAGACACCTGAGGGGTCAAATCACTGCGCACAACGTGTCAGCTGATACACGGGGGTGGGAGTGCAGGTGTATTGGATGGGCTGGAGTAGGCATGACTGTCCTGCCCCACATGAATGAGGGATGAGCCCTGGACAGTGTATTGTTGGCTATGTATGTATGACACACGTAATCTGCACACTCCTGGGGCCCAAACATTGTACCCACCCGCTGCATGGGTGTGTGCCAGATACCCCAGGCACATGTGGTGGCTCAGCTCAGCAAGTGGACCGCATATCAAAGCAACACGCAGATTACATGTCCGAACACAGGCATTGTGTGAACAATGGACCCACCCATGATGCCCACAACAGAGTTAGGGAAACAGATGCTGTCCCCCACCTTGAGTGAAGCAAACTGCAAGGACACAGTCCCAAGTGACACAATTCCCTGACTGTAAGGGCCACACCTGGGTATCAGATGAGGAGTGGGCAGTGCACAATAGAGGGACATGGCTCCTGGACAACATGACTGCTGTACTGTGGCAGTTTAACCAGGCCAGAGGAGGGCACATAGCATGTAATACAGAGTTCACAGTGCAGTCTTTGACTCACCCCCTCCTTGCTGCTGTCTGGCCTTCAGCTGCCCATCCAGGTCTGGAAACACCACCGCCAGGAGCTGGAGCATGTCGGGGGTCAGGGTCCATGTTCCGCCCCTCCTGCGAAGAGGCGACAGCTTCAGCTGGACCCTTGCAATCCTCCGGGTCCAGCCCCGAAGGTCCTGCCACCTCTTCTGGCAGTTGCGGATCCGGCGCTTGTAGACCCCCACGGACCGGACAGCCCGGACGATGTCCTTCCAGATCTCCTGCTTCCGATGGGCATTAACCTGTGAGGATGACAAAGTGAAAAGGCCATTACTACACATGCAACATATCCGTGCATGACACAGTTGTATATACATGTCTCAATCACAGGGGCACCTGATGTACACAGGCAGTGCAACGCTGCCCATGGACAGTTTGCCAGAAGTCACTACATGGTATCATTGCATGGGAAGTAAAACCTTGTTCAAATGCACTGTCACTGCACCATACCTGTCCAGTGCATGTCACTACACACTATGGGGGGTGACAACTACTCAGTGAGCCTGCTAGCCAGTGGCGTGCAGACTTTCAGCCTTGCTAGTCAGACAAAATGCACATCCAGAAAGGCAGTGCACAGAACACTCACCTGCTCCCTGGTGTCCCATACAGCTTGCTGTACTGTGGAAGTAGGCTGTCCAGCAGGGCCTGGTTCTCCTCAAGGCTGAAGGCTGGGGCTCTCTCCACAGTACGTGCCATTGCAGGGTCCAGAGGGGCAGAGACAGCAGCAGTGCAGTGGCAGAAGTCGTCCTGGAGCATGTAGTGCAGGCAAGTGAGCTCTCAGGGGAACAGCCAGCAATATATATGTGCTGCAGAGGCAGATACTGTCCCATGTGTCCAAAGTGATAGGTCCAAGTCGTTTGCATCTTCTGAATCTGGCCAATCCATGGAATAGCAGCACCAATACACGCCCACAGCATCCTTCAAATCTTCAACTTCATGACATACATGATTTTGCAACATTGTTGTGGGTGACCAACTGAATATCCAGCAACCGACTCGTTCGAATTTTGAAAACGCGTCCGTTGCCAGGCTAGGCCATTGACAATGGGTGCGCACCGATCGGTCCATTGCGGGTCAACGCGTACAGGGGTACAACGCGTACCCGCACACATTGAATGCAATGGGCCGGCCGGGTGCACCGATCGGTCTATTGCGGTACAACGCGTACAGGGGTACAACGCGTACCCGCACACATTGAATGCAATGGGCCGGCCGGGTGCACCGATCGGTCCATTGCGGGTCAACGCGTACAGGGGTACAACGCGTATCCGCACACATTGAATGCAATGGGCCGGCCGGGTGCACCGATCGGTCCATTGCGGGTCAACGCGTACAGGGGTACAACGCGTACCCGCACACATTGAATGCAATGGGCCGGCCGGGTGCACCGATCGGTCCATTGCGGTTCAACGCGTACAGGGGTACAACGCGTACCCGCACACATTGAATGCAATGGGCCGGCCGAGTGCACCGATCGGTCCATTGCGGTACAACGCGTACAGGGGTACAACGCGTACCCGCACACATTGAATGCAATGGGCCGGCCGGGTGCACCGATTGGTCCATTGCGGGTCAACGCGTACAGGGGTACAACGCGTACCCACACACATTGAATGCAATGGGCCGGCCGGGTGCACTGATCGGTCCATTGCGGGTCAACGCGTACAGGGGTACAACGCATACCCGCACACATTGAATGCAATGGGCCGGCCGGGTGCACCGATCGGTCCATTGCGGTACAACGCGTACAGGGGTACAACGCGTACCCGCACACATTGAATGCAATGGCCATTGTGTGCGCACTGATCGGTCCATTGCTGTCCAACGCGTATTGCGAATACAACGCGTACCAGCACACATTGAATGCAATGGCCAATGTGTGCGCACTGATCGGTCCATTGCTGTCCAACGCGTATTGCGAATACAACGCGTACCAGCACACATTGAATGCAATGGCCAATGTGTGCGCACTGATCGGTCCATTGCTGTCCAACGCGTATTGCGAATACAACGCGTACCAGCACACATTGAATGCAATGGCCAATGTGTGCGCACTGATCGGTCCATTGCTGTCCAACGCGTGTTGCGAATACAACGCGTACCAGCACACATTGAATGCAATGGCCAATGTGTGCGCACTGATCGGTCCATTGCTGTCCAACGCGTATTGCGAATACAACGCGTACCAGCACACATTGAATGCAATGGCCAATGTGTGCGCACTGATCGGTCCATTGCTGTCCAACGCGTATTGCGAATACAACGCGTACCAGCACACATTGAATGCAATGGCCAATGTGTGCGCACTGATCGGTCCATTGCTGTCCAACGCATATTGCGAATACAACGCGTACCAGCACACATTGAATGCAATGGCCAATGTGTGCGCACTGATCGGTCCATTGCTGTCCAACGCGTCCCTGTACAAGTCACTGGCATATGTCACCATGCCTGTCACAGGTGAACATATGCCAGCCACATATACTTCCCAGGGAGTGAGGGGCACACCTACAACACCACAGCCTGTCCAAACTGTATCCTACGTCATGTAAGGCTGCATTACCTATTCCGTGTATGGGGGTGAACATGTTGTTCTGTGGGTGTCACTTGGGGGCAGCCACCCCCAGGCTGTGCATGTGTTCATGGGGACAGATTCCTTGGTGTTTCGTGTACATGACCACTGTGATGTGCAACTGTTCATATCTGAGCATGTGGCATGGTCGCATTTCACGGTGGTGTATGTGTATGTCATGTCACATACCCCCTGAGTCCCATGTGGGACGATATGTTTAACCCAGGGTGACCCATTGGCACAATGGTGATGGTCCCCCACAGTCTGTGTGCATGTTGTGTTTACAATGTCTCTGATTTCATGTGCACATTGGGAGCCAGTCTCCACATCCACGTTGTTTGTGCATGGACTTTGATGTTGTGCGTGTGTGTGTCACAGACGTCCATGTCTGTCCTGCCGAGGCAACAGGGACCACTACCTGTGGGGGTCATGGTTGTTTTGCTGTGGTGTATACATGATACACCATATCATGCCAGTGTCCATGTGGCAATACAGGGTCCCTGGGAATGTACCTGTCGTTGAGCTGTGATGCCTGGGGCACATCTGTCCTCACATGTCACTGTGGGGGTGATTGTAACATGGCAGCAGGAGATGGGAACTGTGACACGGCCTCATGATATCCAATGGGCCAACCTGGGACTAATTGATGCCACTTGTTGAACCGTGATGACAGATGTTGGCCATGTATGTACCATACATGTCCTTACGGAACTGCACACTTCATGTAGTTGTGCCTCATAATGATGTATGATGTGATATTGAGTGTGTTCAATGCCGCATATGTGGGGTGACTGACAATCTTGCTTTCTTCTCCTCTGCACCGCAGGGCTCCTGCTGTCCATAGACCATTCCCAGACCTGGCAATGATGGTGGAACGGGACAGCATCAGACGGTACCGCTTCACCAGGCAGCTGATTGAGGATTTGGCAGTGCAGTTGGCCCCACATTTGCAGCCTGGCCGGCCGTATCCTACAGCGCTGACCCCCAAGGTGAAGGTGATGGCAGCCCTACACTTCTTTGCCACCGGTACCTTTCAACATACTGTGGCGACTGCTGGTGGGATGTCACAGACCATGTTCAGCCGTGTGCTCCGTGATGTTTTGGAGGCAATGTTGCTATACCTGAACCGGTACATCTATTTCCCTAGACTGCAACGACTCACTGACGTGAAGAGTGACTTCTAGGCCCTGGGGAGGATGCCGCATGTCATTGGCTCCAATGATGGGACACATGTGGCTTTGGTACCACCACAGGCACATGAACAGGCCTACCGTAACCGCAAACACTACCACTCGGTCAATGCACTGGTGGTGTGTCTCGCAGATATGACCATCTCACACGTGTGTGCCCGTTTCCCTGGTTCAGCACACGATGCCTTTGTGATGAGGAGTAGTCGCATCCCCAGGATGATGGCACAGATGCAGAACCAGCGTGCCTGGCTTGTCGGTGTGTACTGACTTTGTGCCATTGTGTGTGATCTGATCTGTAGTATTCCGCCCACTTTTCCAAGTCAGCTAATGTGCACTTGTCTGTCCGTAGGTGACTCGGGATACCCCAACATGCCGTGGTTGCTGACACCCCTCAGGAACCCTGTGACACCAGCCCAGATGCGCTACAATGAGGCACATGGTCGGACCAGGAGAGTGATTGAGCGGACATTTGGTCTACTGAAGAGCCGCTTCCGCTGCCTGGACAAGACAGGAGGGTCCCTCCCATATGCCCCAGCGAAGGTGTGCAAGATTATCATCGTCTGCTGCATGCTCCACAACCTGGCAGTGCGGAAGGAGTTGCCTGTCATCCAGGATGACAATGAACAACATCCGCCACCTGTGGAGGATCCTGGCCTGGACCACGATGCCAGTGATGATGATGATGATGGTGATGTCCGCACACAGCTCATCACCAACTTCTTTAGCTGAATGTGAGTATCCTGAAGTGTCATGTCAAGGATGTGAGTTAGCATGATATGTGTAGGTGGTGCTCTGGTGCTGTTAGAGTGTGTCCATGGGCTACTTGACTGGATGTGTGTAGCGATGTGTGCTTACAGGTAGTCTGTACTCCCCAACAGTGTCGACATGCTAACTTGGTTCTGGGTGGGTATCTTGGGTATTGTGCATGAGTTTTGCTGTTCTGTCCTGTTCTCCATTGCTTTTGACTGTGTGTCATTTCTGTCCTTCACAGGGTACTTTCAGATTCGTTTCGTCAACTGTGTCCACCGACGACGTGATTGTACTTCCAGTGTGGTAGCTGTCGTGTCCCTACAGGTGATGTGCGCCACACCCATGGACTTCCTTCCTTCTACAGTTGTTGACTGTGTGCCCGCTGCCATGTGGGATTACCTTGCATCTGTAGTGGTTACGACATGTTGCAACTGTGTAATAAACCTGTGCTTCACTTTGTGATGTGCGTTGTCTGTGGTCACACATTTGACTGCCATTTGCTTACTGCACCTGTGGGCTACTTGACTACAACTGGGAATAGGTGTGGTGTCTGTGCATTGCACCGTCTTTCCTGGCAACATCAGTGTAGGCAATGAGTCAGATGGCCTAGGTGTGTATGTGTTGTGTAGCCCTGGTGGTGTGTCTCCCTCATATGTGTCACGTTGCCATTACTCACATGCCTGTGTTGTACTTGCTGTTGCAGTTCGCATACACAGTGTAATTTTGCAGTTCATCATCCCCATGACAGCACCCATGTTGGAATCACAACAGAGGCAAGTATGGTGTATTAGTGTGTTTATTGTGATACATTTGTGTGAATAGTGCACAGGATGGTTAGTGCTGTACATTTATATTGCAATCAGAAGTTCCTAGATGAATTGAAAGTCCTGGTAGACAAATCCCCAGTATCGGGGCCACAGTTGTCTGAGACATTGGTCCAACTTGTACTCCCCATGTCATGTGTGGGAGTTGTGTTGCCGTCAACAGGGTGAACAGTTTGCGCACAAAGGTGATCATCCAGAACAGGTTCAGGCTTCCTGGGGTTGCACATGGCCATCGGCCTCTCACTTGCCCCTCCTCGGACGACCCCTCTTCTTTGGGGGGGGGGCCCTGAAGTGCAGGCTGCTGCGGTGCAGGGGACTCTCCGCCAGAGTCATCCTCCCTCCCTGTGGCAGTTGCAGTTGTTTCAGCACCAGATGTTGTTGGCACACAGGGAGGTGTAGACTGGTTGCTGGTCATCTGGCGGAGGCATTGTAATATGTCCCTATGCACCGCCGTCATCTCTTGCAGTGTGTCCCACTTGGACTCCACGCGGGACATGTGTGAGTCCAAGCGGGCATGATGGGCAGCCTGCTGCTCTTTGATGTCCCTGAGGAGCCCAACTACCTGGCTGAGATCTCCGGTGCTGGACTGGTACGCATCGGCTATGCGTGCCAGTTGTGGGTCATCATGCACACCAGACACCTCTGCAAGCAGCGACCTCTGTCTCCCACCCCTCCCACCACCCCTGCCGACATGTGCAGTGCGTGCAGTGGCACGCACAGATGGCCCTGATCCCCCTTGGGGGTTGTTGGTGGTGGTGGTGTCCATGGCCCCACATTGGTCCAGGGTCCCTGTGCTGGTGGTGCTCCTTGTTCTGTCCATGTCGGCAGGGATGGTATTTGTGGTGACTGTCGTTGGAGGGGTGGGTGCAGGGGGTGCAGCTAGTGGTCCTGATGGTGCTGCAGCTGGTGGTCCTGATGGTGCTGCAGCTGGTGGTCCTGCTGGTGCTGCATGGTGACTTGCACCGGAGGTGCCAGGTTGGTCTTCTTCATCCGAGGAGGGCAGAGGCTGTTCGACACCAGTGAGCTCCGTATCCTCTTGAGCCTGGGACTGGGACTCCTCAGCGTCTGCTGCTGTGTCCCCATCATCACCTGTTATTGGGAGACACACACAATGTATGTTATGTTTCTGCAGGCATCAATGGTTGACACACCTGACAGTTGTGACTGTGCCTCTGGGTGCGGGCCTGTACATTGCATTGTCCTAAGTTGTCACACTCAGGGGTTGATATTGGTGTAGCACATTGTCCTGCATTATTTGGGCATATGTATGTATTTGTTGGGGTGTGAACATGGTCTGCATTGGTTGTATTTGGTTGACAGCCGGCCCTCCTTCCCACCCAGCCAGTCAGTTATCCCACCATGGACTGTGCTTGCATTGCAGGGAGTGAAAGTTGTCTTTCAAGATGTCAGTCAGTGGTGTCCTGCTGTTGGTTGTTGCACAGTTGCCAGTGGGGCCTTGTGCTCCCCACAGCAGTTGCCAGTGTCAGCCATCTTGTCAGTTGTTTTCCACTCCCTGTGATGTGCGCATGGTTCAGGGTTGTGTTGATGGGACAGTTGTGGGGGTGACCAATATCTGTGACTAGCACTCCCATCATGCTATTGCCTCCAGCCCACTTCCCAGCATGCCCATACTTACTTGCTTTTGGGTGGACTTCAGTGTGTGTGAGTGTGAGAGCAATGGCAAGGTGGCTGACAGTGGTGTCCTGCTGTTGGTTGGTGTGCAGTTCCCAGCATGCCCTTGTGCTCCCCACAACAGAGCACCAGTGTCAGACATCTTTGATGGGCCTTTCCACTCTCTGTGGGATGTGCATGCGTGAGTGTGAGCTTGCTGGGCCATGTGGGTGGGGGATGTTGAGCTGTGACTACGACTCCCATCATGCTATTGCCTCCACCCCCCTTCCCAGCATGCCCATGCTTCCTTCCCTTTGACTCTGCTTCCCTGTGGGGTTGTGTGCCTGTGCTGACAAGATGGCTGACAGTGTAATCCTGGGGTTAGTTCTGCTACAGGTCCCATGTGTGTCCTTGTGCTTCACTCTGCATGACCCAGTGTTGTGGTTCTTTGTGGGATAGATTATTGGTGTGTGAGGCAATGCATTCTCCCAGGTGAGTTGTGTGTAGTTTGTGTTAAGGGGGGGGGTGAAAAGCTGCTGGTGACTGTGGTCGGTGCTGTGAGTCCTCCTTCCCACCCAGCCCGATATCCCACCATGGACTGTGCTTGCATTGCAGGGAGTGAAAGTTGTCTTTCAAGATGTCAGTCAGTGGTGTCCTGCTGTTGGTTGTTGCACAGTTGCCAGCGGGGCCTTGTGCTCCCCACAGCAGTGGCCAGTGTCAGCCATCTTGTGAGTCCTTTTCCACTCCCTGTGATGTGAGCATGGTTGTGAGTGGTGTTGATCGGCCAATTGTGAGGTTGAGCAATATCTGTGCCTACCACTCCCATCATGCTATTGCCTCCACCCCCCTTCCCAGCATGCCCATGCTTCATTCCCTTTGACTCGGCTTCCCTGTGGGGTTGTGTGCCTGTGCTGACAAGATGGCTGACAGTGTAATCCTGGGGTTAGTTCTGCTACAGGTCCCATGTGTGTCCTTGTGCTTCACTCTGCATGACCCAGTGTTGTGGTTCTTTGTGGGATAGATTATTGGTGTGTGAGGCAATGCATTCTCCCAGGTGGGTTATGTGGAGTTTGTGTTGAGGGGGGGTGTGAGGGGAGGTGCTTGTGACTATGGTCAGTGCTGTGAGTCCTCCTTCCCACCCACCAGATATCCCACCATGGAACGTGCTTCCATTGCAGGGAGTGGATGTTGTCTTTCAGGATGTCAGTCAGTGGTGTCCTGCTGTTGGATGTTGCACAGTTGCCAGCAGGGCCTTGTGCTCCCCACAGCAGTAGCCAGTGTCAGCCATCTTGTGAGTCCTTTTCCACTCCTTGTGATGTGAGCATGGTTCAGGGTGGTGTTGATGGGCCAATTGTGGGGGTGAGCTATGTCTGTGCCTACAACTCCCATCATGCTATTGCCTCCACCCCCCTTCCCAGCATGCCCATCCTTCCTTCCTTTTGACTCTGCTTCCCTGTGGGGTGGGCTGCCTGTGCTGAATGGATGGCTGGGAGTGTTGTCCTGGCAGTTGTTTGGCTAAAAGTCCCAAGAGTCTCCCTGTACTTCACACAGCATAAGCCAGGGTGGTGGTTCTTTGTGGGATCTTGAGTTAGGATGTGAGGCATTGCATTCTCCCAGGTGGGTTATGTGGAGTTTGTGTTGAGGGGGGATGTGAGGAGAGGTGCTTGTGACTATGGTCAGTGCTGTGAGTCCTCCTTCCCACCCACCAGATATCCCACCATGGAACGTGCTTCCATTGCAGGGAGTGGATGTTGTCTTTCAGGATGTCAGTCAGTGGTGTCCTGCTGTTGGTTGTTGCACAGTTGCCAGCAGGGCCTTGTGCTCCCCACAGCAGTAGCCAGTGTCAGCCATCTTGTGAGTCCTTTTCCACTCCCTGTGATGTGAGGAAGGTTGTGAGTGGTGTTGATGGGCCAATTGTGGGGGTGAGCTATGTCTGTGCCTACAACTCCCATCATGCTATTGCCTCCACCCCCCTTCCCAGCATGCCCATCCTTCCTTCCTTTTGACTCTGCTTCCCTGTGGGGTGGGCTGCCTGTGCTGAATGGATGGCTGGGAGTGTTGTCCTGGCAGTTGTTTGGCTAAAAGTCCCAAGAGTCTCCCTGTGCTTCACACAACATAACCCAGGGTGGTGGTTCTTTGTGGGATCTTGAGTTAGGATGTGTGGCATTGCATTCTCCCACGTGGGTTATGTGGAGTTTGTGTTGAGGGGGGGTGTGAGGGGAGGTGCTTGTGACTATGGTCAGTGCTGTGAGTCCTCCTTCCCACCCACCAGACATCCCACCATGGAACGTGCTTCCATTGGAGGGAGTGGATGTTGTCTTTCAGGATGTCAGTCAGTGGTGTCCTGCTGTTGGTTGTTTGCACAGTTGCCAGCAGGGCCTTGTGCTCCCCACAGCAGTAGCCAGTGTCAGCCATCTCGTGAGTCCTTTTCCACTCCCTGTGATGTGCGCATGGTTCATGGTGGTGTTGATGGGACAGTTGTGGGGGTGAGCAATATCTGTGACTACGACTCCCATGATGCTATTGGCTACACTGACTTGCCCCGCATACACAGAATTCCTTTCTTTCAGTGGTCTTCACTGTGTGTTGGTGTTGTAGTGGTGGCTACATGTCTTGATGTGTTTGTTGGTTCTATTTGTGCCACTGCCTAGCTGTAGTTGTAGTTGTGTTTGTACATGTGATGACACGGTTAAGTGTAACTTTATGATGGCATGTGTTGTGTTTATCTGACTGACATACACATTTTGGGATGATTCTGTTCTGGTTGCTGTGTAATTGCTAAGAGTGCATGGTTTGACTTTCCCCTTGACAGTGATGTGTGTGTGTATTGTGGCAGGATATTGTGTACATTTGTTGTGTACTCACCAGGCTCTGGGATGTTTTCTAATCCATAGACGCTCACTGGCGGTAGGATGGCCCGCACCTTCTCCTCCCAGGGCCTGAGGTATACTGGCTTGGCAGGAGGGCCACTGCCGGTGTGTTTGCTCAGGAGGTAGTCCTTCTTCAGCAGCTCCCGTACCCTCCTGCGCACGTCATACCACCTGTTCTGGATGTCAGTCTTTGTGCGCAGACATGGTGATTGTGCGTTCACCCTGTTGATGATCCTCTCCCACATCTTTGTTTTCTGGGCGATGGGTGTCTGTTGGACCAGTGCGCCAAACAGCTGTGGCTCTACCCTGAGGATCTCGTCTACCATGACTTCCAATTCACAATCTAGGAACTTCTGATTCTTCTTTGGGGGCATGGTGATGGGTGGTGATGGTGAGTGATGTGTGTGTTGGTGTGCAGGTGAAGGTGTGTGAGTGTGTGTTTTGCTGGGTGTATGTGAGGTAGCGATTTGTTGGTGTGCTGATGGTGTGTGGCTTGTGTGAGGGATGAGCTGTGGGTGTGTGGTTGCTGTCTGTTGAGTGCTGGCAGGTGAATTGGATTTGCAAAGGATCATGGTTGGGATTTTTGTCCTTTATATGGGTGGAGTTGTGGGTGTGTCTTTGTTCTCTGTCCCCACCCCTCCAGTATTTATTGGCTTTGTAATTGCTTGTTTGGCCTTTTTTTGTGTATTTTCCCTTAGTACTTTCTCTGCATGTTGGAAACGTTCTTGTGACCGAGTCGGACCCTGCAGTTGTATCGTACGGTCTTCTCCGTTTCGTTCACGCTGTGTTTGTGCTATTTTCTATGCTGCGTACGCGTCGGTCGCGGTGTTTTGTGTTACTTCGGCTCGCAGTTTTGTATGCGTGTCGGTCGTACGGCTTGTCCTCCGTACGACTCGGTCGTGGTTTTCGCGCCTTGCATCGTACTTGGCGGTTTGGAGTTCGCGGGTACGTTTAGGTCGGATTTGTTCCGGGTGCGTGTCGGTAGGTTCGAATCGCGTGTTTTTCCGGCCGGATTGCTGTTTTCCGTGCGGCTCGGTCGTTCGGTTTGGGTTCCGTACGTGTCGGTCGGATTTTGCACACTTTGCATCATACTTTGCGGGTCGGGCGCCACAGGTACGTGTCGGTCGGAATTAATACCGGCTCCGAGTCGGTCGGTGCTTTTTCCGGCCCGAATCGGAATCGACCCCTATGTCTAGCTCACCCACCAGGTGCACCAGAACGGATTTATGCAAGTTGACTCTGAGGATCGAGGCATCACTGTAGAACTCACAGGCAGATGCTATCTCATTTCTAGATGAGCAACTTCAGGAACATAGTGACAGAAGCAGAGCAGCAGATGACCCCTTTCCTCAAGAATTTGTGGAAGCTAGTGGAACAGACTTGTCAAGTTTGATTGAGCACACGCTCAAACCCAGCACAGCAAGGCAATATAAAAAATATGCAAGCACCATGATGCAGGTGGCAGGGCTCCAGACCCTGGGGGGCTCCATAGCCACTGCTAGAGCCGTTGAACATTTCATCGAATGGGCATATCAACAGAAAAAATAAAAATCATAGGCACAGGCTCACATAGCGGCAGTGGTCCACTTTTCAAAACTAATCACAGGAAATTGAGCCTATGGCCTCTCACTTTATAAGGGCAGCAGTGAAAGGCTGGAAGCGCCAGGAAGGGAAGAAACAGGACACAAGGGAACCCATAGATTTCACGAAGCCAACCCAGGGAATGGATGAACTTGAGGGGGTGGCACTAGACGCAGTTTGAGGTCTCCTTGTTCAAAGCGGCATTCACCACAGCATTTTTTGGGGCATTCAAGGGGAGTGAACTTGTGGCCCCAGCAATAAGGGAGGTGGGAACAGCATGCCTGCAAGTGATGGATGTTAAGCCAGGCTTAATACAGGTGGAGTTTTTACTGAGGAAATTAAAAGAGGACCAACAAGGCAAAGGGTCCTGGGTACGGCTGTGTTGCATAGAGGACCCCAGATACTGCCCAGTGTGCTACTTGTATTCCTGCATGGTAGTGCAACCCACTGGGGGGACCACTCTTCAGACACAAGCACAGGGACCTTCAGAGCAAGTTTCAATTCACGCAGTTCTGTGCAAAACCCTAGGGCGGGCCTTCAGCCCTGACTTGGGTCCCACTTATTCGGGATAGGGGTGGCAACGATGGCTGCACAGCACGGAATTCCAGAGGCAGGGATCAAAGCAGTGGGCAGGTGGCGGTCCCACACTACAAGGCTTACGTGAAACCCCAACTTTCGTGACCAAACATGGGTCGCAAGATGTGAGATTTGACGTTTGCAGCTAGGGCGGTTGGGCATTCTTTTATCCGCTGGATGCAGACATGGTGGACCCGCAGAAGCAGTGGACAGGCAAGCCAGCCAGATACACCTACATAAGATGGATGAAATGGGGGCAGCTGGAGGCAACCCTGGCCAAGCTACAGGCAACGGTCACATGATACCTGGATATTCTAATAATACCCGTGGGTGGCAAAAACCTCGCACAGCTTGGGAGGAAGGACCTTCCACACAACATCCGGATAGGGCTGACAGAAGCTGCGAGACCCTTTAGCAGCACCATCATCATGTGGTCGGAAATCATCCCCAGGCAAAAAGGGCGGGCCATGTCAAATGAGGCAGTAGATAACTCCAGGAGGTAGTTCAACATCGCAGTCAGCAAGTTCTGCAAGGAAAATGGCTTAGAGAGTATCAGACTTGGTCTGATCAAACTGAGGGGCCCGGAATTGTACACAGAGGATGGTGTATACCTCTCAGATGAAGGCAGCAAAGCTTTCTGGCAAATATGAGGAGGTAGCCATGTCAGAGACGAGCTGGGCCTGAAATGTAAAAAAAACGGTAAAAGAATTAAACCCCGAATGTGGGGTGAGCTCCCTGGGAATGTGAGCCCCACAGGAGACATGGCGGTAAAAGAGGAATAAGTGTTGGTAAAGGAGGCACACCGGCAGGGTGGTGTGCTGGATGAAGGACACTTACCTGGGGATGCCTTACAGCAGGATAAGTCGGCCGACAGGAGGAGTAAGTGGAACAAGGGACTCACAGCCCAGACCCGCTGGACAACAGGGCACAAATGGACAGACATGGTAGCGAGTTCAGCCTAACACCAGTGGGAGGCTACCCCTTCGCAGTCAGAGGAAAAGTCCAACGCAAAAACTTTATCACACCACAAAATTGATATTTATGATTGAATTCATAGCAAAAAGGAAAATATGTTATGAATTATGGCAGGAGTATGACAAAATGTGATTGATTTATGACAGAGTATGATTCATGACCTGGCAGTTTTATCAACCCGTCAGAATGGTTTATGATACTGTCAAAGTGATTTATGACCCTGACTAAGTGATTTATAACCGGGCAAAGTGATGCATGACTACCATGACATGCAAGTACCAATCATACATGATAATAAAACTGTGGCCAAGAATTCCCAAAAAGCACAACCAATGCCTGATGTCTTTTTTTAGAAGTCAATATATGTGACTGTTTGGAGTGGGTCAAGTGAGGGGCTTCTGAGACAAAGTGGGTAGCATGAATCCAAGTGGAACTTGGGTGGTTGTACTGAAGTCAGCACAGTTGATGGAAATTATTTTTCGGGAGGCTATGCAGAGAAAAGCTGTGCACTTGGGAGAGACTAGACTTTCACTTTTTCAGTGACAGCAATGAGAAAGATGGCCCTTCAGGTATCAAAGAAAGAGGTGGAATCCACAGGGCTCACAGCATTTTTGGACTTTCTGAAGAGTCCTTAAGTAATGCAATCATTAACACTCTATCCCTCCTCAAAAGTAGAATCTGCCAGGGACTTTCTAGACATTATTAATGTGGCATTTAGGTAAAGAGTGCTGAATTTGAATAAGTTGCAAGGACAACCTTCGGGACATAGGGGAACTGTGAGTAATCTATGAAGAATTAGGGATCCTATCTCTAGGGGTCTCTTAAAAGGGGTGTGGCTAAAGAAGTGTGTGAGAAAGTCATCCTTTTCCCCTGATCACCCCCATTTTTAGGTTGAGCCTGGCAGCGCTTGCTCTGTCTGCGAGGAATGGTGTATCCAGTCTATGGGCTGTAAGCATGCCCATGTATTGCCATTGGGTCTTTGTTGTGCCATTCAGAAATATTGACTTTCTATTGGTCCGTTGCTTCCAATTGTCCCTCCTTTGGGTGCTTGGTGAAGCCCAGGTGATTTCACTAAGCGATGGTTTTGGATGGCCATCACACGCTTCCTCCTCCCACAGCACAGTTATGGTCTCCTCCCTCTGTGCATCACAGCCTCAGGGTTGCATCTCTGGTTGTCCATCTGTTCCTTCTAAACAGCTGTAAACACTCTCTCCCTCCTTCCTTCTTGATTTTTTGTCATATTTTTTACACACATTATGGAAATAATTTTTTTTTTGCCGTGCTTTATATAGCGGAAACTCAACCAAAGGTCCCGGAGAGCTTTACAGAAGCACCAGTTACACAAGAACACATTGATTTTCGGTAGGCACGGGGTGATTAAGTGATTTGCCCTGAATCACAGGATGTGGAGCCGATGCTAAGACTCGAACCCGGTTTCCAAGCGACAAAGTCGGCAGCTCTGGTGGTTACGCCACATCCTCTGATCTGCACCACTCTATAAACAGTGCAGCACTTTCTTAAAGCTGCTTCCTTGGGGGTTTTGGGGGAGGGATTAGCTCACCTTCCAAGACTTCTTCGTCTTCACAGACAAGGCTCACATGACCATAAAAAGTCTGAACATTCTACTTCTCAGAGCTCGGAGGCACTAACAGTAATCTGATATTATGCGTGGAAAGTGTGACACAGCACTTCCAAGCATGATGGTGTGGACCGGAATGACGGTGTTTACTTGTATCTCACAAAGCTGTATTGTATTATTACAGAGTGGTGCGCTAAATGCCACAGTGCTGTCTGCCCAGCATGACACAGAGCTGCTCTGTATGAAACAGACCTGTTCAGTATAACATAATCCTACCCCATAGACTTTGATTTCTAGCTGTGACCTGCAGAATACAACCGACCTATGCAGCAGGTGCTGAACCCTCTGAGCATTGCTTCCCGATTCGACTGATTTTATTCTGCAGAGATTTCGCTCTGCCTGCACTCTGTATGGTACTTAGAACCCAGCTGATTTTTGCTGCCTACTGTGACGTATTTGATTGTGCAGAGATGTCACCCTGACAGGTGCTCATGTGCAAGTGACAGTAACTGCGGGTTACCAGAAAAGATAATGGCGGCCCACCCTGCTTATAGACACAGAACTGGCTTACAGAAAATTAGGGGTGATTACAATTAGTGCTGACAACCTGCCTGTAAGTCCTTAGTATATGGTAGGGCATGTATGTTAAGAGCCCAACAGCTTTGAGGCACTTAACTGTTCACTGCTGTGTTGCCTGCTGTTATTTTAAAAGTCAGCCCTGCTATGCAAGCTGCCTTTAAAGTGAAATTACAGGCAGGCAAATTCGACTTTGGATTTAAAGATAATTCCAAAGTATTAAACTACCTTATTTGTAGATATAAGTCACCCTTAAGGTCTACCCTTGGTGCCCGCAGGGTAGGGTGCCATGTAAAAAGTATGCAAGGACATTTTAAAATATGTTTTATATGCCCTGATAAGGAAAAAACTACAACTTTGGTTTTTCCTCCATTGTAGCACTCTAGCTCCATAGGCTAACATGGATATATTGTAATACAGTGTAACTATTGATAGAAGTGAGCTAAAATAATATTTCAAGGACATAATAGATTGGCAGTGATAAATCCAACAACTTGTCAATGTTGAGTTTATCATAGCTAATACAGAAAATAAGTTATAGAACTTTCTTTTCTTTGAGCCAAAATCCAGCCTTCTAGCAGCCTCTCCTGATTGGCCAGCCCCTAACAGGCTGTTTTGATGAGGTTAAAAGTGGCCTGAACAGAGACAGAGAGTCTGATGGGGGGAGCTCTGCAGCTGCAGAGAACAGGCCAGGAAGGGGGCTGGGTAAATCAAACTGGGCTTGAAAGAGTGCAGGGCAGCAAGGAATACCAGTCAGGCCTACCCCCTCTTCCTGTACCCCCAGCCAGATGGCAGTCCCAGGAATGGAATTTGCAGAGGTCTGGAAAAGGAGTGCTAAGGGAAATGAGCCACACCAGTAGGGTGACTTAGCCAGCTTTTACTCCCAAGGAGAGAAATTCCCCATCTTGAATTTTAAAGTATAATGCTTTATGGGACAAGAATATGCCACACTTTTGAGGAATCTGCCATGGTCAGGGGTGCCCCCCTGCTTGTCACCCCAGGACATTGGTTAAATATGTGAGAGCTGCAAAGCAATTCAGATCTGCTACCTGAAACTACAAGGAGAAGAAGGACTGCCCTGCTGGAACCCTGGTCTCCACCCAAAAGGATTGCACTCTGAAGGAGTGCTCCTGCTGCACACTCAGAACAACATCCCTGAGGACTTTGTCTTGCTTCAAAAAGGACTAAGGAGTGGACTCCCTGAAAGCAACAGGTTAACAGAGCTCACCCGCACTTATCTTCCTCCATGAAATCCCCAGCCTGGAGTGCATCCAGTGGACTTTTAAGGATTTGGCCAGGTGCATTGTGGGAACTGTAGTCACAACTTCCGAGGAGCAACTCAGAGACTCTGGAACCTTCGATTTGTGTTGTGGACACTTTTAACCATTAAGAGAAACTTTAGGAAGAAGTTTTAGAAGTTTGGAGCAACTTTTGGAAAAGCTTCATAAGGTGACCCTCCCGTCTTCGAGAGTCAAGCCGCCTACCTCACACCACGACCCGTTCTGGATATCAGGTTTGTCCTGCTGAAAGCTCCGAGCTCAAGACTCCCAGGAGTTGACCAGGGGCCCCCATGATCCAAGCTGATTAAGCCACTGAGAATCTGGCCTGCTGGAAAGGCCTGCTCGACGTTGAGATAAAATCCTCCAGAAAAGTTTCTAGGTGCCAAGGTAACATTTTGACTGAGGCCACCCGCTTAGTATATCCAACCCGGGCTCCAACGCGGTTGGCCTCAAACTCTGACTTTGTTCCGCTCAAGCACAACCAGATGTCCCAAGTTGGTGCTATACGTTTTTAAGCACTAGAAAGTGTTTATTGTTTAATAATAATTCATATCTCTGGTTCCCTATTTTGGATTTTTGTCATTTTGGTTTCATTTTAATCTTAAAAATATGTCCTATTTTTATGAATTGATTGTGGATTTTTGTTGTGTGTTGTGTCTTGCTTATTTAAAGTATTGGTGTTTTTAAATGCTTCACACACCTGTCTTCTAAGTTAAGCGTGCCTGCTCATTGCCAGCTACCAAGGGTTGAGCAAGGGAATAATCTATTGAGACCTTTTTTAGACACTATATTGCATTGGTGGCCAAGTTGCTAGTGGTAGGAGCATAATTACCCCTACTAATAATCCACCTTCCAACAAATTGTAACTAGGAATCCTTTGCAAGCAGCGTGGGGCCATATTAATCAAGGGGTTGCGTAACATTTGCACCACACAGCATGGTGCAAAAGCAATGCATCCTCTTAAGATGCAATTTAGCAAGCCACGCAAAGTCCCCTTGCGTGGCCCTGAGTGGCTTGATAATTCCAGAGTAACGCAGTGTAAATTGCTGCATTGCGTTACTCTGCCCCAGCGAGGCATTCCATGGGTAGTGCGTGGGTGTACCCATGCAAAACCCATGGATTTTAATGCATTCCCAGATTAAGCATTACTGGTAGACCTGGGAATGTGTCAAACTGTTACACCTTCTCAGGGTAGGCATAACGAGGAGAAATATCTTCATTTGTTTTTGTGCAGGAAGGTGTCACTTCCTGCACAAAAACAATCCTGCTTCTAACACAGGCACCCTTGCACCATGGTGCAAGAGTGTCTGCATTGACACTAGGCAGCACATCGTATTCCAGCACTGGGAAAAGGCAAAATGTGCCTTTTTGTGATAAATATGGCGTATTCCTGCCCTTTCCCTGTAACACAGCGCAGCAAGGTGACTTGCTTTTCGGCGCTGCATTACATTTGGAAAAATATGACCCTTGGCCTATGCAAATAAGGGTGTGGATTCAAACATGTGAACTAAAATCCTGTGATTTACACAGCAGGCGGCTGACCAGTATTTATGTTCCTCTCTGTGAGTTTTCTGATATTGCATCCAGACAGATCACACAACAACAAGCATTCTGCAGATAGCAGTATCAGATTAATGAGTAACAACAATGACTTTGTTATGAATAATTAGAATTGAAGAGGTTTCAGATCTGAAAAGTGAATTAAACATCAACAAAGTCTGTGGAAATAATCACTCTGATTCTCCCCTTCACATCACTTTCTTCTGCTAGACACTTATGGTTCTTTTCACCTGACATCCTTCTGAAATACACCACCTGCATAGCGTATATGTCATCTATTTACTCTTCATTACTGTCTTCCCACTCTTTTCTTCTGCATGTATTGCTTTGCATTACCTTTTCTTTACCAAGGCCCCTCTCTCACACAAACCCACTTGTACTCTCCTCACCTGTAAACACAGAATTTTCTTTTCCTTTGTTGCTGTCAATATTTTAACAGCTTCACACACTTTCACATAAAATGGTAATTCCAATTGGCAATTTTGTGACCATCACTCTGCAGAGAAGCTACAGATTTAATGAGTGTGTCATCTGAACACCTTATGACTCGCTGAAAGCAAGTGTGAGAAACTCTCACTCTCATAAGCCCTTAGCTCCAGACCCCTCAATGGTGGTGTGTCATGGACATCCATCCACAACCTGATTTCACTCAGACACCTACAGAAGGGTCAGTTCAGAATATGCGCTGTGCAAAAGTCTTAAGCTACACTAACAGAACATCTGGGAAAAGCAAACACTGCCAGGGAATACAAAATGAAGTAAAACATGTAAACAGGGTCTGCACCGTTGGCATGTATTGCTTTAAGTATTTACAGTCATTATTGAAGAATGTATCTGTGATTTTGCCTGTACTGTTGAGAACATGAATATAGGCCACTGTTGGAACCTGTCAGTTTTTAACTACTGCCAGGTCTCATACATCTCAGGACTTTCCCTACTTATTTCTGGCAGGCAGGAGGATAGATGCTGATGGTCTTGTCTTAGGTGTTCCCACTGCACACAACTGCTGCTTGTCTACAGTCTGATATATCAGATATGCTTAACTGCATAGCTGGAAGAAGGGGGCACACTGACTCTTTTCACTGCAACCAGGAATGCTGTATCAGATTATGAACCGAAGGAAAATGGTACCCAGATAAAAACAAAATGGATTCAATATGCTCCTGGCATGAAGCCACAATTCCACTGTATCTACTAGAACACCAACATGAATTACAGCGGGAAACATAGCGCAGTTTACTCATAATATTGGAAGACAGTCGAACCAGCATAGAAGGAAAAGAAAATAGCTAAAACAATTCATAAAACCATCCATCAGAATGGCCTGGAGCATTGTAGGCAAAGTGTTAGACCTGGCATCTTTTGGCGTGGTTTCCCCTGTCTTTTTGCTTCCCCCCTCCTGTTTTTGACTGTATGCTGAACTTTGTTTTTGCTGGTTTTAGGACTCTGGGCCCTTTACCACTGCTGACCAGTGCTAAAGTGCATGTGCTCTGTGTCTAAAATGTATTGGCATTTGGTTTCTCCATGATTGACATATTTGTTTTACTAAGAAGTTCCTAGTACAGTGCACAGGGTGTGCCCAGGGCCTGTAAATAAAATGCTACTAGTGGGCCCCAGCACTGATTGTGCCACCCATATGAGTAGCGCTGAAAACATGTCTTGGGCCTGCCACTGCAGAGCTTGTATGCGCAGTTTTGGACTGTCATGTCGACTTGGCAAGTACACCAACTCGCCAGGCCCCAAATCTTCCATTTTACTACATGTAAGGCACCCCTAAGGTAGGCCCTATGTAGCCCCCTGGGCAGGGTGCAGTGTATTTAAAAGATAGGACATGTGCTTTTAAGTTTTACATGTCCTGGTAGTGAAAAACTGCGAAATTCGTTTTTTACTACAGCAAGACCCATCTCTCCCATAGGTTAGCATTGGAGCTGCCTTGTAACATTTTGCAAGTGTATCTTCCAATTAGGAACAGATAGAAAATGGGAATTTGGTGTCTCTGGACTCACAATTTAAAAACACATGTTTTAGTGAAATTCGTTTTTAATTTGCAGGCATGAAAATGCCACTTTTTAGAAAGTTGGCATTTTCTTAGTTTAACCATTCTGTGCCTCTGCCTGTCCCTAGAATACACGTTTGTGTTGGATGGCAGTTGAGCTTTGTGAATTCACTCTAGACAGTCACACACAAAGGGAGCTGAGGTGTGCCCTGCATATCGTGATAGCCCATCACCAGGCTGATGGGTCTTCCTGAGCTAAAGTGGTGGGAGGACTTGACACTTGCACCTGAATAGGGCTGTGCCTGTCCCCACAGTGAGAGCTGCCTACACCCCTGCAGTGTATCTGGAGCCAGGGCTAGGAAGGACATGGTCTTGTGCACTGCAAAGAACTTTCTTTTAAGTCTCTCTACTTCAAAGGCTGAAATGCGTATAAGTACTGGACCTCTGACACCACAAACTCTGAACATTCTGGACTGAGGACATTTTACAAAGAAGAAGAGCTGTTGTGCTACTAGGAGGGACTGCCACTTTGCTGCTTGCTTTGCTGTGTTGTCCTGCTGCCTGCTGGTTCTGTCTTGGGAATGAGAGGACTGGACTTTGCTCTCTGCATCCTGCTTTCTAAGGTTCTCCAAGGGCTTGAGTTGAGCCTGCCTCCTGTTGGAAGTCTCAGTGCCATCAAAGACTTCAGCCTTAGTGGCTGGGCTTTACTGCTAAGAGCCCTGATCTGCCAAGTGGTGCCAAATCCAGTTCTTGGGCTTTTGAAAGTGAGCTTGCTGTGCTAAACAAGAAGAAACCTGTCCATCGACTTCTAACGTGACTTCGGAGCCAGCACCGCTCTTCAACACCATATCACTGCCTGCACCGATGCCATGGTCCCCGTGGTGCACAGACAAAATATTGAGTTTTTTATTTCGAAGTACAAGAATATCAGGTTATAAATATCGAGGTACAAGAATATTGACACCAAGAATATCGTGGACCAGAATATCGACAGTAAGGTAAGAAATATCGTTTTTTTAATATCAAAGACAGTAATATCGTTTGTAAAAATATCGTTGTTAATAATATCGATGTTTATATTAGTGTTATGTATTTTAGTATGTATTTTGAATGTATGTGTTCTATATTTTTTTTAAGTATTGTATGTATTTTTAAATATATGTATTACATTTTTAGAAGATATTAATTTTTTTTAAAGTAAATTTTGCGTTTTAGTTCCGTAGCGGGTTGTGGGTTTAAAGGGGATTAGGGTGGGAAGCAATTTAATTATAATACATTTAATAATAATTTTTAGAAGTTATTAATTATTTTTAATTAAATTTTGCGTTTTTATTCTGTAGCGGGTTGTGGGTAAAAAGGGGAATAGGGTGGGAAGTAATTTAATTATAATTAATTTATTAATATTATTTATTAATTAATATTTATATATTTAATGTTTTATATTGTTAATTGTGGTAACTCATTTTTTTTATTAATTAGTTATTAATTGGTTGTTAATTATTACTTATTATTTGTTAAATACATTAATTATGTTCTTTTTTAGGAGCGGGTTGTGGGTTTATAGGGGAATAGGGTGGAAGTAATTTAATTATAATTAATTAATTAATCATTTTTTATTAATCAATAATAAAGTATTTATGTTTTTGTATTGCTAAATGTGGTAAATAATTTATTATTAATTAGTTATTAATTGTTTGTTAAGTATTAATAATTAATTGGAAATTTGTGTAAATTGTGTTATTTTTTAGGAGTGTGTTGTGTGTTGATAGGGGAGTAGGCTGGGAAGTAATTTAATTTCAGTATAATTTTTAAATTTCTTTATTACAAATTTATTTTAAGTTGTTTTATATTGTTAATCGTGTGAAATAAAATGTTTTTTTTTAATTACTTGTTAATTTTAATTAATTAATTAGATATTTATTAATTAATTATGTGAATAGTGTTATGTTTTAGAACATTGGTGGTGTCATTTATAGGGGAATATGGTGGGAGGCAAAAGTTTTTATTTTATTAATTGTTTGTTTATTAATTTTAATTATTTTGCTTGAGTGGGAATAGAAAATTATTCCCCTATGCAATCCAACACTTTCTCTACTGTTGCACTCACTGGAGTGGGAATAGTAATTTTTACCCCTATGCTATCCAACACTTTCCCTACTGTTACACTTGCTGGAGTGGGAATAGTAATTGTTATCCCTCCGCTATCCAACACTTTCCTTACGGTTGCACTTGCTGGAGTGGGAATAGTAATTGTTACCCCTCCGCTATCCAATACTTTCTCTACTGTTGTACTCCCTGGAGTAGGAATAGTAAATTATTCCTCTCCGCTATCCAACACTTTCCCTACTGTTGCACTTGCTGGAGTGGGAATAATAATTGTTACCCCTCCGCTATCCAACCCTTTCCCTACTGTTGCACTCGCTGGACTGGGAATAGTAAATTATTTCCCTCCGCTATCCAACAGTTTCCCTACTGTTGCACTCGCTGGAGTGGGGATAGTAATTGTTACCCCTCCGCTATCCAACATTTTCTCTACTGTTGCACTTGCTGGAGTTGTAATAGTAAATGTTACCCCTACGCTATCCAACACTTTCCCTACTGTTGCACTCAGTGGAGTGGGAATAGTAAATTATTCTCCTATGCTATCCAACACTTTCCCTACTGTTGCACTCACTGGAGTGGGAATAGTAAATTATTCCCCTCCGCTATCCAACACTTTCCCTACTGTTGTACTTTGTGGAGTGGGAATAATAATTGTTACCCCTCCGCTATCCAACACTTTCCCTACTGTTGAACTCGTTGGAGTGTGAATAGTAATTTTTACCCCTACGCTATCCAACACTTTCCCTACTGTTGCACTCACTGGAGTGGGAATAGTAAATTATTCCCCTCCTATATCCAACACTTTCCCTATTTTTGTACTTTGTGGAGTGGGAATAGTAATTGTTACCCCTCCGCTATCCAACACTTTCCCTACTGTTGTATTTGCTGGAGTGGGAATAGTAAATTATTCCCCTCCGCTATCCAACACTTTCCCTACTGTTGTACTTGCTGGAGTGGGAATGGTAAATTATTCCCCTCCGCTATCCAAAATTTTCCCTACTGTTGCACTCGCTGGAGTGGGAATAGTAATTTTTACCTCTTCACTATCCAACACTTTCCCTACTGTTGCACTCCCTGGAGTGCGAATAGTAATTTTATCCCCTCCGCTATCTAATATTTTCCCTACTATTGCTGCTAATGCAGTGTAAAATGTAATTGTAAAAGAATAGAAATATTTTAATATTTTAATTTACTATGTATATATATATATATTCACTGAAAAAACCATAGGTTTTAGGGACAGTTATAGTTAGTTGGACATTTCACTCGTACAAAACCATAGAAATTCCCCCGTTATAGTTAGTTCAGCTAACTATAACTCGCGCCCGCAATGCACTGCTGATGACGTCACATATTACATCACTCATGACATGGTCAGTGACATCACTGATGACATCACTGATGACATCTCAAATGACATCACTGATGACATCACTGATGACATCATCCAGTGACTGTGTGTTTCTGTAAAGTTTAAATATGTTTAATATATATAGGGAAAGGCGTATTGAAGAATGAGTGGGTGTATAAGTGTCTGAATGGATGATTTAGTACGTGCGTGACTGACTCTACAAGTGAGTGATTAAACGTATCTTACTGAATGCATGGGTTAGTGACTAAACTGTGTGAATGTCTGTATCCGTCTGTTTGTTGGTGTGTAAGTGGATGCATGGATTTGCGAATAGCTACATGAGTGTCTATATGGGTTATTGATTGGTTCTCTGAGTATCTGTATGGCTGCCTGAGTGTTTGTGTGGGTGGGGTGTGTGTGACTCTGTACATAGATGTGTGAGTGGGTGATTCACTGGGTGCATGATTTCAAGAGTGCATCTGTGATGGACTGCTTGGGTGGGTGAGTGTGTGTATGGGTGTGTTAGTGAGTGAATGTATATCTCAGTGGTACATGTGCGAGTAACTACATATGTAAAAGGCAGTATATATGTGTGTTAGAGTATTTAAATGGCTATAAGTGAGAGTGTTTGATTGTGAGAGTGGCTGTATGGATGCGTGTGTGCTTGTATCAGTTATTGTATAAGAGCGTAAGAATGTGCTAGTATTTGTATGAGTAAGTGAGCTGGTGTGTGTATAACTGTATAGGTGAGTAAATGGGTGTGTGATTAATTTTTTGCATGACTGACTAGGTGTGTGAGTACCTCTATGGATGAGTGGCGGTGTGTGAGTGTTTATATAGGTGTATGAGTGCATATGATAGTTCTGTACTGAGTGACGGTAAGTATGAGTGACTGTACAGGCGAGTGAGTAGATGTGTGTGTGTAGACCTAAGAATCAGTGAGTGGGTATGTAGTTATTGGTATTGGAGTGTGTATGGTTTTGAGAATGGCAGTCTGTAATTTAGAGTGGGTGTATCAAAAGTTATATTAGGGTGTGAGAAGATGCATGAAATTATCACATGGATGATGTCATCAGTGATGTCATCAGTGATGTCATTTGAGATGTCATCAGTGATGTCATCAGTGATGTCACTGACCATGTCATGAGTGATGTAATATGTGACGTCATCAGCAGTGCATTGTGGGGGCGTGAGTTATAGTTAGCTGAACTAACTATAACGGGGGAATTTCTATGGTTTTGTACGAGTGAAATGTCCAACTAACTATAACGTGTCTGAAACCTATGTTTTTTTCAGTGAATTTCAAAGGTTTTTTAAATGCTAATTTCTAACTATAACGTGCCTGAAACCTATGATTTTTTAAGTGAATTTCAAAGGTTTTTTAAATGCTAGTTTCTAACTATGCCTACAGAGGTAGGACATGTGAAGAAAGAAGAAAAACGCACAGAAAGAAGCAAAAGAAATGCAGAAAGAAGCAACAGAAGTCCACAAAGACGAAGAAAAGTGCAGGAAGAAGCAAAAGATGTGCAGAAAGAACCAACAGAGGAGCAGAAAGAGGCCTTGTTGCAAAATCATCCTGTGCCCACAACTTTTTCAGACGGGTACTGGTGGTAACTGACTCTGACTAACCAGAGCCAGTGCTATGCTAAAAGACACTTAGAATACAGTGAAAACACCTACATACACTAGGGAACACTATGCGTTGGGGTACCCCTGTGATTAGCATGACCTCCTCTGTAAGTCCCTAGTACATAATAGGGCAGGGGATTAAAACTACCTCTTAAAACGCGCTACAGGGCGCGTTTGCACAGTGGTGAAGGGAGGGGGGGCCTGAGGTGACATGTGTGCAAATGCGCCCCGTGGCGTGTTTTAAGTTGCGGGATTAAGTCCCCTTGAATTCTGAGGGTCCCTGGGGCCCAACTAGCCCCCCAGGTACCTACAGTTAGGACCACAGAGCTGAGTTACAGAGAGGCGTTCCGAGGCCACGCACCTTTTTCACCTCTCTGCAACGCAACTCTGTTGTGCTTACTGAAGGTACCTGGTGGGCTAGTTGGCCCCCAGGGTCCCTCAGGATTCAAGGGGAATTAATTCCCCAACTTAAAACGCACCACAGGGAGTGTTTGCGCACATGTCACCTGAGGCCCCGTCCCCTCCCTTCACCACTGTGCAAACGTGCCCCGTGGCGCGTTTTAAGTTGGGGGATTAGGTCACCTTGAATCCTGAGGGTCCCTGGGGCCCAACTAGCCCACCAGGTACTTCCAGTAAGCACCACAGGCCTGCGTTGCAACGCCTGTAACAAATTGTGCAGTTGTGTTTAGGTAGTGAAGGGGGTCGTGCTGGGGGTAGTGTTTTAGGGTTTAGGGTAGTGCAGTGGTGTTTGTGTAGTGTAGGGGGTCATGCTGGGGGTAGATTTAGGGTTTAGGGTAGTGCAGTGGTGTTTGGGTAGTGTAGGGAGTCGTGCTGGGGGGAGTGTTTCAGGGTTTAGGGTAGTGCAGTGGTGTTTGGGTAGTGTAGGGGGTGGTGCTGGGGGAGTGTTTGAGGGTTTAGGGCAGTGCAGTCGTGTTCGGGTAGTGTAGGGGTCGTGCTGGGGGAGTATTTTAGGGTTTAGGGTAGTGCAGTGGTGTTCGGGTAGTGTAGGGGGTTGTGCTGGGGGTAGTGTTTTAGGGTTTAGGGCAGTGCAGTGGTGTTCGGGCAGTGTAGGGGGTCATGCTGGGGGTGGTGTTTTAGGGTTTAGGGCAGTGCAGTGGTGTTCGGGCAGTGTAGGGGGTCGTGCTGGGGGTGGTGTTTCAGGGTTTAGGGCAGTGCAGTGGTGTTCGGGCAGTGTAGGGGGTGGTGCAGGGGGTGGTGTTTCAGGGTTTAGGGCAGTGCAGTGGTGTTCAGGCAGTGTAGGGGGTCGTGCAGGGGTGGTGTTTCAGGGTTTAGGGCAGTGGTGTTTGGGCAGTGTAGGGGTCGTGCTGGGGGTGGTGTTTCAGGGTTTGGGGCAGTGCAGTGGTATTCGGGCAGTAAAGGGGGTTGTGCTGGGGGTGGTGTTTCAGGGTTTTGGGCAGTGCAGTGGTGTTCGGGCAGTGTAGGGGTCGTGCGGGGGTGGTGTTTCAGGGTTTAGGGCAGTGCAGTGGTGTTTGGGCAGTGTAGGGGGTCATGCAGGGTTGTGGTGTTTCAGGGTTTAGGGCAGTGCAGTTTTGTTCGGGCAGTGTAGGGGGTCGTGCTGGGGGTAGTGTTTTAGGGTTTAGTGTAGTGCAGTGGTGTTTGGGTAGTTCAGGGGGTACTGCTGGGGGTAGTGTTTTAGGGTTTAGGGTAGTGCAGGGGTGTTTGGGTAGTGTAGGGGTTCGTGCTGGGGGTAGTTTTTTAGGGTTTAGGGTAGTGCAGTGGTGTTTGTGTAGTGCAGGGGGTAGTGTTTTAGGGTTTAGGGTAGTGCAATGGTGTTTGGGTAGTGTAGGGGGTACAGCTGGGGGTAGTGTTTTAGGGTTTAGGGTAGTGCAGTGGTGTTTGGGTAGTGTAGGGGGTACTGCTGGGGGTAGTGTTTTAGGGTTTAGGGTAGTGCGGTGGTGTTTGGGTAGTGTAGGGGTTCATGCTGGGGTAGCTTTTTAGGGTTTAGGGTAGTGCAGTGGTGTTTGTGTAGTGTAGGGGGTCGTGCTGGGGGTAGTGTTTTAGGGTTTAGTGTAGTGCAGTGGTGTTTGTGTAGTGTAGGAGGTCGTGTTTTAGGGTTTAGGGTAGTGCAGTGGTCTTTGGGTAGTGTAGGGAGTCGTGCTGGGGTTAGTGTTTTAGGGTTTAGGGTAGTGCATTGGTGTTTGGGTAGTGTAGGGGGTCATGCGGGGGGTAGTGTTTTAGGGTTTAGGGCAGTGCAGTGGTGTTTGGGTAGTGTAGGGGGTCGTGCTGGGGGAGTGTTTTAGGGTTTAAGGCAGTGCAGTGGTGTTTGTGTAGTGTAGGGGGTAGTGTTTTAGGGTTTAGGGTAGTGCAATGGTGTTTGGGTAGTGTAGGGGGTACTGCTGGGGGTAGTGTTTTAGGGTTTAGGGTAGTGCAGTGGTGTTTGGGTAGTGTAGGGGGTACTGCTGGGGGTAGTGTTTTAGGGTTTAGGGTAGTGCAGTTTTGTTTGGGTAGTGTAGGGGTTCATGCTGGGGGTAGCTTTTTAGGGTTTAGGGTAGTGCAGTGGTGTTTGTGTAGTGTAGGGGGTAGTGTTTTAGGGTTTAGGGTAGTGCAGTGGTGTTTGTGTAGTGTATGGGGTCATGCTGGGGGTAGTGTTTTCGGGTTTAGGGTAGTGCAGTGGTGTTTGTGTAGTGTAGGAGGTCGTGTTTTAGGGTTTAGGGCAGTGCAGTGGTCTTTGGGTAGTGTAGGGAGTCGTGCGGGGGGTAGTGTTTTAGGGTTTAGGGTAATGCAGTGCTCTTTGGGTAGTGTAGGGGGTCGTGCGGGGAAGTGTTTTAGGGTTTAGGGTAGTGCATTGGTGTTTGGGTAGTGTAGGGGGTCATGCGGGGGGTAGTCTTTCAGGGTTTAGGGCAGTGCAGTGGTGTTTGGGTAGTGTAGGGGGTCGTGCTGGGGCGAGTGTTTTAGGGTTTAGGGCAGTGCAGTGGTGTTCGGGTAGTGTAGGGGGTCGTGCTGGGGGAGTGTTTTAGGGTTTAGGGCAGTGCAGTGGTGTTCGGGTAGTGTAGGGGTCGTGCTGGGGGAGTGTTTGAGGGTTTAGGGCAGTGCAGTCGTGTTCGGGTAGTGTAGGGTGTCGTGCTGGGGGGAGTATTTTAGGGTTTAGGGTACTGCAGTGGTGTTCGGGTAGTGTAGGGGGTCGTGCTGGGGGTAGTGTTGTAGGGTTTAGGGCAGTGCAGTGGTGTTCGGGCAGTGTAGGGGGTCGTGCTGGGGGTGGTGTTTTAGGGTTTAGGGCAGTGCAGTTGTGTTCGGGCAGTGTAGGGGGTCGTGATGGGGGTGGTGTTTCAGGGTTTAGGGCAGTGTAGTGGTGTTCGGGCAGTGTAGGGGGTCGTGCAGGGGTGGTGTTTCAGGGTTTAGGGCAGTGGTGTTCGGGCAGTGTAGCGGGTCGTGCTGGGGGTGGTGTTTCAGGGTTTGGGGCAGTGCAGTGGTGTTCGGGCAGTAAAGGGGGTGGTGTTGGGGGTGGTGTTTCAGGGTTTTGGGCAGTGCAGTGGTGTTCGGGCAGTGTAGGGGGTCGTGCGGGGTGGTGTTTCAGGGTTTAGGGCAGTGCAGTGGTGTTCGGGCAGTGTAGGAGGTCATGCAGGGTTGTGGTGTTTCAGGGTTTAGGGCAGTGCAGTGGTGTTCGGGCAGTGTAGGGTTTGGTGAAGTGGGTGGTGTTTCAGGGTTTAGGGCAGTGCAGTGGTGTTCGGGCAGTGTGGGGGGTCGTGAAGGGGGTGGTGTTTCAGGGTTTAGGGCAGTGCAGTGGTGTTCGGGCAGTGTAGGGGGTCGTGCAGGGGTGGTGTTTCAGGGTTTAGGGCAGTGCAGTGGTGTTCGGGCAGTGTAGGGGGTCGTGCTGGGGCTGGTGTTTCAGGGTTTAGGGCAGTGCGGTGGTGTTCGGGCAGTGTAGGGGTCGTTCTGGGGCTGGTGTTTCAGGGTTTAGGGCAGTGCGGTGGTGTTCGGGCAGTGTAGGGGGTCGTGCTGGGGCTGGTGTTTCAGGGTTTAGGGCAGTGCGGTGGTGTTCGGGCAGTGTAGGTGGTCATGCTGGGGCTGGTGTTTCAGGGTTTAGGGCAGTGCAGTGGTGTTTGGGCAGTGTAGGGGGTCATGCTGGGGCCTTTTGTTTCAGGGTTTAGGGCAGAGCAATGGTGTTCAGGCAGTGTAGGGGGTCGTGCTGGGGCTAGTGTTTCAGGGTTTAGGGCAGAGCAATGGTGTTCAGGCAGTGTAGGGGGTCTTGCTGGGGGTGGTGTTTCAGGGTTTAGGGCAGTGCAGTGGTGTTCGGGCAGTGTAGGGTGTCGTGCTGGGGGGTGGTGTTTCAGGGTTTAGGGCAAAAAGTGCAGTGGTGTTCGGGCAGTGTAGGGGGTCGTGCAGGGGGTGGTGTTTCAGGGTTTAGGGCAGTGCAGTGGTGTTTGGGCAGTGTAGGGGGTCGTGCAGGGGGTGGTGTTTAAGGGTTTAGGGCAGTGCAGTGGTGTTTGGCCAGTGTAGGTGGTCTTGCTGGGGGTGGTGTTTCACGGTTTAGTGCAGTGCAGTGGTGTTCGGGCAGTATAGGGGGTCGTGCTGGGAGTGGTGTTTCAGGGTTTGGGCAGGGCAGTGGTGTTCGGGCAGTGTAGGGTGTCGTGCTGGGGGGTGGTGTTTCAGGGTTTAGGGCAGTGCAGTGGTGTTCGTGCAGTGTAGGGGGTCGTGCAGGGGGTGGTGTTTCAGGGTTTAGGGCAGTGCAGTGGTGTTCGGGCAGTGTAGGGGGTCTTGCTGGGGCTGGTGTTTCAGGGTTTAGGGCACTGCAGTGGTGTTTGGGCAGTGTAGGGGGTCTTGCTGGGGCTGGTGTTTCAGGGTTTAGGGTAGTGCAGTGGTGTTCGGGCAGTGTAGGGGGTCATGCTGGGGCTGGTGTTTGAGGGTTTAGGGCAGTGCAGTGGTGTTCGCGCAGTGTAGGGGGTCGTTCTGGGGCTGGTGTTTCAGGGTTTAGGGCAGTGCAGTGGTTTTTGGGCAGGGTAGACGGTCGTGCTGGGGCTGGTGTTTCAGGGTTTAGGGCAGTGCAGTGGTGTTCGGGCAGTGTACGGGGTTGTGCTGGGGCTGGTGTTTCATGGTTTAGGGCAGTGCAGTGGTGTTCGGGCAGTGTAGGGGGTCGTGCTGGGGGTGGTGTTTCAGGGTTTAGGGCAGTGCACTGGTGTTCGGGCAGTGTAGGGGGTCGTGCTGGGGCTGGTGTTTCAGGGTTTAGTGCAGTGGTGTTCGGGCAGTGTAGGGGGTCGTGCTGGGGCTGGTGTTTCAGGGTTTTGGGCAGAGCAGTGGTGTTCGGGCAGTGTAGGGGGTCATGCTGGGGGTGGTGTTTCAGGGTTTAGGGCAGTGCAGTGGTGTTCGGGCAGTGTAGGGGGTCTTGCTGGGGGTGGTGTTTCAGGGCTTTGGGCAGTGGTGTTCGGGCAGTGAAGGGGGTCTTGCTGGGGTTGATGTTTCAGGGTTTAGGGCAGTGCAGTGGTGTTCTGGTAGTGTAGGGGGTCTTGCTGGGGGTAGTGTTTCAGGGTTTAGGGCAGTGCAGTGGTGTTAGTGCAGGGTAGGGGGTCGTGCTGGGGGTGGTGTTTCAGGGTTTAGGGCAGTGCAGTAGTGTTCGGGCAGTGTAGGGGGTTGTGCGGGGGTGGTGTTTCAGGGTTTAGGGCAGTGCAGTGGTGTTTGGGTAGTGTTGGGGGTCATGCTGGGGGTGGTGTTTCAGGGTTGAGGGCAGTGCAGTGGTGTTCGGGCAGTGTAGGGGGTCGTGCAGGGGTGGTGTTTCAGGGTTTAGGGCAGTGCAGTGGTGTTCGGGCAGTGTAGGGGGTCGTGCTGGGGCTGGTCTTTCAGGGTTTAGGGCAGTGCAGTGGTGTTCGGGCAGTGTAGGGGGTCTTGCTGGGGGTGGTGTTTCAGGGTTTAGGGCAGTGGTGTTCGGGCAGTGGAGGGGTCTTGCTGGGGGTGATGTTTCAGGGTTTAGGGCAGTGCAGTGGTGTTTGGGCAGTGTAGGGGTCTTGCTGGGGGTAGTGTTTCAGGGTTTAGGGCAGTGCAGTGGTGTTCGTGCAGTGTAGGGGGTCGTGCTGGGGATGGTGTTTCAGGGTTTAGGGCAGTGCAGTAGTGTTCGGGCAGTGTAGGGGGTGGTGTTTCAGGGTTTAGGGCAGTGCAGTGGTGTTCGGGCAGTGTAGTGGGTCATGCTGGGGGTGGTGTTTCAGGGTTTAGGGCAGTGCAGTGGTATTCGGGCAGTGTAGGGGGTCGTGCACGGGGTGGTGTTTCAGGGTTTAGGGCAGTGCAGTGGTGTTCGGGCAGTGTAGGGGGTCGTGCTGGGGCTGGTGTTTCAGGGTTTAGGTCAGTGCAGTGGTGCTCGTGCAGTGTAGGGGTCGTGCTGGGGGTGGTGTTTCAGGGTTTAGGGTAGTGCAGTGGTGTTCGGTCAGTGTAGGGGGTCGTGCTGGGGCTGGTGTTTCAGGGTTTAGGGCAGTGCAGTGGTGTTCGGGCAGTGTAGGGGGTCGTGCTGGGGCTGGTGTTTCAGGGTTTTGGGCAGAGCAGTGGTGTTCGGGCAGGGTAGGGGGTCGTGCTGGGGGTGGTGTTTCAGGGTTTAGGGCAGTTCAGTGGTGTTCGGGCAGTGTAGGGGGTCGTGCGGGGGGGTAGTGTTTCAGGGTTTAGGGTAGTGGTGTTCGGGCAGTGTAGGGGGTCTTGCTGGGGTGATATTTCAGGGTTTAGGGCAGTGCAGTGGTGTTCGGGCAGTGTAGGGGTCTTGCTGGGGCTAGTATTTCAGGGTTTAGGGCAGTGCAGTGGTGTTCGGGCAGTGTAGGGGGTCGTGCTGGGGGTGGTGTTTCAGGGTTTAGGGCAGTGCAATGGTGTTCGTGCAGTGTGGGGGGTCGTGAAGGGGGTGGTGCTTCAGGGTTTAGGGCAGTGCAGTGGTGTTCGGGCAGTGTAGGAGGTCATGCTGGGGGTGGTGTTTCAGGGTTTAGGGCAGTGCAGTGGTATTCGGGCAGTGTAGGGGGTCGTGCAGTGGCTGGTGTTTCAGGGTTTAGGGCAGTGCAGTGGTGTTCGGGCAGTGTAGGGGTCATGCTGGGGGTAGTGTTTTAGGATTTAGGTTAGTGCAGTGGTGTTTGGGTAGTGTAGGGGGTCGTGCAGTGGCTGGTGTTTCAGGGTTTAGGGTAGTGCAGTGGTGTTTGGGTAGTGTAGGGGGTCGTGCTGGGGGTAGTGTTTTAGGGTTTAGGGTAGTGCAGTGGTGTTCAGGCAGTGTAGGGGGTCGTGCTGGGGCTGGTGTTTCAGGGTTTTGGGCAGATCAGTGGTGTTCGGGCAGTGTAGGGGGTCGTGCTGGGGGTGGTGTTTCAGGGTTTAGGGCAGTGCAGTGGTGTTCGGCAGTGTAGGGGTCGTGCGGGGGTGGTGTTTCAGGGTTTAGGGCAGTGGTGTTCGGGCAGTGTAGGGGGTCTTGCTGGGGGTGATATTTCAGGGTTTAGGGCAGCGCAGTGGTGTTCAGGCAGTGTAGGGGGTCTTGCTGGGGGTAGTATTTCAGGGTTTAGGGCAGTGCAGTGGTGTTCGGGCAGTGTGGGGGGTTGTGATGGGGGTGGTGTTTCTTGGTTTAGGGCAGTGCAGTGGTGTTCGGGCAGTGTAGGGGTCGTGAAGGGGGTGGTGTTTCAGGGTTTAGGGCAGTGCAGTGGTGTTCGGGAAGTGTAGGGGGTCTTGCTGGGGGTGATATTTCAGGGTTTAGGGCAGTGCAGTGGTGTTCGGGCAGTGTAGGGGGTCTTGCTGGGGGTAGTATTTCAGGGTTTAGGGCAGTGCAGTGGCGTTCGGGCAGTGTAGGGGGTCGTGCTGTGGGTGGTGTTTCAGGGTTTAGGGCAGTGCAGTGGTGTTCGGGCAGTGTGGGGGGTCGTGAAGGGGGTGGTGTTTCAGGGTTTAGGGTAGTGCAGTGGTGTTTGGGTAGTGTAGGGGGTCATGCTGGGGGTAGTGTTTTAGGGTTTAGGGTAGTGCAGTGGTGTTTGTGTAGTGTAGGGGGTCGTGCTGGGGGTAGTGTTTTAGGGTTTAGGGTAGTGCAGTGGTGTTTGTGTAGTGTAGGGGGTCGTGCTGGGGGTAGTGTTTTAGGGTTTAGGGTAGTGCAGTGATGTTTGTGTAGTGTAGGGGGTCATGTTTTAGGGTAGTGCAGTGGTATTTGGGTAGTGTAGGGGGTCGTGCTGGGGTAGTGTTTTAGGGTTTAGGGTAGTGCAGTGGTGTTTGTGTAGTGTAGGGGGTCATGCTGGGGGTAGTGTTTTAGGGTTTAGGATAGTGCAGTGGTGCTTGTGTAGTGTAGGGGGCCGTGCTGGGGGTAGTGTTTTAGGGTTTAGGGTAGTGCAGTGGTGTTTTTGTAGTGTAGGGGGTCATGTTTTAAGATGCAACGCTCCAATACCTGACCAGTCTGCACTACATAAAACTGCAAAAAAACTAAAAATAAAAAGTGTTTTGCACACTTTTGTCATTGGGCTATATGTGGGCTACATCTGGGTAATATTTGTGCTACATGTGGGCTCTTTTTTCTCTGGTGGCCATCTTGAAAAACTTCTTTGTTATGAGGTTTCCTAATTTCCTCATTTACTGCAGTCTCCTCAGTAGGAAATGCTTTCAGTTTTTTACTTTGATTCCATCAAGAAGGCATTCAGATGTGTCTCACATTTGCCATAAATTCAGAATGTTAGCACTCTAGTTGCTTATTAGATCACTGTAGTAAAGCTACTGCTCACCAGGGAGTTAACTGGAAGTCTGCTGCTGGTATTGAAAGTGATTGTTTCAGTCTGCATGTCAGAATTTTCTAATGAAATAGAAGAGGATTTGAGATCTCACTTAAAACATGCCCTAATTTTTCTTTCTGCAGCACTAACCATAATTTCTATTTCAAAAAGAACCCCCTCATTTTGTTCCTTTTTAAATTAAATGTTTTAAGTGTTACCAGTTTATTCCAATCAAGATGGCTTCAGGTGTGCCATACTTTTGTCATAAGTAAGGCTGTTAGCACTCTAGTTGTTCTTTAGAACACTCTGGGAAGCTGCAGTAGAACACAAAGGAATCAACTGACAGTCTCTGCCCTTGTTGGATGTACATGTTTTACTGAGAATGTCAGACTTCATTCTCACATGACTGAGAAAGATAATGTGAATTTACAGAAAATATGCTCTCATTTTAGCTTCTGGAGCACCTTCCAAAACTCTATGGGACAAGCATGTGAAAATAGTTTTCTCTCAAACATGATTCATGATATCCCAGCAGAAGGTTTTTCACAGGGTAAAATCACCTTAGAACACACCACAATTCCTGAAATTAGTATGGTACCATCAACAAATGAATTCTAATGTAACTAAAGTCTGTTATCACCCTTTATAGTTCTACTTTTGGTAACCCTCAAAATCTTTGATTCACTACAATGCATTTCAATGGGGTACTATCATGTATATTGGTCCCAAGATGGCTGCCAGCAATTCCAGGATGAAGTGCTGACATCCAATCAGATCTCACAATGACATGTGTGTTTAGGCTCCGCCCAGATATATATGTGATTTTACTTTTGATTTTCTCAGGAACTACTGAACGGATTTACACCATTTAACCAAAAGGCATGACTCTGAACCAAGGGCTACCTTTTTGCCAAATTTGGTGTAATTCCGTTCAGCAGTTCGGGCTGTAGCTGCGACTAAAGGTTCCTATGGAAAATTGCATGGGGAAAACATGCTTTGGGACCCCCCTTTTTTATCGGCCCCCGCTTGCCGAATCACCCCGAAACTTTCAGGATAGGAGCAGACCGGAGCGCCCCACGAGTTTTGAAAATTTCGCAAAGATTCGTCAACCGGCGCCAAAGTTATTGGAAATAGAATGTTGTGAATTTCCTATGGAAAATAGGTCCTAACTATAACTATCTACTGGCGACCGCCAGTAGATAATATTTTTTATTATTATTTTACTTGTATATGCATATATATATGTATGTATAATTTTTAATGTTTCTAACGTTTTATAATTTATTACAATAATTTTTTTATTAATATTATTAAGTAAATATATATTAAATGTTATATACATGTATGTTTAATTTTTCTAACATTATATTTATTATTCCTAATTTTAAACATTTTATAATAATTATAACTAACTTTTTAAAAATTATATGTATTATTTACTTTATTTTATATTATTTTTTACACATTTAAAAAAAAAACGATATTTTTAACTACGATATTTTTTACAACGATATTTTTTAATCGATATTTTTGTACTTACCATGATGTAGATAGGATGTCGATATTATTGACTTCGATATTTAGGTGTCGATATTTTGGGACCTCGATATTGTGGTTGTCGATATTCTGTCAGTGATCCAGTCCCCGTTCAACGCAACAACCACAATTTGCAACGCAGGCCTGATGCCAACATAGTGCCTACGAAGATCTGCCACAGCATGAGTCTCCAACACCGTGTAACCAAAATCTGTGACGCCCGACTCCGCAACAGCACCTGTGGCCCCATGGTGTGACATCAAACCTGTGAAGTTGAGGCCTCGTGGCTTGACCATTGACGCTTCATCGACCCTGCACTGTCAGCGGAACCGATGCCTCACAGTCAATGCCACATCACCTCCCCTGTGCCTTGTAACATCCCGGGCGTCCTTAATATGCCAACCATGCAAACTGACAGTAAGGAACGATGCCACACTGGCCTCAGTGATGCCTCACCTCCCCGACACCTCACAACGTCTTTGTTTCATCATCATTTCCAAGATACAGTGACCGGGGTCTGTACGACTCCATAGCCGGCCCGTGCCCCATCGCGGTTGGCCTCGAACTTTGAGATGCAACTCTGTCAAGTCAATCGTTATAGCCCCAACTGGAGCTATTGTGTCTACATACTAGAACTGCATTTAATATTGAAGAATTTGTATCTTGATTGGTGTGTGTTGGATTTTTGTCGTTTTGGTCCTGTTTTAATCAGATGAATATTGGCTATTTTTCTAAACTGGTGTGCGTGTGTGTGTGTGTGTGTGTGTGTGCAAATACTTTATATATTGCCTCTTTAGTTTAGCCTGACTGCTCTGAGCCAAGCTATCCGAGGGTGAGCACAGGTAAACTTAGCGTGTACAACACTTATCCTGACTAGGATTGTGGGTCCCTACGTGGACAGGGTGCAAGCCTCTGCCAACTAGAGACCCCTTTTCTAATACATAGGTTGAAACTTCATTAGACTGCAAGGCAATGGATGGCTAGAGGATCATAAATTCCTATGGTATATACTGGTTGGTAAGTATTGCAAGTTATAGGACCAAGTGGTAAAACCAGATTGAGGCTGGCAACTAGTCTGTATCAGTTTAGAAGTGGTCGGAAAATGTATGGGTTTTTTGGGGTTACAACTGACTGGACAGTTATATTGACGTTTTGTGCCAGAAACTTGATCCTTTTGACTTTATGGTACATTACAAATTTGATGGAGATTATTTAGTGAAATAGCACCTCACACTGAAAGTGTCATTAGTGCTTGACAATAAAAGGGCTATATTTTCAGTGACAAGGCTGTGTGAGTCAATGGACTTATTAACCTTCACCAAGATCTCAGTGGTCAAATTTAGCAAGAGTACGAAAAGATGGGCCAACTGAGTGGCGTGCTTTAGGAATAACATCAACTTCAAGTGCTAGCAATGCACACAGTGCAAACGGTTTGATTCAGGAAACAATCACAAGTAACATGCTGACCACAGGTGCAAGCACATTAAGCATTAAAACAGCAGGCATAAGCCCAATAAGAGCTGCATGAAGAGGTATCTGCATAGAGATAGCTTTGCGGGCAACTCCTGGTGATCTGGTGTTTCCAGACATTAAATTATTGGGTCCAAAAACCTCGGGCCTGGTTTTACCTGGTGTGTATCTGCAACTGGAAAACCTGTGGCTGAGATAGGGACAGGGGCTGGTGGCACAGACACAACCCAGTCTTCCCAGCTCCTCCAGCACCAGAGAGGGAGCAGACAATGTGTAGTAACGACACACCAAAGACTTGAAGCATTTGAAGATATGCTTTAATAAGACATCAGGTGCTGCGCAGCAGCTAGCTCAAAGACGAGCCCAGTAACTGAAAAGTCATTCAAAAGTCATCTTAAACATTTTATGGGAGAATGCTCGGAACCAGAACACATTGATCCCGAGCATTCTTATTAGAGAGAGAAGAAGGCATGAGGGAAACATAAGACCACTAAATTATCCTCCTCCTCACAACAAAAGGAAAAAGAAAGAAAGAAGAAAAAGAAGAACCAAAGTAACAGAAACTAGAAGATAAGAAAAACAAGAACTAACGTAACTTGGCAGGGACAAATCGTTGTCTGCAACTTCTACGTAAGACACCCATCGCTGAGGAGGATGTTAAACCCCCAGTATTACCACAGCGTGAATCTTGACTAACAGGAGCCTCAGCATGGTCACCACGTGAATCACGATTAAGTGAATGGCCTTTTGTTTTCACAATCCTAGACACATTCCACCAATTCTTCTGATTAACTCTTACCGCATTTCCACACACTTTATCCACAACCAAAGCTTCAGAAAACTTTGTGCTACCCTTTTGCTGTGGACAGGAATTTTTACACGTACCACATCACCCACAACAATAGACTACGGAACAGATCTTTTCCTTTCATCAAAGTATTTCTTTTGCTGAAACTGAGCTTTGGATACATTGTCTCTCACATACTCATCCACATTGTCCATAGAACCCATCTTCACCCACTTAGACATCCAACCTGGACACACTTTAGAACAGGGTTTCCTCCCTCGCAAGAGTTCATATGGAGAAACTTTTGTGGACAAATGTGGTGTGGTGCGATAGAACCATAGCATGGACCTGACAGCATTCTGTACATTACACTTTCCAGCTATCGCCCACTGTACACAGTTGTTAAGTACCCTATTCATGCGTTCCACTAATCCGTTCGTCTGGGGGTGATAAAGTGCACTCCTGGAATGAGATATACCTCCTTGGCTCAGAAAAGTCTCAAATTCCTGACTGACAAATTGTACCCCATTGTCACTAACAATAGTGGAAGGAAACCCCTCCCGTAAGAAAAGGTCTTTCAAAAAATCAATAACATTCTTAGAATTAGGCTCTCCGATGAAACGAACCTCTGGCCACTTAGACTAATAGTCAATTGCCACGAAAGCGAACCTGGAAAAGGAGGGTAACATATTGAAAGGCCCAACCAGATCTATACCAATCTTTTCCCAAGGTTTGGCAGGCAATTCAATCGGAAGAAGGGGGGGAGTTCTGACTTTGAAGCTTTTTTCTGAATTTGAACAAATGACACAGTCTTCGACACACAAATCAACGTCTTTATCCATCTGAGGCCACCAAAAATACTCATGCAGCCTTCTCTTGGTAAGAGTTCTGCCTAAATGTCCCTCATGTGCTCCTTTTACCAACCTTCCTCTAAGCAAATCTGGAGGCACCAATCTATCTCCACGCACCAAAAGGCCATCCTCTACAGAAAGTTCTAAAGAGACTTTTACAAAAGTTTGTAAAGAGTAGTGTGCGTTCTTCTCTCTAGGCCAACCATTCTTCACGCAGTTGATAACCTCAGTAAGTAACCTGTCCTTGGAGAGTTCTTCCCTCCACTCCTTTTCATTCACAGCACACATGTCATCCAGTACCATGGATGCGACAAAACATTCATCTTCTTCCTCATCATCTTCACCTTCCTCTTTAATAGGAAACCTCGACAGGTAATCTGCCCTCACATTCTTGTTTCCAGGAATGTAAGAAACCTCAAAGTCGAATTGTAGTAGCTTCGTTGTCAAACGAGCAATTCTAGGTGTATGTTCCTTGAATCTATCTCCTGTGAGAATAGATACCAAAGGGCTATGATCAGTGCGTAGTTGGAAATGTTTGCCCCAGATGTAGGGACTGAATTTCCTTATAGCCCACCAGCACGCTAATAATTCTCTCTCGATGACCGCAAAATTTAATTCAGAACCACGCAAGACCCTTGAGGCATAGCCCAACGTGTGTTCAATTCCATCAACACACTGGGTAAGGACAGCTCCTAAACCAAACCCACTGGCATCTACAGTTATGGTACACATTGCGTTGGACACAAACGGTTTGAGAACTTTTGGACTAGTTAACTCCGCCTTAATCCACTTAAAAACCTCCTCGCAAGACTCATCCCAAACAAATTGAACACTTCTTTTCAGCATGTTGGTCAAAGGTTGTACCCTGGAAGCATAATCCTGAATAAACCGTGAGTAGAACTCACACAAACCAATGAAAGATTTGAGTCCAGTCTTATCTTTCGGTGCCTCACTATCGACGATGGCTTTCACAAGACCCGGCCTAGGCTCAACACCATGTTGAGAAATGACATGTCCCAGATATTCCACCTTCTGTACTCTGAACACACACTTTTCCTTCTTAAGGACAACTCCCCTTTCCTGCAAAACATCTAGTACACGAAACATGATGTCATCATGAGATTCACATGAGTCACCGTGAATCAAAACGTCGTCTTGAAAAACAACAACACCTTTAATACCCTTTAGCATGGAAGACATGATCCTTTGAAACACAGCCGCCGTGGAGGCAAGCCCAAAAGGCATGCAGCAATATTGAAAGGATCCAATAGGCGAGACGAAAGCGGTAAGATGTCTAGAAGAAGGATCTAACACCACTTGGTGATATGCAGATGCCAAGTCTAACTTGCTAAACCATTTTGAACCATTAATTAAAGATAGCATGTCCGCAATTTTTGGGAGAGGATGTGAATCTATCCAAATATTTTTATTTAAGCTGCGTAAATCAATACAAACGCGAAGTTCACCATTTCTCTTCTTCGCGACAACCAAAGGAGAAAGCCAAAGTGAGGATTCAATTGGCTCAATTATTCCTTTTTTACAGAGACCACTGAGTTCTTGTTCCAACTGATCCTTCACACTGAAAGGAACATTTCTTAGTCTGTGTTTAACAGGAACAGCATCACTTTTGACCTTAATGACATGGGTAAACCCCTTAATTTTGCCTAAACCTTCACTAAATACAGCAGGATAGCGTTCAGACACTATGGGGCACATGCATCAAGCTAGGCAATTGCGATTCCTTAATAGCTATTATTAAGGAATCGCTATTAAGGAATCGCAATTGCCTATGCATGTAGAAATCGCTCAATAAATAGCGATTCCTAAACATTCCTTAATTGCTACTCGCAAATTGTGAGTCGCAATTAAGGAATACCTACCCATTCATTCCTATGGGCCATGAGGCCCATAGGAATGAATGGGAAGATATTCACTATTAGCGATTCGCTATTAAAGAATGGCTAATAGCGGGAGCTATTTCAAGGGTGCCAGGGTGTCAAAAGGACACCCTGTTGCACCCCTGAAATCTGCATATGAGTACATCTTGCACACACACATTCCCCAAGGGCATGTGTGTGTGTAAAATGGAAGTTTGAAAAATGGACTTTAGTGCATTTTTCAAAGTTTTGCAAATTACCATGCAGTTTAACTTCATGGTAATTTGCTCCCTATTATCGAAATCGCACATTTTTTAACTTTAATGCATTGCATTTAAGGAATCTCAATTTGTGATTCCTTAAATGCAATTGCAATTTAAGGAATAGCAATTTTGCGATTCCTTAAATTACGATTTCTGCATTTGGGATGATGCATCCTAAATGCAAATACTGGTACGCAAAGGGGCAGATTCTGAGAATCTGCCCGTTTGCGACCAGTATTTCGGTTGATGCATGTGCCAGCAAGTCCTCAAAATCATCTGTATGTGGAATGGAAACGCGTTCAGACACTTTGTTCTCAAAATCATCTGTACGTAAAATGGAAACCTGATCTCTCGTGCCCGGTCGGAGAACCATCTTAAACAAACCCTGGTGAAACCATCCAAGAATGTTTAAACCTTTGATGGCAACATAGACTTTTCCAAGAATTTTCCTGCCTCTAAATTCCAGGGTGTCCTCCAAATATCCTGCCAGCTCAATGCTCCTCCCTTCGTACGATACCGGAGACCTATCTGGAGGCATCAGTGAGCGTGAGTCCCAAACCTCATTAAACAACTCCTGAGTCAACATCGTTATCCTTGCCCCTGAGTCAACTAACAGGCAAACCCTCTTTCCACCGATCTCAACATCAACATACGGATCTACGCATTCTGAACCTTCTCCTGAAAGAGTGCCCTTATCTCCTACAACCACAACCATATCTTTTAAGTCATCTTGAATGTTGTTTAAACTCTCACCAGACCACTCCGATTTAGACACAATCACAGCACATGCATCATTCGTATTTTTCCTCGCATCGACAACATTGAAAGGAACACGTTTCCCACTTTGACACATCTTCGCGAAATGTCCCATCTTTCCACATGCCCTGCAAACTACATTTCTTGCTGGACAAGGTCGACCCGATTTAAAATGCGGAAAATTTCCACATTTGAAGCATAAATTAGTTTGTTTAAAAAACTTATTCTCAGGACGCAAAGATGCACCTGTTTTAACATCCTTTGACCTTACGACAGCCACCGACTCTTCCTTAGTGACAGTGACCTTCTCATCTAATTCTTTTACAGAAGTCTTGGACATTTCAATACTTTTAGCAACACGTATAGTTTCCTCAAGAGAAGGATTGCCCATGGACAAGAGTTTTTGTTGAATGTTCTTATCTGCAGATTTGCAAATATACTGATCCCTTATCAGTTGGTCTCTAAAATTCTCAAACTGACACTCTGCGCTTAACATTCTTAGTACAGAAATAAAATTCTCTACATTTTCTCCATGTCTTTGTTCACGCTTGAAAAATTTAGTGTCTTACTACAACCAGACTAGGTTGTACATCAAATCTTAGTTCCAATTTTTTAACCGTTTCCACAAACTCGTCAATGTCTCCTTCTTCTGCCGCACGTACTAAAGGAGGCAAGTGTTTATATATTGATCTCCCTTCAAAGCCCAGAGCATGTAAAACTAAATATTTTTTTCTTTCTGCTCTATAGCGAGAAGCACCTATAGCTCCTAGATACGTGGTGAAAGCCATACCATTTTTTCCACGAAATAGGAGGATCCCCAGGTGACTCAAGAAAAGGTGGGGTGGGGTTACTGATTGCATCACAAGATGTATAACAAGGTACTATTGCTCCTACAATGACTATACACAATAGTTTCTTACGTTCCTCAAACCCCACAACTTAAATTTTATACATTGTCTAACATAACAATGAAATATACCAAGGGTTAACTCTGTATTGAGGAATATATACTCTAATAAATGTCTCCTTTTCGCTTTCTACTCCTTTTCTCTTTCTGTGTATAGCATTAATTATTCTCCATCCAGAGCATGCGCAGTGCGTTTTTCAATACTCATATAAGTGTCACAGATTCATGCTAGATAAACTGTTGTGTATTATTTTTTTTTTAATACTAGCCCCCACTTGTTGTTCGTCCACAATCCCACAAAGCGCAACTTGTTGTGTGTTCACAAGCACACAATGCGCAATTGCCTTTATTAACAAACTGGTGTGCGTATCACCGACGTGTGATGCGCTGTGACGACGAACGCTCATTAAAACTGCTCTTGTTTTGGAGGTGTGCCTGTCACCGTATAATGTTGTGATGACAAGCACTGAACAATGCCGCTCGCTATGTAGGGTGTGCCTCTCACCGTTTTACCACGTTACTGTTTTCGCTTGCATCTCGTCTTTTTTTTTTATACTCCAAATGTGTCCCAATGCAAAATGGCGCTTACATTGAACGCCGCTGCTGCTGCTTTATAAAACTGTAAGCGTCTTTTCCTATTTTTTCGCAAAATGGCACTTGCGTCTTACGCTGTGCGTTTCACGCTAAGATGGCCCCCAACGCTCTCTGGCACTCTTCAATGGCCGTCCACCTTTCCTTGGAACGCACCGATCTTCTGCGTTACTTTCCCCAAGATGGCGCTCTAATGCTTATTCTATGCTGCGCACTAGTTCTCTCTGCACCACAGGCACCTCCGGTTGACCCCGTCCCAAACCGAGTTACAGTACCTCCGATGCTGCGTGCGTTTCTCTTCTTGTCAGCCAATGTTACCAGAAGCGATCTCGTTGTCCTGCTGTTCAGCTCTACGTTCTTCTCACCGCCAGCCAGGTAGGAGAAATCTTTTCTTTTTTCCTTTGTGGGTTCTGCAGTCACCTGACGATCGTCGCCATTAATTGGTGTAGTAACGACACACCAAAGACTTGAAGCATTTGAAGATATGCTTTAATAAGACATCAGGTGCTGCGCAGCAGCTAGCTCAAAGACGAGCCCAGTAACTGAAAAGTCATTCAAAAGTCATCTTAAACATTCTATGGGAGAATGCTCGGAACCAGAACACATTGGTCCCGAGCATTCTTATTAGAGAGAGAAGAAGGCATGAGGGAAACATAAGACCACTACACAATGCCATGCCTTCCCAACTCTAGACAACCTCCCCAACCCCTGTCCAACAGGTTCTTACCCAGACAGACCCCCTTCACATATTTACTACCTCCTCAGATGCGGTTGTTATCTCCCTAGAGTCAGAGAAAACCTGCCTTAACCGACTTGGTAATTCTGAGTCCAGTAGGTTATTTCTCATTCGGAGGAGTTTTATGTGTAATAATACCCCATAGAATTAATAGGATAACTGAATAGGGGCCATAACGTTTGCCTTGTCATATGTCGCACTGATCTGACCAAAACAGAGTTTGGCACAGGTTGAAAAGCGCAACATAATTCCACGTTGTGACAGACCAGTGTATGGCTTGGTGTGATTTGCATCGGGTAGAAAAGAAAAAACAATGGGCCATATGTACGATGAAGTGGCGGAGCGTGTTGTTAGCCTCCTGGGCTTAACGACACGCTCCGCCACTTCGGAAACGCAAGGCTGTACCATATTTACAAGAATGTGGTGCAGCCTTGCGTTTCCCCCTGCGATGGCGCTAAGTTTCACAACTTAGCGCCAACGCAGGCACCCTTGCACCACAGTGCAAGGGTGTCTGTGTGCAGGGGAGGATTGGTTATGTGTAGGAAGGTGTCCCTTCCTGCACATAAACAATCCTAAAATGCCATTTTGTAACTTTCATGTGTGCTGCTTCATGCAGCACACATGAAAGTCACAAAATGACATTTTTTTAAAGGTTTGTTTATGTACAGGAAGGGACACCTTCCTGTACATAAACAAACCATGGCATTTTGCTTTTTCCATGTGTGCTGCACAAGGCAGCACACATGGAAAAAGCAAAAACGAGGAGAAATAATGAATTTCTCCTTGTTTCGCCACCTTAAGACCAGGGTTTTCCTGGTCTTAATTTTGGCGCTGCCTCCTCTGTACGCCACCCTTGTACATAGGGGGCAGCGTCAAATACAACGGGTGTTGCGGTGGAACGCCCACCACAACACCCACTGCATGCCCCTTTCACGCTAAACATAGCGTGAAAGGGTGCCTTATGTACAAGGCAGCGTTAAGCCACGTTAAGTGGCCTAACGCTGCCTTGTACATAAGGCAAGGCCCCTATCACCACAGGAACGTCACAAAAAGTGACATTCCCGTGGCAATAGGGGCTTGTACATATGCCCCAATGATGGGTTGGGGAAGTGAGCAATTTCATAGCGACACCTCATAAATCTCAAATTGTCTACGCAAAATGTCCATCAAAGGTATGCATACTGAACGGGTACCACACAGGCCTATATCACTTATAACACAAAAAACTGCCACTGGCATGTTCTTCATGCAAAATTACAAAAAGCTGCATAATGAGGTCTGTGAGAAACAATGATCTCAGCAGCGAACCTGCCCCACCCTTGCTTTTTATTCACTCCATCCACCTTTACCACAGATACATACAAGTCCCAGCATAGAAGAGTGGAAGGGGGGTGGGACAGAAAACCCTGGAAACACTTCCCTGCAGCCCCACGTTCGTCATATAACCTATTGCACAGAACTGAAAGAAGACATAACAATATTTCCATAACAGCACAACAGTCTTATCTGTACAAGCAACATTTCATGAACTATCACACAATACTCGTTAAAACCCTGTGGCTGCATGTGGGTTTTCTAAAATGCAGGCTCCCTTGAATCCACTCTCTTAAGGATGACATCTTCAGAGATTTTATGCACTCCATCGGCTTTATTACATAAAGTGAGGATGTGGTGCTAACTTGAGATACGTTCCCTGCAACAGTTCTGGCTGGCTAGTGTCCTAAACACTTGAAGACCTGCAGCAGCGCTCTTTTACTAGTTTAGAACTAAAGCCATGTTTTTGGCTAAACATATTGCAAGATTGGTTGACATATGTTAAGTAAACAACAGAAAATAACTCAATAACGTACAAAAACAATAAAACTCCACAATTAAAACACAACATAACAAAATGATCAAAAAAGAAAACAGCACAAACACAATACAAAACAGCACCACATTGCAATAAGGCACCACAAAAATACAACAGCACAAAAAACAACAGAAATAATCACGCCACAACAAAATGCCACACAACAAATGTGCACAAACTTTCTTGTCACACACTGCCACCTCCAGAAATCTGCTTTCATAAGTACTGCGGTAAAAGATGTTTGCATCATACACTGCCTAAACTTACCACCAAGAACATGAAATAGAGCTAGCAGGGGCGGCTCCTCCATTAGGGCGAAGGAGCGTTGCCCCACTGCTTTCTCTCAGTGCGAGAAGCAGAAACATAAAATGGTAAAACTACCATTTTATGTTTCTGCTTCTCGCACTGTGAGAAAGCAGAAGTGTTTAGTTGGGGGCGGGCGGCGGGTGGGCAGGTCTGCTCAAGACCAGGGGAGGAGTGGCTTGCCCAATGCTGCGGGCCCTGACTGTTTGGTCGGCCCTCTGGGGCTGACCAAACCAGTCATGCACACTCTCCCTTTTCTCCATGTAGGCTGCATGGAGCCTACATGGAGAAAATGGCCTCCCCATAGGCGCCTGGCTGGGCACCGTCCCGATCAATCACAAAGCTGCCATTGCAGCATTGTGATTGGCTTAGAGGAGGGGAGGGAGTCTGCCTGCTTCCTGTTCCGCAAGACCCGGCCAGGAGCTGAGACGGCGCGGGACCCGGGAAGGTAAGTTTATGTATTTTTTTAATTAACCCCTGTAAGAACCCCTGCGCAAACCCCCGCTCACCCCCCTCCCCCCACCCGCAAGTCATGTCAGCCGCGACTGAGATCTAGAAAAAAATGTTTAGTTGCATGGCTTCTTCCACCTCATAATGAGTTGCTGTCCTAGTTAGCAAATTCTGTTCTTGTTTCTTTCAGCTTGTATCATGCATATTGGTGGTCATTAATGGACAGGTTCCTACGATAAATTCTTTATTAATTCAATCACGCGATTGGCCCATAAATTACTATAGACTTGTGTCAAAGGGGTCGATTCCGATTCGGGCCGGAAATCTCTCCGACCGAGCCGGACCCGGAGAGATTTCCGACCGAATCGGACCCGTGCAGTCCGACCGAACGAGTCCGATGCATTCGTATGCCACCGGACACGAGTCGGAATCGGACTCCCATTGAACTCAATGGGAGCCGGTCGTACAACGCGTACGCGGGCTCCCATTGCCTCAATGGGTGCGAGGCGGACAAGGGCGCCCCTACAGCGAGTATGCCGCGAGCGCTACGCGGCGTACACGCACAGGTAGAGGGGACCCATGGGTCCCCCCTGTGTGCGCCTCACACGGGTACGCGTACAGGGGGTCCGACACGGACCCCCAAAGTACGGCTCCGACAGCGAGTTCGAGTCGGACGGCGCGAGTCGGTCGGAGCGGTCGAGGTGCGCATCGTACTTACCCGGCCGGAAAACGTCTCCATTGCGCGGTGCGAATCGGGTCCGAGCGAGTCGGTCGGAGCGGTACGATCCGGGTACGAGTCGGTCGGAGCGGTCGGGTCGCCCGGACGAGTCGGTCGGCGAATTCGCATCGTACTCGCTCGGCCGGACCCGCGTACGATTCGGTCGGGAAAAAGTGCTCCGAATCGGATCCGGTAAAGCCGAATCCTATTCGGAGCCCTACCGGCCGAGATCGGAATCGGCCCCAAAGTGTTTTGGGGACCGAGGGGCATATTATCAACATGGGCTTCTATTGGAATTCTCAAGGGCATATTATCAAGCCCCTTATCGCTGCTTTACCGGCAGTTTTCTGCCGCTAAAGCGGCGATAATTTTAACGCCGTTCTTGATAATATGCCCCTAAATGTTTACATCTCAACTTGATCCTAGGTGTGGTTGTACTGCTCATCTCTACAACTTTTAACTTAATGATTGTTACTTGCAATTTATTCTGTGTGTTTTGTATTATCTTCTTTGCATTTCACGTAAACAATGTCACTTATTTTCTGTTGGGGCAGGAAAGACTCATGCATGGTGTAGAGTATTGTCCCCTGCCCTATGTGTCCAACTGCAAATATATGGTATTCCCATTTTCGGATCCAGCATGTGCCTCCCTTTGCTAAATAGTCTGGTTCTGAACCTTTCCAGGACCTAGAGGGGAGCACCAATTATACCCTCCATTGTTGCAGAAATTGCAGTCCCTGTCAGGGGTCATGCGCGTAGTGGGGTGGTGTTAGCATACCATGTTTTTTAATGATCGCAGCATGACTGGACCTTTTAATCCATGTCATGAGTGTCAAGGCCTACTGTTAATGTGCACATGGTGGAGGTGAGGTTACTTTTACAGACGATGAAAAAATGTTGCTGACATTCCTGAGTCTGACAGGAGGGAACCTAAACACTGAAGTGGAGAAAGAGGAGGCAGGAATCCGCATTAGAAATTTTATTTGGTCCTTTTGACAGTGAAGGCTGCTGATTAGTCTCCATGAAGATTCTCATTTGGTGGTTTGTAGGATTAAGTGTGGCACTGCAAATCCTGTTTTCAGAGTGTGACGGGTTCTTTCGAAGAAGTTAGCTTTTTGTTTCTCTTTCTGATCACTGTCAGCTGTGGCTCTTCATAATCATGTGCACACTTCTCACACCTCTTTGAGTATTTGCTGTGGGTGCTTCACCCTGGAGACAATGCTGCTGTGAAGAGCATCACTCTGGCTGACTCTGGAAGACAGTCTGAGATGGACATGTAAAAGGAAACCTTGCCCAAACCGGTTCTATAGGGCAGACAGAGAATACTATCCCCTGTCTGCCATCTCCGTGTAAAAGTGGAAGCTGTTGACTCACTTGCTGTTCCAGTTCCAAATTCTCTTTGACGAAGGAGGGGATGCTCCTCAGAGTACACGAAGAGCTACTGATCAACCAGTGCTGGTATCTGCTTGACCGCCAGCTTCCAAGAAGTGAGGGGACATTATCTGGAGTCTGAGCTGGAAGAATAACTGTCCTGGACTTCCTGGAGAGTTCTGGCTGGAAGAAGGGGGAAAGAGCAAGAAGCTGACTATTGGTGTGGACAGGAGAAGTCAACCCCGATTTTTCGTTGAAATATCTTTATTGTCATTTAAACAAACAACAGTGAGCAAGCTGGGTACGTACCCGAACAGGAACAACATGTGCTGTAGCTTTAAGAATGCTGAATCCCACACTACTAGCACAAAGGTGCACACCAAGGTACGGAGGTGTGCAATACAGGAGCATATAATCCTGTTGACCTAAAAAATTACCCAACCCCCCTCCCGCATTCACACATGTTAAACCAGGGGTCCATACATCCATATCAATCAAAATGTGTCTTAGAAACATGTGTCCTCTGGCTCAATGCCAGAGTTGCTGGGTGCCCCAGACTCCCCCTTTCTAGTCGTATATGCCTCTGGTTCCCCATTCATGCTAGTCGCTCATCGTTCCTGGCCTCCAATTTTGTTACACAGATATTGCACACAGTCATCACTGGGCCCTCACCTCCCCAGAATCTAGCCAAGGTAATTGAATCATTCTCTGCCCAGGCCCATTTCAAAAGGCCCCCTAACCATCCCCTCATGTCAGGCTTTGTGTAGGCCTTCCATGAACTTGCAATTTGCTATTTGAAGAATACCAGTGGCAGGTCTTCAAATCTTTGCATATATTTGTCACCTTTGGTGCTAGGTCTGACACCCAGTAGGCAGAACTCTGCTGTGGGGAGAACAATACAGTCAACTAGTTTCTATATTATATTCGTCACCTCTCCCCATACATGTCGGATTGCCTGACAGTCCCACACCTTATGTAGAAAATTCAGCGTCCAGCATACGGAAACATGGACACTCCGAGGAGGCCCCCGTAACCATGCTCTGGATATACTTCGGCGTCAGATAGGTCTGATGGAAGTAATTTAATTGCATGCATCTGAACCTTGTGTTCCTTAGGACTTCTTTACATATTGTTTAACTCTCGTCCACTGCTTGTCCTTTAGTGCAGTGTGTAAATCTGTCTCCCATTTGGCCCTAACAGTCATCTCGGATGAGTAATGATGGGAGTGTAGGGCCAGGTATATCATCGTTATGGCTCTCCTCACATTGCTGCGAGATAATATGGTTTGCAGGGGTAGGGATGTGGGAGGTTTGAAAAGCCCCTGTCCCCATTGAGTGGACATAGCACATTGTATGGTGTTCCTTGTTAGTAATCGGCCTGGTGATATCTCATATGTGTCTCTTATTTGTTAGAAATTCTGCAGGACACCCCCCTCATATAAGTCCTCGGCTAAGTGCACTCCTGTTTCCGTCCATATACGGGCATCGTTTTGAGGCAGGAAGTCTACTGTTGTTGGCAGAGATACCATATAGGTAGTTTGGGAGCATAGGGAGGTGGGTACTAGCAATGCAAATATAATTATTCCAGCATCTGTGTGCTGTACTTATCAAGTACATTTTATGTAGCTGAATGGGTGCACCCCACAGAAGCCACATGTGAATGTGTTCCTCATCCAGGATTAGTTGATCATCTGCTCTCTCAGCAATCGGAGCTGTCCCCAGCCAGAACATCGACCATTTCAATTGTGCTGCAGCATAGGTTTGCTCATAATTTGGGGCTCCTAATACCCCTTGTAGTAAATGCCACTGTGTGTCACCCAGTGCAACCCTTTTCCCGCCCTTCCTCCAAATCAAGTCTGACAGTAGGCCATGAAGTATAGTAAAGAACCGTCTGGGGACAAATACTGGCAGGACCGCAAAAAGGTAAAGCAACCACAACAGTATTAGCATTTTGGGTATCGCCACGAGACCCAGCGGTGACAATGGTAATGACACCCAAAAAGGGAGGGAGGGCTGGATTGAGGCAACCGCCCGAGTAAAGTTACCATCAATTAAGTCAGTTGTAGAGTGATAAATTTGCACTTCTAGATATTTTAGCGTGTCAAATTGCTATGAGAGTCTGTCCGGCCACATCAATTCCCTTAGAAATTAAGGAGTCTGCTGTAAAGGAAACAAGCAGAAATTGGCCCAGTTAATTTGGAGGCCAGATATCTCCCCAAACTTGTCTAGCATTTCCATCTGAGGCGGAAGTGATGTGCAGGTGTTCCACACATAAATTGGCACCTCCTCTGCATACAATGAGACTATATGCTACCCCCCTGAGGCCCGCACGTCCAATTGGTGGACCCTCGTGTGTAACAGGCACACCAGTGGCTCCATGGCTAAGGCAAAAATGAGCGATGAGAACGGGCACCCCTAGCAGGTGCCCCTGTGTATCTTGAATTTATGCGAGATCGTCCTCCCATTCGGTACTCATGCTGTTGGTTTACAATAGAGCGTCTTCACCCATTTAAGGAATTCTGGGCCTTTTCCCATGTGTTCAAGAACCTGCAGGAGGTACGTCAAGCCTAGGGTGTCAAACGCTTTCTCGATGTCTAACGATATTGACAGGCAGTCCTCTGAGCCTCCGGCATGGGATCGTGTTAGACCTAGCATCTTTGGTATGGTTTCCTCTGACATTTTGCCTCCTGATCGCATGTTTTGCTAGACTATGTTTTTGCTGGCTTTAGGATTCTGGGCACTTTACCACTTCTAACCAGTGCCAAAGTGCATATGCTCTGTACTCTAAACAGGGCAACATTGGCTTATCCAGAATTGGCATATTTAATTTGCTTATAAGTCCTTAGTAAAGTGCACTATATATGCCAAGGGACTGAAAATTAAATGCTACTAGTGGGTCTGCAGCACTGATTGTACCACCCACTCAGTAGCCCTTTAAACATGGCTCAGGCCTGACATTGCAGAGCCTGTGTGTGTAGTTTTAAACTGCCATTTCGATCTGACAAGTTAATCTACTTTAAGTTGAAACATGGTTGTAATGCAATCAAGTGAACAATGTTTTAGAAAACCTGCACAATTTTTAAGAAATTCAAACAAACTTTGCATGCTGATGCTGAAGAAGGTCTCTGCCCTGACCCCTGCATAAACTGTAAAGAAAATCTAGGACACAAAGGTGTCCTAGAATCTGCATGCACTGCAGTGCCCTCAGGCTTCCTTGTATACAATATGTTATAGCAAAAGTCCAAAACAATAATCCATTCTCTGCCAAATGAAACCAAAGTTTATTAAAGTGATTGTAGACAAAGTATCAGTCACAAATGTTGACTTTACATCTGCCAGTAACAAAGAAGTAGCATCTTTACATCCAGAAAATGTCCATCAAAGTCGCTCAAAAAACGCAATACATTTAGGGTGATGTGTCATGTGTCCCAGTTAGGCCTAGTAGGAAACATTGCCATTTTTTACATGTACACGGATCTTTCCTAAAGTTGCCTTCACTTTCCACATCAACTTTTGACACACATTTGCATTTGTGACACTTTGGGTTTGTTTCTTGGAAACACAGACCTTGCTTACACGAATTAACTTCACAAGAACACTATCACGTTGCCTTGGCATTGTTTACAAGGCCTACACATATGTTGTGCAAATGTGTTTGTTATTTACAACCATATGGCAACACAGCTATCTGTAGGAAACAAACAACGGCAGCCTTATCACAATCTCGGCCCAAGGCAAGGATATCTATTTCTATATATAAACATCTGTTTCTGGGTATGGTCAGAGGAGGCACTTCTGCTTACTTTGAGAGGTCTCTACATGCTGAAACATTTGCCCAGCTGCTGACTGACATCTCCGTGAGGAGTGTCCAGTTCATGACCAAGACGGGGTCCTACATTCTTACCCACCAGGCAAAGGGGTTAGATCATCCAGTAAGGGGTTTCTTGGCAGGACATACAAATACACTCTAGACACATAGGTTAGGGTCTGCATAGTAGAAGTACACCAGAATGGTATATTATTTCATTTGCTTGCATATATATGTTGTCTTAATAACATAGTGGAACTTTTTGTTCTGTTTACTGTCCTGAAGCTTATTATAACTTTCATCTGCTTATGTCTATTGACCATTGCAGCACATATATTCCATAAAAGAATCACTTCTGTTCAATAAACATTGAAAACATCCCTTTGTGTATTCTTTGTATATTCCTCTGAGCAAAAGAGAGCACAAGTGTATTACCGAAAGGTTCAGGGTCTATTAGCATGGTTCCTGAGGGAACAGGGTTGTTATGTTCAGTGGTTGCCAGAACTGTTTGCTCCCTGTCTAAGTTAGGGGAGCTTATGTTGGCACTGAGAGCTAGCTGGTCCAAGTTACAACATATCCTGCGGGGGTGCATGGAATCAGTCTGGCACCATCCTAAAGTTTATGTGGGCCACAAACGTGCAGTCCCTACTGATCAGTAGAAACTACACAACATGGCCCTTCATCAGGGGTAACTACAAATTAAGGAGAATCACTGAATACAGACATGAATGCTCATGTGAGGACTCATCATAGGTTCAAGCATAAAGGGTGTCCATGCATAAAGCATAGAAGGAGATAAACTAAGCTCATAACAGAAGGCGCAAGAAGTGTACTGTAAGCGCTCCTATTAGTTCACAAAACATGCTACTTTCATAGCATCAATCACGTGCAGCCCATGCACTGTGAAAAAGATGAATACTCTTGGAGTAGCAGGTTCACAGAAAAGCTCCAAGCACACTACAATTCCCAGCATGCACCAAATGGAATAGAGCGAAACACATTGTGAAAGGACGTCCTAAGATCATTGACGAAAATATTACTTCATGGTAGTCTGATTCATATAAGAGGCTATGAAGTGTAACTAGACATTACATTGGAATTCACAGGAAGTCGGTCATTGAAAGAACACCAAAATATTATGTGTATACTGCGAACATTCATATGCTTATACAAAATGTCACAGTAAACAACACCATTTCTCAACCTTTATTCGGTAAACAGATCTGCTTAAGACACACAGTAGATTGTAATTTCCATTGTGTTGTGTATACTATGAAGTGCCCATGTGGACTTCTCTATGTAAGAAAAACTGAGTGAAAAGTGAAAGTGCGCATCACAGAGCACAAAAGCATGCTCAGACTCAAGAACTGATGAAGACCCCAATAGATGCAAGGGAATCACATGCTGTATGAAGGGGGTCCAAACGTCTGCCATTATTACTGTTGCCCGCACTGTAATTTCTGCAATAACGGACATTATAAGATTAAGCCCACAGAAGAGAGAATACGGATCATTACGCAGTGGGCAGGTTCCATTTAAAAAATAATTTTATTTTAAGTTTATGACTTTTATATATTTATACATTCACTTTTGTAATGCACTGCACAAGCACTTCTTGCAAATATCACCTGTGGAGCACCTTGTGTATGTAATGAATGATTTGCTGTTCTGCTACTAACTGCGACAATACAGCATTTTATACATGATTTCTGTGTTCAGGCATACACTTATCTGAAATTTATCTTCATTCCATTTGAATTAACTAAAGCATTTGTGCTATAGCGACATTAATGTTTTGATGTAAATGCATTTCGAATCCAACAGGACAATTGTTGAGTAATAAATCCAGTTGTTTATGAACATCATGTGGGCAGTAAAAGGAGTACTTTTTCCATGTTGGATGCAACAACCACCAAAGATCATGTACCCCCCAGCACTCCACCCAGTGACCAAAGTGTTGTGCATGTCTTTGGCCATCGGGGGTTGAACCATCCAGGTCAATATCTGGGACACAATTAAAGTTCTCTTCCCAGAGATGTGGTGCTGGTGGATTCTGCAGGATGGCTGCTGTCAATTGACTCAGGAAGTCTGAGTGTTGGTTGTTGGGTAAATATATCACTATCACTGAGAGGGGGTCTTCATCTAGATGCTCTTCCATTACTACATATCTACCATCTGGGTCAATCTTATGTGACTCTACTACAAACAGCACCTCAAGGGAAATCTAAACCAACACCCCTCTCGCAAAGGAGGAGAAAGCTGTACCGTATATTGTCCCCTCTATCTCTTCTGCACTTTCTGTAATTCTGTGGCTACCAAAAGTGTTTCCTGCAGACAGGCTATATAAATATGGTGGTGTCTAAGAAAGGCATATACTGCGTGCCTTTTCCTAGTATCACCATGTCCCATATGTTCCATGTCAGGAGGTCATATGCTGGGGTCTTTGTAGGTATGCTATCTTCCATCTGCCCTGTCAATAGTTGTGATACACATCTCTCCGCTCATCCCCAATCTGTGCTGTGGACAGCTGTCTTGGATCTGTTTCAAACCCAGCATTGGGATCCAGTGTGCACCTTCCCATGTGCTTTTCCATGCATTCTCCAGCTTAGGAAGAATGGGAACAACAACATTAACAAGCCCCCACCCAAATGGATGGGCCTATATAAGTTGTCCTGCCATTTAAATCCACTACAACCTTAACCGAGTGAATGAACATGCAGAGATAAAAAGAAAAGAAAAAAAAAGTTTTTATCCAATACAGTGAAAGTGGGAGTGAGATGAGGACATCAACGTGCTCCGGAAGGGCTAGTCACCTGGTCTTCGAATTAATCCCCCATCTCCTTACATTCTACATGCACAACATCACCCAGGGCATTTTAATAGCAACCATCCTACCAGAGTGTCCATGTTGTAGAGTGTCCAGTCTCCCTCATGCCATATTGTCTGATTAACAAGGGGTACAGCCAGCCCACAGACTTCCCCGTCCCCCTGAGGCATCAGTCCCATTAGTGCCGGACTCAGTGTCGGAGCCATGAAAACGATGGCAGAACTGAGAAGGTGTTCTTGCCAGTCAGCATAACATCTGCAACCACCTGCACTCTTTCCTTTGCCACGTGTTCCGCTGTCAGTCTGCTGTTCTGTTTATGGTTGAGTCTCCTGTCTGGTTTCCGAGTCTTCCAGCCCTCATTGGGGGGGCACTGTCTCATAGCAGTGCCCCCCTTTCTCTTGTAGCTAGGACCAGGCCTCCTATGGAAATTGAAAGAAGCGCGTTACCTCTCTGTCCACCACTCTTAGCCTGGCAGGCAAAAAGAGAGAGTATTTGAGGCCTCTAATGTGGAGTTGATTTTTAACCGCTGTGTAGGAGTTACACTGCTGTTGAACTTACGCAGTGTAGTCTGGGTAGGCCACAATAGTGGAACCTTCATACTGTCATGGGCCTTTTTCCCTACAGAACTGTAGTATAAGGTCTCTGTCTCTAGAGTTCAGGAGGTGCGCAATCACTGGGATTGGGGCAGCCCTGGGATGCGATGCACCCTCTCACTGGAAAAGAATTTCAGTATCTTCCTGGCAAGCCCTGTGGACATGAACCATTGCTCCAGTGACAGCTCCTTATTCTGCCCTGTTGCTCTCTCTAGGATTCTTATACAGCGGGTGTCGTTATGTCTTGATCACCCTTTAGCATCTGCTGCTCTCAGTTGTATGCGCTCAATATCGGCTTCCATTATTTGCATCTGGGAAAGCACTTCCTGGAGAGAAGGCCGCATCACTAGTAAGGCCGAATCTGTATCATCCACCCATTCAGTCAGCTTTCTGTGATCCACCCTAAGCAAGGAAACCTCCAGTGACACTGTGTCTATCTTTGATGCCAAAGAAGTATTGGTATCATGAATCACTTGCAGTATTCCATTTGAAATTCTCAGAATGATTCGCCAAAGTGGTTTATAACTGGGTCAGGGAACGTGCCCCTTCATGTTGGTTAAAATCTTCTTAATTACAGCGCACCTCATCCACACAGCTGTACATTCCCAAGTCTGGCTCAACTTACATAGAATGGAACTTCTAAGTAAGGTCATCACCTACCTGGAATGCTCCCAATAACATTCTATTTCATTTCAATCCACAGTTCCACATATCCTTGCAGGAGTTACCACACATCTCCCCCTTACAAAAATAGTTAACATAAAAAGCCAACCAACAAATAACCTAAAACCTCAAAGGTTAAAACTAATAGAAAACAATGCATCTTCCCAGAACACAATACTCTGACACCTCCCCTCTGTAAGATACAACTCTGTGAAGGTTCCAAATTCTCCAATCATCTACCTTGATAGCATTGTGAAATATTTTAACAATTCTATGTGGAGCAGAGCACTTGGAACAACCTTTTGATCTTACAGGACATTTAATTTTAACTATGTCCCCCATACCGAAATCATGGCGTGCAACCGCCTTTCTCAAATCAAAATTTAATTTATGATTTTTCACACTTTTCAACTCTTTAGAAAATCCACTCTCAGATTCCCCGTATATGCTACCATTTTTACCCTAAGACGTCCAGCCTGGTGACAATTCTGTGTTGGCCTTTCTACCCCTGAATAGCTCAAAAGGCACCTTTTCTGTTGTTAAGTGTCGAGGAAATCTATATGTCAATAGATATTTTTTCAGACCTATTCCCCAACGTCTTGCAGCACACACATCCAATTGCACACACTCCTTTATCACTCTGTTAAATCTTTCCACTGTACCATTACCTTCAGGGTGGTACGAAGAACACTTACTATGTTTTAAGCCCATTCAAATAAGAAAACCTTCCATCTCTATTGACACAAATTGAGGTCCATTATCCATTAGGATTGACTCAGGTAAACTCTCTCTGTTAAGCATCTCACTCAAAAAATCTATTATTCTCTTGGTCTCTGTTCCTCCCACAACCCTTATTTTTCAGCAAAACTAGAATATTGAGTCATGAGAACCAGAAGGTATTTACACGATCCACTGTCATGTAATGGTCCCACAATGTCCATGGCAACCACTTCTCAGGACTTGCTTGGAATATTTCTACATTCAATGGGAGGACATCTCACTTTACACACCTTATCACTCCTTGTACATTCTAAACACTCTCTTACCAATCTCTCAATGTGAATGTCCATTCCTGGCCACCAATAGCCCATCCTGACTCTTGCCTTAGTTTTGCTTCTACCCTGGTGTCCTTCATGCGCAAGTTCCACAACTCTTTCTCTGAGGTAAACTGGCACCACCAATCTGGTTCCACGCAATATCATACCATTCTCCCACGGCAATTCATGTCTCACATTCCAGTACAACTCCAAATCAGTGTTTTTGTTCCTCACTAAACTCCATCCATTCTGTATGGCCTTACCCACCTTTTGTAACACTTCATCTTTATGACTAGCCTCCAACCATTCATCGTGTGGTATGGCACCTTCCAAGACTACACACACCTTCACTGGTTCATCCTGATCGATTTCCTCCTCTGCGAGTACACTAAGCCTATACAAACAATCCACAACCTTGTTGTGGGACCCAGAAACATAGCAAACTTCAAAACGATGCCCCTCATTATGATGTCAGTTGGACCGCCACTGACATGCCGTTGGTGGTGGCCCGCCCGACATCCTGGCCATTGGTCCAACTGCCGGATTACAATACCGGCGACCAGAGCGATAGTGTAGTGGGGAAAGACCCCTGCCCCGACAGGCTCAAGGAGCCTTTCGGGGCAGCGGTCGGACTCTAATCCCTACAATGGAGACAGTGCCTGCGCAAGCACTGCCATAGGGATTAGGATATCCCTTCCTGACTGCCTTTTCATGGCAGTCCCATCGCCATGAAAAGGCAGACAGAAACAAACTTTGGGGGCCCCAAGCAGAGCTCCCATCCCCCGTGGGCCATTACTAAGTGGCCAGGGGGGCACATGTGATGCCCCACACACATCCACGCAAACGGTGCATGGATGTTTGAAAAGGGCCTTTTTCTACTGCGGCTTGTGCTGCTGCCCTTTTCCGGGCCGCAGCAGAACCCGTAGTAGAAAAGGTATTTTACGACTGTCTGCATGACAGTCGTATGCTAAATGGGCGGGTGGGACTGCTGAAACATTGTCGGACGGTCACCTGCCCGCAGCGATGGCGGTCGGACGCCCGCCTAACCACCATCGTAATCAGTCCATATATTCCTGCAATCCCACTAGCTACCTGCTTGTCCACATGAAGACAGCATCAGACCCTTCTTCTTCAAAACTTCAGCCAAAGATTTATGATCCATCAGTTTGGTAAATGTTTTTCTCCATACAAAAGTTCTCAATCTGTTTATGGCCCAGAACATACCCATGGCTTCCCTCTCTACTGTAGGATAGTCAGACTCAGCTCCATGCAAAGATCTTGATATTTGTGTTATTGTACTAAAAGTATTCTCATCATTTTCGTTACATCCCCTTTGTAACAATACAGCTAGCAAACCAACTGCACTTGAATCAGTCATTATACAACACCACTTGTTGGGATGAACACACTGCAACTTCTTGGCACACTCAAGACTTTTTTACGTCAACAAATGCTCTCTCATAATCCTCACTCAGCAAGAATTCCTCTCTTTTTAAGTACCAGCCTCATCTTACTTGTCCTTGATGCCAAATTTGTGATGAACTTGGCATGAAATTCCACCATACCCAAAAAGGATATCAACTCTTTCTTGGGACAAATTCCATTACCCTATATACTATGTCCCAAATACTCAATTTCTTCCCTATCTATCCTGCATTTGCTGAGTTTGACAGTCAAACCATTCTTCCTTAGTGCATCCACCACCTGCCTCTCTCTCAAATCAAGTATTTCTATGGCTTCCCTAAAGATCAGAATGTCATACTGGAAACCCTTCACTCCTTCCATGCCTCCAAATAATAAATGCATCTCTGAAATGCAGCTACATCTGAAAGAAGACCAAAAGGCATGAGCACATAACAATAGGTGCCAAATGGAGTTATGAAGGTAGTGAGATATTTCAAGTCATCATGCAGTCTTATCTGATGGTATGCCGTTTCAAATCCAGAGTGGTAAAAAAGTTTGCTCCATGCAACAAAGTCACTATCTCATTAATATCAGGTAGTGGAAAATTGTCTATCACAATGCACTTATTCAAGGCTCTGAGATCCGCACACAACCTAATATCTCCTGATTGTTTACTCTCTACTACTAGTGGAGTCACCCATTCTGAGCTTCCGACTAACTCAATGATACCTTCATTACATAATCGCTCCAGTTCTTTTCCTACTGATTCTCTCATGGAAACTGGTATAGATCTAACTTTACAAGCCAAAGGAATGGAATTCTACAATAACTTTATTTGATGGACATACCCCTTTAAACACCCCAATTTCTCTTTAAAAAAGTCCTCATCCATAAATTTGACTTTAGGATCTCCAGTTGTCTTTACAATCTCTAGACATTTGTCATCTGTATCTCTTTGATGTAATCCTCCCTTAACCTAGCAGGAGGAAAGGCATTAGGATCCAAAAGAATACCAAGATCCCTTTGGTGTGGCCAACTTAATACACTGTACCCTTTCACAGGAACATACACTTTACACTGAATTTTGCTACTCTGTAATTCTTTGTCAGCGTTGAAGAACCTCTTTAGTTCTATGGTTTGTACTCCATATCAACCTGGGACAACAATGGGTTCTTTCAAAACTACCTTGTCACCAAACGTCTTGTCAAACAGTTCATCGGATATTAACATAAGCCAGGCACCAGAGTCAATCAGTGCCTCCATACGTAACCCATTTATAGAAATTATATCTTTAGGATACTTCTTTTTTCCAACCTCAGTGGAAACAGACAATATACAATCTTCAACAATTTTGATAGATTCAGAGGATAACTCATCCCCATTGCCCCCTGTCTTGCTTGAGCGACAGAACTTGGCAAAGTGTCCCTTCTTATTGTACAATTTGCACAAAACATTCAGAGCTGGACATTTCCTAAAGGAGGCAACAAGCCCCACATTCCCACATCTGTAACACACCCTGCTGAATCTAGTCTAAACAGGTTGAGGCATTTTACCCTTGTTTTCCGTGCTGAATATGGTGGCGTGTCTGGAAGACACCGCCATCCATATTGCGATGCAGGCTGCGAGCAGCCTTTACATGGCTGCATTGGGAAACATTGTTTACATCGCGGTTTTTACACCGCATACCTTTACAACGCAGGTATTACAACGCAAGTCGTTACAACGACTTGCGTTGGGGGGCGCTCTAACATAAGGAATAGTATGGTTTACTATTCCAACACCTTCCCTACTGTATGTAGACTGGTGTTGGAATAGTAAATCATACTACTCCTACGTCCAGCGCACACCAACGCAAGTCGTTGTAACGACTTGCGTTGTAATACCTGCGTTGTAATGGTATCGCGGTGTAAAAACCGCGATGTAAACGTACATATTCGGCTGCATTGCCGCCATGGAAAGGCTGGCGGTTCCTGCTGTTGGGGGCCCGTAGCGGGCCCCCATATAGTTGGGGGGGTGGGGGGTGCACATGGGGGGTACCTATGGTACCCCCCTGCTTTTGCATGTACAATGTGGCAGGCACCGCGCGGTGCCTGTCACGTTGTGCATGTAAAAGCACAACATGTTTATTTTACATTGCGGCGGGTGCTGCTTGCAGCACCGCCGCCGCAATGTAAAATATACGGGATGCGCCCGCCAGTGTGGCGGGCGCATCCTAATGTGTACTGCGGGACTGCCGCACCTATGGCGGGTGGTCCCTTTTGCATATGCGATGGCGGGCGGACTTTGTCCGCCCGCCATCGTAATCGGCCCCATAGAATACAAAAATATCGACTCCCTATTCTTAAAAATATAAGTACAAAAATATTGAAAAAAATATCATTCACAATAATATAGTTGTATTAAATATCGATTTTAAAATATATATAATTTAAAATATTAAAATAAACATAACTTAAATACTAACTTTAATTTATAAACAAAAATATAATTAAATGTATATTTTAACAAATACAGCAAACAAACTTCCTTTTAAAAATGTAAACACACATATATATATATATATATATTATCTACTGGCGGTCGCCAGTAGATAGTTATAGTTAGGACCTATTTTCCATAGGAAATCCGCGACATTCTATTTGAAATAACTCTTGCGTCGGTTGACGAATCTTCGCGAAATTTTCAAACTTTATGGCCTGCTCCGGTCCGCTCCTACCCTGAAAGTCTCAGGGTGATTCGTCAAGCGGGGGCCGAGAAAAAGGGGGGTCCCAAAACGTGTTTTCCCCATTCATTTTCCCATAGGAAACTTTAGACACGGCTACAGCCCGAACTGCTGAACGGAATTACACCAAATTTGGCAAAGAGGTAGTTCTTGGTTCAGAAAGAACCCTTTTGTTAAATGGTGTAAATCCGTTCAGTAGTTGCGGAGAAATTAAAAAAATAAGAGTCAAAAATCAATTTCCCATAGGAAACTTTATGCAAGGCTACAGCCCGAACTGCTGAACGGAATTACACCAAATTTGGCAAAGAGGTAGTTCTTGGTTCACAAAGAACCCTTTTGTTAAATGGTGTAAATCTGTTCAGTAGTTGCTGAGAAAATCAAAAGTAAAAACACATATATATCTGGGCGGAGCCTAACCACACATGTCATCGTGAGATCTGATTGGCTGTCAGCACTTCATCCTGGAATTGCTGGCAGCCATCTTGGGACCAATATAAATGATAGTACCCCTTTGAAATGCATTGTAGTGAATCGAAGATTTTGAGGGTTACCAAAAGGAGAACTATAAAGGGTGATAACAGACTTTAGTTACATTAGAATTCATTTGTTGATGGTACCATACTAATTTCAGGAATTGTGGTGTGTTCTAAGGTGATTTTACCCTGTGAAAAACCTTCTGCTGGGATATCATGAATCATGTTTGAGAGAAAACTATTTTCACATGCTTGCCCAATCAGTTTTGGAAGGTGCCCCAGAAGCTAAAATGAGAGCATATTTTCTGTAAATTCACATTATCTTTCTCAGTCATGTGAGAATGAAGTCTGACATTCTCAGTAAAACATGTACATCCAACAAGGGCAGAGACTGTCAGTTGATTCCTTTGTGTTCTACTGCAGCTTCCCAGAGTGTTCTAAAGAACAACTAGAGTGCTAACAGCCTTACTTATGACAAAAGTATGGCACACCTGAAGCCATCTTGATTGGAATAAACTGGTAACACTTAAAACATTTAATTTAAAAAGGAACAAAATGAGGGGGTTCATTTTGCCATAGAAATTATGGTTAGTGCTGCAAAAAGAAAATTTAGTGCATGTTTTAAGTGAGATCTCAAATCCTCTTCTATTTCATTAGAAACTTCTGACATGCAGACTGAAACAATCACTTTCAATACCAGCAGTAGACTTCCAGTTAACTCCTTGGTGAGCAGTAGCTTTACTACAATGATCTAATGAACAACTAGAGTAATAACATTCTGAATTTATGGCAAATGTGTGACACATCTGAATGCCTTCTTGATGGAATCAAAGTAAAAAACTGAAAGCATTTCATACTGAGGAGACTGCAGTAAATGAGGAAATTAGGAAACTTCATAACAAAGAAGTCTTCCAAGATGGCCACCAGTGAAAAAGAGCCCAAATGTAGCACAAATATTACCCAGATGTAGCCCACATATAGCCCAATGACAAAAGTGTGCAAAACACTTTTTATTTTTAGTTTTTTTGCAGTTTTATGTAGTGCAGACTGGTCAGGTATTGGAGCGTTGCATCTTAAAACATGACCCCCTACACTACAAAAACACCACTGCACTACCCTAAACCCTAAAACACTACCCAGCACGACCCCTACACTACACAAGCACCACTGCACTATCCTAAACCCTAAAACACTAACCCCAGCATGACCCCCTACACTACACAAACACCACTGCACTACCCTAAACCCTAAAACACTACCCCAACACCACTGCACTAACCTAAATCCTAAAACACTACCCCCAGCACGACCCCCTACACTACCCAAACACCACTGCACTACCCTAAAACATGACCCCTACACTACACAAACACCACTGCACTACCCTAAACCCTAAAACACTACCCCCAGCACGACCCCTACACTACACAAGCACCACTGAACTACCCTAAACCCTAAAACACTACCCCCAGCAAGACCTCCTACACTGCCCGAACACCACTGCACTGCCCTAAACCCTGAAACATCACCCCCAGCAAGACCCCCTACACTGCCCGAACACCACTGCCCTAAACCCTGAAACACCACCCCCAGCACGACCCCTACACTGCCCGAACACCACTGCACTGCCCTAAACCCTGAAACACCACCCCCAGCATGACCCCCTACACTGCCCGAACACCACTGCACTGCCCTAAACCCTGAAACACCACCCCCTGCACGACCCCTACACTGCCCGAACACCACTGCACTGCCCTAAATCCTGAAACACCATCCCCAGCACGACCCCCTACACTGCACGAACACCACTGCACTGCCCCTAAACCCTGAAACACTACCCCCAGCAAGACCCCTACACTGCCCGAACACCACTGCACTGCCCTAAACCCTGAAACACCACCCCCAGCAAGACCCCCTACACTGCCCGAACACCACTGCCCTAAACCCTGAAACACCACCCCCAGCAAGACCCCCTACACTGCCCGAACACCACTGCACTGCCCTAAACCCTGAAACACCAGCCCCAGCACGACCCCTACACTGCCCGAACACCACTGCACTGCCCTAAACCCTGAAACACCACCCCCTGCACGACCCCCTACACTGCCCGAACACCACTGCACTGCCCTAAACCCTGAAACACCACCCCCAGCACGACCCCCTACACTGCCCGAACACCACTGCACTGCCCTAAACCCTGAAACACCACCCCCAGCACGACCCCCTACACTGCCCGAACACCACTGCACTGCCCTAAACCCTGAAACACCACCCCCAGCACGTCCCCCTACACTGCCCGAACACCACTGCACTGCCCTAAACCCTGAAACACCAGCCCCAGCACGACCGCCTATACTGCCCGAAAACCACTGCACTGCCCTAGACCCTGAAACACCAGCCCCAGCACGACCCCCTACACTGCCCGAACACCACTGCACTGCCCTAAACCCTGAAACACCAGCCCCAGCACGACCCCCTACACTGCCCGAACACCACTGCACTGCCCTAAACCCTGAAACACCAGCCCCAGCAAGACCCCCTACACTGCCCGAACACCACTGCACTGCCCTAAACCCTGAAACACCAGCCCCAGCAAGACCCCCTACACTGCCCGAACACCACTGCACTAAAGCCTGAAACACCACCCCCAGCAAGACCACCTACACTGGCCGAACACCACTGCACTGCCCTAAACCCTGAAACACCACCCCCTGCACGACCCCCTACACTGCCCAAACACCACTGCACTGCCCTAAACCCTGAAACACCACCCACTGCACGACCCCCTACACTGCCCGAACACCACTGCACTGCCCTAAACCCTGAAACACCACCCTCAGCACGACACCCTACACTGCCCGAACACCACTGCACTGCCCTAAACCCTGAAACACCACCCCCAGCACGACCCCTACACTGCCCGAACACCACTGCACTGCCCTAAACCCTGAAACACCACCCCCTGCACGACCTCCTACACTGCCGGAACACCACTGCACTGCCCTAAACCCTGAAACACCACCCCCTGCACGACCCCCTACACTGCCCGAACACCACTGCACTGCCCTAAACCCTGAAACATCAACCCCAGCAAGACCCCCTACACTGCCTGAACACCACTGCCCTAAACCCTGAAACACCACCCCCTACACTGCACGAACACCACTGCACTGCCCTAAACCCTGAAACACCACCTCCAGCAAAACCCCTACACTGCCTGAACACCATTGCTCTGCCCTAAATCCTGAAACACTAGCCCCAGCATGACCCCCTACACTGCCCAAACACCACTGCACTGCCCTAAACCCTGAAACACCACCCCCAGCACGACCCCCTACACTGCCCGAACACCACTGCACTGCCCTAAACCCTGAAACACCAGCCCCAGCAAGACCCCTACACTGCCCGAACACCACTGCACTGCCCTAGACTCTGAAACACCAGCCCCAGCAAGACCCCCTACACTGCCCGAACACCACTGCACTGCCCTAAACCCTGAAACACCAGCCCCAGCATGACCCCCTACAGTGCCCGAACACCACTGCACTGCCCTAAACCCTGAAACACCAGCCCCAGCACGACCACCTACACTGCCCGAACACCACTGCACTGCCCTAAACCCTGAAACACCAGCCCCAGCACGACCCCCTACACTGCCCGAACACCACTGCACTGCCCTAAACCCTGAAACACCAGCCCCAGCAAGACCCCCTACACTGCCCAAACACCACTGTACTGCCCTAAACCCTGAAACACCAGCCCCAGCACGACCCCTACACTGCCCGAACACCACTGCACTGCCCTAAACCCTGAAACACCACCCCTGCATGACCCCCTACACTGCCCGAACACCACTGCACTGCCCTAAACCCTGAAACACCACCCCTGCAGCACCCCCTACACTGCCCGAACACCACTGCACTGCCCTAAACCCTGAAACACCACCCCCTGCACCGCCCCCTACACTGCCCGAACACCACTGCACTGCCCTAAACCCTGAAACACCACCCCCAGCACGACCCCTTTACTGCTCGAACACCACTGCACTGCCCCAAACCCTGAAAAATCACCCCCAGCACGACCCCCTACACTGCCCGAACACCACTGCACTGCCCTAAACCCTGAAACACCACCCCCAGCACGACCCCCTTTACTGCTCGAACACCACTGCACTGCCCCAAACCCTGAAACACCACCCCCAGCATGACCCCTACACTGCCCGAACACCACTGCCCTAAACCCTGAAACACCACCCCTGCACGACCCCCTACACTGCCCGAACACCACTGCACTGCCCTAAACCCTGAAACACCACCCTCTACACTGCCCGAACACCACTGCACTGCGCTAAACCCTGAAACACCACCCCCAGCACGTCCCCCTACACTGCCCGAACACCACTGCACTGCCCTAAACCCTAGAACACTACCCCCAGCACGACCCCCTACACTACCTGAACACCACTGCACTACCCTAAACCCTAAAATACTACCCCCAGCACAACCCCCTACACTACCCGAACACAACTGCACTGCCCTAAACCCTCAAACACTCCCCCAGCACGACCCCCTACACTACCCGAACACCACTGCACTGCCCTAAACCCTAAAACTCTCCCCCAGCACGACCCCCTACACTACCCGAACACCACTGCACTGCCCTAAACCCTAAAACACTCCCCCAGCACGACCCCCTACACTACCCAAACACCACTGCACTGCCCTAAACCCTGAAACACTACCCCCCGCATGACCCCCTACACTACCCTAAACCCTAAAACACTACCCCCGCACGACTCCCTATACTACCCAAAGACCACTGCACTACCCTAAACCCTAAAACACGACCTCCTACACTACACGAACACCACTGCACTACCCTAAACCCTAAAACACTACCCCCTTCACTACACAAACACCACTGCACTACCCTAAACCCTAAAACACTACCCCCAGCACGACCCCCTACACTACCCAAACACCACTGCACTACCCTAAACCCTAAAAAACTCCCCCCAGCACGACTCCCTACACTCCCCAAACACCACTGCACTACCCTAAACCCTAAATCTACCCCCAGCATGACCCCCTACACTACACAAACACCACTGCACTACCCTAAACCCTAAAACACTACCCCCAGCACGACCCTCTTCACTACCTAAACACAACTGCACAATTTGTTACAGGCGTTGCAACGCAGGACTGTGGTGCTTACTGGAAGTACCTAGTGGGCTAGTTGTACCCCAGAGACCCTCAGGATTCAAGGGGACTTAATCCCGCAACTTAAAACGCACCCTGTAGCGCTTTTTAAGAGGTAGTTTTAATCCCCCTGCCCTATTATGTACTAGGGACTTGCAGAGGAGGTCATGCTAATCACAGGGGTACCCCAACGCATAGTGTTCCCTAGTGTATGTAGGTGTTTTCACTGTATTCTAAGTGTCTTTTAGCATAGCACTGGCTCTGGTTAGTCAGTCAGTTACCACCAGTACCCGTCTGAAAAAGTTGTAGGCACAGGATGATTTTGCAACAAGGCCTCTTTCTGCTCCTCTGTTGGTTCTTTCTGCACATCTTTTGCTTCTTTCTGTGCGTTTTTTCTTCTTTCTTCACATGTCCTACCTCTGTAGGCATAGTTAGAAACTAGCATTTAAAAAACCTTTGAAATTCACTTAAAAAAATCATAGGTTTCAGGCACGTTATAGTTAGAAATTAGCATTTAAAAAACCTTTGAAATTCACTGAAAAAACCATAGGTTTCAGACATGTTATAGTTAGAAATTAGCATTTAAAAAACCTTTGAAATTCACTGAAAAAACCATAGGTTTTAGGGACAGTTATAGTTAGTTCAACATTTCACTCGTACAAAACCATAGAAATTCCCCCGTTATAGTTAGTTCAGCTAACTATAACTCGCGCCCCGCAATGCACTGCTGATGACGTCACATATTACATCACTCATGACATGGTCAGTGACATCACTGATGACATCACTGATGACATCTCAAATGACATCCTGCTCTCTCTTCCAATATCCAAAGCTGATTGCTTTTCACATGGGGAGCAGCATGTTAGCTGCTCCCCATGTGTAAAAGCAATGCCGGCTCCCGTAGGACACGGGGAGCCGGCGGGACTGTGGGGGCTTGGGGACCCCCACAGTCCCCAACGAGAGGCCAGGCCCCGGGGTATGGGGTCCCCGGGGCCATAAGTGGCCACGGAGGGGGCCACGCAGCCCCCTCCCCAAAGGTAAAAAAGAAGGAAAAAAAAAAAGTGCAAGGCCGGCCCCGGGGGATGGGGTCCCGGGGCCTTAAATGGCCTGAGGAGGGGGCCACGCAGCCCCCTCCAAATAAAAAAAAAGAGGCCTTGCCCCGGGGATGGGGTCCCGGGGCCAATACAGGCCCAGGGAAGGGGGCCACGCGGCCCCCTTCCCGTTTTTTTTAAAATTTTAATTTAAAAAAAGGGGTAAGGCCCTGGGGGATGGGGTCCCCAGGGCCTAAAAATAGGAAAAAGGAAGGGGGCCACACAGCCCCCTTCAGGAAAAAAAAAAAAAACGATCGGGCCCGCAGGCCCCGCCCCTTCCTTCACCACTCTGCAAACGCGCCCCTGGCGCGTTTGCAGAGGAGGAACAATTCCCCTTGAATACTGGGGGTCCCTGAGGGCCAACTAGCCCACCAGGAACCTCCAGTATGCGCCAGGGGCTGCCTTGCAGAGAGGTGTACAGAGGCCACGCCCCTTTTACACCTCTCTGCAACGCAGCTCTGTGGCGCTTTGGAGGTATATGGTGGGCTAGTTGCACCCCAGGGACCCTCAGGATTCAAGGGAGTTAATCCCCTGACTTAAAACGCGCCACGGGGCGCGTCTGCACAGTGGTGAAGGGAGGGTGCGGGGCTTCAGGTGACATGTGTGCAAACAGGCCCCGTGGCGCATTTTAAGATGGGGGATTAAATCCCCTTCAATCCTGAGGGTCCCTGGGGGCCAACTAGCCCAACAGGTACGTCCAGAAAGCGCCACAGAGCTGCGTTGCAGAGAGGTGTAAAAGGGGTGTGGCCTCTGTACATGTCTCTGCAACGCAGCCTCTGGCGCATACTGGAGGTTCCTGGTGGGCTAGTTGGCCCGTAGGGACCCTCATGATTCAAGGGGACTTAATCCCCCAACTTAAAACGCGCCACGGGGCGCGTTTGCACAGATGTCACCTCAGGCCCCGCCCCTCCCTTCACCATTGTGCAAATATTCCTCTAAAATCAGCCGAAATACGAATTCTGATTTACTCACCTGTTATCAGGAGAGACCTCAGTGCTGCATCTTTCAGCCCAGTACTAATCCTGAAAAGTAATTTTAACCGTACTTACCAGTAACTTGAATTTCCTTCCATAGGCTAACATTGACTGGTTTCACTTGGAAATTCTTCTAAGTGTGGAGTTTTGGAACTTTAAAATATTCCTCTAAAATCAGCCGAAATACGAATTCCGATTTACTCACCTGTTATCAGGAGAGACCTCAGTGCTGTATCTTTCAGCCCAGTACTGGTCCTGAAAAGTAATTTTAACCATACTTACCAGTAACTTGAATTTCCTTCCATAGGCTAACATTGACTGGTTTCACTTGGAAATTCTTCTAAGTGTGGAGTTTTGGAACTTTAAAATATTCCTCTAAAATCAGCCGAAATACGAATTCCGATTTACTCACCTGTTATCAGGAGAGACCTCAGTGCTGCATCTTTCAGCCCAGTACTGATTCTCAAAAGTAATTTTAACCATACTTACCAGTAACTTGAATTTCCTTCCATAGGATATCATTGCCTGCTTTTTGCTGAAAAAGTTTCTAAGTGTTGATTTTTGAAACATACAAATATTCCTCTAAAATCAGCCGATTTACGAATTTCGATTTACTCACCTGTTATCAGGAGAGACCTCAGTGCTGCATCTTTCAGCCCAGTACTGGTCCTGAAAAGTAATTTTAACCGTACTTACCAGTAACTTATATTTTCTTCCATAGGAATCCATTGTCTGGTTTTCAGCAGAAAAGTTTCAAAGTGTCGATTTTCACAAACTACAAATATTCCTTAAAAATCGCCTGTATGACTTAAACGCATTCTTTCAACTGTTTACAGGAGATGCACCAGTGCTGGATCCAGGATCCAACACTGAGTAAGAAAAAGTAACGATAACAGTTTTTACCTGCTAAGTGAATTTCCTTCCATAGGATAACATTGGTGATTCTATGAGAAAAAGTTTCTAAGTGTCAACTTTTAAAATACAATAATATTCCTTAAAAATCACGACTGTAACCAAAACGCTTTTACTCAACTGTTTACAGGAGATGTACCAGGACTGAATCTAGGATCCAGTCCTGTGGTTAGAAAAGTAATCCATAAAGTAACTAATTGCATTTAACTAGAAATTCACATTGAGCTGAATGTTGCATTGTGTTTGAAAATGTGGTGCCCATTGCAACAACTGTAACTACTGTACTTAAAAGTCTATTGCCTATGTGCAAAGTATTTAAACTAAAGTAATTCATTCTGAGAAAGTATTTTTTGTAATGTAATGTATAATGTAATTACAATGTAATTTAAAAAATAAAATATGTAAAAAAAATTCTAAAAATGTAATAAATCAGTATGAAAAAAATTAATATAACAATTAATACATTTAAAAATTGTCATTTACAAAACCTTTGAAATTCACTGAAAAAACCGTAGGTTTCAGACATGTTATAGTTAGGAATTAGCATTTAAAAACCTTTGAAATTCACTGAAAAAACCATAGGTTTCAGATAAGTTATAGTTAGAAATTAGCATTTAAAAAACCTTTGAAATTCACTGAAAAAACCATAGGTTTTAGGGACAGTTATAGTTAGTTGGACATTGCACTCGTACAAAACCCGTGAAATTCCCCGTTATAGTTAGTTCAGCTAACTATAACTCGCGCCCACGCAATGCACTGCTGATGACGTCACATATTACATCACTCATGACATGGTCAATGACATCACTGATGACATCACTGATGACATCTCAAATGACATCACTGATGACATCATCCACGTGATAATCTGATGCACCTCCTCACACCCTAATATAACCTTTGATACACCCAATCTAAATTACAGACTGCCATTCGCAAAACCATAGACACTCCAACACCAATAACTACATACCCACTCACTGATTCTTAGGTCTACACACACACATCCACTCACTCACCCGTACAGTCACTCATACTTATGGTCACTCAGTACAGGACAATCATATGCACTCTTACTCCTATATAGACACTCAAACACCGCCACTCATCCATAGAGGTACTCACACACCTAGTCAGTCATGCAAATAATTAAACACACTGCCATTTACTCACCTATACAGTTATACACACACCAGCTCACTTAATCATACAAATACTAGCACATTGTTACGCTCTTATACAATCACTGATACAAGCACACAATCCATACAGCCACTATCACAATCACTCACTCTCGCTTATAGCTATTTATATACTCCAATACACATATATACTGCCTTTCACATATGTAGTTACTCACACATGTACCACTGGGACATACATTCACTCACTAACACACTCTTACACACACTTACCCACCCATACAGTCTATCACAGATGCACTCTTGAAACCATCCACCCAGTGAATCACCCACTCACACATCTATGCACAGTCGCACACACCCCATCCACACAAACACTCAGGCACCCATACAGATACTCAGACAACAAATCAATAACTCTTATAGACACTCATGTAGCTATTCACAAACCCATGCAGCCACTTACACAGCAACAGACAGATACAGACATTAACCCAGTTTAGTCACTAACCCATGCATTCAGTAAGATATGTTTAATCACTCACTTATAGAATTAGTCACGCACCTACTAAATCATCCATACACACACTTATACACCCACTCATTCTTCAATACGCCTTTCCCTATATATATTAAAAATATTTAAACTTTACAGAAACACACAGTCACTGGATGATGTCATCAGTGATGTCATTTGAGATGTCATCAGTGATGTCATCAGTGATGTCACTGACCATGTCATGAGTGATGTAATATGTGACGTCATCAGCAGTGCATTGCGGGGCGCGAGTTATAGTTAACTGAACTAACTATAACGGGGAATTTCACGGGTTTTGTACGAGTGCAATGTCCAAGTAACTATAACTGTCCCTAAAACCTATGGTTTTTTCAGTGAATTTCAAAGGTTTTTTAAATGCTAATTTCTAACCATAACTTATCTGAAACCTATGGTTTTTTCAGTGAATATATATATATATATAATTATATGTATATTTATATAAACAATATAATATTTTAATCAGTAATATAATTTAAAGAATCTTAAAATAAAAATTAAATAACACACATATTTTACAATTTAATAAAAAATTAGGGGCCCATTAGGATGTCGGGCGGAAGCACTACCGCCGTGCTGGCGGATGCAAAAACCACCAGTTACCGCCTGCACGCAGCAGTCCACACGCCCGCCCGATTACGATGCGAAAAGTCAGCCAAACACCGCCGGCAAGCCAGCGACACCGTCCGCCATCAAAGTGCGCCCGTACACGTAGCGGCGCAGCACAATTGACACACACCGTCCGACGAAACACGTACCGCCCGGCGTACAAATTACGATGCCGCACACAAACTGAACCCACGGCTAAGAGACACCGTACGTCAAACCGAAGCGGTAACACGAACGCCGAGCACGGACACCGAAGAAGCGGCACCCCCGAGCATGAATCCAGCACTGCAGGCCCTCCCTATGCTCTATCTGATGCACCACCAAGGACGCAACGTACCGCGAAGACGCAGGTAGGCACACATACAACAAGTGCACGCAAACAGCGCACACAGTGCAAGGGCGGAAAAGCGGACAACCCCCACCCCCGCGTGTACACGACACATCTACCATAGCATCCACATATGACACACAGGCCAAATTGTAACATCTCGTAACACATGTGTACACACCACCTGGGACTAGGAACCAACCACCCCGTCACGGCCCCAAAGCGGCGATGACGCTGCCACACATGCGCACAACGCAGAGGCCAACCGCAGCGCCATGCATGCGTCGCACACAAACACAGGGACACAACCAAGCAGCACACACACCAGCCCCATCCCGAACGCACATGACACGTGACAGGCCTGCCACAGACATGTCCCCAACGCCCAATTCACGGACAACACCCAACGTCACACAACCGACGCACACATGTCAGTGAAGTCACGCAACAGCAGGACACACCCCAGTGCAACAAACATGGCGAAGCACACAGCGGCGGCAACACCAACTAGGAGAAGCAGGGCCCCTTCGGGAAGAGGAACGCCAGTACCACACTGAAACACCCATACCACCCTGCACATATGAACAAGACATACAAAACGGAACACCAAAGAGCCCGGGGACCGACAACAGGTGGCCCAAGAATAACACTCACACACAAGGCCCAACGCAGAGCGGAAAGGCAGCCTGCCGCCCACACAAGGGAGAGCAGACAGCACTGAATAACCTTCCATTCCAACTCCGAAACCACAGCCCTACGAAAGAAGCCGGTGAATACAGCCATTGTCCAATAAAAGACCAACACAGGCATGCAGAGGAGACCGACCACAGGGCAGATAGCGCATATCACAGAAGAACACAACGGACGGGAAAGAATAAAGAAAACACTCCCCATGTCGGCCCCATGCAAGTTAATTGGAAGGAGTCACACATCACTGACCTTGAACTGTCTGAGAAGCATGTGGGATGAGGGCCCGTGTCCTCCGCACAAGCCAACAGAACACAAGTCCTGTCTCCCTACGACTACACAGAGCTCACAGCAACCTCGGAGCGTGCACATTGCAGACTGCACACACAGCCGGAGCACGCCACCACAACGCACCGCTGCAAAATGGCAACCGCAACACACCTACCCAACTACGCCGGACAGGTCAAGCTGTACAAAACCAACCTGATACATATATTGGGATGCGAACTCCTGTCCCTGCTGAACGTAAGTTACCGACTGACTTACCGCATCACATTGTTCAGCTGCGTCATACCCGTCTTCTACTGTCGGAGGTGTCCCTACCAGCATCCCGTGGAGATGTGTCTCTCCAACCCGGCATGTCTAAAGGCGGACCTGCTAGCACTACTCCTCCCTCTGGACGCACACGACAGGGCCTGCTCTGCCTATGGGGGCATGGCGTATGTGGCCAACATCGCACCCGCACTGAAATGGGACCACTGTGCCTCCACACGACGGATCATCGAGCACAGCTACATCGAATGTCACCCAGCATGCCCCATCATGGTCCTCCAAGGGACAACTTACGAACAACACCTTGACAGCCACCATCCGCTACATTGGCTGGCAAACATAAACACCACCAATGACATGGAAGCCCTGCTGGACGGCATCGCATACCTGACAACCTGTAAATTCGTCGGACCCCAACGCAGGTTCCCTGATTGACCTATGATGTCCAACCCCGCACCCATGCTTAGCTTCCGCACGGACTGGCCAGTCACCACCACAACAGCCATACCAAACGACCGGCAACAATTACCACACCATCAACGACATCGCCATGACATCGGATATGACCGGGACATGCACACTGTTCCCCATCACATCCAGGAACACCGCATGCATCGTGGGAGGCAGTGGCATGGGGTCTGTGTATCGCACCCACATGGACGGAACTGCACGAACAACCAGGACACGACATGGATCCAGCGCCCATGGACACACACACCGCTCAGTGGACATGAATAGGTCGCCTGGAGTCTGTGGGTGCTGCACCCTCCCACCCCCGCCCCGGGAATCCCATACCAGGACCTTTGCACGGACGACAAGTGCAAACAACAACAACACGACCCAAGTGACTGTGACATGTCCAGTAACCACCACATTGCAACAACAAGTGGCACGCCGCTGCATGCACGCAAGCATGAGGAACAACCGCAGCAAACCTGTCACATGGAACTGAGATGGACTGTGCCCATGATGCCAAGCGGTCTGGTAGGCTACTTGTATACCGTCTGTGTCAAAGTCCGCAGCTCCGCAGCTATACGTAAATGTACATTAGCACAGCCTTGGCCAAGCAGATGTAACTCTGAACCCCACATCCCACATGCAACAGCCAATCACATGTAACGCCACACCCTATCCCATTTGTAATCATGCTCAGTATATCCTCAACATGTATTCCGCTGCCAGTAGTGTCCACTATACTGCATCACAGAGGACAGAAGACTCAATATAATGTTTGAAACCAAAACTATCTCCGCTGACTCATTTCACAAGTACGAATGAGAGAGGATGAGAGTTTGTGAAGTACACGGCAGTCGTGACATGACCATGTAGTCCACTGGTATTGGATGTCAACGCAAATGAGTAGCACAACTGTGGAAGACACACATGTGTCGTGTGAAGTCGTATGGACGCAGTGCTCAGGTGGGTGGGTGCGACGGGTAGATGCGCACATGCCAAGTTGGAGCACGCCGTGTTGGGAGGGGTCATGAACAGTACACCACCGCTTCCCTGGGCATTGTGAGAGGACACCTGTCGGGGGGGAAGTGAACACGTGTGTGCACAGCAGCCGGGCACACGAACAATGTGGAACCAGGTGCACACATCAGCCCACCCTCCGTGGACTAGCTGGATCCTGCTGTGCGCCCGCCATGCCCCTTGACAAGGCACACACAGCCCCAGTCGACCAGGTGTAACCCCAACATAGTCAATCCGCACAGGCGATACAGGGCACGGGATGGCAGTGGAGCATGGTGTGTGAGAGGTCTCCTCGCGCTCCTCCTGGTCATATCACGCAGGCAATAGAACCTCAACGTGTAGCATGGCACAAGTCAAATGGAAGTGTAGGGGGACGCACCTCAGCACGAGCAGCACTGACGTCACGGGAGGTGGCTCGCACCATCCCATCCATTGCCCATTATACCAACCACGCCACATGCCATTGCGACTAAGTGCAAGCGCGTGCGCCACCACCCCCGAGCCCTCCCCAGAGAGGCCAAAGAGTGAATGTGTGGGCCATCAGTCACAGACGGACGCGGCCTGGCCGCAAGGGCAGCCACAGCCACTGGGTGTCGCAGGTGGCGGATCCGGAAGGCGAAGACTGTGATGCATAGTCCATGCAGGCCGGGTCTCCATTTGGGGCACCACGCAGGTGGACGGCGTCCCGCCACACATCATACCCTGAGACAGCCCACTCGTGCAACTGGACCCACACATACACTCCTTGCCCTCTCTGGTGCGAGCTTGGGGCTGCCTGTGCAAGTGCTAGCCTCGCAGGTGCACATGCATATTGGGGGAGCGAGGGAGGACATGAGGGCTGGGGCGAAGATGACTGTATCACTGTCAGTGAGTACAAGGGATGACCCAGATGTGGAAAGGAAGAGACGTGTCCCGTGTGTACTGCAACTAGTCGCCAATCCAACTACCCCCCATGTCCGGAATGTAAGCCCGCACCTAGGCCCGCCCATCCGCCACATCGAATATACCACCAGCACAACAACCTTCCCATTCGAAACACTGACTGGGGGTGGCGACCAGTGAACAAACATGTGTAGCCTACCCACGCGTACATGTGGGCCCTCCATGATCCATGTCACCTGCGGCAAAGTCATGACATGCGCAATGAGGGAAGTGAGGTGAGCTGTCCGCCCCACGCACAGAAGGTGCATCAGCTCCACAGACCCAGCAGCGAGTCCAGCAGGGGTCACATGTGCAGGGGCAGCTGTGCCTGGTGTGAAGGCACATGCACATAGACAGCACATCGACCAATGTGTAGTCTGCCCACATCTACAGTCCATCATCATGCGGACATAGGAATTGTACACAGGGCAACACATCTTAGTGGGTGCACCCACCGTGACCAACAATGCGCAATCATCGACGTACCCGCCCTGTGCATGGCCCCCCACCCAACGGAGGCACATCCAGTGCCACCATCCCACACACACAAGCCTTCCACAGAACATGCTGTGTCCAATGGTCAGTACAGAGTCAGTGCCCATCTGGTGGATCCTGAACAGGAGACACATGCACACACATGATAGCTCCCACTATGTACGTCTGCCACCTGGCACGTGCAATGTAACCTCTCACCTGTGACGTGTGACTGCAAGCACACAGCCGTCTTGGCATGGGGCTGCCAATGTGGACACCTGTCAATGTTTCGGGAGGTGTGATCCGTACAGTGCTGTACATAGGGTGCAGTGCTGACACCTACTACTGTCTCATATCCCCTCGTGCCACAGGTCCCACTTGTTTTGGCCGCTCAGCCTGTGCCCACATCGTCGTCGTCGTGTGCCATACTCATCCAGCCTCGGAAGCAGTGCCATGCTCAGCAGACATTCATGTTGCCGTGGCGTTGCCGCTTGACGAATATGCAGTCAGTCCCCATCAGCACGCCCGCAAGTCATTGGGGCCTAGATCCCCATGTGCATGACCATGGCAGTTGTTTGCATCACTAGCCATTGCCATTGGTGGGAGACCTGTGTAAGTGTATTGTGGCCGTGCCGTCCCTGCTTGACAGCTGGGCTGTGACTCATGTGCTTGCTCAGTCATGTCAGTGATGTGAATGCGAAATTGCTATGTGTTGTGTTGCTTTGACATGTGTCCACTGCCATCTTCCCTAGGCGGAGACCGAACATTGCCCGCCCATACCAATTGCTGGCGGACATGGACGATACTGAGGTCATAAGGAAGTTTCGGCTGGACAGGCCAACCCTGCATCGACTGTGTGCCATGTTGGAACCCCATCTCCGTCCCCGCAGGGTGTATCCGACAGCATTCACCCCCACGGCTAAGGTGATGGCCGCCATGCATTTCTTCGCCACTGGGTCATTCCAGCACACAGTGGGCAGTGGAGGAGGGATGTCCCAGCCCATGTTCAGCAAGGTGCTGAGGGATGTACTGGCAGCCATGATGTTGTACCGAAACAGGTACATCAGATTCCCCAGGGCTCGTGAATTGGCGGCAGTGAAGGGTGCATTCTATGCCCTTGGCAGGATCCCACACGTCGTTGGTGCCATTGATTGCACACATGTTGGCCTTGTTCCACCACAGGCCACTGAGCACCTGTACCGCAACAGGAAGCACACGCACTCCTGAATGTGCAAGTGGTGTGCCTTGCGGACATGGTGATAACCCACGTGTGTGCAAAGTTCCCAGGCTCGGCCCATGACGCACACGTAATGCGCAACAGCATCTTGCCACGACTGTTGTCCAATCTGCAACAGGATCGTGGCTGTATTGTCGGTGAGTATGTGGAGTGGTGTAGCGTGCTGGTTGTGCGATGCTGTCCCCTGTCCAGTTGGAATAGCAACGGTTCTCTGTGTCCCTCACACCCAGGTGACTCTGCGTACCCGAATGGGGCATGGCTGCTCAGTCCATTGAGGAATCCTCGCACCCCAGCAGACGATCGCTACAATGAGGCACATGGGAGGACCAGACGTGTGGTCGAGCGTACCTTTGGCCTCCTCAAGTCCAGGTTCAGGTGCCTGGACCGCACCGGGGTGCGCTGGCGTACTCCCCACAGAAGGTGTGCCAGATAGTGGTGGCGTGCTGCATGCTGCACAATCTGGCCATTCGGAAGCAGATCCCCTCATTGTGGATGACGGAGATCAACCAGGGCCCCAGCCCGCAGACCAGGACAGCTCGAGTGAGGAGGACAGCGGAGAGGAGGAAGCTGGGAATGTGCGCCAGCAGCTCATCGCCCGCTACTTCACTTGACGGTGAGTGTCCATGTACGACGGCTGATGTGTCTGTATTTGTGCAGGTGTGTGTGTGCTGTGTAAGGGTGGCCTTTGTTCACTGCGTGCTGTGTGTCAACGCTCCATGCCCAGGTTAGTATGCCACTGATGGTGGCTGTGGCATTGTGCCCTATTGCTCTGTGCGATGTGTGTACATTGCTTGTAGTTGTTGACATGTACTGTGTGATGGGTGTGTGACACACTCATTGAATGTGCTCCTGTTCTGTCTCCCACCCCTAGGTCCCTACAGGCCCTCCGGTTCCATTGCCATGCCACGCATCAGGTGCCGTTCCGCTCAAGGTGGCCGTTGTATTCAGTACAATTAAAACACAGGGCACAGACAGCAGTTTGTGGAAGAGGTGCATTTATTTCAAACTGTGACATGTGATTGTGTGTAAGGTGATGAGAAAAGTGGTGCGTGCAGTGACAATGAGCTGTCGGTCATGGCTGCGTGATGCTCAGGGTGTACCCACTGGTTCTATGTCCATAGTCCAACACACACATGCCATCCAGATGGCTGTGTGGAGTGGGATCGTAGTCCAAGTCAATGCAGTGGGTGGTCAAGGAAGGCTGGCTGGCTGCCTCACTTGCGTCTGGAGCGTGCGAAGTCCTCCCTGGAGATCTGTTTCCACTTCGGACGGCCCCTTCCACGTTTGCGAGGGGGTGCCTGCTTGCGACATGCTGGTGGTTGAGGTGTGCTCACTGGCTGTGGACGCAGGGGAACTGGACACTGCTGCTCGACCCTGCGCCCGGCAGGTGGTGGCGGAGGGGAGCTGCTGTCCCTGGCTGTGACCTCACCGCCACCACCAGCTGGCCCATGAGGTCCACGAGTTGGCCCATACGGGCGTCCATGGACCTCAGCACCCCCAGCACCTCACGCGTGTCTGTAGCTGACCTGGCCCATTGTCCTTGGGCCTCTTCATAGGCCCCAAGGACTCTGGCCATTTGAGGCAGGGCATGGCTCCCAGGGGAGGCTGGCGTTTCCCTGACCCTGCTCCTCCTACCAGTCCTGCTGCCACCGGCCTGCCCACTAGCCACATTGCTCACCACGGTCCTCGCCCTGGCTCCCAGGGTGGATCCAGTCGTCCGGGCCACCACCTGCGCTGGGGCTGGGGCCAGCGAAGACGTGGTGGCGGTTGCGGCAGTGGTAGTGGCCGCAATGACCGTGGGTGTGGCCGCAATAACCATGGGTGTGGCCGCAATGCCCGTGGGTGTGGCCGCAATGACCGTGGGTGTGGCCGCAACGACAGTGGCAGCAGGGGGCTGGGAATGTTCAGCAGCCCTGGATGATGGGTTGGTGGGTAGGAGGGGTCCTGGGGAGCGGCTGGGCCCTGCCACACTAGATGGGCCTGCTTGGTGGTCCGTGTCCGAAGAGGAGGACAGATCCTCCACATCCGTGTGTCCTCGTTGGGGGCTTGTAGGCTGGCTGTGCTGGCTGCTGTCTCCATCCCCAGCATCCAGCAGTTCGTCACCTGTGGAGAGAATGAGATTTGTTATTGTGTTGCACCTGGCGAAGTCTGTATTGGTTGTCTGACATTCTCCGTCTCGTGCACTCGTGCACGTGTGTCCCGGAGGCGGGTGTGTGGCTGTACAATCTGTTGTTGTGTGTGCTTGGCAATGGGACTGTGTGCTGTGCACATGTGGCATGGGACGGATTGGCTATGCCGATGGGTGTGTTGCTGTGCTCCTACTTATTGTGACTCTGGTGTATGCGGGCTCCAGGCCCATCCTGGGTCTGGTTTGTACTTTGCTTTTGGGGTGCATATGGAACGCTTAGGAACGCATTTGGCAACATGGGGGTCATGCCCCAGGAACGCATTTGGGATGGAATATGCTTTTGGGGTGCAAATGGAACGCTTAGGAACGCATATGGCAACATGGGGGTCATGCCCCAGAAACGCATTTGGGATGGAATATGCTTTTGGGCTACATGCTGTGAGCCATGGGTGCCGAACGTGACATGTGTTGTGGCAGCATGACAGTGCATGGTCTGAGGTGTGTGCATGCCTGACATACCCTGCATATTTGCTGTCTGTTGTGATTACTGGACATGGCATTGGACGCATCGTTATGAGTGTGTGATGGTTGTGTGCCACCCGACGTATTGCAGTTGTCCCATCTCCTTGGTGTGCGTGCTGCCCTGTGCCATGTGCATCACTGCAGTGCTCGGGGGTGTGGCCCATGTTGTGTGTTGTTGCTCACAGTGTGGCGTGCGCTTCATTGACTTCTGGCACATGGTTGGTCATGGGCATGTATCTTAGCGTGACTGCTGTATGTGTGGCAGCTGTGCGGATGACATGCCTTTCATGAGACTGGGGCTGACGGATGGGATGGATGGTATGTTGTATGTGCATGGTGTGTCTGTGTGTTTGATGAGTTCAGTGGTGTTCGTGTGCATTTATGTTGTTCCGCTCTGTTGCGTCTAGTGTTGTTTGTCTTACATAGGCGTAGTTGTGGGGTGTGTGGTTGACAGGCAGTAGGGGCTACATGGACAGGACTTCAATGGTGTTTCGGTTGTGTGTGATGGGTTGCACAGTGGCTGCCATGTGGTACTATATTCAGTGTGGCTTGTGCATGCAGACGTGGCTCCTTGGGTGTTGCTGTGTCTGTGATGGGTCATGTGGGGTGTGAGTCTGTGGTTCATGTCCGTGTGCACATTGTTCACTTGTTCGTGACAGTGGGCGGTGCTGCGTGTTCGTCTGCTACGTAACATGTCCCATGTGTTGGTCGTGTTACGGTCCTCATGCCTCCAGTAATCCAGCCCTGTCCAGTTTCCCACCTGCAGGTTGTTCGTGCGTGCACTGTACTGGATGCCACATGGTTCTAAGCGGGGGTGCTCCATGTTGCAGGTCTGTGGGGGTGGGGGCGGTGTTGTGGGTCGTGGTGATGGCTGGACACCCACTGACACCGATTGTTGTGGACCGTGATGTCTACCTTTCGGCTGTTGGTGTGCACTGCGGTGGCTGACACGTGGGTGTGGGGTGTGGGGGATGCTCCTCCTTGCTGTGCTGTGGGACTAGGGGCCTGGTGTGTGTTGTACTTGAGCTGTCCACCCTCCCACCCACTGCACTTTGTGTTCCTGCCACTTACCTGTTACTTGTCGGTTAGTGCAGCTATGGCGGACACATGGGTGTGGTGGGTGCTCGTTGTGGCGCTTCTGGCATACTTGGGGACCTGTTGGTGGTTACGTGGCTGGCTGAGTGTACACATGCCCCCACGTATCTTACAGTTGTTAGGTTTGGGCTGTGTGTGGTGGTGTCTGTTGCATGTGTGTGTGATGTGTTGTGTATTGTGTGCTGGACATGTGGGTGTTTGTCCCTGGGAGCTGTGGCATGGTGGTAGTGCATGTGAGTACATAGCGGTGTGCTGGTATACATTAGTTTGTACTTACCAGCCTCCACTCCTCTGCTAATCCGGCGAGGATCTCCGGATGTATAATGACTCGCACCTTCTCCTCCCACGCTTTGAAGGTCTTGAAGAGCGCGGGATTCCTCCGCCAGTGACGGCAGCCAGCTCTCTGTTCTTGCTCTCCTTCTTCTTGACCAGGCTCTTGACGTCATTCCACCGTTTGTTGATTTCAACTCTGTTCCTGGGCAGGGTCCCGACTGCATTGACCTGGTCTACGATCCGGTTCCACATTCTCTTTCTGGTGGCTAGTGGTGTGTGCTGGACCAGGTTCCCATGGATTTGTGGGTGCACCTTGATAATCTCGTCGACCATGACCGTCAGATCAATGGGCGTGAACTTGGGCATTCTTTGTGGCGCCATGGTGTTTGTGGTGCTGGTGCGGTGTGTGTTGTGTAATGTGCAGGGGGTTTGTGGTGCCGGTGTTTGGTGGTGGTGGTGGTGGTGGTTGTGATGTGTGCGTTTCTGTGGTGTGCTGCTGTCCTTGCTGTGTCACTGTGTCCTCTCCTCTCCTCTCTAGTTTGCAATGTTGCAAGGGGTTGTGGTCTGTGGGAGTGCTGCTTTTGTACTTACCTATGTGGGTGTGTCCTCATGGTCTGTTGTTTTCAGGTGTGTTGTGTCTGGTGTTCTGGCCTTTGTATTTTTTGTTTGTCCAGGGGGTGTTTTCGGGATGTGTACTGTGCTTGTGTATTTGTGCATGCTTTGCTGTGTGGACTTGTTGGCCATGTTGTGTGCGATTGTTTTTGTCAGCGGATGGTTTCTGTGCAGGGACGTGGGCGCCATGGCTTCTGCCGTGTCAATTCTCATCGGCGTTGTTTGCGCTGGCGGGCGGTATATTTGTGGTTTACCCGCACTCATGGCGGTGCGATCGTAATTTCACGTGCGGTGTGTCGGCCGTGAGGGCGGGCGGTTTTGTGTTGTCGTGCGTGTTTCCGTCCGTGGCGGGCGGTTTACTCCGACTCGGACGAGGGCGGGCGGTATCTTGTGTGGTTTTTCCACCGATGGCGGTTTTCGGTTTGTGTAATCGTAATGGCGTGGTCGGTGTTCAGACGGTGTGTGCGGGCGGATTTTTGCCGCTTTCATGCCTGGCGGATTTTTTTACGCCGGGTATCGTAATGGGCCTTATAGTTACAAACAAAAAATATTGCAATTTATATTATTATTATAAATCAAACACATAATTATATAAATTACAACATAAAATAAAGTATTACAAATTAAAATAAATGCATTTGTATTTCCCACCCAATTAGATTTTTTTTCATACTAAATAAATATAAACATAATTATTCCCACCTAACACAACACAACAGTAATGAAATATTTTGAATCACACAAAAATAAGATTTACTATTATAACTACAATAAATATAAATTTACATAAAACATAAAATTACGAAATAGTGCAATTTACTATTCCCACTACACTTAACACAACAATAACATTTATAATTAACACAAAAAAAAGCAATTCCCACTCCAGTCAGTGCAACAGTAGAGAAAGTGTTGGATTGCAGAGAGGTACATTTTATTATTCCCACTCCAGTCAGTGCAACATTAGGGAAAGTGTTGGATTGAGGAAGGGTAAAATTTACTATTCCTACTCCAGTCAGTGTAATAGTAGAGAAAGCGCTGGATTGCGGAGGGGTAAAATTTACTATTCCCACTCCAGTCAGTGCAACAGTAGGGAAAGAGTTAGATTGCGGAGGGGTACAATTTACTATTCCCACTCCAGTCAGTGCAACAGTAGGGAAAGCGTTAGATTGCGGAGGGGTACAATTTACTATTCCCACTCCAGTCAATGTAACAGTAGGGAAAGTGTTGGATTGCAGAGAGGCAAAATTTACTATTCTCACTCCAGTTGGTGCAACAGTAGGGAAAGTGTTGGACTGTGGAGGGGTAAAATTTACTATTCCCACTCTAGTCAATGCAACAGTAGGGAAAGTGTTGAATTGCGGAGAGGTTACATTTACTATTCCCACTCCAGTCAGTGCAACAGTGGGGAAAGTGTTGGATTGTGGAAGGGTAAAATTTATTATTCCCACTCCAGTCAGTGCAGCATTAAAAAATATATATATATCTTAAAGAAAATTCAATTATGAAAAAAAATCTAAAGTAATTAAAACACAAATATGTTAAATACAAAATACAAATATATTTAATATTAAAAATAAAAAAAACATATTACAATGTTAAATACATATCGCAAATACCTACAAATATTAATATAAATGAAATACAAAAATAATTTTCATACAAATAAACAATTGTATTTCAAAAGTATTTATTAACAAAAATATATTTATAACGTAAATTTAATTGATTTACGTCCCACCCTATAACCACACAAAACTCACAACCTGCACCTCAAACTTAACTAAAACAAAAAATGATATACACTAATAGTAAATATATTTATCAACAAACCAATTATCATTAATTACATATTAATTATTCAATAATTGTAATTAATGTTTTTTACACAGTATATCCCCACAAAACACAACACACTCATAAAATGTACCAGAAAATCATTTACACAATTAACATAAATTATCAAATTAATAATTAATATTATTTAAAAAATAATTATTATTTACTAAACATTAATTTACTTCCCACCCCATACGCCTACAAAACCCACAACCCACATCTCAAAAAAAATTAATTGCACAATTAACATAATTAATTATCAATTAAACAAATATTATTTATTAAAAACTAAATATAAATTAATTACAATTAATTAACTTCCCACCCTTCCAACCCTTTACCCCTATAAACCCCACAAACCCCACCTAAAATTAAACTAAAAACAAATTAATAACACAGTTAAAAAAATTAATTTACAGTTAAATAACTAATAGTATTTAACAACTAATTATAAATTAAATAAAATTATTTTACTGCTCACCCTTTATCTCTTATAAACCACATTAAACAATTAATATAATTAATCATCAATTAATTTATTAAATTTAATTATCGACTAATTATTAATTAATTAAAAATAAATTACTTACCACCCTTTACCCCATAAACCCCACAACCCACACCTAAAACAAATTACACAATTACCATAATGAATTATCAATTAATTATTTTCTAATAATTAAAATTAAAATAAATTACTTCTCATCTTTTACCCCATAAACCCCACAACCCACACATAAAATTTACACAAAAAATGTAAAGCACAATTAACACTAGTAAATAACCATTAAATAAATATTATTAAATACAATAAATTCATTAATTTATTGTAATTAAATTACTTCCCACTCTATTCTCCTATAAACCCACAACCCGCCTCGGAACTAAAAAACACAAAATTTAATTAAAGTAAATTTAATAACTACAAAAAATGCAACACATATATTAAAAAACATAATACTTATACAAACAAATTACATCACACACAATTAAAATGTATACTAAAATACATAACACTAATTAAAAAATTATATTTTAAACAACTATATTTTTGCAAACAATATTAATGACTTCTATATTTTAAAAATCGATAATACTTACCTTAAAATCTATATTCTTGTCCACGATATTCTTGCTCACGATATTTCTGTTTCACGATATTTCCAACTCAAAAATTGTGCCAGTCGATATTACTGACTCAATATTTTGTCTGAATACCCTTCTCCTCATAACGTCCTCCATAAAAGAGGCAGCTCATTTATCCACATTCCTTACAAATGTCTATTATCTGTGCACATCCATCCCACAGTCTCTGTGCAAGCGAAAGATGGGCTAACACAAAAGCACAAAAAGAAAACTGTTTGATTAAAGTAGAAATAGCATTTATTTATTTAACAAAAACCTAATTCTAGCTACTCATACCAGTAAATCCTCTTTTAGCGTACAGTTTGCAACACCAAGTAAATATGCAACTTCATAGACACCTCTAATTACGCCTAGTTCTGTCACCCATAGGCAATCTTAAAAGCACCTTTTTCATTTGCATGGAGTAAAACCACTGCGTGCATGCAGAGGGTCTGGTGTTGTGTATGCAAATTTCTGGTATCTTATTTAGTAGTTCTGCATTTTCACTGCATTTACACTTTTCCTTGGTGACAATAAATAGAGATGTACCCTAATATGCATTATAAATTTGATCAAACAAAAGAACTTCCTTGTAGTAGTTTATCTTTGCAAATATACGTCTTTCCAAGAGCCATAAGGTGTAATATTGTTGAAGGAAACTGGTGACTAGTTTTAGGACAATGTTTCTCTTCTTTTTCTGTCCTGGGCTAGATCATGTTTCTTTACAAGGTAAAATGTAAAAAATACATTAATTGATGACTGTGTTGTCCACATAAAATCTTGCAAATAATACCCTTATAATATTAAAGAGGTGTGGTGACATACTGTGCCTCAGCTAAATACACTTTGAAGTTTGGATTGTTGGTAGTAAAAAAATTCCATCTATTATTAGGACCGTGTAATGCACCTTTTTGTCTCTCCTATTAAAAATGAATATAATAAATACAGTTATGGCTGCAATTCGTACTTACTAATGTTTTAAATATATAATTATTCAGTCTTTATGCTGTTAAGATGTTCCAACAAGTTAATGATTTGAGTCTGACATCTAGGCCTCAATTATGAGTTTGGTGATCAATGCTACCAAATTGCAGGTAGGGTAACTTACGATTGGGGTTCACTAAATAACTCATGCGTTAAATAACATTGATTATGAGTTTTTACCATGTACATCAGCATACTGAATCTGTGTTATTAGTGCATGTGGTAAATAGCACACCTGATAAATAGCACATGCACAAACCATCAGGAAGTGCCGATTTTCGAGAATTGGAAGTTCCTGGAGTGAGGAAATGAATCCCTAGAGAACAGAACAAGCCAGATCAATGCACAAAAGGACTATAGGACACCTAGAATGTACATCAACAACTCCTCCTTGTGTGGGAATGAGCAGGCATTTATTTTTGTCTGGACAAAGCACCTTGAAAAAAGACAAACAGAATCCACTGCCATCATCTGATATCACTCAGTCATTACAAGCAGAAACCTCTCCAACCATTCCATAATGAACCCAGTCAAGGAAAAAAAAAGTACAAGTGTACAGTTCCTGAGCTGCAGGTCCAGGCCATGGAGGTGGTAAGACACCACGACCGTCAAATGTGTCATCTCATACTGAAAATGCAGCCCAAAAGACAAAATATGCCTGTGGAAGGAAATAATGGACAAAATCAAACTGAATCAACATAGCCACATGATGTAGAGAACATTAAAATAGGTTCCAAACCTTGAAATACTATGTACTTAAGTGAGTTGCTAAAGCTTGGCAACTGAAGTTGTGAGAAGACACAATTATGACCATCCACAATGTCTGAAGTGGAAGACATGAAAGAAGGTTTCAAGTTCAGATGAATCCATGGTAAGAGACATGACAGTTGTAATGGAAGTACATGTGGTTGTTAAAAAATGTGGCTTTGCTTGAGAATCATCATGAATGTAAAGAATGACTGATGTTATTTGTTACACATATTCACAGTCATCTACGCATGTGATCTCATAGGGGCTAACATCTCCCTGATGATACTGCTGACATGTTTTGAGATTGGACTGCAACAATCATAATGGATTGTGTTTATGATGAAGGGTTGATTTGTCTGCCCAGTAGCCTAGGGGGATGTGTCACAACAGTATGACTAATGTTGCTTCTTTTCAGGATAATGACATTGTGGTTTTGTACAGAGCACCGAACACAGCAGTTCAGTATACACAGATCCGCATCACAAAGCATTTGCACATAGTGTGATTCATTTTACGGTTACAGCACACTTGTCATGAGTGCAGCCATTTGGTGCGCGGACTTTAGGAAATCCTGCTGTAGCATAGAAGTTTGGTTTGCTGACATTAGTTGTGTGGCTGTCCATGGGGAACTGCATATGTCACTCACTCCCTGCTAGGCATCCATCATTTAGCAAACTATTATGTTAAAGGTTAAACTAGAAATGCCATGCACCATTTCTTACTGTCTGCTGCGTGGTGCCTATTGCAAAGAATTCTAGCACTGCTAGCATTTTCAGGCAGGGGGGATGAGAGTAGATCTGTATGTTGGGCTCCAGGGTATCTGCAATGATGAAAATGTGTTTTGTATGATGCCCATATTGAGCCTGTATATCCTCTGGGTCTCACAAGCTGACTCGTGTTTATGGGTTCCAGCCTTGTTCTGTCAATCCCGGCTCCCATTCTGTGTTGCTGTACTATTTGAGGTCATTGATTGGTGGCCTGGTTTCCATCCTCATGCTGCATGGTTTGTTGTAGCAGAATACGGATCTGGCATAGCATATTACAGTACCACACCTTTTCATTTCTTCTTTGTATTTTGCAATAATCCATCCATTGATAGTAATAACACACAAATAAGGGCACGTAAATAATATAATGGTCATATTATAATGCTGCCTGGGCTATACTGAGAATCAATACCAGTGCTGAGAAAAATGTGATGCCAGTATCAAATTCAACCAAGCAAGATAGCATGGTGACCAAGTGCAACACTCCACACAAGGACTTGGAAGAAGGAGAGGGATGTGAGTTCATAAAACATTTCATTACTTTATGGTCTGTGAAGGATCTCCATATTGGTTATTGTGTATTTGAAAGACTGAATTATCACAATTATGGGTGAAAATTAGAGAATCCTTACGTTAGAAATGGGGTTTCTGGTTGGCTAGGGTTTGCACCTAAGCCAGTCAGAATCCACCACTCAAGTCAGGGCAAGTAAATTACACACCAAAGATAACCTGTGCTCACCCACTGGTAGTTTGGCACGCAGCAGTCAGGCTTATCCCCAGAGGCAATGTGCAAAGCATTTGCGCAACACACTCACACCAGTAACACAATAAATACACCACAAAAGAGACTCCACACAGTATTATATAAAAAATATAGTATATATTGTACCTAAAACATAGACCAAAATGACATGAATCATAGATAACTAGGCAATTGTCAAGCATCACATTAAGTGCAAAAATTGAAAAACGTATATGTTGCAAGCATCATGAAAAACACCATTACTGTGCACACTATGCAAACCCTGAAGTAATGCTCGTTATCCTGGCACTGCAAGAAGTAAAACAACATACATTGGAACATCAGGCCATGAAAGTAGCAGTTGGGTAGTGAAAAGTTATATGAAATGCCAACAAACAGCTCCCCAAATCACAGTAGGCATAAATGGGTACAGAAGCACCTGAGCTCCTATTAGCAATTATACAGTAATCTGTGGGCTGGAATCTACGCAAGACAAAGACAATGAAATTATCGCAACAGTACTGTTCTAATTTTAAAAATACATGCCTGAAGAACACACCGTGTTCAAATCTTCATTCGCTTCCTTGAGAGATGAAAACCCCACATGAAATGCTATACATACACAATAAATGCCCAAGCACCTTAGCCTGTAACAGGCTATTTATGGTAATTGGTGGAGGCACAATGATCCCCATTGGGATCGATCACCATACTCCGTTGGTGTGGGAGACATAACACCCAAAGGTCCTGATGAGTCTTATCCCCCCTTTTTGTATGTAGTTTGGTGGCCCACTGGAGTGCGGGAGACCTTTTGTCTCACCTGGCTGCACCATGTTTCACAACAGTGACTGCGACTGCAAGAGACTTTCTTCTAGGTCAAAGCACCCGTGGACCGAGGTGCGGTAATATCGGAGGTGGGGAGGTGTGAACCTGGAAGCACCTGAGCACTCCCCGAGAATGTTGCTGGCCCACCAGGGCCCAGGCAAAGTTCTCCCTGTTAATCCCCACAATGCTGGAGGCACCCGTTCGCTTCTACATGGGGGAATACAGTTCCACCGGGGATGGGGCAGCCGCTGGCAGCACCCAGTGAGTTTGTTCATAATGCAGCCCTGAGCATCGTACATGCTCCAAGCCAGGCCCTCTGATTCCACCAAGAAATACCCCTGCCCGAACAGTACCTCGCCTCTGGACAGAGCTTTTTACAGGTGGACTGCCTGAGTTGCATTCTACCCTCCTGGTGACACGGGGGCTCGCAGGTGTAGGCTGGGCTGGGGCACGGTATGAGGCAGTGTAGGAGCATTGAGTGTGACCACAGCACCACGCTGGGCTCACCAATGCTGAGGATTTCACTGCGCTGTCCCCAGAGCCAGAAAAGATAAACAGCGCTCACCCTGCACTAGTCTTTTCCAACACTTATAATGGAAAGTGAAGCGCTCACCATGTGCTAGGGAACAATGAAGCGCTCAGGCAGAAATAAAGGATGGAGTGCTCCCTAAGCGCTAGTTAAAAACAAAGTGACCCGGGGTCCGACAGTCAGCTCTGGGCAGCCACAGTCCCAGGAGAGCAGTAGGGACACAAAGTAGGCAGGCAGATCAGCTCATCAATGCCAGTAAACAATTGGTAGCCCCTCCTGCGGCCCCGCTATAATCAGGCAGCAGGCCAGCACAGCTTAGTATTTAGCAATAATGGCTTTTTCTCCTGGCAACCCAGCAGTGTTCAGTGGGAACAAAGTCAGGGAGCAGCTGGCAACCGGACAACAAATAGAAAAGCAATCCAGTGAGTCATTTAGGCTACCCAGCAAGTAGCAGGCAGCAGGGCAAAAGCAGAAGAGCAGTCCAGAGGAGTCCTTTAAACAGCATAGCAGTCCTTCTGACAGAGATTCGGTTCCAGATCAAAATGTGTTCTGAAATCATGGAGTCAGAGCCCCTGTACTTATACCCTGGTGCCCTGCTCCTAGAAGGTGGGAGAAGTTTCCAGCAAGGTCTGTGAAGTTCCAGGAGTTTACCTCCTCCCCTGCCCTGGCTCCAGACATCAGTAGGGGGTAAATCAGCCCTTTGTGCGATGTCAGGACACAGCCTATTCAAATGTTAGGGTGCCCTGCCTCCCTCTCTCCCAGCCAAGGAAGACTATCAGTATGCAGATGGATGCAGGTGCCTCTCTTGTCACACCCAGCCCTTCGTGTGTTGTGGCTGTCTAGAAAGAATGCACAAAGTGTAGCTGTCAACCAGGCCCAGACTTGGATTGGAGTCAGGCTGCAAAGCACTAGAGTTATAAGCACAGAGAAATACCCACTTTCTAAAAGTGGCCCTTCTAAAATAGTAATAAACAATCCAACTACTCCAGTCAGCAGGATTTATCACCACTATTCCAAACATACCAAACATGGCAACGCTACTCCTTTCAAATCAGGAATTACCACTTAACACATATAAGGGAATTCCCAATACTAGTCTATGAGAGTAGCAGGCCTCACAGAAGTAAGAAACAAAATAGGCTGTTTGTCACTACGAGGACATGCCACACAATAAAGGCACATGTCCTACCTTTTACTTACATAGCACCCTGCCCATAAGGCTGCCTATCGTCTAATTTAGGGGTGACCTACATGTAAAAAAGGGGACTTTGAGGCTTTGCAAGTAGTTTTTAATGCTAAGTCAACGTGGCAGTAAACTGTGCATGCAGGCCCTGCAGTGGCAGGCCTCAGACAGGTTTGAAAGGCTACTTCTGTGGGTGGCACAAGCAGCTCTGTTGGCCCACTAGTAGAATTTAATTTAAAGGCCCTGGGTATATGGGATACCACTTTTTTCAGGAGACGCACATGTATATTAAATATGCCAAACAGGTGTAAGCCAATCATATCAAGTTTAAAGGAGAGATGTACTTTAACACTGATTAGCATAGGTAATGTGCCCAAACTTCTAAAGAAAACAAAAATAAGGTCGGAAAAATAGGAAGATAAATGCAAAAGTTTGGGGATAAACCTGCAGAAAGGGCCATTTCTAACACCTTATTTATCTCATAAAGTTATCTTTACATGTTCTAAAATTTTGACTAATGATAGTGGCCCACATATGTTTTAAAATGCATTTTATATCCATATTCATAAAAATGTGATAGACGTAAAACCCAACAACTGTGGGAAGTGTTCTTAAATCCCCATACATTTTAGTTTTTAATTTGGACGGAAAATGCATTAAAACCAAATAGGTACACTGTTATCCCATAAAGCAATTGGGAAAGACCTGCATATGCATTTCCTCATGTTCTACTGAACACGTGCACAATTTGCTGCAAATGCCTCATTCTGCGCTATTTTACCCAAATATTCTTTGAGGTAGATCCCCTGAATCATTACAAAGTGGTCTTGATTTCCTTTCACAATTTTGTTTACAGTTCCAACACTGACATTTAGGAATAACGCATTTCCAGTGGGGCTGCTAACAGGAGCTACGGGTCCCACTCCCATCAGGAATCATGAATTGTGTGGGAACATCGCAAATCCAGAGTTTTCACCTCGGCATTTGGACTGCTAAAAGCCAGCAAAATGTCCTTTTGAAAATTCTGCTAAATATGGAGGAAAACATGTAGCAATCAGTGTGGACAATTGATTCCCACATGGTATTTACCATCATCTTTTAATTCGGAATAATCTCCCTCTTGAATTACCAACAGTATCAACAATTCCAGGGGAAGGGTGTAACACCGGACTGATTACCAACCGGCTTGATATGGGCTCCTATGTGTGTCATCAACAGCACTGTGTGTATGAAGTTAGAGAATTTCTCAGAACCCATAATCTCTTGGTAACTAGGAGAGTCCACGTAGCCTTCTGCATTTATCCTCCTACTGTGTTCCAAGACTTTATTTCAAATGTACATGTAAATTACAATAAAATATGTCAGTCAGTCGCACATTCTGAAATCTACAGTAAACAAATGTAGAATAAAAAAGATCACTGGTGTAGCACATTGTTGACCGGCATTCTTGTCACTAGGGAAGCTGACAAATACCATTACAATGCCAAAAAATGAGATTTGCTGCAGATTGGTAGATTCCTGGGAAGTGTGGAAAAGGAGATGGGCTTGCTTAAAAAATATTTACAAGGCCAGAAATTTAGAGGACATGACTAGAGTTCCAATAGTTGAATCTCTACATTTTTCTGAAGGAAGGGAAGATAAATACCTTTGCAGGTGGATTGCAAGTGTTTGACGAACAAGCATGCACCAAACAAATGAGACACAAGGAATAAACTAGTATCACAGAAGATGCCATAAAATAAAACATGAAAGGCATTCAAGAAGAGGGTAGAGGTTGTCTAGTGGTTCAGTCCAGTTAACTAGTGTGGACTCAGAAGCCTTGTCACTCAATGCCTGGTTCATCAAATCACGATATTAGGTCATGCTGGGCAGCTCACATTATCACTCTGTGCCACAGTTTCACTGTTTCCCAACCCTGCAAATATTGAAAGCAGATTTTTCATTATTAACCTCTGTACATATAACCCCATATTGTATTGACTATGATTTCTGGACATCATAAAGTGTGACCCTGAGGCCATTGTAGGCATACATATGGAAAACGGCAAACAAGAGAAAAGTGGGAATTTGATAGGGTAGGTGGGGAAAACCAAATATTCATTTCAGGAGCTCATAAGGAAAGTTGCAAGTTCTGAACAATATCTATTAGGGTACAGCAAGGATCTTAAAGTAAGTTTAGAAGGCTACTCCCTATCCTCCTGTCAGGTCTTGGCTCCGAATGATGCACATTTGGATGTCCTCACATGTTGTGGCACTGTTTGGCTAATAGCTGATGAAATCAAAAGCTACAGAGTAGCATTCCCAATGGTTAGGTTAACTTCACTGACATTCATTCATTCATTCACACTATCACTGCCCACGTGGCGTTTTGTCACATTGATGATGTGTGTTATATTACTTCTTTCAATTTCGATGTTTAGTGAATTAACATGGTTACAAATAGTTCAGGTGGTCCAATGCTACTTTTTAGAAACATGTAAGTTTTAATCCCATAAATTCCTAAATGGATCCCCATGCAAAATTTGTATTTATAATATATTATTTTTTATAGGAGGGCTCAATCATATATTAAATAACAAATCATAACTTACAAAATTACCCCATTTCAAAAACACTCATAAAGAAATGTGGGCAGGGAGCTAAGCATAGTGCAACCATATTAAGCAAATCACGCCAACATACTAATGGTCATCTTCATAAGGTTTCTGGATAATAGTCACTATTTAAAGTTTGGTGGCCAGGATACTGTGTCACAAATATAGTGGATTCCCCATCCTCTGTTTTTTAAGTACCATAGGCTATACCGCACTTTCAGTATGGTGGACATGATATCCCCCACGTTTTTGATGGAGTATCCCATAGGCCAAACTCTAAATGAGGCCCATAGTTCATTAGTGTTCCTAGAGTGCTGCACAGATATTTTATCTTGCAATGGACCCCGTACGGTAAGAAATTCTTATGCCTTATTCTTTTATAATAAATCAATTCACACTGGTAATCCACCTTAATTCTTCAAACCAGACTGTCAAACAGGGGTCTATTGGGATTCTCCACTGCTGGGCAATAAGAAGCCAAGCTGCTAATTACAGAAAAATACAATATACTGGCTAGCTCCAGGATAGCCAAGGCCAACAATTATTATTGTCAAGGAGTCTATCTGGAAATGTAGAGTTGGGATACAATGCCACAAGACCCATGATGGAATTACTTTGTTTTTGACAAATGAGGGCAGCTGTTGGGTCTGGATCAGTACTTAATTTGTGCCGTTGCTTTCCGGTGCTTAGCACCGGCACTTAATTATCAGGGCCGGGTCTACACGCATTGCTGCACGTCATTGATTTTGATAGTAGTTTTACCTCACTACTAGACTTGGCAGTGGCACAGAGTGTTACTGTTGAACTTGTGTTCAATAATTTCTCGTCTGCACTCCGCAGTACTGTCTGCTGCTCGTCGTCCGTCTCCCGAGTCCCACTCCCAGCGAAGTCTGTTGCGGGTGCGCCGGCGCAGCTGTGAGCCTGCCCTGCCCTGGCTGATTGGGCTGGATTTTGGTTCTGCGGGGGTTGGGGCTGAGCGGCAGCAGGCAGCGTGCGCAGATTTTTTCAGATTGCACATTCGCTGCATTGCCACACCCCAGCATATCCGCACGGCCGCACCCCACCACAGTCATTGTGGTTCAACGGCCATCGGTTCAACTGAGTGTGAGTGCCAGCCAGCACGACCCGACGACGACGTTGGTGTTGAGGACTGGCAGCAGTAGCCAGTACTGGCAACAGCACCAGGTGAGGCAGGGCCTGACAGGCCTAATCAGTTAATAAAGCAGCAGCCTAAGGCAGTGCACTGCAGTTAGTGTGTGTCCCGGGCCGGCCGCCCGGAACACCACGAACGAGCCAGTAAGTTACTTAACAGTAGTTAAGCAGTACTGAAGAAGTTAACTTAGTTAAGTACAGTACTGGTTAAGTAACTAACTAGTAGCGTAGCCGCCATGCCACCATGATCATGAATATGCGGCCCATGGGGGGCGGTGGCGTGGCCCATGCCAAACCAACGCTGCTTTTTTTTGGGGAGCGTGGTGGCGTGACGGTCGTCAGCAGGTCACGTCACCGTGTGGTAGTAGCATGAATGATGAGATGCACTGGCTGTCCGGAGGCCACCTACTACTAGCCGCCGCCGGCAGTACACAGGCACACTGTACACAGGTCTTTTACTGAAAAGTGTGCTTGAAGTTGAACCCCAGCTTGCAATGCGCCAAGACTGCTGATGCTGCGGATGATGCTCGGGGTCTATACAGGCTGCGAAGATTGGAACAAGAGATCTGAGGGTCATAGGTTTTGGTCCATGCTGAGGGCCTGAGGACTGCAAGACTCCCATCATATTATCTATAGCACTATGGCAGTAGCGGACGCACGAATGGCACCCATGGATTGCTTTTGATTCTACGTAAGGGCAGGCTGATATTACTGTATGCATTGGGCATGCCATCATGATTCTCAATGCAGTGCTATTGATGCAGCGGCAAGAGATTCTCCACTCGATGCTGTGCACCATGGTAGTGCTGATGAGAACCTGTCTGTGTCATTAAGATGCAACCACATGTCTCTTTGGGACTTTTTAGATGTCCTGCTGAAAGTGGGTGCATCTCAGTCCCTCCACATTATTAACGTGCTCCGCGTAAGGAGGCACATGATCTCTCTTCATAATATTGAGATGCTCTGCTAAACAAGGCCATATCTCGGTTCACATTATTACAATGCACTGTTTATCTGTATGTATATTTGTCAATACAGTGTAGATATAGGTAGGTCAGAATTTCCATAGAAAGAGCATTGCTGTTTCTTTAGTAATTCTGGTGGTGCTCGACGAATCTGCATGATGTAAATACTTACCAGCCTGCCCTCGAAGTGTCCTGGAATGCTTAAATAAACTGGTTGCCTTCTTTCCTGTACCAGGCAGTAAGTAATAATGAACGAGCCCAGCATAGTCTTTAAGGCTCTTTAAGCGTGCAGCGTGCCATGGTTTGTGCTTGTAACTTTGTAATGTAATCGTGCCGTGCCTTAATATGTATGAAAGAGATGATGTGCAAAACAACTGACAGGAGTAGTTCAGCCGTCAGCGTCCACCTCGCAGTGTCCTCCATTAATTTAATTCGAACTTCAAAGCAATCTATTACCCGCGCCACCTGAGCATTTGATTAAACAGGCGGCCCCGTGGACTCTTCGTGCCATTAGCTTTCTTCCGTGACTCGTGCAGATTTATTTTTTCCAAGAATTGTTTGCTTTTATTTATGGCGGAGGCCGGCAGAGCTGCAGTATGTGTCTAGTGAGAAAATACCTGGGGCTTAATGAAGTTTATTTATGCCTCTACTTTCTTAACTTCATTATTACTACCAGCCGCAGAAGCATGGTAGCAAGAGGGAGGTGAGGTGAAGAATAACTTAGAAGATGCCGGTAGGGAGGAAAGGGTAGGAAGCAGAGAGAGGCAGAGGTAAAGAGGGGTGAGCCATGAGGTCACATATCAAGAGAACGATGACGGAGCAAGAGATGGGTGAGGGGAGAAGGAAAGATATATAGAAAGACAGTGTGTTGAGGGAGGGATAGGTAGACTAGAGAGAAACTAAAGTAAAGACAATCAGAGTTAGAGGTAAACAGGAGGTGTGGGGGTGAGAGATTTAGAGAGAAAAATAGAAGCAAGTAAGAGAGACAAAAAATACTGGGGACTCCACTACATTATGCTCCCAAACAGGGCGTTACACGTCTGTGATTGTTCAACAACTTTGAGCGATGTTTGTAATTTTTAGGACAACAAGGTTATGGTGAAAATGACCTCTATTTTGCTTCGGAGAAAAAATATTTCTCTAGTGTGGCCTGCAATAAAACTGTAGTCCAAATTATGTATAATACTTTAGGCCTCCGATTCTTACTCCCAAATGTCATTACATTGAAGTTTATATTTCAAATGTGTAAGTTTCATTTGTTAAATAAGTCTGCACAGGTGCTCAAGCCTGAACATAGATGTAAAGTTATCCCTCAATGATATACACACCTAATAGTAGCTACATTTACTTTTGATTTAATCTTTTTCAAAATTTTCGCAGGGCAGGGGAACCTCCTATCAAAACCTTACTATGAGGAAGGCTCCCTTGCTGAAATTCAGATCAGGTGTATAACATACTACTTTTAGCAGTGCCAGTTGAAGATGTGGGTGGCGCTAATAGAGTAAGTGGGTGGAGCCAGTGGAGGAAGTGGGTGGATCCAGAGAAAAGTAGGTGTGGCCTCCGACAAACATTTGAGCACCTGCACTTTCATATTTTACAAATTAAGCACAGGTCCGGATAGGACTGGTGCTGCTCCATGGGAGTGGGCAGTTACTGTCCAGGGAAGGGAAAGATTGTGGGCCTAATTTACTATATTTTGATGTACAGCAGGGCAGCAAGCCTTCCTGCTGTGCTGCTGTGCGTCAAAATAGAAGGGCAGGAATGTGCTGTGTCTATAGGGTACGGCACATTCCTGTCCTCCCCTGTGCCAGCGCACAAACAACAGCCGTGCACCAACGCAAACACTCTTGCGCCATGATGCAAGGGTGCCTGCGATGCAGGGATAACTGTTGTTGTGCAGGAAGGGACACCTTCCTGCAAAAAAACCCAATAATTAATGGCATTTTGCTCCTTTTATGTGTGCTGCAGAATGCAGCACACATAGAAGGAGCAAAAACCAGAAGAAATACAAGTATTTCTCCTCGTTGCACCAGTCCTATGCCTCCCCTGGGGAGGCATTGGATTCTGACGCATTCCCAGGTATACAACACTTTGTAAATCTAGGAATATGCCTGTTCCATGGATGTTGCGTGGGAACACCCATTGCCACTGGCGGCTGCCACCTATGTAAAGTGGTAGGGTGGGTGGGGGAGGTGGGGGGCGGGATGAAACGGGGGGTGTTGGGTTATAAAAATAATATATAAAAAATGTATCTGCCACTATCGCTGATGCTGCCGGCCACCTCGTTGCTCCTCGGAAGTGGATGTGCCTCAAAGCACAGGCTCCCAACCAATCCAGGCTCAGCTCTCATACTATTAGAGCAGCACAAGGATTGGTCTGAGTCGCCTTGTTTGTGGCTCAGACAGTGCCTGGGAGTCTGTGCTTTTTTTCCAACCCAGCTGTGTAACACAGCTGGGTTGGAGAAACATAAGGGCGCATGTGTGTTTGGACGACCTAAGATGGCTGACCAAACAGACATGCACACTTATAAGTGTACACTACTACTCCGCCCTACCATGCACCGCCCTGCCCTATACTTATTACGCGGCTCAATACTGCATTTTTCCACAATGAAAGAAAAAGAAAGCCACCTTCAGTATTCAGAAGTTGCTCCATGTCTTTAATCCCTTTGGCCTCCCATTTGCCACACCTGATCAAACTTCCGAAGGTAAATTTGAGCTGCAATATAACTTCCAAATGAAACACAGATTCTTCTTTAGGCATTGTATCCACAGAAATGGGCCAACAACCAGTTTACTTAGATATTGTTCCTAAATGTATCTTTCTGAAGGATAGGAGCCATGCATGGCATGCACTTTAGTCATCCTCTGACTGAGAAAAAATATTACATTATTTATTTAATGAATTAATAGGTGCTGTCACACTGCAGAAGTGGCAGCCCCTCCAATTTGAGGTAGGGGCCCTAAATGGCCAAACTCTAAATGAAGCCCTTAGTCTCTGGCAGCATGGGATTTTTGAGAACTGTTTGGCAAGTACTCTTCATAAAACACAACTTGCAGACAGAACCTAGAAGTGATTGTTCCTCCAAATGAAATGGGTTAAGCTCATCCTAGTCTCTAAATGAGACCTGGAAATAATTGAATCTATTATCTAAGAGTGATAACTCTAACTCTGCCTCCATACCTCGATATATGTTGACAAGATACACGGTCAGTCCCTTTAAAATTAATTCAGAGATAGGAAAAGAAGATTATTGATACGGAGGTCCACTTGTAATTGAGGAATGTTAGACCTGTCAAGCTTAGGGTGGTCTTTCCTCAAACATTTTGGCTTCACCCTTCCTTTTTTTGCTAATCTCATTTTTGTTGGTTTTAGGAGTCTGTGTACTTTACTACTGCTAACCAGTGCTAAAGTCCCTGTGCTTTCTCCCCTAGTCATGGTAGAATTGGCTTATAGCAATTGGTAGATTTAATATACTTGTAAGTCCCTAGTAAAGTGATGCCCCGTGGTTCGAGGAGGGAGGCTGCATGTCCCCTCCTATTTAAAAAAAAACCAAGAGCCGGGGAATGGGGTCCCAGGGGCCCGAAGACCAACCTTGCACATGGGGTTGTCAGCCCGCAGGAGTTTGGGAAAAGGGTCTGGCTGCAGTTTGGCTTTACGTATGGTAATAAAATATTACTTAAAAAATATATATTACTTAAAAAACCTAGAAAGTCACAGAAAAGTAATGTTATAATTAGGTGAGAATGTCAGTGTCAACGCAACGTTTTAAAAGACTTGTGCCCTAAGGTAACTATAACTCACACCCTTGCCATGCACTGCTAATTACTCCACATATTTCACCAGTCTAGATCTTTTATGACATCATTGATAATATCACTGCAACATTTGCAAAGAAATTATTAATGAGAAACCTGTGCATGGCAGAGGAGTGACTCATAGTTACTTTAGGGCACAAGTTATAGCTACTTGAGATAACTATAACTGGTGAATTTGATGTTGTCACTGAAATTCTCACCTAACTATAATGCTACTTTAACCTCTGTTTTTTTCAGTGGAGAAAATATATATATAAATATATAGTGTAATATAGGTAGTTATAGTTAGGACCCTGTTTCTATAGAAAAAACGTTTTTTGACTTGCCTATATCTTTGGCACTGTTTGACGAATATTCACAAACTTTTAAAAAAAAAAGTGTCATAGTGAGTTTTGTTGTGCATGGAAAGGTTTGGGTGATCCATCAAGCGGGGGCTTAGAAAAAGGGACAGTTAAAAAAATACGATTTTCCATGTTAATTCCCTTAGGAGGTTTGAGCACGACTACAGCCTGAACCGCTGGATGTAATCACATTAAATTTGCCAGGAAAGTAGGTTTATATTCGCAGATCATGCTTTCAATATCCAGTGTAAATCTGTTCAGTAGTTGTTGAGAAATTTAAGGGAAAGCAAATAAGGATATCTGGGCAGAACCTAAGCAGAGATCTCATGGTGAGATCTGATTGGCTGCCAACACTTCAACCAGAAACTGTTGGCAGCCATCTTGGGACTCGGCTACAGGAGAGTTCCACAAAAAACCTTAAAAAAAAGAAAACGGGGCAGGGTAGTCATACCCTGACCCCCTAGGTGTGGTGGTGGAGTCCCCCTGTGACCCCGACAGGGCCAAAAATCTTTTTAAAAAAGTTTTTGCTGCAAAATTGCAACGGAGTCAAGCCATGAATCTGCAGCAAAGTTTTTTTTAAAAACTAGACACGGGCTCCAGTGTTTGTTTTGAATACAGCCCCCTGGTGGGCCAGGTCCCCGGCATTATTTAAAAAAAGGAGGGGGCCCGTCCTAAGGCTCATTGAGCCCTAGGGACCACCACCTCCCCGGGGCTTTACTGATAAAAAAGGAGGGGAAGAATTGGGCCCCCTCCATAGGCTCTATAAGCCCCAGGGACCACCACCTCCGCTGGGGTAAAGAAAGATTAATGGGGGCCCCTTCAAGTCCCTGGGACCACCACCTCCACAGGGCTAAATAACACCTAATGGGTGGGCCCTGGTGACCACCACCCACCTCCCCGGCCCAATTTTTTTTTCAAATGGTTGCGGGCCCCCCTCTTGGGCCTTAAACGTCCCCAGGGACCACCACCTCCCCAGGGCCAGCCATGTAGATCAAAAGAGGGGGACTGGGCAGCCCCATTCCTGGAGCCAATAATGGCCCTTGGGACTGCGATCCCCGAGGGTTGGCTCTTGCTATGTCCGTGGGTGCCTACCCCCGGTATATAGCTGTTTGCTCTGATTTGGCGGGAGCTTTGACAGCTCCCGCCAAGTAAGAGCAAACACTAAGGGGGTCATTAGCATGGCGGGCGGACTTTGTCCGCCCGCCATACCCCCGGGAAATGGGACCGCCTGCAATGCATGCGGCGGTCCCGCACATGCCATTAGGATGCACCCGCCACACTGGCGGGCGCATCCCGCATTCCTGACATTGCGGCGGGCGGTGCTGAAAGCACCGCACGCCACAATGCCAAAAATGCAAGTTGTGCTTTTCAATGCACAACGTGACAGGCACCGCGCGGTGCCTGCCACGTTGTACATTGAAATGCAGGGGGATACCATAGGTACCCCCCATGTGCACCCCCCAACCCCCAACACTCCGGGGACCTGCAACGGGCCCCCAATAGCAATTACCGTATGCCTTTCCATGGCGGCAACACCACCATGGAAAGGCACACCTCCGCCAGCATCATAATATGGATGGCAGTGTCTTGCAGACACCGCCACCATATAATGCCCCTTTTCCGCCGATCGACGAGTATTGAGGCTCCCCCATGGTCTAGGGGGGTAAAGACAGAAATGAGCAGAAAGAAGCAGAATAAAGGTCAGAAACGAGCAGAAAGAGACAGAATAAAGGTCAGCAATGAGCAGAAAGAGGCAAAATAAAGATGGGAAATGAGCAGAAAGAGTCAATATAAAGGTGAGAAACCTGCAGAAAGATGCAGAATAGAGGTCAGCAATGAGCAGTAAGAGGCAGAATGAAGGTCAGAAACGAGCAGGAAGAGAAAAAATAGAGATCAGAAACAAGCAGAAAGAGGCAAAATAAAGGACAGGACTGAGTAGAAAGAAGCAAAATAAAGGTTAGAAATGAGCAGAAAGAGGCAAGATAAAGGTCAGAAATGAGCAGAAAGAGGAAAATTAAATGTCAGAAACAAGCAGAAAGAGCTGAAATACAGGTTAGAAATGAGTAGAAAGAGGAAAAATAAAGGTCAGCAACAAGCAGAGAGAGGCAAAATAAAGGTCAGAAGTGAGCAGAAAAAGGCATAAAACTGGGGTGGGTGGTAAACTCCGCTCTGCCGGCACTGTTTGCAGAGTTTTGCTAATCCGCGCTCCGCTTGGAACGCGTAGTTCAGCAAATCTTCGCCAAGCACCAGCGGAGCAGAGTTTACCGGTGCACTCACCCCTAGACTTCATCCCACAACCAGTAGTGTGCCAGGAGGTGCTTTTGCAGAGTGGTCGAGAAAGGGGGCGGGCCTCCAATGAGGTCTCAGCAATCTCACTGTGGAGGACTTATTTATGGTAACAATAGGTGTTCTTGGCCCCCAACGACCCTCAGCCACCAAGGGGACTTCATCCCCCACCCAGTAGTGCATCAAGAGGACCCTTTGCAGAGTGGTTGAGAAAGGGAGAGGGGCTTCCGGTGAGGTCTCAGCAATCCCGCTGTGGAGGACTTATTTGCGGCACCAATAGGGGTTCTTTGCCCCCAACGACCCTCAGCAGCCAATGGGAGTTGATCCCCCAACCAGTAGTGTGCCTGGAGGTGCATTTGCAGAGTGATTGAGAAAGTGGACGGGGCCTCTGATGAGGTCTTAGCAATCCTGCTGCAGGGGACTTTCTTGTGGCAACAATAGGGGTTCTTGGCCCCCGATGACCCTCAGCAGCCAAGCGGATTTCATCCTCCAACAAGTCGTGCTCCATGAGGCGTGTTCGCAGAGTGGTTGAGAAAAGGGGCAAGGCCTCTGATGAGGTTTCATCAGTGCCAGTGTGGGGGACTTACTTGTGGCAACAACAGGGGTTCTTGGCCCCCACCGACCCTCAGCAGCCAAGGGGTCTTCATCCCCCAACCAGTAGTGCCTCAGGAGGCCCCTTTGCAGAGTGGTTGAGAAAGGGGGTGGGGCCTCTGATGAGGTCCTGCTGTTGGGGCCTTACTTGTGGTAACAATAGGGGTTCTTGGTCCCAATGACCCTCAGCAGCCAAGGGGAGTACATCCCTCAACCAGTAGGGTGCCAGGATGCGTGTTTGCAGAGTGGTTGAGATAGGGGCGGGCCTCTGATGACATCTCAGCAATCCTGCTGTGGGTGACTTACGTGTGGCAGCAATAGGGGTTCTTGGCCCAAAACGATCCTCAGCAGAGAAAGGGACTTCATCCCCCAACCAGTAGTGCGCCAGGAGGCATGTTTGCAGAGTGGTTAAGAAAGGGGGTTGGCCTCTGACAAGGTTTCAGCAATGCAGCTGTGGGGACTTACTTGTGGCAACAATAGGGGTTCTTGGCCCCCAACGACCCTCAGCAGCCAATGGGATTTCATCCCCTAACCAGTAGTGTGCAAGGACGCCCCTTTGCAGAGTGGTTGAGAAAGGGGTTGGGGCCTCAGACGAGGTTTCAGCAATCCCACTGCAGGGGACTTACTAGTGCAACAACAGGGGTTCTTGGCACCCAACGACCCTCAGCAGCCAATGGGATTTTATCCCCTAACCAGTAGTGTGCAAGGACGCCCCTTTGCAGAGTGGTTGAGAAAGGGGTTGGGGCCTCAGACGAGGTTTCAGCAATCCCACTGCAGGGGACTTACTTGTGCAACAACAGGGGTTCTTGGCACCCAAAGACCCTCAGCAGCCAAGGGGACTTCATCCCCGAACCTGTAGTGTGCAAGGACACCCGTTTGCAGAGTGGTTGAGAAAGGGGTTGGGGCCTCAGACGAGGTTTCAGCAATCCCACTGCAGGGGACTTACTTGTGCAACAACAGGGGTTCTTGGCACCCAAAGACCCTCAGCAGCCAAGGGGACTTCATCCCCGAACCTGTAGTGCCCCAGGAGGCCCCTTTGTAGAGTTGTTGAGAAAGGGGGCGGGGCCTCCAATGAGGTCTCAGCAATCCCGCTGTGGAGGACTTACTTGTGGCAACAATAGGGGTTCCTGGCCCCCACCGACCCTCAGCAGCCAAGGGGAGTTCATCCCCAACCAGTAGTACACCAGGAGGATTGTTTACAGAGTGGTTAATAAAGGGGGTGGGACATCCGATGAGGTCTCAGCAATCCTGCTGTGTGGGATTAAGTGGTGGCAACAATAGGAATTCTTGGTTCCCAATGACCCTCAACAGCCAAGGGGACTCCATCCCCTAACCAGTAGTGCGCAAGGATGACAATTTGCAGAGTGGTTGAAAAATGGGTTGGGGCCTCCGACAAGGTCTCAGCAAACCAGCTGTGGGGCACTTACTTCTGGCAACAATAGGGGTTCTTGGCTCCCGACGACCCTCAGCAGCCAATGGGACTTCATCCCCTAACCATTAGTGCGCAAGGAGGCCCCTTTGCAGAGTGGTTGAGAAAGGGGGTGGGGCCTCAGACAATGTCTCAGCAATCCTGCTGTGGGGGGCTTACTTGTGGCAACAGTAGGGGTTCTTGGCCTCCAACGACCCTCAGCAGCCAAGGGGAGTTCATCCCTCAATCAGTAGTGTGCCAGGAGGCCCCTTTTGCAGAGTGGTTGAGAAAGGGGGTGGGGCCTCCGACAAGGTCTCAGCAATACAGCTGTGGGGCACTTACTTCTGGCAACAATAGGGGTTCTTGGCTCCCGACAACCCTCAGCAGCCAATGGGACTTCATCCCCTAACCATTAATGCGCCAGGAGGTCCCTTTGGAGAGTGGTTGAGAAAGGGGGCGGGGGCTCAGACGAGGTCTCAGCAATCCCACTGTGGGGAACTTACTTGTGGCAACAATAGGGGTTCTTGGCCAGCAACAACCCTCAGCAGCCAAGGGGAATTCATCCCCCAACCAGTAGTGAATGATATGGTAAAGTGTTTGTTAAATGCATAAAAACATGAAAAGTTGTAAAATCAAAATCAGATTTACTTAATTAAATTACTTAATCTCATGAACAAATGTCTATTTACAATTGCAGACTTGGTACATAACAGTTTATTCATTCTTATAGTGCCCAACCCAGCTGATTAAAGGGAACAACCCCCTTGTACATAACTTTTAGAAATATGGCATTTTACTGCTCTTAGCCCTGTGTGCCTGCAGCCTGTCTCTGATCAGTCTGCAGAGGGTGACCACTGGACTTTGTGTATTCCCTCTAGACAGCCACACACAAAGAGAACTTTGTTGTGACTTGATGGGTCTTCTTGGGAGGATGGGAGGGAGGAGCTGGGCACAGCCTCCCACTTACAGCTGAATAGGCTGTGTCCTGTTCAAACACAAAGAGCTGCATACTGCCTGTAGTGAGTCTGGAGCCAGGGCAGGAAGGGAGGACCTCTATGTACTTCAAAGACTTCTTTGAAGTCTCCCCCACTTCAAAGGAACAACTGGGTATAAGAACTGGACTTCAACCCCTACCACTTCAGTGCACTTCTGGCCCTGAGGATACCCTGCCAAGAAGAACTGCTGTGCTGAAAGGCTGCCACTCTGCTAGACAGCTGCCCTCTCTGCATGGGTGAGAAGGGCTTGACCTGCCTCTCTTGTCCCCAGAACTCAGAGTGACTCCAAGGGCTTACTGACTTGCCTCTTAATCTCATGTCTGAGGGACATAGCAGACTTCCAACCACCATGCTCTTATACTTGGACCATTGGTAGTGGGTCTAAGGTGTTTATTTCATCAGAACTGACATATCCTCTGCCACGAGAATAGAATTGCTGCATCGCAACTGTTGCGTGAGCAGAACCAGCACATCGCCTTCGAAACTAGCGCTCCCTCTCAGAACAGACATATCCTCTGCCAGAGCAGAGTCGAAGCATCCCCTATGGAACCAGTGCATCACCTACGGAACTAATGCATCACTGCTGTTGCGTGGAGAAACACAATACATCTCTGCTGTTGCATGGAGAAAATCGCTGCATTGCCATTGCAGTGTGGACCATTGACGATGCATCGCCTCATCTGCACCCTACATCTCGTCATCGAAGCATCAAAGTTCTTATGCAGCGGGCCACACCACTCCATCACGATTGGCCTGAACTTTTGAATTGCCCAGTCCAGCGCAACCAGGTGTCCCGAATAGGTCCCTTTTGCTTCTAAAGCACTAGTTTCACATTTATTCTATAAGAATTTATATCTCAAATTCTACTTATTAGATTTTTGTTACTTTGGTCTTGTTTTATTTATAAAATAGAGTTTTATTTTTCTAACCTGTTGTTGAGTCTTTTTTGTGGTGTTTTCACTGTGTTACAGTTTGAATTGTTGAACAAATACTTTACACATTGCCTCTTAATTAAGCATGACTGCTCTATTCTAAGCTACCAGAGGGTGAGCACAGGTTAATTTAGGTTGTGTTTGTGACTTACCCTGACTAGGATTGTGGCTCCTGCTTGGACAGGGTGCATATATCTGCCAACCAGAAACCCAATTTGTAACAACTGTTTTCTTTGAATTCTTAACATCAATGTTACTAGGGCATGAAATTGAGATGCAGCTCAAGTATCAACAGGGAAGTGTTTTGGTAATGGAGTGTCTGCATGCCTAGAGGCCCTAACGTGTCTGAGTACAGATTGCTGTATAAATCTAAAGGTAGCAATTTGCTTGGTGGATTCAGTGACAACAATAGGTGTAAGCGGGCAGGGAAACAGATAAAAGGATTGCTCTCACAGATAGGGAGCTGCATGTTTAGCAGCTTCCTGTCTGTGAAAACAATGCCGGCTCCCACAGGAAGCGCGGAGCCAGATGGGACCATTGGAGTATTGAGGCTCCACAAAAACACACAGTCACTGGATGATGTCATCAGTGATGTCATCAGTGATGTCATTTGAGATGTCATCAGTGATGTCATCAGTGATGTCATCAGTGATGTCACTGACCATGTCATGAGTGATGTAATATGTGACGTCATCAGCAGTGCATTGCGGGGCGCGAGTTATAGTTAGCTGAACTAACTATAACGGGGGAATTTCTATGGTTTTGTACGAGTGAAATGTCCAACTAACTATAACTGTCCCTAAAACCTATGGTTTTTTCAGTGAATTTCAAAGGTTTTTTAAATGCTAATTTCTAACTATAACGTGTCTGAAACCTATGGTTTTTTCAGTGAATTTCAAAGGTTTTTTAAATGCTAATTTCTAACTATAACGTGCCTGAAACCTATGATTTTTTAAGTGAATTTCAAAGGTTTTTCAAATGCTAGTTTCTAACTATGCCTACAGAGGTAGGACATGTGAAGAAAGAAGAAAAAACGCACAGAAAGAAGCAAAAGATGTGCAGAAAGAACCAACAGAGGAGCAGAAAGAGGCCTTGTTGCAAAATCATCCTGTGCCCACAACTTTTTCAAACGGGTACTGGTGGTAACTGACTCTGACTAACCAGAGCCAGTGCTATGCTAAAAGACACTTAGAATACAGTGAAAACACCTACATACACTAGGGAACACTATGCGTTGGGGTACCCCTGTGATTAGCATGACCTCCTCTGCAAGTCCCTAGTACATAATAGGGCAGGGGGATTAAAACTAACTCTTAAAACGCGCTACAGGGCGCGTTTGCACAGTGGTGAAGGGAGGGGGGGCCTGAGGTGACATGTGTGCAAACGCGCCCCGTGGCACGTTTTAAGTTGCGGGATTAAGTCCCCTTGAATCCTGAGGGTCCCTGGGGCCCAACTAGCCCCCCAGGTACCTACAGTTAGGACCACAGAGCTGAGTTGCAGAGAGGCGTTCCGAGGCCACGCACCTTTTTTCACCTCTCTGCAACGCAACTCTGTTGTGCTTACTGAAGGTACCTGGTGGGCTAGTTGGCCCCCAGGGTCCCTCAGGATTCAAAGGGAATTAATTCCCCAACTTAAAACGCACCACAGGGCGTGTTTGCACACATGTCACCTGAGGCCCCGCCCCCTCCCTTCACCACTGTGCAAACGCGCCCCGTGGAGCGTTTTAAGTTGGGGGATTAGGTCACCTTGAATCCTGAGGGTCCCTGGGGCCCAACTAGCCCACCAGGTACTTCCAGTAAGCACCACAGGCCTGCGTTGCAACACCTGTAACAAATTGTGCAGTTGTGTTTAGGTAGTGAAGAGGGTCGTGCTGGGGGTAGTGTTTTAGGGTTTAGGGTAGTACAGTGGTGTTTGTGTAATGTAGGGGGTCATGCTGGGGGTAGATGTAGGGTTTAGGGTAGTGCAGTGGTGTTTGGGTAGTGTAGGGACTCGTGCTGGGGGAGTGTTTTAGGGTTTAGGGTAGTGCAGTGGTGTTTGGGTAGTGTAGGGGGTCATGCTGGGGGTAGTGTTTTGGGGTTAGGGTAGTGCAGTGGTGTTTGGGTAGTGTAGGGGGTCGTGCTGGGGGTAGTGATTTAGGGTAGTGCAGTGGTGTTTGGGTAGTGTAGGGGGTACTGCTGGGGGTAGTGTTTTAGGGTTTAGGGTAGTGCAATGGTGTTTGGGTAGTGTAGGGGGACTGCTGGGGGTAGTGTTTTAGGGTTTAGGGTAGTGCAGTGGTGTTCGGGTAGTGTAGGGTGTCGTGCTGGGGGAAGTGTTTTAGGGTTTTGGGTAGTGCAGTGGTCTTTGGGTAGTGTAGGGGGTCGTGCGGGGGTAGTGTTTTAGGGATTAGGGTAGTGCATTGGTGTTTGGGTAGTGTAGGGGGTTGTGCTGGGGGAGTGTTTTAGGGTTTAGGGCAGAGCAGTGGTGTTCGGGTAGTGTAGGGGGTCGTGCTGGGGGAGTGTTTTAGGGTTTAGGGCAGTGCAGTGGTGTTCGGGTAGTGTAGGGGGTCGTGCTGGGGGAGTGTTTGAGGGTTTAGGGCAGTGCAGTCGTGTTTGGGTAGTGTAGGGGTTGTGCTGGGGGGAGTATTTTAGGGTTTAGGGTAGTGCAGTGGTGTTCGGGTAGTGTAGGGGGTCGTGCTGGGGGTAGTGTTCTAGGATTTAGGGCAGTGCAGTGGTGTTCGGGCAGTGTAGGGGGTCATGCTGGGGGTGGTGTTTTAGGGTTTAGGGCAGAGCAGTGGTGTTCGGGCAGTGTAGGGGGTCGTGCTGGGGGTGGTGTTTCAGGGTTTAGGGCAGTGCAGTGGTGTTCGGGCAGTGTAGGGGGTCGTGCAGGGGGTGGTGTTTCAGGGTTTAGGGCAGTGGTGTTCGGGCAGTGTAGGGGCGGTGCAGGGGGTGGTGTTTCAGGGTTTAGTGCAGTGCAGTGGTGTTCGGGCAGTGTAGGGTGTCGTGCAGGGGGTGGTGTTTCAGGGTTTAGGGCAGTGCAGTGGTGTTCGGGCAGTGTAGGGGGTCGTGCAGGGGGTGGTGTTTCAGGGTTTAGGACAGTGCAGTGGTGTTCGGGCAGTGTAGGGGTCGTGCTGGGGCTGGTGTTTCAGGGTTTAGGGCAGTGCAGTGGTGTTCGGGCAGTGTAGGGGGTCGTGCAGGGGCTGGTGTTTCAGGGTTTAGGGCAGTGCAGTGGTGTTCAGGCAGTGTAGGGGGTCTTGCTGGGGCTGGTGTTTCAGAGTCTAGGGCAGTGCAGTGGTGTTCGGGCAGTGTAGGGGGTCTTGCTGGGGCTGGTGTTTCAGGGTTTAGGGCAGTGCAGTGGTGTTCAGGCAGTGTAGGGGGTCGTGCTGGGGGTGGTGTTTCAGGGTTTAGGGCAGAGCAATGGTGTTCAGGCAGTGTAGGGGGTTGTGCTGGAGGTGGTGTTTCAGGGTTTAGGGCAGTGCAGTGGTGTTCGGGCAGTGTAGGGGTCTTGCTGGGGGTGGTGTTTCAGGGTTTAGGGCAGTGGTGTTCAGGCAGTGTAGGGGGTCTTGCTGGGGGTGATGTTTCAGGGTTTAGGGCAGTGCAGTGGTGTTCGGGCAGTGTAGGGGGTCATGCTGGGGGTGGTGTTTCAGGGTTTAGGGCAGTGCAGTTGTGTTCTGGCAGTGTAGGGGGTCGTGCAGGGGGTGGTGTTTCAGGGTTTAGGGCAGTGCAGTGGTGTTTGGGCAGTGTAGGGGGTCGTGCTGGGGGTGGTGTTTCAGGGTTTAGGGCAGTGCAGTGGTGTTTGGGCAGTGTAGGGTGTCGTGCTGAGGGGTGGTGTTTCAGGGTTTAGGGCAGTGCAGTGGTGTTCGGGCAGTGTAGGGGGTCATGCAGGGGGTGGTGTTTCAGGGTTTAGGGCAGTGCAGTCATGTTTGGGCAGTGTAGGGTGTTGTGCGGGGGGTGGTGTTTCAGGGTTTAGGGCAGTGCAGTGGTGTTTGGCCAGTGTAGGTGGTCTTGCTGGGGGTGGTGTTTTAGGGTTTAGGGTAGTGCAGTGGTGCTTGTGTAGTGTAGGGGGTCGTGCTGGGGGTAGTGTTTTAGGGTTTAGGGTAGTGCAGTGGTGTTTGTGTAGTGTAGGGGGTCATGTTTTAGGGTAGTGCAGTGGTGTTTGGGTAGTGTAGGGGTCATGCTGGGGGTAGTGTTTTAGGATTTAGGTTAGTGCAGTGGTGTTTGTGTAGTGTAGGGGGTCATGCTGGGGGTAGTGTTTTAGGGTTTAGGGTAGTGCAGTGGTGCTTGTGTAGTGTAGGGGGTCGTGCTGGGGTAGTGTTTTAGGGTTTAGGGTAGTGCAGTGGTGTTTGTGTAGTGTAGGGGGTCATGTTTTAGGGTAGTGCAGTGGTGTTTGGGTAGTGTAGGGGGTCGTGCTGGGGGTAGTGTTTTAGGATTTAGGTTAGTGCAGTGGTGTTTGTGTAGTGTAGGGGGGTCGTGCTGGGGGTAGTGTTTTAGGGTTTAGGGTAGTGCAGTGGTGTTTGTGTGGTGTAGAGGGTCATGCTGGGGGTAGTGTTTTAGGGTTTAGGATAGTGCAGTGGTGCTTGTGTAGTGTAGGGGGTCGTGCTGGGGGTAGTGTTTTAGGGTTCCGGGTAGTGCAATGGTGTTTTTGTAGTGTAGGGGGTCATGTTTTAAGATGCAACGCTCCAATACCTGACCAGTCTGCACTACATAAAACTGCAAAAAACTAAAAATAAAAAGTGTTTTTCACACTTTTGTCATTGGGCTATATGTGGGCTACATCTGGGTAATATTTGTGCTACATTTGGGCTCTTTTTTCACTGGTGGCCATCTTGGAAGACTTCTTTGTTATGAAGTTTCCTAATTTCCTCATTTACTGCAGTCTCCTCAGTAGGAAATGCTTTCAGTTTTTTACTCTGATTCCATCAAGAAGGCATTCAGATGTGTCTCACATTTGTCATAAATTCAGAATGTTAGCACTCTAGTTGCTCATTAGATCACTGTAGTAAAGCTACTGCTCACCAGGGAGTTAACTGGAAGTCTGCTGCTGGTATTGAAAGTGATTGTTTCAGTCTGCATGTCAGAATTTTCTAATGAAATAGAAGAGGATTTGAGATCTCACTTAAAACATGCCCTAATTTTTCTTTCTGCAGCACTAACCATAATTTCTATTTCAAAAAGAACCCCCTCATTTTGTTCCCTTTTAAATTAAATGTTTTAAGTGTTACTGGTTTATTCCAATTAAGATGGCTTCAGGTGTGCCATACTTTTGTCATAAGTAAGGCTGTTAGCGCTCTAGTTGTTCTTTAGAACACTCTGGGAATCTGCAGTAGAACACAAAGGCATCAACTGGCAGGCTGCTCCTGTTGAAATATAACAGGAAGAGATTTGAAATCACACTTGAAACATGTCCTAATTTTTCTTTCTACAGCACTAACCATAATTTCTATGACAAAATGAACCCCATCATTTTGTTCCTTTTTAAATTAAATGTTTTAAGTGTTACCAGTTTATTCCAATCAAGATGGCTTCAGGTGTGCCATACTTTTGTCATAAGTAAGGCTGTTAGCACTCTAGTTGTTCTTTAGAACACTCTGGGAAGCTGCAGTAGAACACAAAGGAATCAACTGACAGTCTCTGCCATTGTTGCATGTACATGTTTTACTGAGAATGTCAGACTTCATTCTCACATGATTGAGAAAGATAATGTGAATTTACAGAAAATATGCTCTCATTTTAGCTTCTGGAGCACCTTCCAAAACTGTATGGGACAAGCATGTGAAAATAGTTTTCTCTCAAACATGATTCATGATATCCCAGCAGAAGGTTTTTCACAGGGTAAAATCACCTTAGAACACACCACAATTCCTGAAATTAGTATGGTACCATCAACAAATGAATTCTAATGTAACTAAAGTCTGTTATCACCCTTTATAGTTCTCCTTTTGGTAACCCTCAAAATCTTCGATTCACTACAATGCATTTCAATGGGGTACTATCATTTATATTGGTCCCAAGATGGCTGCCAGCAATTCCAGGATGAAGTGCTGACAGCCAATCAGATCTCACAATGACATGTGTGGTTAGGCTCCGCCCAGATATATATGTGTTTTTACTTTTGATTTTCTCAGCAACTACTGAACGGATTTACACCATTTAACAAAAGGGTTCTTTCTGAACCAAGAACTACCTCTTTGCCAAATTTGGTGTAATTCCGTTCAGCAGTTCGGGCTGTAGCCTTGCATAAAGTTTCCTATGGGAAATTGATTTGTTGACTCTTATTTTTTAATTTCTCCACAACTACTGAACGGATTTACACCATTTAACAAAAGGGTTCTTTCGGAACCAAGAACTACCTCCTTGCCAAATTTTGTGTAATTCCGTTCAGCAGTTCGGGCTGTAGCCGTGGCTAAAGTTTCCTATGGGAAAATGAATGGGGAAAACACGTTTTGGGACCCCCTTTTTCTCTGGCCCCCGCTTGACGAATCACCCCGAAACTTTCAGGGTAGGAGCGGACCGGAGCGGGCCATAAAGTTTGAAAAGTTCGCGAAGATTCGTCAACCGACGCAAGAGTTATTTCAAATAGAATGTTGCGGATTTCCTATGGAAAATAGGTCCTAACTATAACTATCTACTGGCGACCGCCAGTAGATAATATATACTACCTACCGGCGGTCGCCAGTAGGTAGTTTTAGTTAGGACCTTGTTTCTATTCAAAAAGCGTTTTCTTTTGCCAATATCTTTGGTGCAGTTTGACGAATCTTCGCGAAATTTTCTAAACTAATGGGGCGCTCCGGTCAGCTTCTGCCTTGAAAGTTTTGGGGTGATTCATCAAGCGGGGGCCGAGAAAAAAGGGGGGTCCCAAAAAGCATTTTCCCCATGTTAATTTCCATAGGAAAAATTGGAACAGGCTACAGCCCGAACTGCGGAACGGAATTACACCAAATTTGGCAAAAAGGTAGCTCTTGGTTCAGAAAGCGACCTTTTTTTTAAATGGTGTAAATCTGTTCAGTAGTTCCTGAGAAATTAAAAAAAGAAAAATAGCGATATCTGAGCACCGAGGAGGAGTCGTGAACCCTCCTGGGCACAAGCTTCACTCTGATTGGCTGCCAACTCCAAACCAGGAAGTGTAGGCAGCCATCTTGTGACTCGGTAACGGAGTCACAAGAAATCAGTGAAAAAAAGGTTACAAAACAAGAAAAGGGGGCAGGGTAGAAACACCCTGACCCCCTAGGCCTGCTCAGGGGGTTCCACATGGACCCCCAGGCCCAAAAAAAACATAAAAAAGAATTTGCGCTGGGTGCACGAATCCTGCCGAGAAAATATTTAAAAAACGAAGCGCGGTCTCCCGCGCTATGTTATCTGTAAACCCCCGGGTGGGCCAGGTTCTGGGGGCAATGCCAAATTACATAGCGGGGGCCTGCCACCTCCCCGGGGCTATACTAATTATTTGCGGGGGCAAACGGCCCCCCCGCAGCCCCAGGGACTGCCAACTCCCCGGGGCTTGTTTTAAAAAGATGCGGGAAGCCTCTCAGGCCCCCCCTAGTCCCAGGGACCGACACCTCCCCGGGGCTTTATTTAAATAGGCGTGGGGGGCACGCGGCCCCCCACTGCCCTAGGGACCACCACCTCCCCAGGGCTAATATTTGGATAAAAAATGTGTGGGGGGGCCTCATGGACCCCCCCAAGCCCCGGGGACCGCCACCTCCCCAGGGCTTTCTGCAATTATTTGCAGGGTCCTCGCGGGCCCCCCCAAGCCCCGGGTACCACCACCTCCCTGGGGCTTTAGAAACATTGGGAGGGGGGCCGCGCAGCCCCCCTCCTGGAGCCCTTGATGGCCCTGGGGACCGCCACCCCCCAGGGCCGGCTCCTGCTATGTCCCGGGGTGCCCACCCCCGGGACATTGCTGTTTGCTATGGCAGGGCGGGAGCACAGCTCCCACCCTGCCATAGCAAACTCTGCTTTGGTTCATTGAAGCGAGAGCAGGAAAACCTGCTCTCACTTCAATGAAGCAAAGCAAGATTGCTTTCGAGCAAGGGGAGCTGCATGTCAGCAGCTTCCCTTGCTCAAAAGCAATGTCGGCTCCCGCAGGAGGCGGGGAGCCGGCTGGACCGTGGGGGCATTGGGGCTCCCCTCACGGTCCCCAACGGTGAGGCCAGGACCCGGGGGATGGGGTCCCCGGGGCCAAAAGTGGCCAAGGAGGGGGGCCATGTGGCCCCCCTCCCCGGAAATAAAAAAAAATAATTAAAAAAATGCAGGCCGGCCCTGGGGGATGGGGTCCCCAGGGCCAATAGTGGCCTAGGAAAGGTGGGCCACATGGCCCCCCTTCCTAATTATAAATTTAAAAAAGAAGGCCATGCCCCGGGGGATGGGGTCCCCGGGGCCGAAATTGGCCTCGGGAGGATGGCCGCGCGGCCCATTTCCGTTTTTTTTAATTTTTTTTAAAAGGGTTCAGGCCCTGGGGGCTGGGGTCCCCGGGGCCCCAAAAATAGTGAAAGAAGGGGGCCACACAGCCCCCTTCTACAAAATAAATTAATTAAAAAAGCCGGCATCACGCCGGAGGCCCCGCCCCCTCCCTCCACAACTCTGCAAAAGCACCCCCTGGTGCGTTATAAGTTGGGAAATTAAGTCCCCATGAATACTGAGGGTCCCTGGGGACCAACTAGCCCACCAGGCACATCCAGTAAGCGCCACATAGCTGGTTTCCAGAGAGGTGGTCCGAGGCCACGCCCCTTTTTACACCGCTCTGCAAACGTTCCTCTTGGCACACTGCTGGTGGGGTGATGAGGTCCTCTTGTGTCCTGAGGACCTCAGGACACAAGTGGACTTCATCCCCCGAGCAGCAGTGCACCAGGAGCTGCGTTTGCAGAGTGGTGTAAAAAAGGGGTGTGGTCTCGGACCACCTCTCTGCAAACCAGCTATGTGGCGCTTACTGGAGGTGCCTGGTGGGCTAGTTGGCCCCCAGGGACCCTCAGTATTCATGGGGACTTAATTTCCCAACTTACAACGCACCAGGGGGCATGTTTGCAGAGTGGTGGGGAAAGGGGGCGTGGCCTTTGTCCAGCTCTCAGCAATCCCACTGTGTGGGGCTTACTGGAGGTAAGAGGTAGGCTAGTTGGCCGCTAAAGGACCCCCAGCAGCGAAGGGGACTTCAATCACCATCCAAGAGCGTGCCAGGGAGCGTGTTTGCAGAGTGGTGGGCAAAGGGGGCGTGGCCTCCTATGAGAACTTAGCAATCCTGCTGTGTGGGACTTACTGGAGGTAATAGGAGGGGTAGTTGGCCCCCAAGGTTGTCCTTGGGGGCCAACTACCCCTCTTGTTACATCCAGTAAGTCCCACACAGTGGGATTGCTAAGACGTCTTCGGAGGACATGCCCTCCTTTCTCCACCACTCTGCAAACATGCCTCCTGGCAGACTACGGGATGGGGGATGAAGTCCAATTTACTCCTGAGGGACTTTGGGTGCCAATAAGCCCTCCTAGTACCTCCTCTAAGTCCTATGCAGTGGAATTCCTGAGCGCTGGTTAGAGGCCCAGCACCCTTTCTCCACCACTCTGCAAACGTGACTACTACTTAAAGAAGCATCTTTCTGCACCTCTGACTTAGAGGTAGTTTTAATCCCCCTGCCCTATTATGTACTAGGGCCTTACAGACGAGGTCATGCCAATCATAGGGGTACCCCAATGCATATTGTTCCCTAGTGTATGTAAGTGTTTTCACTGTATTCTAAGTGTATTTTAGCATTGCACTGGCTCTAGGCCTGGTTAGTCAGAGTCAGTTACCACCAGTACCCGTCAGCAACAAGTTGGGGGCACAGGATGACTTTGCAACAAGGCCTCTTTCTGCTCCTCTGTTGGTTCTTTGCGCACATCTCTTGCTTCTTTCTGCACCTTTCTTTGTCTTTCTGGACTTCTGTTGCCTCTTTCTGAATTTCTCTTGCTTCTTTCTGTGCCTTTCTTCGTCTTTGTGGACTTCTGTTGCCTCTTTCTGCATTTCTCTTGTTTCTTTCTGTGCCTTTCTTTCTCTTTCTGCACATGTCCTACCTCTGTAGACATAGTTAGAAATTAAAATTTAAAAAACATTTGAAATTCACTGAAAAAACCACAGGTTTCAGGGACATTATAGTTAGAAATTAGCATTTAAAAAACCTTTGAAATTCACTGAAAAAACCACAGGTTTCAGGGACGTTATAGTTAGAAATTAGCATTTAAAAAACCTTTGAAATTCACTGAAAAAACCACAGGTTTCAGGGACTTTATAGTTAGAAATTAGTATTTAAAAAACCTTAGAAATTCACTGAAAAAACCACAGGTTTCAGGGACGTTATAGTTAGTTGGACATTTCATTCGTACAAAACCAGAGAAATTCTGCCGTTATAGTTTGTTGAGATAACTATAACTCGCGCCCACGCAATGCACTACTGATGACGTTACATATTACATCATTAATGGCATGGTCAGTGACATCACTGATGACATCACTGATGACATCTCAAATGACATCACTGATGACATCATCCATGTGATAATCTAATGCAACTCCTCATACCCTAATATAACCTTTGATACATCCACTCTAAAATACAGACTACCATTTTCAAAACCATAGACACGCCAATACCAGTTACTACATACCCACTCACTGATTCCTAGGTCTACACACACATCCACTCAATCACCCATACAGTCACTCATACATGAAGTCACTCATCAATACAGCACTATCATACTCACACACCTAGTCAGTCATGCAAAGAATCAATCACACTCCCATTTACTCACCTATACAGTTATACACACACCACCTCACTTATTCATGCAGATAGTAACACATACTTACTCTATTATACAATCACTGATACAAGCACACACTCATCCATACAGGCACTCTCACAATCACTCACTCTCACATATAGTCATTTATATAGTCCAACACTCACATATACTGCCTTTCACATATGTAGTTACTCACACATGTACAACTGAGACATCCATTCACTCACCAACATACCCATACACACACTCCCCCACCCATACAGCCCTTCATAGATGCACCCATATACCCAGTGAATCACCCACTCACACATCTATGCACAGAGTCACACACCCCCCCACCCACCCACACAGACACTCAGGCACCCATACAGATACTCAGACAAAAAATCAATAACCCATATAGACACTCATGTAGCTACTCACCAACCCATGCAGCCGCGTACACACCAACTGCCAGACTGAAACAGACGTTCACACAGTTTAGTAACTAACCCATGCATTCAGTAAGACACGTTTAATCACTCACTTATACAGTCAGTCACACACCTATTAAATCATCCATTCAGACAGTCATACACCCACTCATTCCTCAATACACCTTGCCATATTATCTACTGGCGGTCGCCAGTAGATAGTTATAGTTAGGACCTATTTTCCATAGGAAATCCGCAACATTCTATTTTAAATAACGTTGGCGCCGGTTGACGAATCTTCGTGAAAGTTTCCAACTTGTTGGGGCGCTCCGGTCCACTCCTATCCTGAAAGTCTCGGGGTGATTCGTCAAGCGGGGGCTGAGAAAAAAGGGGGGTCCCAAAACGTGTTTTCCCCATTCATTTTTCCATAGGAACCTTTAGTCGCAGCTACAGCCCGAACTGCTGAACGGAATTACACCAAATTTGGCAAAGAGGCAGCCCTTGGTTCAGTGTCGTGCCTTTTGCTTAATTTGTGTAAATCCGTTCAGTAGTTCCTGAGAAAATCAAAAGTAAAATCACACATATATCTGGGCGGAGCCTAACCACACATGTCATTGTGAGATCTGATTGGCTGTCAGCACTTCATCCTGGAATTGCTGGCAGCCATCTTGAGACCAATATACATGATAGTACCCCATTGAAATGCATTGTAGTGAATCAAAGATTTTGAGGGGTACCAAAAGGAGAACTATAAAGGGTGATAACAGACTTTAGTTACATTAGAATTCATTTGTTGATGGTATCATACTAATTTCAGGAATTGTGGTGTGTTCTAAGGTGATTTTACCCTGTGAAAAACCTTCTGCTGGGATATCATGAATCATGTTTGAGAGAAAACTATTTTCACATGCTTGTCCCATAGAGTTTTGGATGGTGCTCCAGAAGCTAAAATGAGAGCATATTTTCTGTAAATTCACATTATCTTTCTCAGTCATGTGAGAATGAAGTCTGACATTCTCAGTAAAACATGTACATCCAACAAGGGCAGAGACTGTCAGTTGATTCCTTTGTGTTCTACTGCAGCTTCCCAGAGTGTTCTAAAGAACAACTAGAGTGCTAACAGCCTTACTTATGACAAAAGTATGGCACACCTGAAGCCATCTTGATTGGAATAAACCGGTAACACTTAAAACATTTAATTTAAAAAGGAACAAAATGAGGGGGCTCTTTTTGAAATAGAAATTATGGTTAGTGCTGCAGTAAGAAAACTTAGGGCATGTTTTAAGTGAGATCTCAAATCCTCTTCTATTTCATTAGAAAATTCTGACATGCAGACTGAAACAATCACTTTCAATACCAGCAGCAGACTTCCAGTTAACTCCCTGGTGAGCAGTAGCTTTACTACAGTGATCTAATGAGCAACTAGAGTGCTAACATTCTGAATTTATGGCAAATGTGAGACACATCTGAATGCCTTCTTGATGGAATCAAAGTAAAAAACTGAAAGCATTTCCTACTGAAGAGACTGCAGTGAATGAGTAAATTAGGAAACTTCATAACAAAGAAGTCTTCCAAGATGGCCACCAGTGAAAAAAGAGCCCAAATGTAGCACAAATATTACCCAGATGTAGCCCACATATAGCCCAATGACAAAAGTGTGCAAAACACTTTTTATTTTTAGTTTTTTTGCAGTTTTATGTAGTGCAGACTGGTCAGGTATTGGAGCGTTGTATCTTAAAACATGACCCCCTACACTACAAAAACACCACTGCACTACCCTAAACCCTAAAACACTACCCCCAGCACGACCCCCTACACTACACAAGCACCACTGCACTATCCTAAACCCTAAAACACTACCCCCAGCATGACCCCCTACACGGCACAAACACCACTGCACTACCCTAAACCCTAAAACACTACCCCCAGCACGACCCCCTACACTACCCAAACACCACTGCACTACCCTAAAACATGACCCCCTACACTACACAAACACCACTGCACTACCTTAAACCCTAAAACACTACCCCCAGCACGACCCCCTACACTACTCAAGCACCACTGCACTACCCTAAACCCTGAAACACCACCCCCTTCACGACTCCCTACACTGCCCGAACACCACTGCACTGCCCTAAACCCTGAAACACCACCCCCAGCACGACCCCCTACACTGCCCGAACACCACTGCACTGCCATAAACCCTGAAACACTACCCCCAGCAAGACCCTCTACACTGCCCGAACACCACTGCACTGCCCTAAACCCTGAAACATCACCCCCAGCAAGACCCCCTACAATGCCCGAACACCACTGCCCTAAACCCTGAAACACCACCCCCAGCACGACCCCCTTCACTAACCGAACACCACTGCACTGCCCTAAACCCTGAAACACCACCCCCAGTACGACCCCCTACACTGCCCGAACACCACTGCTCTGCCCAAAACCCTGAAACACCAGCCCCAGCATGACCCCCTACACTGCCCGAACACCACTGCACTGCCCTAAACCCTGAAACACCAGCCCCAGCACGACCCCCTACACTACACAAACACCACTGCACTACCCTAAACCCTAAAACACTACCCCCAGGACGACCCCCTACACTACCCAAACAGCACTGCACTAACCTAAATCCTAAAACACTACCCCCAGCACGACCCCCTACACTACACAAACACCACTGCACTACCCTAAAACATGACCCCCTACACTACACAAACACCACTGCACTGCCCTAAACCTTGAAACACCAGCCCCAGCACGACCCCCTACACTGCCCGAACACCACTGCACTACCCTAAACCCTGAAACACCACCCCCAGCACGACCCCCTACACTGCCCGAGCACCACTACACTGCCCTAAACCCTGAAACACCAGCCCCAGCACGACCCCTACACTGCCCGAACACCACTGCACTGCCCTAAACCCTGAAACACCAGTCCCAGCACGACCGCCTACACTGCCCGAACACCACTGCACTGCCCTAAACCCTGAAACACCAGCCTCAGCACGACCCCCTACACTGCCCGAACACCACTGCACTGCCCTAAACCGTGAAACACCAGCCTCAGCACGACCCCCTACACTGCCCGAACACCACTGCACTGCCCTGAACCCTGAAACACCAGCCCAGGCACGACCCCCTACACTGCCCGAACATCACTGCACTGCCCTAAATCCTGAAACACCACCCTGTGCACGACCCCCTATACTGCCCGAACACCACTGCACTGCCCTAAACCCTGAAACACCACTACCAGCACGACCCCCTACACTGCCCAAACACCACTGCACTGCCCTAAACCCTGAAACACCACCCCCTGCACGACCCCCTACACTGCCCGAACACTACTGCACTGCCCTAAACCCTGAAACACCATCCCCAGCACGACCCCCTACACTGCACGAACACCACTGCACTGCCCTAAACCCTGAAATACTACCCCCAGCAAGACCCCTTACAGTGCCCGAACACCACTGCACTGCCCTAAACCCTGAAACATCACCCCCAGCAAGACCCCCTACACTGCCCGAACACCACTGCCCTAAACCCTGAAACACCACCCCCAGCAAGACCCCCTACACTGCCCGAACACCACTGCACTGCCCTAAACCCTGAAACACCAGCCCCAGCACGACCCCCTATACTGCCCGAACACCACTGCACTGCCCTAAACCCTGAAACACCACCCCCTGCATGACCCCCTACACTGTCAGAACACCTCTGCACTGCCCTAAACCCTGAAACACCACCCATAGTACAACCCCCTACACTGCCCGAACACCACTGCACTGCCCTAAACCCTGAAACACCACCCCCTGCACGACCCCCTACACTGGCCAAACACTACTGCACTGCCCTAAACCCTGAAACACCTCCCCCAGCACGACCCCCTACACTGCCCGAACACCACTGCACTGCCCTAAACCCTGAAACACTACCCCCAGCAAGACCCCCTACACTGCCTGAACACCACTGCACTGCCCTAAACCCTGAAACATCACCCCCAGCAAGACCCCCTACACTGCCCGAACACCACTGCCTTAAACCCTGAAACACCACCCCCAGATAGACCCCCAAACACCACTGCACTGCCCTAAACCCTGAAACACCAGTCCCAGCACAACCCCGTACACTGCCCGAACACCACTGCACTGCCCTAAACCCTGAAACACCAGCCCCAGCACGACCGCCTACACTGCCCAAAAACCACTGCACTGCCCTAAACCCTGAAACACCAGCCCCAGCAAGACCCCCTACACTGCCCGAACACCACTGCACTGCCCTAAACCCTGAAACACCACCCCCAGCAAGACCACCTACACTGGCCGAACACCACTGCACTGCCCTAAACCCTGAAACACCACCCCAGCACGACCCCCTACACTGCCCAAACACCACTGCACTGCCCTAAACCCTGAAACATCACCCCCTGCACGACCCCCTACACTGCCGGAACACCACTGCACTGCCCTAAACCCTGAAACACCACCCCTCAGCATGACACCATACACTGCCCGAACACCACTGCACTGCCCTAAACCCTGAAACACCACCCCCAGCACGACCCCCTACACTGCCCAAACACCACTGCACTGCCCTAAACCCTGAAACACCACCCCCTGCACGTCCCCCTACACTGCCGGAACACCACTGCACTGCCCTAAACCCTGAAACACCACCCCCAGCATGACCCCCTACACTGACCGAACACCACTGCACTGCCCTAAACCCTGAAACATCACCCCCAGCAAGACCCACTACACTGCCTGAACACCACTGCCCTAAACCCTGAAACACCACCCCCAGCAAGACCCCCTACACTGCCCGAACACCACTGCACTGCCCTAAACCCTGAAACACTAGCCCCAGCATGACCCCCTACACTGCCCGAACACCACTGCACTGCCCTAAACCCTGAAACACCACCCCCAACAAGACCCCCTACACTGCCCGAACACCACTGCACTGCCCTAAACCCTGAAACACCAGCCCCAGCAAGACCCCTAGACTGCCCGAACACCACTGCATTGCCCTAGACTCTGAAACACCAGCCCCAGCAAGACCCCCTACACTGCCCAAACACCACTGCACTGCCCTAAACCCTGAAACACCAGCCCCAGCATGACCCCCTACACTGCCCGAACACCACTGCACTGCCCAAAACCCTAAAACATCAGCCCCAGCATGACCACCTACACTGCCTGAACACCACTGCCCTGCCCTAAACACTGAAACACCAGCCCCAGCACAACCCCCTACACTGCCCGAACACCACTGCACGGCCCTAAACCCTGAAACACCAGCCCCAGCACGACCCCCTACACTGCCCGAACACCACTGTACAGCCCTAAACCCTGAAGCCCCAGCACGACCCCCTACACTGCCCGAACACCACTGTACTGCCCTAAACCCTGAAACACCACCCCCTGCACGACCCCCTACACTGCCCGAACACCACTGCACTGCCCTAAACCCTGAAACACCACCCCTGCACCACCCCTACACTGCCCGAACACCGCTGCACTGCCCTAAACCCTGAAACACCACCCCTGCACCGCCCCTACACTGCCCGAACACCACTGCACTGCCCTAAACCCTGAAACACCAACCCCAGCACGACCCCCTTTACTGCTCGAACACCACTGCACTGCCCCAAACCCTGAAACACCACCCCCAGCATGACCCCCTACACTGCCCGAACACCGCTGCCCTAAACCCTGAAACACCACCCCTGCACGACCCCCTACACTGCCCGAACACCACTGCACTGCCCTAAACCCTGAAACACCACCCCCTGCACGACCTCCTACACTGCCCGAACACCACTGCACTGCCCTAAACCTGAAACACCACCCCCAGCACGACCCCTACACTGCCCAACACCACTGCACTGCCCTAAACCCTGAAACACCACCCCCAGCACGACCCCTACACTGCCCGAACACCACTGCACTACCCTAAACCCTAAAACACTCCCCCAGCACGACTCCCTACACTACCCAAACACCACTGCACTACCCTAAACCCTAAATCTACCCCCAGCATGACCCCTACACTACACAAACACCACTGCACTACCCTAAACCCTAAAACACTACCCCCAGCATGACCCTCTTCACTACCTAAACACAACTGCACAATTTGTTACAGGCGTTGCAACGCAGGCCTGTGGTGCTTACTGGAAGTACCTGGTGGGCTAGTTGGGCCTCAGGGACCCTCAGGATTCAAGGTGACCTAATCCCCCAACTTAAAACGCGCCACGGGGCGCGTTTGCACAGTGGTGAAGGGAGGGTGCGGGGCCTCAGGTGACATGTGCGCAAACACGCCCTGTGGTGCGTTTTAAGTTGGAGAATTAATTCCCTTTGAATCCTGAGGGACCCTGGGGGCCAACTAGCCCACCAGGTACCTTCAGTAAGCACAACAGAGTTGCGTTGCAGAGAGGTGAAAAAAGGTGCGTGGCCTCGGAACGCCTCTCTGCAACTCAGCTCTGTGGTCCTAACTGTAGGTACCTGGGGGGCTAGTTGGGCCCCAGGGATCCTTAGGATTCAAGGGGACTTAATCCCACAACTTAAAACGTGCCACGGGGCGCGTTTGCACACATGTCACCTCAGGCCCCCCCTCCCTTCACCACTGTGCAAACACGCCCTGAAGAGCGTTTTAAGAGGTAGTTTTAATACCCCTGCCCTATTATGTACTAGGGACTTGCAGAGGAGGTCATGCTAATCACAGGGGTACCCCAACGCATAGTGTTCCCTAGTGTATGTAGGTGTTTTCACTGTATTTTAAGTGTCTTTTAGCATAGCACTGGCTCTGGTTAGTCAGAGTCAGTTACCACCAGTACCCGTCTGAAAAAGTTGTGGGCACAGGATGATTTTGCAACAAGGCCTCTTTCTGCACATCTTTTGCTTCTTTCTGTGCGTTTTTTCTTCTTTCTTCACATGTCCTACCTCTGTAGGCATAGTTAGAAACTAGCATTTAAAAAACCTTTGAAATTCACTTAAAAAATCATAGGTTTCAGGCACGTTATAGTTAGAAATTAGCATTTAAAAAACCTTTGAAATTCACTGAAAAAATCATAGGTTTCAGACACGTTATAGTTAGAAATTAGCATTTAAAAAACCTTTGAAATTCACTGAAAAAACCATAGGTTTTAGGGACAGTTATAGTTAGTTGGACATTTCACTCGTACAAAACCATAGAAATTCCCCCGTTATAGTTAGTTCAGCTAACTATAACTCGCGCCCTCGTAATGCACTGCTGATGACGTCACATATTACATCACTCATGACATGGTCAGTGACATCACTGATGACATCACTGATGACATCTCAAATGACATCACTGATGACATCATCCATGTGATAATTTCATGCATCTTCTCACACCCTAATATAACTTTTGATACACCCACTCTAAATTACAGACTGCCATTCTCAAAACCATAGACACTCCAACACCAAAAACTACATACCCACTCACTGATTCTTAGGTCTACACACACATCCACTCACTCACCCGTACAGTCACTCATACTTACAGTCACTCAGTACAGGACTATCATATGCACTCATACACCAATATAAACACTCACACACGCCACTCATCCATAGAGGTACTCACACACCTAGTCAGTCATGCAAAAATTAATCACACACCCATTTACTCACCTATACAGTTATACACACACCAGCTCACTTACTCATACAAATACTAGCACATTCTTACGCTCTTATACAATAACTGATACAAGCACACACGCATCCATACAGCCACTCTCACAATCACACACTCTCACTTATAGCCATTTAAATACTCCAACACACATATATACTGCCTTTTACATATGTAGTTACTCGCACATGTACCACTGAGATATACATTCACTCACTAACACACCCATACACACACTCACCCACCCAAGCAGTCCATCACAGATGCACTCTTGAAATCATGCACCCAGTGAATCACCCACTCACACATCTATGTACAGAGTCACACACACCCCACCCACACAAACACTCAGGCAGCCATACAGATACTCAGAGAACCAATCAATAACCCATATAGACACTCATGTAGCTATTCGCAAATCCATGCATCCACTTACACACCAACAAACAGACGGATACAGACATTCACACAGTTTAGTCACTAACCCATGCATTCAGTATGATACGTTTAATCACTCACTTGTAGAGTCAGTCACTCACGTACTAAATCATCCATTCAGACACTTATACACCCACTCATTCTTCAATACGCCTTTCCCTATATATATTAAACATATTTAAACTTTACAGAAACACACAGTCACTGGATGATGTCATCAGTGATGTCATCAGTGATGTCATTTGAGATGTCATCAGTGATGTCATCAGTGATGTCACTGACCATGTCATGAGTGATGTAATATGTGACGTCATCAGCAGTGCATTGCGGGGCGCGAGTTATAGTTAGCTGAACTAACTATAACGGGGAATTTCTATGGTTTTGTACGAGTGAAATGTCCAACTAACTATAACTGTCCCTAAAACCTATGGTTTTTTCAGTGAATTTCAAAGGTTTTTAAATGCTAATTTCTAACTATAACGTAGTCTGAAACCTATGGTTTTTCTGTGAATATATATATATATATATATTCACTGAAAAAACCATAGGTTTTAGGGACAGTTATAGTTAGTTGGACATTTCACTCGTACAAAACCATAGAAATTCCCCGTTATAGTTAGTTCAGCTAACTATAACTCGCGCCCCGCAATGCACTGCTGATGACGTCACATATTACATCACTCATGACATGGTCAGTGATATCACTGATGACATCACTGATGACATCTCAAATGACATCACTGATGACATCATCCAGTGACTGTGTGTTTCTGTAAAGTTTAAATATGTTTAATATATATAGGGAAAGGCGCATTGAAGAATGAGTGGGTGTATAAGTGTCTGAATGGATGATTTAGTACGTGAGTGACTGACTACAAGTGAGTGATTAAATGTATCTTACTGAATGCATGGGTTAGTGACTAAACTGTGTGAATGTCTGTATCCGTCTGTCTGTTGGTTTGTAAGCGGCTGCATGGCTTTCTGAATAGCTACATGAGTGTCTACATGGGTTATTGATTGATTGTCTGAGTATCTGTATGGGTGCCTGAGTGTTTGTGTGGGTGGGGTGTGTGTGACTCTGTGCATAGATGTGTGAGTTGGTGATTCACTGGGTGCATGGTTTCAAGAGTGCATCTGTGATGGACTGTATGGGTGGGTGAGTGTGTGTATGGGTGTGTTAGTGATTGCATGTATATCTCAGTGGTACATGTGTGAGTAACTACATATGTGAAAGGCAGTATATATGTGTGTTGGAGTATATAAATGGCTATAAGTGAGAGTGTGTGATTGTGAGAGTGGCTGTATGGATGAGTGTGTACTTGTATCAGTGATTGTATAAGAGTGTAAGAATGTGCTAGTATTTGTATGAGTAAGTGAGCTGGTGTGTGTATAACTGTATAGGTGAGTAAATGGGTGTGTGATTAAGTTTTTGCATGACTGACTAGGTGTGTGAGTACCTCTATGGATGAGTGGCGGTGTGTGAGTGTTTATATAGGTGTATGAGTGCATATGATAGTCCTGTACTGAGTGACTAAGTATGAGTGACTGTACGGGTGAGTGAGTGGATGTGTGTGTAGACCTAAGAATCAGTGAGTGGGTATGTAGTTTTTGGTGTTGGTGTGTCTATGGTTTTGAGAATGGCAGTCTGTAATTTAGAGTGGGTGTATCAAAAGTTATGTTAGGGTGTGAGAAGATGCATGAAATTATCACATGGATGATGTCATCAGTGATGTCATTTGAGATGTCATCAGTGATGTCATCAGTGATGTCACTGACCATGTCATGAGTGATGTAATATGTGACGTCATCAGCAGTGCATTACTGGGCGCGAGTTATAGTTAGCTGAACTAACTATAACGGGGAATTTCTATGGTTTTTTACGAGTGAAATGTCCAACTAACTATAACTGTCCCTAAAACCTATGGTTTTTTCAGTGAATTTCAAAGGTTTTTAAATGCTAATTTCTAACTATAACGTGTCTGAAACCTATGGCTTTTTCAGTGAATTTCAAAGGTTTTTTAAATGCTAATTTCTAACTATAACGTGCCTGAAACCTATGATTTTTAAGTGAATTTCAAAGGTTTTTTTAAATGCTAGTTTCTAACTATGCCTACAGAGGTAGGACATGTGAAGAAAGAAGAAAAACGCACAGAAAGAAGCAAAAGATGTGCAGAAAGAACCAACAGAGGAGCAGAAAGAGGCCTTGTTGCAAAATCATCCTGTGCCCACAACTTTTTCAGACGTGTACTGGTGGTAACTGACTCTGACTAACCAGAGCCAGTGCTATGCTAAAAGACACTTGGAATACAGTGAAAACACCTACATACACTAGGGAACACTATGCGTTGGGGTACCCCTGTGATTAGCATGACCTCCTCTGCAAGTCCCTAGTACATAATAGGGCAGGGGGATTAAAACTACCTCTTAAAACGCGCTACAGGGCGCGTTTGCACAGTGGTGAAGGGAGGGGGGCCTGAGGTGACATGTGTGCAAACGCACCCCGTGGCGCGTTTTAAGTTGCGGGATTAAGTCCCTTGAATTCTGAGGGTCCCTGGGGCCCAACTAGCCCCCAGGTACCTACAGTTAGGACCACAGAGCTGAGTTGCAGAGAGGCGTTCCGAGGCCACGCACCTTTTTCACCTCTCTGCAACGCAACTCTATTGTGCTTACTGAAGGTACCTGGTGGGCTAGTTGGCCCCCAGGGTCCCTCAGGATTCAAAGGGAATTAATTCCCCAACTTAAAACGCACCACAGGGCGTGTTTGTGCGCATGTCACCTGAGGCCCCACCCCCTCCCTTCACCACTGTGCAAACGCACCCCGTGGTGCGTTTTAAGTTGGGGGATTAGGTCACCTTGAATCCTGAGGGTCCCTGGGGCCCAACTAGCCCACTAGGTACTTCCAGTAAGCACCACAGGCCTGCGTTGCAACGCCTGTAACAAATTGTGCAGTTGTGTTTAGGTAGTGAAGAGGGCCGCGCTGGGGGTAGTGTTTTAGGGTTTAGGGTAGTGCAGTGGTGTTTGTGTAGTGTAGGGGGTCATGCTGGGGGTAGATTTAGGGTTTAGGGTAGTGCAGTGGTGTTTGGGTAGTGTAGGGAGTCGTGCTGAGGGGACTGTTTTAGGGTTTAGGGTAGTGCAGTGGTGTTTGGGTAGTGTAGGGGGTCATGCTGGGGGTAGTGTTTTAGGGTAGTACAGTGGTGTTTGGGTAGTGTAGGGGGTACTGCTGGGGGTAGTGTTTTAGGGTTTAGGGTAGTGCAGTGGTGCTTGTGTAGTGTAGGGGGTCATGCTGGGGGTAGTGTTTTAGGGTTTAGGGTAGTGCAGTGGTGTTTGTGTAGTGTAGGGGTCATGTTTTAGGGTAATGCAGTGGTGTTTGGGTAGTGTAGGGGGTCGTGCTGGGGGTAATGTTTTAGGATTTAGGTTAGTGCAGTGGTGTTGGGGTAGTGTTTTAGGGTTTAGGGTAGTGCAGTGGTGTTTGTGTAGTGTAGGGGGTCATGCTGGGGGTAGTGTTTTATGGTTTAGGATAGTGCAGTGGTGCTTGTGTAGTGTAGGGGGTCGTGCTGGGGGTAGTGTTTTTGGGTTTAGGGTAGTGCAGTGGTATTTTTGTAGTGTAGGGGGTCATGTTTTAAGATGCAACGCTCCAATACCTCACCAGTCTGCACTACATAAAACTGCAAAAAACTAAAAATAAAAAGTGTTTTTCACACTTTTGTCATTGGGCTATATGTGGGCTACATCTGGGTAATATTTGTGCTACATTTGGGCTCTTTTTTCACTGGTGGCCATCTTGGAAGACTTCTTTGTTATGAAGTTTCCTAATTTCCTCATTTACTGCAGTCTCCTCAGTAGGAAATGCTTTCAGTCTTTTACTTTGATTCCATCAAGAAGGCATTCAGATGTGTCACACATTTGCCATAAATTCAGAATGTTAGCACTCTAGTTGTTCATTAGATCACTGTAGTAAAGCTACTGCTCACCAAGGAGTTAACTGGAAGTCTACTGCTGGTATTGAAAGTGATTGTTTCAGTCTGCATGTCAGAATTTTCTAATAAAATAGAAGAGGATTTGAGATCTCACTTAAAACATGCACTAAATTTTCTTTTGCAGCACCAACCATAATTTCTATGGCAAAATGAACCCCCTCATTTTGTTCCTTTTTAAATTAATGTTTTAAGTGTTACCAGTTTATTCCAATCAAGATGGCTTCAGGTGTGCCATACTTTTGTCATAAGTAAGGCTGTTAGCACTCTAGTTGTTCTTTAGAACACTCTGGGAAGCTGCAGTAGAACACAAAGGCATCAACTGACAGGCTTCTCCTGTTGAAATATAACAGGAAGATATTTGAGATCTCACTTAAAACATGTCCTAATTTTTCTTTCTACAGCACTAACCATAATTTCTATGGCAAAATGAACCCCCTCATTTTGTTCCTTTTTAAATTAAATGTTTTAAGTGTTACCAGTTATTCCAATCAAGATGGCTTCAGTGTGCCATACTTTTGTCATAAGTAAGACTGTTAGCACTCTAGTTGTTCTTTAGAACACTCTGGGAAGCTGCAGTAGAACACAAAGGCATCAACTGACAGGCTGCTCCTGTTGAAATATAACAGGAAGATATTTGAGATCACACTTGAAACATGTCCTAATTTTTCTTTCTACAGCACTAACCATAATTTCTATGACAAAATGAACCCCATCATTTTGTTCCTTTTTAAATTAAATGTTTTAAGTGTTACCAGTTTATTCCAATCAAGATGGCTTCAGGTGTGCCATACTTTTGTCATAAGTAAGGCTGTTAGCACTCTAGTTGTTCTTTAGAACACTCTGGGAAGCTGCAGTAGAACACAAAGGCATCAACTGACAGGCTGCTCCTGTTGAAATATAACAGGAAGATATTTGAGATCACACTTGAAACATGTCCTAATTTTTCTTTCCAGAGCACTAACCATAATTTCTATGACAAGATGAACCCCATCATTTTGTTCCTTTTTAAATTAAATGTTTTAAGTGTTACCAGTTTATTCCAATCAAGATGGCTTCAGGTGTGCCATACTTTTGTCATAAGTAAGGCTGTTAGCACTCTAGTTGTTCTTTAGAACACGCTGGGAAGCTGCAGTAGAACACAAAGGAATCAACTGACATTCTCTGCCCTTGTTGGATGTACATGTTTTACTGAGAATGTCAGACTTCATTCTCACATGACTGAGAAAGATAATGTGAATTTACAGAAAATATGCTCTCATTTTAGCTTCTGGAGCACCTTCCAAAACTGTATGGGACAAGCATGTGAAAATAGTTTTCTCTCAAACATGATTCATGATATCCCAGCAGAAGGTTTTTCACAGGGTAAAATCACCTTAGAACACACCACAATTCCTGAAATTAGTATGGTACCATCAACAAATGAATTCTAATGTAACTAAAGTCTGTTATCACCCTTTATAGTTCTCCTTTTGGTAACCCTCAAACTCTTTGATTCACTACAATGCATTTCAATGCGGTACTATCATTTATATTGGTCCCAAGATGGCTGCCAGCAATTCCAGGATGAAGTGCTGACAGCCAATCAGATCTCATGATGACATGTGTGGTTAGGCTCCGCCCAGATATATATGTGTTTTTACTTTTGATTTTCTCAGCAACTACTGAACGGATTTACACCATTTAACAAAAAGGGTTCTTTCTGAACCAAGAACTACCTCTTTGCCAAATTTGGTGTAATTCCGTTCAGCAGTTCGGGCTGTAGCCTTGCATAAAGTTTCCTATGGGAAATTGATTTTCTGACTCTTATTTTTTTAATTTCTCCGCAACTACTGAACGGATTTACACCATTTAACAAAAATGGTTCTTTCTGAACCAAGAACTACCTCTTTGCCAAATTTTGTGTAATTCCGTTCAGCAGTTCGGGCTGTAGCCGTGTCTAAAGTTTCCTATGGGAAAATGAATGGGAAAACACGTTTTGGGATCCCCCTTTTTTCTCGGCCCCCGCTTGACGAATCACCCCGAAACTTTCAGGGTAGGAGCGGACCGGAGCGGGCCATAAAGTTTGAAAAATTCGTGAAGATTCGTCAACCGACGCAAGAGCTATTTCAAATAGAATGTCGCGGATTTCTTATGGAAAATAGGGCCTAACTATAACTATCTACTGGCGACCGCCAGTAGATAATATATTCACTGAAAAAACCATAGGTTTCAGGCACGTTATAGTTTGAAATTAGCATTTAAAAAACCTTACAAATTCACTGAAAAAACCATAGGTTTTAGGGACAGTTATAGTTAGTTGGACTTTGCACTCGTACAAAACCCGTGAAATTCCCCCGTTATAGTTAGTTCAGCTAACTATAACTCGCGCCCCCGCAATGCACTGCTGATGACGTCACATATTACATCACTCATGACATGGTCAGTGACATCACTGATGACATCACTGATGACATCATGCAGTGACTGTGTGTTTCTGTAAAGTTTAAATATGTTTAATATATATAGGGGAAGGCGTATTGAAGAATGAGTGGGTGTATAAGTGTCTGTATGGATGATTTAGTAGGTGCGTGACTGACTCTATAAGTGAGTGATTAAACGTATCTTACTGAATGCATGGGTTAGTGACTAAACTGGGTGAATGTCTGTATCCGTCTGTCTGTTGCTGTGTAAGTGGCTGCTTGGGTTTGTGAATAGCTACATGAGTGTCTATATGAGTTATTAATTGGTTGTCTGAGTATCTGTATGGGTGCCTGAGTGTTTGTGTGGGTGGGGTGTGTGCAACTCTGTGCATAGATGTGTGAGTGGGTGATTCACTGGGTGGATGGTTTCAAGAGTGCATCTGTGATAGACTGTATGGGTGGGTAAGTGTGTGTAAGAGTGTGTTAGTGAGTGAATGTATGTCCCAGTGGTACATGTGTGAGTAACTACATATGTGAAAGGAAGTATATATGTGTGTTGGAGTATATAAATAGCTATAAGCGAGAGTGTGTGATTGTGAGAGTGACTGTATGGATGAGTGTGTGCTTGTATCAGTGATTGTATAAGAACGTACGAATGTGCTAGTATTTGTATGAGTAAGTGACTGGTGTGTGTATAACTGTATAGGTGAGTAAATGGCAGTGTGTTTAATTATTTGCATGACTGACTAGGTGTGTGAGTATCTCTATGGATGAGTGGCGGTGTTTGAGTGTCTATATAGGAGTATGAGTGCATATGATAGTCCTGTACTGAGTGACCGTAAGTATGAGTGACTGTACGGGTGAGTGAGTGGATGTGTGTGTAGACCTAAGAATCAGTGAGTGGGTATGTAGTTATTGGTGTTGAGTGTCTATGGTTTTGCGAATGGCAGTCTGTAATTTTGAGTGGGTGTATCAAAGGTTATATTAGGGTGTGAGGAGGTGCATGAAATTATCACGTGGATGATGTCATCAGTGATGTCATCAGTGATGTCATTTGAGATGTCATCAGTGATGTCATCAGTGATGTCACTGACCATGTCATGAGTGATGTAATATGTGACGTCATCAGCAGTGCATTGCGGGGGCGCGAGTTATAGTTAGCTGAACTAACTATAACGGGGGAATTTCACGGGTTTTGTACGAGTGCAATGTCCAACTAACTATAACTGTCCCTAAAACCTATGGTTTTTTCAGTGAATATATATATATATATATTTTAGCTTACGGTTCCACATAAGTTTCTTTGAATTTACAACTGCCATGTTATTATTGTTTGCAGTTTTTGCTGGTTCAAGCTGAATCAATTTGATGGTAAAGATTAACTTCTGGGGGCCAAGAAAGCTTTCTGTCCTTGGTAGTATTTCAAAATTCTTACAAATTTGAAAATTGGAATAATGAATGAAAGTATAATCAATTATAGCGTGTGCTATTGGGCCCTGGAATTTAGGTTTGGCTGGTTGGCAACTTGCTGGTCTACCACTGAGCAATCTAAATCCAGAGTCAAACAAAAGATTGCAGGTATATTTGTTCAATGGAGTTGAATGCTTAATCTTCCCCACAACACCTACAGGGGTCCATTTTACCTGGGACTACTGTCTATATTCATGTTCATAGATACTAGCAGTGGTGGCAACACATCATTTTTGAAACTCTACTAACAGACAAGACTTTTTCCTGCCCCTAGTAGTGAACGAGAAGCCTAACACCCTTGCTCTCCAAAGACTGGACATTATAGATCTGTACAGCATACAAGTGTGAGGTTATGAGACTGGTGTGATCCATTTTGGATTTCCTGTGGTAAATAATGACACAACATGGAGACTAGGCATGCCCTCTCATATGATCAAATGGCATTGATGACATTGCTGAAGTTTTTAGAAAGCACTAGACATTTGGCGTTGAAGTGTGGGAGGATTGAGACAGGGATTCCCATAGACACATGGCAGTAAAATCTCAGCAGCAGCCTGCCAGATTTTCTCTTCCTAAACACCCACATTAAGATAGATGGTGGCTGTGGGGAGGTGGACATGGAAGTATCCTCTGAAAGTGCAGGATGAACCATTATACCAGGCCAGGTTTAGCAGCTTGAAGCCTTCCTATATGGTTCCATGACTTCTCACTTACTAATAAGGTCACACTCCACAGAAGAGAGACTGCTATGCGGACACTCAGTAGACGCGCATGCCTGGTCCTCCTCTCTACCCATTTCTCCTTTTCATCGCAATTTTCTCTACCCTGAACCCCGTTCACATCTCCCAGCAGTGCTGCCATGACTCGTCACTCAACAATGAAGTTAGGTTCTCTTGTGTTACCTGCCGTTTCACATGCACTACCCCTCACCCACTTCACTCCCTCCATTCAATTCACACACCCAGCACACTCAACACACTACCGCACGCCCACCATCAACCACCACACCACAACTTCCCCATCCTGCATACTCCTCAACACTTGCTCCCTCACTAGACATGCCACTGAAATTTGGAATCTGTTACACGACTGACCTGCTTTACCTGACCGAAGCCTGGCTGAATCCCTTGTTAGCCAATGTTATCGCTAGAGCAATTCCCCTCAAATACAAGAATGCAAGACAGGACAGGACAACAGAACCTGAGACGGAATTGCTATTATCTTGAAATAATCCTTCCAATGGTCCATCACCTCAGAAAGCACCACCAGCAACATGAAACACTTGACCTTTACACTCCTCATCACTGTCAACTACACCCTGAGCAGCACCCTTGGCTACCCCCATCCTAGACCAAGTGCCAACTTCAGCAGCACCATCGCAGGCTTTGTAGCCCACCTGATCCTTGATTCCAATGCCTTTCTGCTCATCTGCGACTTCAACTGCCAACTGGATGACCTCACAGATCCCAACATGACCAACCACTTTGAGGAACTGTCCAACCTAGGAATCACCCAGCCAGTGGAAGGCCCCACACATGCTGCTGGACACCTACTGAACCCCATCTCCACTATCTTTAGCAACTTCGCAGTATTGATGGAGTGAGGTTTGTAAAATACATCCTCATATAGTCAAGTAACTCTATAATAATGTATTGACTGCATGAACTAATCAACTCCAGATACACACATCTACACAGGGGGCAAACGCATATTATATAATATACTAAACCATGTTGGCATGAGTACGTATTAATTGTTTGCGCATTGAAAAACCATACTACTGCAAGTTTATGCTGTGTTGTACATTGCACATTTTGCATGTTGTGCAGAAATAACGAAAAGGTTGCTTTAAACTAATAGCTTTCGCTAGGATTTATTTAACATAGGGCACTAGTATGGTGGGAGGTAAACATAATGGGTTTATTTTCACAAATTAATATTCTTTTGTGTTTGTTTATTTTAGTACAGGATTGTGCCTGCATGAAAATGGCCTCTCGTTGAAACCAGCATGTGGCTGGCCTAGTCGGTGTGGAGAGCGCATGTGCCAAAATGGGTTGCCTGCTCGCAGACTGCCGAGTGTTCCCGATGATGCAATCCGTGTGAAGGCCATGTTGACCTGTGTCTTATTGTTTATGTGCCAAGATGCGACAGCGACTGTGGGAACAGCCATCACTACGTGCAATTTGAATGTGAAGACGGATGTTGATAATAACATTGTAGCCGAATGTATAAATATGAATGCTAATAGTATATGAAATGAATTTGTCTTAGTCCATCCTTTGTTAGAACCGGTATAGGATGGATTTGTGGGGAGAACTGGATGAGGCGACCCTAGTATGATTTACGACAACCAATCACAGTCCGAGTTTTTACCGATACTGCAACATTGTAAAATAGTGTGCTGGAGAAAAGAGTATAATTGATATCCCAATAGGGGTGTGGCAAGGCAGTATGGCGAAGCAGTGCGGTCCTGTATAGCAGAGCAGTCTGATGCGACAGATCAGAGAGAAGATCCAAGACAGAGAGAGCAGACTCGCACAGAGACAGAGAATCTTTAGGTACGAGAACGTCACGGGAGTGCTTGGGAGGGGACTGCGACCGAGGAGGAAGATTAAGTGGGAGATAAATTTAATTGTTAGTATAGTAAACTTTGCTGCATCTGTCCTGTTATCTTTGTCCTCAGAGCCTATCTCTGTGGACCTCTTTCCTCAACCTCGGCCAAGGAAGTGGGTTTCCTGATTCTTTGGTGGGTATTACCCTCCTTGATTGCTTTAATTTGCAAGTATATTTCTGCAAGCTTTATGTTGTTCCTTCTCTTCCCCATTCCTGGTGCGCGCTTTGATTTCGATGCAAATGATTCATTTTGATTACATTGCTTGATAATTTGTTCTCTTATATGCAATCTTGTGTATGCACTGATGATTAATACAAAGAGCGTTTAATAATATAAAACATTAACCGAAAAAGTGACTTTGTGGTTATTTAGTTAAATAGTAAACTGTTTAGTTAATCATAGTCACCATCAACTCTTCAACTAATGGTCCATCGACCAGAGGAAAAAGAAAGTTGATATTACAAATAGATAGAAATATATGTAAATGTTATTCATGAGAAGTGTAGTGTTGTATTTAATAAAAGTGACAAAATAAACCCCCCAAATCCAGCTCCTGTCCTCAGGGATCATTTATGGGTAATGTGTGATGGGCCCCGTTGTTTGGTAAAGCAATTTCTTTGTGATGAGATTTCTCTTGGTCCCTGGTTTCAGAATTTTAGGGGTTGCGCTGGATCACAGTACAAAAGCCCACAGCAATCACTTGGTCAGATCACACCATTTTCAACTTTAGCATATCCCTCCCACACCACAGCAGAACAACCATCACCACGTTTTCTCTGCATTTCTTGAGTAAGATCTCAGAAGCATTCTGGTCTCCGGAACTATTCCACCCCCAGCCTCGACACAACAACATCCTCCTTGAATCTATCTCCAACTTCAAAGCTGGATCACCACCTCAGCAAACACCCTGGCTCCTCTCAAAGCCAAGAAAGCCACGAGTACCAGACCCCAAACAAGCTGGTGGATGGAAGAGTTCAGGCTCACCAAACGCCAACTTGAATGCAAATGGAGATATAGTCAGAAACACACAGACAAGAGCACCTTTAAATCCACACTCAGACATTATCATCAGCAAATCAGAGCCACCAAAAGCTCAACCCTCACTGACTACATTGAAAGCAGCACCAGCAGCACGAAGGGCATCTTTACCATAGTAAAATAAACTTCACCTCTCTGGCAGCAAGCTCCACCAGCGTAACCCCCTTTCAGAACCTCTGTACCTAGCTGTCTCTATTCTTCAACAGCCAGATCACCAGCCTCTACAAAAACTTTCAGCCCCAATCACATCCCTCCACCCTCACAGCCCTCCTTCCCATCTCTACCAGCACCCAGTGGACAACCCTTACCACCTGATTCACCATCATCACTCAAGAAACTGCAAGAGGCATGCAGTCAATAGACTCTGCAGTACTCTCAGATCCCTTTCATCATCACATCTTCATAAAAGGACTGTGCCCCATCCGGGCAGACCTCACCCCAATCCTAAATGACTCTTTCATCACAGTCATCTTCCCAGATTCCTTAAAGCACGCCATCTTCCCGCTACTCTACCCAGGAAAAGTTAGAGAAAAGATGATAAACAAGCACCAAGGAACCCACCTCACTGACAACCACCTCCTCAACACCACGCAATCTGGATTCAGACCTAACCACAGTAGCGAGACTGCCCTCATCACCCCCCACGAGAACATCAGGGTGATCATGGACAGAGGTGACACTGTGGCCCTCACCCTACTGGATCTTTCTGCAGCCTTCTACACTGTCTCCCACCCCATCATGTTATGTTAGTATAATTTGTAAAGCGCACATATACCCTAGAGTGTCTTGGCACTAGCTGAGCCAGAGCAGAAACTGGATGTTATTAAAAAGCCAAGTTTTAAGTTCGTTCTTAAAGGAAAGCAGGGATGTGAGAAGGGAGACTGTTCCAGAGTTTGGTTGTACCGGAGACAAAACTTTTTCCACCCCAACTGTACTTCCTAAATCTGGCAATTGTAAGATTTCTGGTGCCCAACGAGCACAGGGATCTGTTAGAAGCGTACCACTGGAAAATGTGTCTCAGAAACGCTGGACCCGAGTTGTGCAGTGCTTTATGGGCAATGCATAGGGCTCTAAAGTTTACACAACTTCGTACAGGAAGTCAGTGAAGCTTACGGATTCCAGGAAATATCGAGTGAAATTTAGGCGACACTAATACCAATCTGGGGGCAGAAGTTTGTACTGATTGAAGTCTGCTAATATATTTTTCCTGGTGCACAGTCAAAATATTGACTTTTAAATATCGACCTACATTAATATCGAGTTTTAAATATCGTAGGGACAGAATATCGACATCAAGAATATCGGTGACCCGAATATTGACCTTAAGGTAAGAAATATCGTTTTTGTTAATATCGAAGTTGTTAATATCGATAGTAAAAATATCGATGTTAATAATATCGATGTTTATGTTAGTGTTATGTATTTTAGTATGTATTTTATATGTATGTGTTCCACTTTCTTTGTTATGTTTTGTATTATTTTTTTAAATATATGTATTAATTGTTTAGAAGTTAGTAATTTTTTTTAAAGTAAATTTTGCGTTTTAGTACCGTAGTGGGTTGTGGGTTTATAGGGGAATAGGGTGGGAAGTAATTTAATTATAGTAAATTATTTCATAATTTTTAGAAATTATTAATTCTTTTTAATTAAAATTTGCATTTTAGTTCTGTAGCGGGTTTTGGGTTTATAGGGGAATAGGGTGGGAAGTAATTTAATTGTAATTAAGTAATTATTAATTTTTATTTATTGTTATTGATATTTAATTTATTGTCAATTAATTATTAATTGGTAATACATTTTTATTACTTGATTAATTGATAATTATATTAATTGTATAAATTTTTTAGTGGAGCGGGTTGTGGGTTTATAGGGGAATAGGGTGGGAAGTAAATTAATTATAATAAAGTAATTAATCATTTTTGTTTTTGGTATTGATAATTAATTTCTTGTTTATTAATTATTAATTGGTAATTAATTTTTATTAATTAATTAATTGATAAATATATTAATTGTGTTAATTTAGTTTAGGAGTGGGTTGTGTGTTTATAGGGGAATAGGGTGGGAAGTAATTTATTATAATTAAGTAATTATTTATTAATATTTATTGGTATTGATAATTAATTTATTGTTAATTAATTAGTAATTAGTAATTCATTTTTATTAATTATTATTTATTGGTATTAGTAATTATTTTATTGTTAATTTATTATTAATTGTTAATTAATTTTTATTAATTGATTAATTGATAATTATATTAATTGTGTTAAATTTTATGTGGAGTGGGTTTTGTGTTTATTGGAGAATAGGGTGGGAAAAAATGTAATGTTATTAAAGTAATTATTAATTTTCATTTATTGGTATTTATAAATAATTTATTGTTAATTTATTAATAAATCATTATTTAATTAAAACAATTATTTAATTGATAAGTATGTTATTTTTAACCCCTACGCTATCCAACACTTTCCCTACTGTTGCACTCTCTGGAGTGGGAATAGCAATTTTTACCCCTACGCTATCCAACACTTTCTCTACTGTTGCACTCTCTGGAGTTGGAATAGTAATTTTTACCCCTACGCTATCCAACACTTTCCCTACTGTTGCACTCTCTGGAGTTGGAATAGTAATTTTTACCCCTACGCTACCCAACACTTTCCCTACTGTTGCACTCTCTGGAGTGGGAATAGTAATTTTTACCCCTACGCTACCCAACACTTTCCCTACTGTTGCACTCTCTGGAGTTGGAATAGTAATTTTGACCCCTACGCTATCCAACAGTTTCCCTACTGTTGCACTATCTGGAGTTGGAATAGTAATTTTTACCCCTACGCTATCCAACACTTTCCCTACTGTTGCACTCTCTGGAGTGGAAATAGTAATTTTTACCCCTACGCTATCCAACACTTTCCCTACTGTTGCACTCTCTGGAGTTGGAATAGTAATTTTTACCCCTACTCTATCCATCACTTTCTCTACTGTTGCACTTTCTGGAGTTTGAATAGCAATTATAACCCCTACGCTATCCAACACTTTCCCTACTGTTGCACTCTCTGGAGTGGGAATAGTAATTTTTACCTCTACGCTATCCAACACTTTCCCTACTGTTGCGCTCACTGGAGTGGGAATAGTAATTTTTACCCTTACGCTATCCAACACTTTCCCTACTGTTGCACTAACTGGAGTGGGAATAGTAATTTTAATCCTTTCGCTATCCAACACTTTCCCTACTGTTGCACTCTCTGGAGTGGGAATAGTAATTTTTAGCCCTACGCTATCCAACACTTTCCCTACTGTTGCACTCTCTGGAGTTGGAATAGTAATTTTTACCCCTACGCTATCCAATAATTTCCCTACTGTTGCACTCTTTGGAGTGGGAATAGTAATTTTTACCCCTACGCTTTCCAACACTTTCCCTCCTGTTGCACTCTTTGGAGTGGGAATAGTAATTTTTTTCCCTCCGCTATCCAATATTTTTCTGTATTGTTTTACTTAATGTTGTGTATAATTTATTTTACAAATATTAACAATATTGTAAATTTTTTAATTTGTTAAATATATTTTTTAAATTTTTAATAATATTATTTTTGTATGTGTATGTCTGTATTTATAATTTATAAAATATTTTTAACAATTTATAAGTTATTAAAATAATTATTTATGAATATTATTAAGTAAGTATATATAGTATATTTTATATGTATATGTTTAATTTATTTTAACATTATATGTATCAGGTTTTTTTTTAAACATTTTTAAATCATTTTAACTATGTTTCTTTTAATTATATGTATTATTTACTTTATTTTAGATTATTTTTTTAACATTTAAAAAAAACGATATTTTTACGATATTTTTTACATCAATATTTAATTTTCGATGTTTTTGTACTTACCATAATGTAGATAGGATGTCGATATTCTTGACTTCGATATTTTTGTCACAATATTTTTGTACCTCGATATTTTTGAGGTCGATATTTTGTCAGTGATTCATTTTTCCTGAATATTCATGTTAAGGCCATTACAATAGTCTGGTTTAGACAGCACTAATACAGTGACCACTGATGTTATAGTGTTGCCAGAGATATATGGAATACTTATTTTGATCATCCTGAGAGTGTGGGCAGCCAAAGAGACAACTGCAGAAACCTGAGTTCCATAATTTAGTTTATTATCTATCTTAAAACCCAGGTTCTTGGCTTTGAACACCGGGGTGGGAGGGGGACCAGGCTCAACTGCCACAAGGAGGGAGACCAGGTGGGAGACAGGTTGCCGTAAAGTACAACCTCAGTTTTCCCGGAGTTGAGCTTCAAACAGTGCCTGTTCATCCAAGAGCTTATCGCTCTCATGCAATCCTGGAAGCGAGTGTGACACTGTGGGGTCGTTGTTAAAGGTTGACACTATAAATTGAGTGTCATCAGCATAAGAGGTAAGAGAGAAGTTGTAGCTTTTGATTAAAGGAGCCAATTCGGAGACATAAATGTTAAATAATGTAGGACTAAGCGAGGATCCCTGAGGGACCTAGCAGGGGAGTGTAAAAGAAGTAGACTCATAGCAACCCAAGGTCACTAGAGAGGAAGAAGGGCAAAAGCGACAAAGCCTTGCCTTTAACCCCTAGTTTAGTCAAGTGGTTGATCAGGGTTTTATGATCAACCCTATCAAAGGCTGTGTATAGGTCGAGATGAATAAGAGCTGTAGTGCCTCCACTATCTAAAGGAACTCCTATCTCCTCAGTGGCTTTGATAAGGGCAGTTTCTGTGATATGCCCTGGTCTGAAACCAAACAGGGTCCAAAAGGTGGTTTTCATGGATAAATTGGTCTAGCTGCATATTCTGTATTTTTTCCACGATTTTAGCAGGAAGGGGGAGGGGAGAAATGGAGCGATAATTGTTAGGGTCTGCTGGGTTTCATTATTAAGGGGAGGATGGAAGCTTTTTTTTCAAATGGATGGAAAAACTCTGGATGAAAACATGGAGTTAAAAATAAATGAACAGTTGTTAGGTATCACCTCCGGTGTAAGCTTAAGTATTCCAACAGGACAGAGGTCTTGAGGTGAACCAGATTTAGATCCCTTAATTATTGTTGTAACTTGATCGGGGGAAGTGGGTAAGAATTTAGTTAGAGGAGCATAGGACAATCCTGCCTGGAAGGTCTGGTCTTTGACATCAGCCATATAAGAGTTGTCAAAATTCTCAAAGATTTGGTCTCCTTTGTGTCTAAAGCGAGAAGCTAGGGTGTCACAAAACTGTTGGCTGTGAGCCGCCAAATTATTACTTGAAACAGAGGAGAGTGTAGAAATTACATGCAATAATTCCTTTGTAAAATTTGTGGCTGATTCAATAAGTTAAGTGTAGTAATTGCCTTTTTCTTTGATTAGGAGGTTTTTATACTTGGTCAGAGCTAATTTATAGGAATGTTTCTCCTGCAGATCATAGTGCCTGCACCAACATCTTTCCTGTCATCTACAGGCTTGTTTCTCGAGCCTGAGAACCAAGGAGCTGAGGGTATCCTTCTGTTAGAGTGGGGAAGTTTAGGTGGGGCGCAGTGGCGTAGCTAGGCACTCTGCCGCCCGTGGCAGTCCCTGCCTTTTGCCGCCGTGCTAGGGGGGGTGCTGGCGATGATTTTTGCGGCCGCCGCCGCCCCCAAAACTCGTGCCGCCCGGGGCGCACCGCCCCCTCCACCCCCCCCTTGCTACGCCAGTGGTGGGGCGAGTTTAAGAAAGGATGAGTTGAGCCAGTTAACAGGTGGATGCTAGCTCCGCACCAGGTGGAAGAATAGGTTGGGACTGTTGGAGGTGTTGGGTTAGGATGTTTTTATCGATTTTACTCCATGCCCTGAGGCAGGAGAGACTATCTGATTTAGAGGGAATATTGAGTTTATGAGGTATCCCAAGACCAAAAATGATGGCCTGGTGATTGGACCAGCTGAGAGGGAGCCCTGATAGTACACAATGCGAGGATTGCTGGTAAATAGACCATCTAGGGGGTGCCCTGCTTGATGTATGAGTTGCATAATAAGTTGCCCTAGAACGAAAGAGGTTATGATTTCTAGAAGGGTGTCTGTGTCTTTGTCAGAGTAAGATTCTAGATTAAAATTGAAATCACCTAGTATAGTAAAGTCTCTTTAATAGAGAACAAAGGTTGTTCAGAAATATCTTTTTGGGCCTGCTGGGTGAAATAAAAGTCAGCAATTTCTATTTTGTTTTTAGGCAGGCAATGCGCATTAATACTTCATTTTATTTTATTTATCAATTTATAAAGCGCATGGTTGCACCACCGGTGTGTCCCTGCGCTGGTGCAAACTCTCAGTAAAGTTGGCAGGAAACTACTTAAAAAGAGTATACGGAAGCATAAGGTGGCACTCGAAGATCACAGTACTAGTTTGAAGGTGGAAACAGCCACGTCTTTAATCTCTTGCGAAAAGTGATTTTGCAAGGTTCGGTTCTTAGCACCACTGGCAGAATATTCCAGATCTTGGCTGCGAGGTAACCAAAGGGGCGAGCTCCCATCCTGGCTCTCTGTATTCTAGGCACAGCGACCAGTGCGATGCCTTTAGATCTTAGATTCCGTCCCGGTGTGTAAGCAGTTATCATAGACTGGAGATATTGCTGTCCTTTTTGCCACAGAATTTTGTGGTAGTAGCACATGGCCTTAAAAGTGATCCTCTTCTCCACAGGCAACCAATGCAGGGTTGACAGGGCCCTTGCGGCCGCTGCTCTTTTAGGGAGGTTCAAAACTAGGCAAGCAGCCGCATTTTGGATCGATGGAGCTTGGTCAGTCCATTCTTAGATGTGCCCAGATAGAGGATATTACCATAGTCCATCTGGGAGGTGACCAAGACATGTACAATTGTTTTCCTGGGGGAAAGGCAAAGCGTAGTCCTTTTTTTATTATCAGTAAGAAGGGGCTTATTATTGAGGAAAGTATATAGTGTGGGTCAAATTACACATGAACTGCAAGTGGGGCATATCAGGTTGGGTGTCTCATCAAGGAACGCAAGGTTAAGATAGATGCAGTTTGAAGAGCATGAGGGGCAAAGAGTATGTTGATCCTTACCAGAGTAGCTGTATTTATCTCTGGGGCGGCAGGACAAAGGTCAAGGGGTCCTGGCACTCAGCGCGATCAGGCCATGGATTGGCGCTGGCGGGCTTGCCTTATCCAATGACTGCACAAAGCCTGCATCCAAGGTCCCACGCTTCGCTGGATATGATCCTTCTTGATAGGCTGTACCCAAGCTACAGCCTGGCCTCATTCACCTAGGATGCCGTCAACCTCATCTGCGACTTCCACAGGGATCCTCACTTAGCCCTCAACTCTATTCAAGGTCTACATGCCCCAACTAACTGACATTATACGCATCCTCGGAATCAACATCATATCCTATGCTGATGACACCCAGCTCATACTCTTCTCCTCCAACAAGGCACCAAACACCCAGATCAGTTCCTATGTCTGCATGACCATAGTTACCAGATGGATGAAAACAAACTTTCGTTAGCTCAACAGAGACAATACGGAAGAAGTAATCTTTGGCAAAGACAACTCGCTCCGGGACTCCACTTGGTGGCCTGCTAAACTCAGACTCATAAGCCTCCCGGCATCCCACACGAAGAACCTTGGAACAGTAAACAAAAACCCAATCACAATGATCGGCCAAGTGAATGCAGTCTCCATCTCCTTTTCCACACACTCCAGATGTTCAAGAACATCTTCAAATGACTCCCCAGCAATACTCGAGAACCATCACCCAAGACCTCATTACCAGCAAGCTGAACTACAACAACACACTTTCTGCTTGAATCAACACTCAACTGACCAGAAGACTCTAGACCATACAAAATTCAGGTGTCAGACTCACCATCAACCTCCCACCTCACACTCACATCACCCTGCACCTCAAAGAGCTCTGCTGGCTCCTAATCCATAAACAAACACTTTTCAAACTTCTCACACACATACAAAGCCTTAAACAACATTGGCTCTACATACCTCAACACCTGCATAAACTTCCACAAATCTACCAGACCCCTCCGCTCAGATGGACTTCTACCCCCCCCCCCAGCATACATAGAACCAAATCCAATGGTTGTGGTTGTGCCTTCTCCTATCTCACTCCTAAAGCCTTAAAAGACCTGTCCCTGCATGTCTGAGGTTACTCCTTAGTTCCTGAAATCCAAGAGAAACTGGAGACCTGGCTCTTCACCCAGCCCAGACCCTGGCTTGGCCCACACAGCTCCTGCTTAATTGCCAGGATACCTTCCTGGGTGAGATGTCCATTGTACAAATACCATAAGATATTACATTTCATATTAGGCTGCTTCTGGAAAAATGGTTTTGTGGGAAACTGCTCTCACAGATACTATCTTTGAGAGAAACTTGACATGCTTTTAAGGTTTTTATGAAATTGACAAAAGGCATACTACACAAACTTGTGGAGGTGTTCACTTTGTACAATTTTTCTGGTTGAATTTTAATTCCGCTGAGCCATATTTATATGCTAACTTCAAAGGATGTTTAATTTCTAGCTCTCCAAAACCGGATTGCCTTAAGGATTATGTAAAGGATGCAATAATTGAAGAAGCTGGAAGGAGGACAAAAGACTTCCGTATCTAGTGCAATTGAGAGGTCTAACTCTAAGCCTTGTGAATGTTTGATGCTTATTAATGCTTTTGGTATTAAATAATGACTTCACCCCGTTACAGTCACTTCTTCAAATTCCATTTTGTGCATCACCTCACCAAAGGAAGCTGCACTCCAGACTCCACCATGTTGAATGATTTTGAGTTTCCAACCCAGCTGACACAAGTCGGCCAGAGCAATTACTTACACCAATTACTATTACCAGCTAATGTGTTGAGTGAATACATATCTTTAATTGATAAACCCTTTATGTTCTTGACTTCTGTTAGACCTGACTGCCTTAGGGTGGTCTTCCCCCCAACTTTTTGCCTTCCTCCTCTACAGTTTCTGACCTCGTTTTTGCTGGCCTTGGGACTCTGAGCCCTGCTTGATAGCCACCTCACTCCTGTCTCTTGCTACACCAGAGGCTTCAACCCCCCCCCTTTCTACCAACTTACGCGCATCCTATACTAGGCGCTCAAACTATCTTTTCATCTTTTCCTCTTTTGGGCTCCCTCCCCAGGACACAAACACCTTACTGTGTCCAACACTTGCCGGGATTTGAAGGGGCCAATCTCAAGATAGTTTTAGGTGAGTTGCTGTTACCTCACCATGTTGCTACTTCTTAGTTTTTAACCTTTTTAATCACTCACCGCATGGTTTGAACCCGCTGCGTTTCACATATGTACATACGAAGGCATCGACCACAGCGGGGCAATTTTGGTTGACATAAGTGACCATTTTTTTGACTATGCTCACCGCATTTTGTTAAAGTGCACAATCTGGTGTCACTATCGAGGGATACGAGGGCAGGAGTATTTACAGCATGATTGTTTTCTGATATGATTTGCTTTCATTTTGCCATTTTCCATTTCAGATTGGCTGTCGCATCAACAGGTACTTTACCTCTTGGTGTCACTTGTGGTAAAAATAGGCTAGAACATCACAGTCTCACCACATTTGAGTGTAGATTAACTATTTTCACTAGGTCCTGAGGAATTGCCGCTAGATCCACCCGACTAAACAGGCAAGAAACATGTTGACCACATGAGATTGAGCATAACACGCTGCAGCATATTTGCAGTGAGTCGCCAACTCCATTTTTAATCAGGGGAAGGCAGGATCATTAAAGTCTAATTTACCTGTCTCTTCCATTCCCTGTTTTAATTCACACAATTCACACATTTGCATTTCTACACTTCTAAGGCCCCTTACACCCACTGCACCATACGGCAAGGAATAAAAGATCTCCGCCAAAGAGCCCCTGCATAGGGTGCCCGTCGGGTATTACAGCGCCGACCCGACGAGGAGCATGCCCGATGATGAAGCATGACACCCAGCAGGCTGGGTGTGTGAGGGCCCTCATTCCAAAAGGAAGGACTTCCCAGTCCCCCTCCTTTCTCACTAACACTACCCACTTGTAGTTAGGGACTTTGCGAGTCCCCTCCCCTGCCCTCCTATTTCCCTCACAACAGGAACTGCATACCTTTTTCTTTGCTAGTCTATTTAGGGCATGTATGCTGGACCTCTCAAAAGCCCTTAGTCCCCTTCTTTTGTTGGACTCTGAGCACTTTACCAAGGTTCTAACCAGTGCTAAAACGCATGAACTGTCTCCCAAAAAAATGGTAATATTGGCTTATCCCCAATTGCCATATTTAATTTACTTATAAGCCCCTAGTAAAATGCACTACTGTTCTCAGGGCCTGTAAATTAAATGCTACCAGAGGGCCAGCAGCACTTGTTGTGCCACCCATTTAAGTACCATGGTTCAAGCCTGCCATTGCCGAGCCTGTGTGTGCGGTTTACACTGCCACTTTGACTTGGCAAGATAAACCTCTTGCCAGTTCCAAACGTTCCATTTGTATGCATATAAGTGACCCCTACGTTAGGCCCTCGACAACCCAAAGGGCAGGGTGTACTATATGTAAATGGCAGGACATGAACTTTTAAGTTTTACATGTCCCGGTAGTGAAAAACTCTCAAGTTCGTTTTTCACTACTGCAAGACCTATTTCTCCCATAGGATAACATTCTGATCACCTTATTACATTTTATAAGTATAATTCTCAATTGTGAAGAGATAATCTGTTGATGTTTGGTGTCTCTGGAATCACAATATAAAATTACAACTTATGATGAAGTCCGATTTTAAATTGTAATTCTGAAAATGCCACTTTTAAAAAGCTGGCATTTTCTTACTTTAGCCATGGTGCCTGCTGCCTGTCTTTGATCACATGTCTGGGATGGGTGACAGTTGGGCTTTGTGTATTCCCCCCAGTCAGTCACACACAATGGGAGCTTAGATGTGACGAGATGGGCCATCCCAGCAGGATGGGAGGGAGGAGCTATACCTAGCCTCACTTACACATACTGTGTTCGTCTCCACACAAAGGGCTGCATACGCCCCTGTAGTAAGTCTGAAGCCAGGGCAGGAAGGGAGGACCTGTGTGCACTTCAAAGGCCTGTATTTGAAGTCTCCCTCACTTCAAAGGCACAACAGGGTATAAGTTCTCAACCTCAGACGCCCCCACTTCAGGACTTGTGAAGACTCTGGCAGGAAGAAGGACTGCTGTGCTGCTGAAGGACTGCCACTCGGCGCTGGGAAACCCTTGTTGGGTAGCTGTGCGCCTTATAAAATCAACCTAACAATAACAATAACTCTGCTGGACTGCTGCTTTGCTGGACTCCTGCTTTTCTGTGCTCCCCTGCTGCCTGCTGTTCCCCTCACTGGGTGAGAATGACTGGACATGTGTCACTTGAACCCAGAATACATCCAAGGACTAGCTGGCTGGCCTCCTGATCTGAAGTCTCGGAGACATAAAAGACTTCCAACCTACCTACTTCTGCACCTGGACTCTTCCATCTGTGAGTGTGCCCTGCCAAGTGGTGCCACCCCAGTCCTGGACCCTTAGCAGTGGGACTAGAGTTCTTGCTACAGCAAAACCCATGCATCATCTGTCAAACTGGCACATCACCGCCATTGTGTGTATCAGAACTGGTGCATCGCCCCTGTTGTGTGCAGCAGAACTGGCGCATTGCTCCTATTGCATGGATCAGAACCGGCGCATCACTCTTGTTGTGTGGACCAGAACGGCGCATCGCCTCGGCTGCATGGATTGGCTCCAACATGTTGCCTTCAGAACCACCACTGAGCGATGCTCTTCAAGGCTCAATGCCTTCACATCGCCATTGACAGCATCCTTCATGACGATTACGAATCTCCTCATCGCAGCTCTTCAACCATCGAAGCTGATGCACCGCCACTGCTGCGTGGATCAGGACCAGCGCATCACCGCCACTGCATGGATCAACACCGACGTATCACCTCAGCTGCACCCTGCATCTTCGACATTGACGCAACCAGGATTAAGTTACTCTTTTTCAGCGGACCTCACTGAGTCCCTGTATCCGGCCTGCCCTCCTTCGTGGTCAGCCAGAACGTTTGACTTTGTCCCGGTCCGGCACAATCAGATATACCAAGTAAGCGCTTATTGCTTCTACGTGCTACTTTACAGTTTATTCTTTAAAAATTCATATTTCAAGTTCTATTTATTGGATGTTTGTTATTTTGGTCTTGTTTAATTTATTAAATTAAGGTCTAAACTGATGTGGAATTGTTTTGTGTGAAGTTTCAATGTTTTACTGTTTGAAGTGTTGCAAAAATACTTTACACATTTCGTCTAAGTTAAGCCTGACTGCTCTGTGCCAAGCTAACAGAGGGTGAGCACAGGTCATTTTAGGGTTTGTTTGCTTCTTACCCTGACTATGATTGTGGTTGTTGATTGACTAGGGACATACCACAGTAAACCTACAACCCAATTTCTAACATTGATGGCAGCAGTGGAATAGGACTTTTATTTGTGCAGTGTCATCCAGTAACTTGGGGTATATCACCAATCCACATCCAAAGACCAGATTGAATTTTAAATTCTCCATGATTGCCATTTTAGATTTTTCTCAAAATCAAGTCTCTGGCTTCTGGACCTACAACTTCACCTAAAATAATGGAATTTGAGCTGACCAACATAGAAGTATACACAGTGGCCCAGCTCAAGGACATCTGTAAGGAGGTTGGGCTTCCAACCAAGAGTACCACCAGGAAGGTGGAATTGCAAAAGGCACTGAGGGTCAGGGCAGAAGCTCACTCTATGCTGGGTGAGATCACAGGAGGGGATGTTGGAATAGAGGATGACCCCTCTGAGGAAGCACCTGTACTGGAAGGGGAGGAGTTGACCCCTGAGTTGGAGCTTCCTGCAAGGGTTGGGAGAAGTGTCTCTTCCTGCGGCTGGCGGAGAGGAGGAAGGAGAGAGAATTTAAGCTGCAGATGTCTAAATTAAAAATGGAGACAGAGGAGAACAAAGGGCCCTTGAGGACAAAAAGGGTAAAAGGGCCTTAGAAGAGAAAAGTAATTTGTTGGCTCATGAGAGGAGCCTAATAGAGCCGGATATCAAGTCCAGACAGGTGGATTCCAGCATTGATGGAGGCAGCATACATGCAGTAGTTGAAGGAGAAAAAAGCGTTTGCATAATTTGGTGCCCAGTTATGTGGTGGGAGATGACATTGACAAATGATTTTCTGCCTATGAAGTTGCAAGGAGGTTTCACAAGGTACAGCGGAGCGCTGGGGGGAGGGGGGTCTGTGGAAACACATGCCCCTGTGGGGAGGAACACCTTTCTGACATTAGAGGTTGGGGATCAAACCAAGTACACCCCCACAAAGGCAATTTTACTTGCTAACTTTGGGCTGACTCCTGAGTAGTATTGACAAAGACTCAGGGACAACCAAAAGCTCCCCAACCACTCCTGTGTAAATTTTATAGATTACTCCAGCACGGCACTGAATGGTTGAGTGCAGGGTAGCAAAGTAAATGATTATATTGGGTTGTACAATCTAATCAGGAAAGAGCACATGCTCAGTATCTGTTTCACAGAGTTGCACTAGCGCCTAGTTGACAGTAAGCTCACTGACCCCAGGAAGCTTGCTGAGGAGGTGACCCTCTGGGCTAGCACCAAAGTGTCCCAAAAGTTATCTGGGGGGCACTTCCACAAAGGTGGTCAGGGTTCCCACAAGAAGAAATATGCAAAAATAAGGAGTTCTCTAAATGCCCCCAAAATAATTCTCAATGGAGTAGTGGTAACCAGTCCCAGTCTGATACTAAGAAGAACGTTTTTTTTTTTTTAAAGCAGACAAGGAGGTTTGTACCCCAATGTACTGAATACTACAAATATGGGCACTCCAAGGGTGATTCCAAATGTACCAAGTGGTCACAGCCCCCCACTGATGGGCAGACACCTGGGTTGGTGAGTGTAGCGCTAGAGGAGGAAGTAGTCCCAGTTAGCTTTGGAGGGCAGACAGAGGTGGCCCTAATTTCCCCGGGGTATAAATAGATGGTGCCAAAAGCCCATATGTATAGGCAGTGAGTCGCCATCAATGGGCAACAGGTGGAAGCTATGTGAGACACAGGAGTGAGTATGACTAATGTCAAGAGTCGGTTGGTGTCTGCAGAGCAGGTCCTCCGAACACATTCCACCAAGTCATAGTCCACGACAATTGTGAGAGCCATCTACAGGTGGCTCTGAATCCCTTTGAGTGTACGAGCGATCTCAGGTTTTTGCTGTGAGCCCTGCAATGCTTGTAGATTGTCTGTTAGGCAACGACCTGGAATATTCTGCCTGGAGGGAGTTAGACCTCGCATCACACTTGGAGATGATGGGTTTGCCTGAGTTGGTCTGTATGACCACATGGTCCATGGCTGCCGACAAAGGGAGTCAAGGGTGTCTGGAGCCTGGAACAATGGCACAGACAGCTACCAAGGAGAGGGACAAGGGATGTGGGAAACAAGCCCCTGAAGTTCCTACAGTGGAGGTTAACAGGGTCCCTGAGGAGTGGGCCCCTGAGCCAAACGGGGAGGACATTGTCACCCTAGGTGACTTACCTGAGCTTGCTAGCTGGGTAGTTGGGGGTGGCCCCACAGAGGGGAATTCTGCCAAGCGCAGAAGGAGTGTCCCACTCTTGAGGTCTTAAGGTGACAGGCCTCAGCCCATGCAGGAGGTGAAGACTCTGGGGATCCTAATGTACTAGGAGAATTAACACCTCTATAGCAAGCCTAAGACGCCTGATGCAGGGGCAGCCTCTTTGCTGGTGGTCCCCCAATGTTACAGGTCCTTCCTACTGGGTATGGCTCATGATATCCCCCTGGCAGGATGTTTAGGGCAAGTCAAGACCTTCGCCAGGCTTGTCTACCACTTTTACTGGCACCAAATGAAGACAGCCTCAGATGCATTCTGCAGGTCCTGTCCAACCTGCCAGGCCAGTGAGAAATCAGGTAAAAAGCAGAAAGCTCCCCTGATCACATTACCAGTCATTGGCACCTTCTTTGAAAGGGTGGGCATCCGCATTATTGGACCTTTGGACACCAAGACAGCCTTAGGCAACAGGTTTGTCCTGGACTTGGTGGACCATGCCACCCGCTACTCAGACGCCATCCCTCAGAGGTCAGTGACTGCACCTGTGGTGGCTACAGTTCTGATGGGGATCCTTACCCATGTTGGGTTCCCTAAGGAGGTAGTGTCTGAGAAGCACTAAGTTCATATCCTAGTACATGAAGTCTATGTAACATTAGTGTGGTGTAACTTACAAGTTCACCACACCTTATCACCCCCAAATCAATGCTCTTGGAGTGAGATTCAACACGACCTTTGAAAGGCATGATTATGTGCTGCCTGAGTCCATGAGGCATAAGTGGGACAATCTCTTGCCATGACTTCTATTTGTCTACAGGCAAGTGACACAGAAAGTAGTAGGGTTCAGCCCCTTTGAACTCCTCTATGGTCACCCTGTGAGGAGACAGCTGACCCACATCAAGGAGGGGTGACAGCAAGTTCCCAAGAACCCCCCTCAGGATGTGGTCAGCTACATGCTGGCCCTCTGCAACCAGATGCACCCCTTCTGAAAAAAGGCAAAAAGTAATTTGGAGGCCAGTCAGGAAGTCAGGAAGCTATGGAACGACCAGAAAGCCACTCTGGTGGAGTTTCAGCCTGACAAGAAAGTATGGGTCATGGAACCAGTAGAGCCCAGGTCTCTCCAGGACCACTGGACCCGCCCATATGAAATCAAGGAACGTAAGACGATGCCCACCTATATGGTGGATCTAGAGACCCCTAGGAACCCCCTAAGACTCAAACCTAACTTTGAGAGGTCAGAAGTGAACATGCTCCTTGTGACAGGTGAAGGGGTGGAAAAGGAGAGAAAACCTCTCCATGACCTCCTCTCTGCACAGGAAAATGATGGGTCAGTGGATGGTGTCAACCTCTCTTCCACCCAGAATGGCAGAGTGACTGTTACCAGTTGCGGGAACAGTTTGCTTAATTGTTTTCACTCACCCCTGGACTCAAACATCTGTGCTTCCATGATATTGGCACTGGAGACAGTCCACCTGTGAAGATCAAAATTTATAGGTTGCCAGCAATGTTCTCTCTAATGTTTTTCCTCTATGCGTGGCAATAAAGGTACTCTGTGTACTGCAGCTAAGGCTGCTTGCGCTGAAGGCAAGCAACACTTTAATATGCAAGCACGTGCGGTATGCAAGCTACCGAAATTAGGGGCATATGTGCAAGGAAGTGGCGGAGTGAGGCGTTAGCCGTCATGGCTTAACGCCTCACTCCACCACTTCAGAAAAGCAAGGCTGCACCATATTTACAACGATATGGTGCAGCCTTGCGTGTCCTCCTGCGCTGGCGCTACACTTAGCTGTGTAGTGCCAACGCAGGCACCCTTGCACCATAGTGCAAGGGTGTCTGCATGCAGTGGAAAGATAGTTTATGTACAGGAAGGTCCCCCCTTCCCCCAGGAAGGTCCCCCCACTTCTATGTGTGCTGCTTAATGCAGCACGCATGGAAGTCCCAAAATGGCATTTTTTTCATAGATTGTTTATGTACAGGAAGGGGGACCTTCCTGTACATAAACAATCCAAGGCATTTTGCTTTTTCCATATGTGCTGCACCAGGCAGCACACATGGAAAAGGCAAAAACGAGGAGAAATAATGCATTTCTCCTCGTTTAGCCAACTTAAGACCACTGCCCACCCCTTTCACGCAAAGCATAGCGTGAAAGGGGGCCTTATTTACAAGGCAGCGTTAAGCCACGTTAAGTGGCTTAATGCTGCCTTGTAAATAAGGCAATGCCCCTATCGCCACCACAACGTCATAAAAAGTGACATTGTGGTGGCGATAGGGGCTTGTACATATTCCCCTTAGTGTCTTAGTAAGGGTGCCATGGGCCCTAATACAAATGAGAAAAAATGCCCCCCCTACTTCGGGGTTGTTATTAAAGACACCCATTACAAGGGCGCAGTGGGCTCCTCGCACTACTGGCCATGGGTGCCACATCATCTTGTGCCCTAATTGTTCTACCTACAATCCCTCTCTATTTGATATCTCCATACCGGTCTTATCTCCTTCTTGCACCTTTTCTTATCCCTCTGCAGTACCACTCAATCTCTCTCACTTGTCCTTGTCTCCTTCATCCTTATTTAATTTTTTTCTTCTCTCCTTGCTCCTCCTTATCCACCCCACTTTTCTTTCTCTATTTCTGCTCTGCTCCACTTCTCACTCATCCCGTCTCCTCTCTTCAATCTACATCCTCTTCTTCTCTCTCCCACAGACTCCCTCTAATCTCCCTATTTGCTCACATTCCAACTTTACTCTATAAAATCTATATTTTGAATATGATTCTCTCACACCTACCTCATTCCTCTTCCTGTCTCCGACCTCCTTCTTTGTCACCTCTTGGTATACCTATCCCCTTTTGGTTGTTTTATCGTCCTTTTCTTCCTTATTCCTTTCCCTCCCTTTTTTCTTTCCTTTCTATATTTAAATCCCCTTTCTTTCTTTTCCCTCCATATCTTGCTTATTCACTTGTTCCTTTTTCTATCTCACTTCCATAGCTTATCCTCTCCATATATGCCTCCTTTCTCTCTACTCTCACATCTCCCCTCTCCCTCCCAAATCTTCTTTCCTCTCCATCTATCTATTATTTCCTCCTTTCCTTTCCAGGACCTTTTCTTTCTTTCTAACCCCCCTACATATCTTTCTTCCTTTTGTCTACTATCTTTCTTTCCATTATGTCTTTACTATCTCCTTGTTCATTTTCTAACGCTGTCTTTCCTCTACCAATATTCTCTCCACTTCATATTGCAATCTCACCCCTCTCTTCATTTCCTCCTTAATATCTTGTCTCCACAGTTGACCTCCTCCTTCCAAACTCTTTCTATCCATCTCTATTTAATCTTGCACTTCTCTTTTTCTTCATTTCTGCTGTCTTTTCACCTCATCTATCAGCTACCACCCTGTCTCCTTGTCCTCTTTTCTACTGTATGACAAGCTCCTGCTCAACCCATTGAATGAATGTTTGGCTTCTGCTCCACTGTATCCTCTATTTTGAGTTTTACCAGTGCCTGCCTGGGACTGGTTTCATTCTCTGTTTGAATGACTTTTCCCCCAACCTTCCCAGCGGAAGAAACCACACAGAGCTAAACCCAAGAAGACACTTCACATAGTTATTAGCACAATCAGGGCAGTCTTTGCCTGCTTGTGTTCTGGTTCAAGGAGAACTTGGTCTGGCAGTTTGGCTGGACTGTTCCAATTGGAGAAGAGTCAAGACTGATTTGCATATGGCTGGGTCCAAACTGAGTTGGCATGGTGGGCAAAAGAAAGATGGGTTGGAATGCTCCCCGAGCTATTGCCAGTGGTTAGGCAGGGATGTGAGTCAAAAAATGATGTTGTCTTGAGGCAGGCATAACAGTGGAGCATATTTTAAAAGACTCCATATTTTTCAAACTTTGTATGTGTGTTGCGCTGTGCTGCACACATACAGTGTGAAAAGTCATAAAGGATATTTTTAGTGATAGAAAGATCACCTTCCAGCACAAAACCTATGCTTGACAGAACCCTCACACTCTTGTACTAAGGTCAGGGCCACTGGAATTATGCAAGGCCGTGGCCTTTTCTGCATAACTATGGATTTGCCACATGTTCCACATAATCCATCATCTACTGTATTAATCTGCAGATTTTAAACCCAAAAGATTGGTTCTAGCTCGTATGGATCAAAAGGTACTAAAACCTTGACTACCTTTATTGCTGCAAAGTGGAAGACCCTTCGCAAAGGTTAACTGGTCACCTTCCTGTTGCTAATTGTTGTATTTGGGTGTTAAATTAGTACTAATGAGGTACAACATTTGCCCAGACAGTGTTAGCATATGTGAAAATGAAAAAATAATATAGCAATACTATCACAAAATATGCCACATTACACCACATAAATTGGCTTCTCTTCACCACATAATTGAACCCTGGTGCATAATTTGGTCGGCTCCTGCCGCTCTGACTATGGTGCAAGGTGCAGGTGGGCGAGACAACAAATTGAGAGGGACAGCTGAGCCAAGGGTGGGCTCTAGCTCTTAAGAGCCCATGCACAAACCTAGCCTTGAAAAAATTGCTGGCACTGGGTGGATCAACACCAATGCATCGCTTTGGCTGCACCCTGCATCTTCGACGTAGACACAGCCAAGATTAAGGTCCTCTTGTTTAGCAGGCCTCACTGGGTCCCCGTATCCGGCCCGCACTCCATCGCGGTCAGCCTGAACGTTTTACTTTGTCTAGGTCCTGCACGACCGGATCATTTCATCTATGAGCTATTTTACAGTTTATTCTTTTACATTCATATCTCAGGTTCTACTTTTTGAATTTTGGTTGTTTGGTCTTATTTTATTTATTAAATTAAGTTCTATTTTTCTAACCTTGAATGGAATTTTTTTGTGTAGCGTTTTCACTGTTTTACAGTTTGAAGTGTTGCACAAATACTTTACACATTGCCTCTAAGTTAAGCCTGACTGCTCTATGCCAAGCTAGCAGAGGGTGAGCACATGTTAATTTAGGGTTCGCCGGTTTCTCACCCTGACTAGTATTTTGGATGTTGCTTGACTAGGGCTCATACCCCAGTCAACCTACAACTCAATTTCTAACAACTACCAATATTACCAACAGCCACTTTCATCTGATTAGACAATCTGGAAATATTTTGGTATCTGAATTCACCAATGAAATCAAACGGAAGGAGGGCACGATAGGATTATTAGTGTCTTTCTCAAAAACAATTACATCGGCATCCAATAAGGTATAAGAATCTTTTTGCTTCTTTTAGATAACTTTAAATGCCTGCAAGGGAAAATACATTCATACATAAATATGTTCAATGTGTAATAGCCGTCAATTGGGATGCAATAGACTTTCTCTATTTAACTTGGTTATGGGGGGGGCAGTTCCTCTGACTTTTTCTTAAGTCAGTCGCTGCAAATCTAATCATAAACGTTGTAGCCCCTGTCTAAGATTCTGAGGTATAGAGTTGGCAACTAAATGTTAGAAACTGATCCTAAATCTGTGGATTAATTGTCATTTACTTACCATTACTTAAAGTACTTATTTCTAATCGCGTTCAGTGCACGTATGTCTTTTATTAACAAAGTAATCTATTTTAAATCCTGTTTACTGTCTTCAAACTTTGGGGCATATTCCCAAGGACTTATCGCCGAGTCAGCGGCACTTTATCACAGACAAAGTGGCGATAAATTTATCGCACCATTCACAAGCAGGTGCTAACAGCCGATACCACCAGTTTTCCTTCAATAGCAGCTGCAAAAAACATCGCCACAAATGATACAGGCAACTAACGCTAATGATATGCAGAGTAGGCGTTCCCGTGCAAAAAGCTGCGAAAACACCACTTCTTAACATTCTCAACGACCAGCCAGATCGGCGATAAGAATCAAAAACATGCGATAAGGCGCGTTAGCAGCAGGGATTTAACACCTGCTCTTACCTGGTGTTAAGTCGGACGACAACCTGCACCATGAAAGGGAGCCTAGCCCACAGCCACACCAGAAGAACAACAGATGCCATGGAGCTACTGATCATGCAGCTCGGAGCCCCAAGAGGGCCACAACACCCACCGCCACCTCCCCCAGGCCCCCCCCACCCCCCCAGGACCCCCCCCGGGACTACCACACCGGCAGTGGGGTATGTGACGTGCTAGGCCCCTTTGATTGGCAGGGTCACATGTCCTGTGACGCCTGTGCTGGATGGGTGTGGTGTGGGTCTGAACGAGCCCTCAGGGAGTGGCCGTGGCATGCTGACGACCAGACCAGTGATCAGCAGATCACCACAGGGACGACCTGGGACATTTAGCGTTGTCGTCCCCCCCTGTAAGCGTAAGCGGAGTGGACTGGCCTGGCGTATGGCAGGCCAGCGTAGGGGTGGGAACAATGAACCCGGGGCTCTGGGCGTGCTCCAGTTCTGGGCTGGACATGGAAGTAACTGATGCGTGTGTCCCTGTTGTAGTGACTACTCCACCCGGACCGCAATCAGCACTGTTGCACCCTGTCACTCAAGTTCCACGACATGATCAACATGGACGTCAGGGGGAATCTCTCACCCTACATTCAACCATACTCACATACGTGAATGATCAAAGGCATGACACATCTGTGCGATTCTGAATGTTTAATTCACATCCAGTGGAAAGTTGCAGCTGGAGCAGTACAGGGCCATGCAAACCCCACTTCACATTATTGGTCCGTGGAGGGCCAGCCAGAGTCCTTCAGGGAATGACAAGTACATCGGAAGGGGAAGAGTTCAGTCCGCAGTCTGATCGCTGTGTCATTGGTAACCAAACAGGAGATGGCAGTCCATGTCGAGATCCAAGGTGAGTGTCGTAGAGTGTATCGGGGGACAGTGGAAGGTGATGATGCAAAGGGCAGGACCAAGCAGAAACACGCCATTTTGCGGAGATGAATGCTACTGCCTCCTCCTTACCAGTAAGGTTGGTTCACCCGCATCTTCGTCCTCTGATGGCACATGTGCCTCACACGTGGGTGATGGTGGATTGCCTGCCGCACTGTGAGGCACTGAGACATCAGGGGCGAAGATGTGGATGTAGAAGCTGCAGCAGCACTCATCTGAGCAAGGCCTTGAGGCAGCAATGCCATGACGATGTGCTGCAGGGCATTGAAGGCCCCAGCCACATCCCGCTGGTGTGCAGCCATGGCAGCCATCCTGTCCGCCGTCATCCGCACCATGTTCTCCATGAGCCCCCGCATCTGTCCCAACTCCCGGCAGACATCGCTGGAGCCACTCTGACTGGACAGTTGTTCTTGTCTCAGTATCATGACTCCAGCGATGTCAGCCATGGATTGCTGGAGAGCATGGAGCGGACTGTGGGTGTCCGTTAGGGACTGAAAGTGGTCCCTGATGGGAATCAGACACCCATGTATGGCATCAAGTTTGGCTGCCATGCGGTCGAACCCCACCCGCACCTGATCAGCCACCTTCTCCTGGCACTCCAACACACGGCGTTGGAAGGCCATGTGTTGTTCGTGGGGGTCCTGGGAGTCAGCCGTGGTGGTAAGTGCTTCCTGCTGTGTGGTCTGTGCAGGGGGTGGGGTTTCCTCGATGCAGCTGGGCTGCCCTGCCCTGCTCCTGGGCGTGGGGACCTCAGGGTGTCCATGAGCTGTTGGAGGGCGTCGGGGTCGATGGTGGTGTGGTCCTCTTCGTCATCAGTGAAGAGCTGTTGGGTCTGCTCTGCAGGAGGTGTTGGTTCTCCCTCTGCAATGTGAAGGGTAGATGCAGTTTAACATTGTGTTCACATGTATGTTGACGCATTGTACACATTTACATACAGACTGCATGACAATGTACATTGTGACTGTTTGGGAGGAGCTGCCTATTTGATGTGGGACAGTGGACATTTCGACAACATCACAGATGTGTGTTTGTACTAGTACATTTTCATCCCACGTTTCCCTGCTATGCCAAATGTGATTGGCCAGTTTCTACACACAAGCGGCACCACTTGGGTCCTCTGTTCTGTTGTGAACGTGTTGCAGTTCATACCACATTGTTGTCAATGTTGATGTGCTCTGAATATTATGTGTGTGTGCTGCATTTTGGGAGAGTCACCCCTGCAGCTCTGATGTGGCTGGCCCTTATCCCTTTCAGGCGGTGTGCCTTGACTTCTCAGCTTCTACAGTGCTGAGATGTTGCATACTTGGGTGAATTGGGCTCTTGGTGGGAGTTGGGACTGTGGGGCATGGTTTGTCCGCAGGTGTGTTGTTGAGGTCAGGGATTATTTGTGCAGGTGGATGTGTCAGAGTGTGACCTGCTCCTTTACGGATGTGGTCCACACTCAGCCACCTCAGTGTCGTGGCGTGCAACATGTTATGGTATATTGACTGCAGCCATGCTATTCGTCATGCAGTGTCACTTGCATTGTCAGTGTGGCTCACTGACACGCCGCTTTGCTGGGTTTGGCACATGTGCATGGGTTTGTTGTGGTTTAGTGATGTGTGGGGAGTGCCCCCTCTGTGCACATTGTGGACGGGGGCCCCCTTGCTGTTTCTATGTGTGCTGCAGTATGCCAAGGAGATCAGGGGCATGGCCCAGAGTCATTGTGGGTGTGCAGTGTGCTATTCTTGATTGTGCATGTGTGCCATTGTGCCCATCTCCCCTCGTCCCCCCAGTTCCTGGTCGTTACTCACCCTGTTGCTGTTGTGTCCGGTCATGTTGAGCAGTGTCCGGTCCCCCAACTCCTGCCACCGTCTCCCCACTGATGACTGTGGACACCATTTCCTCCATGTCATCCAGTTCCTCCTGTGGCGCTGGACTCCCACCTCCAGTCTGCATTGCTGCCTTCTGGTTGTTGGCGAGTTTCTGCTTGGTTTTGCGCTTTACATCATTCCAGCGCCTCTTGACCTCTTCCATTGTCCTCCTCAGCACTCCGACTGCATTCACCTTGTCCAGGATGGACTGCCATGTTGCATTTTTGGTTGCCAATGACACAGTGGAGGTGACGAACAGTTGTTGATGGTGTTCTACCACCTCCGTGATCAGGATCCTGTTTTCCTGCGAACTGAACTTCGTCTTCCTCTTCTTCTTGTCCTTGCCCTTCTCTGTCCCCAGGGTCCCAGGCTGGACCTCCGTGGGGCTTGTGGGGTTCTGGCTGTCCTCTGTACCTGCTCCGGCTACCTCCATTGTGCTTCGCTGTGGTGCGTTTTTTCTTTGTGTTTTTTTTTTCTGCTTTTATGGTGATTTTTCCCGCCTGACGTGTATGATTTGCAGGCCTGGCGCTGTTTTTCGCTGATTGTCCTATCGCGATTGGGCCCATCGCAACTTTTTTCACGTTCGGCTTTGGATTTTTATCACCGTCCCGGTGAGTTACTCGCGGTCATTTGTCGCGTTATCGTGAGACTATCGCATGGGGCCGCCGGCTTGGGAATACTGCGTTAACACGGTGTTATTTTCCCTTGATAGACTGCGATGTGAGAAGTTGCGTTAAGCGAATTTGGCGATAGTTAACACACGTTCTTGAGAATATCCCCCTTACTTTCTTGACTCTGTTCTGTTCCTAGTTTCTGTCTTTATACTAAATTCTACTTTATTGAATAATGACTTCATGACCTTCTTTTCTTTCATCTAAATATTTTGTTAAAGAACGTTTAGTTCTACAAAAATTGCCAAGTTCACAGATCATCACTGATACCTTACACTTACCTTTATGTCACGGTGCTCTTGAACCTATAATCATACATTATACAGGGAAATCAATACATTGCCTGAAAGTGACATGCCATCAACCCCTGCCAAGTAGCAATTTTTATATGGTGCTGTAGGTATATATAATGGTTAATAGCCTGATTTCAAAATTAATAAAAATAACAATAGCCTATTTTCGAGCAGTGATATGAGATATGGAATAGCCAAAGCAGAAGGATTGTGACGGTGCTTCGGGCGTCACAAGTTTTAAAGTTTTGTTTACTTTTTCATATTCTCAAGGAGCTATCGCCGAGTTATCGGCACTTTATCGCAGCCAAAGTCGCGATAATTTTATCGCCCCATTCACAAGCTGGTGCTAACAGCTGATACCACCAGTTTACTTGCGAAAGCATCCACAAAAAACATCACCACAGATGACCCCGGCAACTATAGCTAATGAGATGCAGAGTCTGCGTTCCCGAGCAAAAAGCTGCGACAACACCACACGTCAACATTCTCAATGACCAGCCACATCGGCGATAAGACCACAAAACAGGCGATAAGGCGCGTTAGCAGCAGGAAATTAACACCTGCTCTGACCTGGTGCAAAGTCGGACGACAACCTGCACCATCAAAGGGAGCCCAGCCCAGAGCCACACATGAAGAACAACAGATGCCATGGAGCCACACACCATGCATCCCGGAGCCCCGAGAGGGCAACAACACCCACCGCCACCACCCCCAGGATCGCCACCCCCCCGGATCCCCCCCACCCCCCCGGACCACCACAGAGGCAGCGCAGACAAAGACAGCGGACCATCAGGAAATGCACCAGCCTCACAGACCTAACACCAGACAATGTCAATGCCCACTACAGGCTCAAAAGGACAACCATCCTCAGCATCCTGAACATCATTGCCCACAGGCTGACGGTACCAACACAGCGGACAACCAACATCCCTCCGCAGACAAAGCTGCTGGCTGTGCTGCACCTGTTGGCCTCTGGTACCTCCCAACGAACAACCGCCAGAGTCGGAGGAGTCTCACAGCCAGCCCCATCCAAGTTCCTCACACCTGTCCTGGATGCCATTATCAGCCAGGTACCCCAGTACCTATACGTCCCCCACAATGCGCAGGAACAGCTGGAGACCAAGCAAGCACTATACGCCATAGCTGGATTCCTGCACGTGTTGGGGGCAATCGACTGCACACATGTCCTACTTGTGCCCCCTGCACACAATTACCGCAACAGAAAGCACGCACATTCCATCAACGTGCAGGCAATAGTGGACCACAGGGGACTCTTCACCAATGTCGTAGCTAACTACCCAGGCAGTGTGCATGATCCCCTCATCTTCCGACAGTCCAACATCAACCAGCGCTTCCAGGATGGCACCTATGGGAATGCACTGCTCGTTGGCAAGTACCAAATGAACACACCACACACCTCAACTCCACAATCATGCACCTCACAACTCTGGCACTGCACACATCAGAAAATCACATACAACATGCCAAACAACATGCCCACCCACCAGACACGACAGCACAACTTACTGTGGCAACCTTGGTTAGCCATGTACATGAGCCATCAACGGCATGGCACCTCAGCCACACAATAGCGGAATGTGGGGAGAGGTGGGAACCAGGCATGTGTGAAGGAGGCAAGTGACCCATGAATGAGAATGTACACAATGCCAAGTGTGGTGTGGAAGTGCTGGACAGACTGCAGTATGCAGACCACAGACATAGCCATGTCTACATGCACTGCTGGTGTTTGGAGTGTAGTGGACAGTGGACGCAACCATGTCACCCCAGCCAGTGGGGAAGATCGCGGAAATGTAGCTTGTGACGTCCCCCCCTGTAAGCGTGTGCGGAGTGGGATGGCCCGGAGGACGCCAGGCCAGCGTAGGGGTGTGAATAAAAAGCACGTAGCTCTGGGTGTGGTTCTCTTCCGGAATGCCCAACGTGTCTGCCAGGGCGGCGCCTCCCACCCCGCCATGAGGCCGACGCCGTCGCCGTGAGCGGTGTGGCCAGCGATCCTGTGCGCCTGCTGCAGCCCAGGCCGCTGGTCCCCGAACCCGTCATGCCCGCCCCTGCGCAGCCAGGCCTCACTGCTCACCTGCCGACACCGGCGTGTGTCGAAGAGGGCCCACCACGTGCCGGCGCAAGCTCCAAGCCCGAAGCCCGCGACCTTGGCAGCCTCCTCAGACCATCACGGCCTCCGCGACACAGGCCCGCTTTACTCCTTTTTCGTTTACGTACTCCACCGCTGCCTCCGGCCTACACTACGGTCAAGTAGGTCACACATTTGGAACTGAGTCTTGACTATGCAATGGCAGAGTACACACTTTATGGCTGAGTTTATATCACTGTACTCCCTTCAATGTGGTGCCACCAACTCTGTGCATGGCATTCGAACTACACCTGTCTGTGGTCCCTTGCTGACTACTGCCTTCGGCTTACACTGCGGTCGAGTAGGTCACAAATGTGGAACTGAGTCTTGATTTCTGCATGGCGGAGTTCATATCATTGTACGCAAGGAGACGAGTAAGAGGAAGACGCGGTTCAGTCCGGAGGAGAAAAGGATCATCGTTACGTAGGTGATCGAACACTGCCGACAACTGCTCTGGTGTCACTAACTCTGTGCATCGCGGGCCAACGACACGTGGCTGTGGGCCCCTGCTGACCGCTGCCTCGGGCCTACACTGTGATCAAGTAGGTCACACATCTGGAACTGAGTCTGGATTACACAATGGCCGAGTACACATATCAATGCTGAGTTTAAATCACTATACTCCCTTCGATGTGGTGACACAAAGTATGTGCATGGCATCCCAACCACACGTGTCTGTGGGCCCTTGATGACTACGCCTTCGGCCTACACTGCGGTCGAGTAGGTCACACATTGGGAATTCAGTCATGATTCATTTATGGCAGACTTGATATCATTGTACTGGCCTCATCGCAGACTGCATCCCCTTTCAGCTCCGGTGCCACTAAGTCTGTTCCCCGACATCCATGGACACTTTCTGGTTGAACTTTGGTGGCGACTGAGTCTATGGACTGGGGGTTGTCTTCATCATCATGTAGCTGATACTGACCTTGTGGCAAAAACGAGGCTGTAGCATTCCACTCCTCCATTTGTCGCTTCCGGCTGGCTTCTGCCCTCTGCATCATGCCCTGGAGGACACCTTCCACTGTCCCCCGCAAACCTCCGCTACATTCACCTTCGACATCGACGAGGACCCGCGCACCTCGCGTGGCCATATCTCACATCACCGCAAGTCACCGTCCCTTGGTGGTGTGCCTGTGCCGGCCGCAGTGCATCCAGGGCCACTAACTCTGTGCAGCTCAAGTCATGGCCCCTGTCTGATAGCATATTGGATGGCCTCTGGGTCGATGGACTGGGGGTCCTCAAGGCCATGTGTCTGTGGCCCTGCGCTGTCCGCTGCCTCCGGCCTCAACTGCGGTCCACCTGGGCTCACACATCAAATCGAATCCTGACCTACCCAGACGTCGCATCACCGCAGGATGCACACGCCACCACCGCCAGGACCAACTCCAAACAACAGGTGCCAGAGTCGGATGTGTCTTACTGCCGGACTATCAGAGTTGCTCACACCTGTCGTGGGTGCCATCATCAGCTTGATACCCTGCTCAGCTCTTCAGGTGCTACTGACTCAATGCACCACAAATCATGGACCATTCTGCTTGCATGTTGGGTGCACATTGTACTTTCTCCGGCTACCACCATGATGCTTCACAGTTGTTTCTGTTATGCTGGTGTTTTCTGTTTCCGCTTTTATTGTGATCACTGTTCAAGTTGTTGCCAGCACCAACTACTCCATGAGGGCTGGCTTACACTCACCCCACACACATCCAGCACATGCGTCACTGTACATGTGACCATGCCAATAAAGGTGTCGAGCACACGTGCCCGTAGCCATTTCAATGAACTATCTGAGTGTGTCCGTGTGCTCATGATGTATGCATTAGGGCCCCGGGCCCTACAACATTACATTGTGCCATGTACAGAGGACGCAGCCATGTCACCGCAGGCAGCGGGTGAGACATTGCACATGTAGCTTTGTCGTCCCCCACTCAATATGTAAGAGGAGTGACCTGGGCCGGCGTACGCCAGTCCAGCGTGGGGGTGTGGATGATTATCCCGTGGCTCTGGTTGTGGTTCAGTACTGGAAATGTGCAAAGGCATGTGTCTCTGTCGCAGTGTGGGTCTCCGTTGGGGAGTGTAGGTGGTCCCTGATGGGACTTAGACACCCACGTATGTGATCTAGTTCGGATTCCATGAGGTAGTACCCAGTAGCGGCCCGTGGAGGGAGTGCTGCTGGGCGGTGACGTGTGGCGGGGGAGGGGCAGGGTGGGGGGTAGTAAACTATGGAATACGGTTGAATAGAGGTAAGTAAACATATACATAAATAAAATTAATTCCGTTGCGCGCGCTGCATCGCATTTGGCGATGCAGCGCGCCCCCATCCCCACAGTCCCTGTTCGTTACTCACCCTGTTGATGTTGTGTCAGGTCATGTCGAGCAGTGTCCAGACTCCCGAATCCTTGCACCGTCTCCACACTGATGACTGTGGCCACCATTTTCTCCAGCTCCTCCTGTGGCGCAGGACTCCCACCTCCATTCGCCGTTGCTGCCTTCCTGTTGGCAGCGGGTTTCTGCTTGGTTTGGCTTTTCACATCGTGCCAGCACATCTTGGTCTCCTCGACACTCCGGCTGCATTCACGATTGAATGCCATTTTTCCATCTGTGTTGCCAATGACACGGTGGAGGTGACGGACAGTTGTTGTTAGTGCTCTGTCACCTCCGTGACGACGATCGGGTTGTCATGCGGACTGTACCCCGTCTTCCTCTTCCTCTTCTCCTTGGCATTCCCGGACCCCGAGGTTCCTTGCTGGTGGTCTGTGTGGCTTGTGGGGTTAGCGTTGACCTGGGCACTCGTTCCGGGTGCATCCATGTTGCTACGCAGTTTATTTTGTTTTTGGTGTTTTTTTCTTGTTCGGCTTTTATGCTGTATTTTCCCGCATGACGCGTGGAAATTGCAGGCCTGTCGCTGGTTATCGCTGATTTTTGTATCGTGGTTGGCATCATCGCAACTCTATTTGCGTTCGTGTTTCGCATTTTTGCAGCGTCGCGTTGGTTTTAACGCGGTCATTTGACGCGTTATCGTGGGACTATCGCATGGTGCCGCCAGGTTGGGAATGCTACGTTAACACGGCGTTGTTTTCCCGCGATCGACTGCGATATGCAAAGTTGCGTTAAGCTAATCTTGCAGTGGTTATCACACGTTCTTGAGAATATGCCCCTATATCTCGTCTCAAGATAGGAAACATACAACAGGCAAATCAGAAAGACTGCTGGTGGTTGGTAGCTCCCGCAAATTGTAGTGCTTACTTATTTTGCACAAACATGTGATAAACTGGAGGTACTTGTTTGTTTTAAGCACCTACCAAGCTGACAACAAGTTTTAATCCTGTTTCTCTTGTACATCTGTCTATTTAAATTTTTTTAGCCTAGTAGGAAATAAGTTGCACGATCTGACGAAAGTTTTATTTTTCAGGCTCACTTTTAAAGGATATTAATACATTGCTAAGTACCAGTATTAACTCAGTAAAATTGTTATGGTTTTAATTAACTTAAACAATAAAAAGCTAACTTGAACTTGAGTAGGTTTTGTGATGACCCTCAGAAAAAGTGCCTTTCATATCATTGGGATATTTCCCTTGCCATGTATCTAAAAAGAGGAATTCATCTTGAGTAAGCCCATCTGCCTCTGGGTTTTACACACTATGGCATTCCATTTTCGATATGAACTTGATACAGTCTTTTTTAGATCTAATTGCACTCTACAATTAAAGTATTTCACAATCCCAAGTAGTCTCGAGTTTTGCCTAATCTCCAGTAAAAATCAATCAAGAGCCATGAGTCATATTTACTGGAGCTGTCATCATCTCATTCCTAACCCTTACATTGGTTATTGCCCAGTGAACTTTAGGTTCCGAAGACAATTGCGCAATTCTTTTAATTTATTTCTGATCCAAACTCGGTTCAGGTCACACAGTTCTTGAAAACCAAAGAAGGAAACTTCAGCAGCTATATTGTGTCGTTCCCTCTTTTTTTATTTTCCATCATTAGAATGTTGTTTTTAAATACTTTTATTGAAGATGTTAGCAAGCAATTACCGAGGGTGCACATAGTAAATATATTAAGTATACAATGTAATGTTAAAAAGATGTGCCCTTGTTTTTTCTGTTCCATTTCATATTGTGGGACTGAACCAGCTGCTTGTCAGACTCTCCAGCTGGCACTGGGTAATCATACAAAATCAGTGATAATTTAAAAGAACATTGCACCTGCAGGCACCCTGCCTGGTTCATTTGGAAGTGTTATGAAAAAAAAACAATTTAAAATACATTTACTGACCTTCTTCAAGCCTTCACATCTGTTAATGGTGACATTTTGTGGTGTTTAGAATTGAGTCAATAAATGAGCCCATGTTTACAATGCTGGCACCCAGGCCTGAATTCAATATGGACCATGGGGCAAGACTTTGATCCTTAACCAATTAGTCAGGAAGTAAGCCAGGGGTACATCCTGGCCTGCACTCAATTAAACATCCTTATTAATGATTTAACAAAAGATCCTTCTTAATTTTGATATGACACTGTTCTGGGAGTTAATCATACACCTCTCTTACAGAGGCGTAGATGGGGGGGGCAGTCATCTTAGGGCATCACCTTTTCCGGGGTGGCAGCGAGCCACAAGCGCAAGGTACGTTTTTTGTTCTCTTTATTCTCCCTCGTCGGTGTTGCTAAAGGCCCCCCTCATTGTTGTCTGTCGCCCACCCCCCCCCCTCCGCTCGTTGTGGTCTCTCTCCAGCACCCCCCCCTGCTCTTACCGGCACTAGGTGGCAAAATAAGGGGTCAAAAGCAGTAGCTACACCACTAGTCACTTGTTGGGCCATGAGCCTGGACTGGAAGATGTTCCTGAATGAATTGTTCTAAGAAAAGAATGGAGATCCATATTTATAATTCAAGTTGCTTCAGTTTCTTAGGCAGTAAGTTATAATTAGGCATTTCAAGTGATCGTGGCTAAAGCCACTGAGTGACGTATTTTGATCATCTTCGGATATATGGCACTCACAATCAAAGTTGGCCCCAACACATTACCTGCCATTTCTTCAAGCTGTTGCAGCTGTACTAAAGTTTCATTTTGCTATTTGGAACTGCCTCTCACAGGCAACACTGAATATCTCTAAACCTAAGACACACACATTGCCTACTTTCGGAGCAGACCTTTAGGGGCATTGTTCTTGTGTAGAATAAATTAAAGCAGAAAACATGCTCTTACATCACCTGATTAGAGCCTCTGAGAGTTGTCCTCTGGTGTCACTAAGAAAAGAACTTGGATCTAGATATGCATAAATGTGATATTTCAATAGTGCACATCTAGTCCAAAGGCTGCCGAGGGATCATCAGGGTCAAATGTGAAGACACAGTCAGATTGTGATTGGAGGGGTAGCTGGGTTGTAAAAGCGAAAGTGGACTATTCATGGATCATGCTGCAGTGTTACTTAAAGAGGCAGGTCTTCAGTTCTTCACTGACATGGAGCCGAGTATGGGCAGTCCTGATAGATACTGGGATTTCATTCCAGATCGTGGGTATATGGATGGAAAAGGCCTGTTACTTTGTTTTTTTCTTTCTTGTTTTCATTCCTTCATTTCCAGTCTGATAGTGCATTGCATGAGGGTGTGCCTAGGGCTACTGGAGATGGTGAGCTTGTTAGCCACATTGGCAGTGATATTGCTTGTAGTGGTTTTTTTTAGATGATGCAACTGATTTTGAACAATGTGTGGGTTTCCAAGGGGAGCTATTTGAGTTCCATCAGGGTGAAGGTGATGTTATCATATTTCTTCAGGCCCTTAAGGAGGAATGCTGAGTTATTTAGGTTATTTTTAAGGGGAGTCAGTGTGGAGTCTGGAGTAGTGTTGTGTGAGTTAGCAATGACGGAACCCTTGTGACTCCTGATGGACTCTGTAGAACTGTGACACAAGCGTTAGCACGTAACGAAGTGAATATAGGTTTAGAATGTTGAGTTTGCGGTTACACACAAAAGAATAAAGACATGTTATACCAAGCTCCGTGTGTGGCTTAGTCATTGACGGGTACCCAGGCTGGGGAGGACGCTACAACTGGCGACGAGTTAGGGGATAAGTAACCCAAAGTTTGACAGTGCTGTCCCAGAGAGTTTCCCGTGGTCCATCAAACTGCTTGTGCTGAATCGACGCTTGGCGTATGTGGAGTCAAAGCGCAACTCCAGCTTGTGTAAAGCATTTGAAAATAATGAAAGCTTCACTGAACAGTCTACACATCATTGGCCAAGAACCTGGTGGGAAGGGCATAAAAAGAGGTACTGCGCTACTACTCAGCCTAAAGCTATACATCATATGGAGTGATAATGCTAAAGGCGGATACAAGCAGGTTTTGAAAAAGCAGCTAACAGCAACAGCCAATTGCAAGATAATGCTGCTAATAGAAGTGCTGCGAGGCAGAGATCAACCAGGTGTCAGGTAATACAAAGAGACGCTTACAAGCAAAGCAATTCAAACACAAGAAACGGTCATCTACTTACCAGCACTGAGTAAAGAGAGTTGTCGTACCACAGGGCTGAGCTGAGTAGCCCCAGAAGAAGAGCTCGAGGTTGTGTTTACAGAGCTGTCCATACCCTTTGGGTATGGAGCTGCTTTGTGGCGGCTCAGAACAACTCCAGAGGTCTTCAGCAAAGTGAAGGGCTCCCTTGGAGACCAAGAGGGAAGTCACAGTTCCACTGACTGGCTGGGATGGCCCAGAGGCCAGTACAGCACAGGCCTTAGAGTTGGCAAACAGGTCCTAGCAGACAGTAGACAATATCAGAGAGCCCTTCGCTCTCAGTGTCAGCCAATCACACACATTTTTATAATGGCGCCACCTTCCTGAAACCACCACCACCACCATGCAATACTGCCAAAAAGCTGAATATTGGCAACAGATGGACTGCTTGGATAGAGCCATTTGATGATTTAATTGATGTGCTAGAAAAAACAGATAACAAGATTATCAAATACCTGAAGAATCTAGCTGGTGAAGGTGTAAAATGCCGCGAGTTGATGAAATTACATACGGTCAAATCAAAGAAGCCATGAATCTCAATTTCAATCCAATGCTGAATGTAGATAACGAAAGGTACATTTTCAGTCAAGAATGACAGAAGGATGGGGAAACCATCAACATATTTGTTGCGAAGCGGGATACACTCATCAAACACTGTAAGTTCAATTAATTAAATAATGAGGAATCTATACACCTCAGAGTTATTGATGGATGCCTGCCAGATTCATTTAGACTATGAATACTGAGTGAAACTCTTAGTCTGGAGCAAGTTCTCATGCCTGCCAGAGCCTAAGAGCGTGCCGATCGACAAGCTGCTAACATGGAGGCCAGAGGTGCCCAGAGTGAGTCAATCATGATTGTAAAAAATAAGCCAAACCACAATGAAGAGGGACACAGAGTGACGTCTCCATGGAAGAAGTTGTGCTTCAGGTGAGAATTTTCATTTCCACATGAAGGTAAATGTCCTGGCATTGGACAGGTTTGCAAAGGCTGTGGGAATGAAAACCATTTTGTAACGGTTTGCAAGGTGTAGGAAAAAATAAGTGCATCACGGCATGAAGAAAATATGGCCACCAGAACACTTCAGAAGCAACACTCGACGAATGCTAGCAAAGCCAAGCAACCGCACCAATTAAGGCAAATCGACACCAAACGAAGTTGATCGCCATCTAAATCATCATCAAAGAGTTCTTCAATATTTACATCAAGTGAAAGTGAATATGATGGTTGTGCAATGTCGATGTTTACCTCAGAAAAATGCATGCATGTTGTGTTATATTCCAAGTTAGGTCCATGTAGCGAAGAAGCTTAAGGGCTCCACTGTGGCACGTCCACCTCAAACACCTTTACTGATGTCAGACAAACCACTTGTGTGTGTCTATTTGGATCACTGCAGCCCCTTACACTCAGACGGGGCTTACAAGTACATCTTGGTGGCAGTAGATTCATGCACTAGATTCCTCTGGGTTTGGGCCCAGTATTCAGCTGACGCTCGAACTGTTATAAAGGATTTGCGAGTCTTCATCGGGACATACGCAATTGGCACACTACATTCTGATCAGGGCCCTGCGTTTAGCTCTCGGCTTACAAAGAAGCCATGGGAAGTTTGGGTGTCACCTTGGGGTACTCCTTCCCCTATCACCCTGAGGGAAATTCGGTAGTTGAGAGGAAAAACCATGACATAAAGAATTCCTTAACAGCAAGGGTACTAGGCTCAGGCGGCAGTTGAGTAAATAATTTATATGGGATCCAGAGAGCACTTAACAACATGCCAAGAAAATCCCTGGGGGTCAAATACCATATGAGCTCCTGTTTGGGTTAAGAATGTGGGTACCTGACCTCGATAGTGTCAGCACAGTGGCGGCTGAAACTCCATTTGAAGTCAATGATCGTTTGGATCTTTTAGAGACAAAGCAACGTCCAAGTAAAACGTGCCACCACTGGGGAAGAGAAAACGGTAACAGCAAGACCTGCCTGGGTCCCGAAGGTTGACGACCTGGTCAGAGAGAAAATTGTCAACAAGAAAGAATTTGGGCCATCCTACAGAGCGCTTGTACCTGTCCTACCTGTCGAGGGAACAAGAACTATCCATTTTCTGCCCCTTGCCAGCCATCGAGACAAAAGGTTTGTCTCCATTGATCTGATCAAACCACACTATGTGGCCGATTCTCAACAGTAGGCCATGTGGGCTCCTGAGTAGCCACCGTACTCCTCTCGCTACTGAAAAAGAAGTTCAGATGGAAGCTTTAATAACAACTGAAGACTCCACTCTCCAAAGAGAATCCGCAAACAGCAATGAAATGATGCTTCTTCCAGTTGAAACAACCACAACTGTACAGTCTACAAGTACTGACATTTTAATTTGAAAAATTGACGATGTCTATGTCAACAAACCACAGATCAAGTCATCCACCAGTTCCACAAAAACTGCTGAGCTGCCAAGAATAGACCGGACGGCGTCTGGCTACTTCGTGCACTATGACGACTTCTCATCAGGTCCAAGTGAACCTGAACTGCCAACACCGCCTCTACCTTTCAAGCAAAGAGTATATGCTTTCTGTCTTTGGCTGAAAAAGACTTACTTCGTTGTTCCCCGGATACATCTATGGATTACAATTGAATTACTTTTCCTGGTACTTTGGATTGGTATGGTAACTGTCTTTTTCCTTTTCCTGAATGGACACTTTCTGCCAGAGAGCTCTGCAGTACCTCTTGTGAATTTGGCCCTTAAACCATATGCCTTATCACATCGTGAACTAAGAGACTTGTCCCTGGTGAACATTACAGCGGTTCCAGTTCCTGAAGGAATTGTATGGGACAGGGTATCGTGTAATGTATATAGTCCTCCTGAACTTTTCAAAAATTCCATATTTGTTTAAAATTTCTTTAAATTACATCATCACCTCTAGTACTTTCTCTGATGATTGGGACCTTTGAAACCGTGCATAATTTGCTTTCCGATTCAGAGCAATCAACTGCATTTTCGAATGATGAATTGTATGATGGCACTAGTAATTTTGGATACATGTTCTGTTATCAACATTATGGTCACCATTTTTTACATAAAGCCAGAATCCCATGCGCTGTTTATAATTACACACAATGGGAATACTGCCCAACACCACCGAAAGGTTGTTCAAAAACTTTTACACAGAAGTTTGCCTATTTTTCAGGTTTTGAAACATCTGACCCAACCTTGTATTATTATTATAGGCTTGCACAGACACCTGCAAAGAAAAATATGCTAATGAACACCAAGCTGATATACTCTGCTTCTTTTATTTCCCAACTGTCTATACAGGATTTCAACTTTTGGAAAGACACTATAGACACAAAATATATCTGAGGAACAAAAGATTGGCAGGTTCAGGGAACGAAGGCATTATTTAGAGCATGCCTCATTCCACATCAGATGATTTTTCGGAACAAGACAGTGCAACAAACTTCATGTCTGGGTATAGCGAAAACAAAGATTTGAACACACCACGTATTCCCTCATTTTCACGTTTCGAGAACTGGCAGCAAATAACACACTTTAGTGAGGAACCATTAGACACCATGATACGTAATGGTTCTTTCAAGGGTTAGTTGGTTTGGCCTGTGGACACAAACGGATGTCAGTCTAGATTCCTGGGTAAAACCGATGGGTTTAGGATTAATAGTCCTGATCAATGCTATGTACAAAGCAAACACAAGGAGATGATGGACGGAGCGCTGAAACGTTTCAGACACTCACAACACAGTCACAGATCTGGGTTGAATCCATCATCGTTCTTCAGCTCACTTCACCACCTCAGTTCAGACCGAGCTATATGCAAATCAGTCTTGACCCTGTGCATCAAATGAACAGTCCAGCCTGAACTGCTAAGCCAGGTCTTCCATGAACCGAAATCAAGAATCCTGGGACAGGTTTCGGTGTAACACCCCTCATCAGCCAGGCTAGCTTGAATCCAGTGGCAAAGTGAGCAAGGAACAACCCACATCTGGGCATATTCTGCCAACTTAGGGCGAACAAAGCAAACAAAAGGAGATGATGGACGGAGCACTGAAACTTTTCAGACACTCACCCCCAGTCACAGAACTGGATTGAATGCATCATCGTTCTTTAGCTCATTTCGCCACCTCAGTTCAGACCCAGCTATATGCAAATCAGTCTTGACCCTGTGCCTCATGGGAACTGTCCAGCCCGAACTGCCAAGCCAGGTCTTCCCTGAACTGGAAACAATCATCCTGGGACTGGTTTCAGGGTAACACCCCATATCAGCCAAACTAGCTTGAATCCAGTGGCAAAGTGAGCAAGGGACCCACGTCTAGGCATACCCTGCCAACTTAGGGCGAAAAAAGCAAACACAAGGAGATGATGGACGGAGCGCTGAAACTTTTCAGACACTCACCCCCAGTCACAGATCTGGGTTGAAACCATCATCATTCTTTAGCTCACATCGCCACCTCAGTTCAGACACAGCTATATGCAAATCAGTCTTGACCCTGTGCCTTATGGGAGCAGTCCAGCCCGAACTGCCAAGTCAACGCTATGTACAAACAGAACACTTGGGGTGGTGACATCATATAGTGTTGGGAAGTTATACCTTGAATGGCTAAAGACCTCAACACTCTCCCAGGTGAAACAACACTTGCACCTCTTTTCTGATGGCATGGATCTCAGGGATTTTTTGTTAGGTCCCCGGGAACCCACGTCAAAAGCGTTTTTTGTATGGAATATATAACGAGTTATGGAAGATTTGTCAACTGGAAGCTGCTGAGAGAATGCGTGAGATTGATAGGGTTAATCTAGAAAAGGCTTTGGCTGTGGTTGACAATGGTATGGCCACTTTATCATCCAGGATATATTCACTGGGCAGCATAGTGTCTTCCGCAATTGACATCATACAGCAAGACATGTCTGTATTACAACATGGACAGTCCCAATTAAGGTCAATATTAATATTGAGCTCGACTTTACAACGTTAAGTTCTGGCCACGTCCCATGGCGTTACATCAACAGTACAAATCTGTTTTCACAGAAAGGCAGATGATGATGGCATGTACAAATGCGAAATATACCATGTTGCACATTGAGAAATTTGACCAATTACCTTTTACCATGACTGAGACACCATCCACTGACTGGATAATCCATGGTTACATCACCCTACTGGTCACAACCTTTCAATCCCAATGTTGTCTCCAATACTAACAGGTAGGCAAATATGAAGCACTTGGGGTAGGATATGTGCACGAGTATTGGGAATTACTGTTCAGGTTTAGATGAAGGAATGGTACACAGAAGTTTTTCTTAGTGGCTCTCAGTGTGAAGATGCCTTAAGTGGCTCCTTGGTTTGCAAGGACATTTCTCTCCACAGGGCATGCAATGCTTCAATGGCAAATTTGTCTTGTTATCTAAAGGGTTCCCCAGCTGCCATGATTCATCTGGTGTTCAAGCTACTCTTGAATGGGAGTTATTTAATGCTGAATGATCAAGGAACCGGGCATTGCTTATCTGGTGACGGTTAATTTAATAGTCACTTGTACTCAAGTACTGTTTCTACCTGCCCGCACAGTTAGGGAGGCAGATCTAAGGCCTTCAATAGATGTTTCTGACATTAAATTTGATTCCATGAGCAAACTGAAAGCCTTGCTTTTACAAAAGGATGTGGCCTTAACTTCAGCCAAAGAGAAGTTTGATCTCCAGGTTGCCAAGTCCTCATCTGAGATACAGATACTACTCAACACTAACTTCCCACTGCATTTTGGGGAGATGGTCCATTGTATCTTTAACATGTCTGATACAAACGGAATAGTGCACTTTTTCAAATGTATCTGCTCCGGTCTGGTAAGCACCTTTCGGACGATTTTTGGATTTATACCATCTTTCATACACTCTGTATTGGGGAGCGTCTTTGTAGGGCTCCCGTTCGTCCTGCTACTTGTAGCGGAGATCCTGATTTTATTTTTTCTACTCCGCAATGGACGTCCCACTTCAACCCGGAATAGAGACAGCACTGCTAGTGCTGTGTTGCCGTGAGCGCATGATACACTGCTTCGGCACACCTCGGCTTCAAGAGCTGAATGATCACTGGTTCTTATTGTTCAGGCCAGTCTGGCTTGACTGCATACAACCTGTCTTCCGCTACCTGCTTTGCAGTTAAGAATGCGTCCTCAATATATGTCTCTGATCAGAATTGGTTGCGCCACCGGACACTGATGTACTGATTGACCCGTAAAGGCCCATGCATTTGGCTGTCCTCAGCGTATTCCATTGATGATGACCGCATTCTTAGAGCCACCTTGGGATGCTTCGGCTCCTGATGATGTGGACAACGGCTCTGCGGACAACTTGTGAGACAGGATGCCTCCCTCATGGGCTGCTGTGGGAACTGGATGGAATCACCTTTGCTTCATAAACCTGCTAAGAGGTGCGCCTCTGGGAACGTGCTTGGGATCTCAAATACCATATTTTATTGCTTTTATATATTTTAGATGCTTTAAAAGTGTTGTTTTTAATGCTTTTAAACCTGTCTGCTGGCTTTTAGATAGCATTTTTGTTATCGACCCTTAGGAGGAGGAGTGGGTGTTATATTCCTGAGTTAGGCCCATGTAGCGAAGCAGCTTATTTCTCACATTGTCCCCACAAACAACTTTCTCCAAGCTGCGACCTTTTGCATAGATTTGCACGCATGACAACGTTGGATTAGTTTCTCTGAAGCTAAATGTGTTTTACATCTAGCTTCGTACAACATTATCACAACGCCGTGAACATCATGTGCAAGGTGCTGTTCCTTACTGCGTACAAAAGTCAGCACTATCTTCATCCATGGGGCGACAGGACTATCTATAACACCACTAATCTATGGGTACATCGCAAGGCTGCTTTCTATTATAAAAGATGAGCAGCCCGATAGATTAGTAGAGGAGGTACTTCTGCTGACACCGAGTGGCTGACCATGCGGAGAGATCACAACAAGAAGGCCTGACATTTCGTGAGGGGTGTCCAGCTTGTGACCAAGATGGGGTTCTTTAATCTTTCCCATCAGGTAATAGGGTTGAATCGTCCCTTGGGGGGTTTTTGGCTCTACACCTGCATACTCTCTAGGTACACTTAGAGTAGGGTTTGCATCGTAGGAGTAAGCCTGATTACAGCATTGTTTACATGCCTGCATATGTACATTGTTTTAGCACCATGGTAGAACTCTACCTACTATTTACACTTTTGGTGCTTGTAATCACGTTTATCTGCTTCTGTCTCCTAATCATTGCAGCACATGTATTCTATGCAAGAATAACGTTGGTTCAATAAATATTATTGAGAACGTCCCACTCTGTCTTCTCTGCATATTCCTCTGAGAATAAGTGAGCACGAGTGACTAAGCAAAAGGTTCAGTGCTGTTTCAACGATCCTTGAGGGATCAGTTTGTCATGTTCAGTGGTTGCCCGAAACCATTCGATCCCTGTTAGGTTAGGGGGCCTATGGTGGCACTGTGAGGTAGCTGGACTATAGGCCAACATATGCTGCGGGGGTGTCTGGAATCAAGCCCTTAGTTTATGTTGTTCAAACAATGCACAGGTCCTACGGATTGGTAGGAATCACACAATAGTTGGAATTGGCCTCCTGCGAAGAAAAATACAGGTCAAAGAAAAGTCGGCATGAAAAAGCACCAAAGTCATTCAAACATTGTCCGAAGATTACACACAAGATAAATGGTTACTCAATACCTTTTATTATCAACAGTGCCTTGCAGGGCCGGACTGAGAACCCAAAGCAGCCCTGGCAATTTTGTCAGGCCACCCCGAGAGGGAAGCGCAAGTGTACACTGCTGTTTTTGTTACTCAGGGCCGATATTGCAGCACCGCTGCAATACCGGCCCCCAGTAACAAAAGCAGGCCCAATCACCGAAAAACCGGCCCCCACCCTTCCAGCCTCCCGGGAAAACGCCCGATGCCTGCTATTGCCAGTCTGGCCCTGGTGGTGTATCGATAAACTTAATGCCTGAGGAGAAATATAATAAACTATCTCCATTGCCACGACTTAAGTCATCAAAAATTAAAGTATATGCATGGGCTGTATTGATGCTATTAAAAAGTCAAGGTTCATTTGAAGCAACAATGAAACACAAGAAAACTCAAGTACAAGCATGCATTCATGTTACTTCAAGGGATGGCGTCAAGTGGCTGTTTACTCAGTTTTAGCACTGCTGCTGATATGGGACTGATATCAGCGAAATATGACATGAATGCTCATCACAAAACAGTAAGTCAATTCCCTTTGTTGTTTCATGGGTTAGGAAAACTCAAGAGTATGAAAGGACAGTTACACATTAATGAGGACGTCTGACACAGGCAACTGCATTTAATTTACCAGAAGCTGTTGAAAAAGAACTTGAATCATTGCTCAAACATGATATCATTGAACGGACCACTTGTCAAACTCCCTTGGTTTCTCCCATAGTGATAGTGCCCAAAAAGGAAAGTGAAGGAGCTGTACGCATCAGTGTTTACATGCGTGAAGCGAGTGAGGCAATTGAACGAAAACTGCATCCAGGTCCGCACATCTCCGACATGATAACCCAATTGAATGGTGCAAAGGTCTTCTCTTGCCTTGATTTGAATAAAGGATATCATCAGTTGGAACTCTAGGAGAGTTGCTGGTACAATACCACCTTTTATACACATATTGGTCTGTTTCAATACAAAAGACTACGTTTCGGTGTGTCATCAGCTGCAGAGCTGCTTCAAGATTTCATTCAACGTATCATACAGCTTGTCATGAATGCTATTAATTATAGTTATGACACATTGGTTTTTGGACCTACACAGAAGGAGCATGATTAAGCTCTCACCCAAGTGTGTCGTTTACTTGCGGATGCAGGTTTGACTTTGAATGCTGACAAATGTGAGTTCCATAAGTAAAACGTAAAATTCTTTGGCCATATCTTTTGATGCGTGCATGGCACCTGATCCAGCTAAAGTGCAAGCATTGTCAACTGCCAGTCCCCCACAAGATGTTTCCATGTTATGTTCATTCTTCTGCATGGCCAGCTACTGCTCTAGATATGTACTAGACTTTGCCACTGTAAGTGCTCTGTTGAGAGACTTGACAAAAAAAATGTTTCAATTCATTGGTCACATGAATGCGAGCAAAGCTTCAATAAACAACAAGCTATTGAGAATGCTACAGAACTGGCATACTTTGATCCAAAGCTTTATACAGAGGTTGTTAATGGTGCTAGCCCAGTTGGGTTAGACGTTATCCCTGCACAGCACAGAGGACACCCAATTGCTCGAAGGCATTTTGTGACATATGCAAACAGAGGTTTGTCCCAAACTGAACGTTCTTATTCACAACCTGAGAAAGAAAGTTTAGCAGTGGTGTGGGCTTGGGATCAATTCCACACATACTTATATGGAAAGTGTTTCGCACTTGTGGCGGATCATCAAGCGGTGTTGACCATCTTTGGCAATCCAAAGCCAAGATGCCTCCTCTCATTGAACGTTGGGGTCTACGATTACAAGAATACAACTACACAATTGTGCACCGTCCAGGGAAACATCAAAACCCTGCCGACTACTTCTCACGAGGGCCTTTACAGGGCCATGGAACCCTTTCTAAGACATTTGAAGCTTACATAAATGTAATTGTGAAATCCAGCACACCAGCTGCCATTTTGTTGGAACAAATTGTCACTGCTATGAGTCAAGATAGTGACATGTTAAAACTGAAAGACAGTATTGCACATCAGTCTTAGAACCAGCACACTCAACCTCTTACCAGTGACAGTGAGCACCAGAAGTTTTAAAATGTCAAATATGAACTGTCCGTTACTCAGGAAGGTATTTTTGTCAGAGGTTGGAGAATTGTTATTCCGGAGAGTCTGCAAAAACAGATAATTGAATTGGCCCATGAAGGACATTGTGGAATTGATGCTACAAAATGAGCTCTCGAAGACCGAGTCTAGTTTCCCCATCTCGATGAGAGAGTTGAAAGAGAATTGAAGGCCTGTTGTCTATGCAACTGCCTTTCATCGAAAACCACTCAACACACCTTAAACATGTCAAAGTTGCCAAAGCATGCATGGGAAAGAATCACCATTGACTTCTTTGGTCCACTTGACAATGGACATCACCTGGTGGAGAATGTTGATGAATACTCCTGTTTTCCATTGATAGAAGATCTCTCATCCATCACTCAAGAAAGAGTCATCGAGATTTTTAGACTGCACCATCACAACATGTGATGTTCTTGCGATCTTAAAATCTGACAATGGCCCACCCTTCAGTAGTTATGAATGCAGAGACTTTCTCAGTCATCTTAATGTGAAGCATCAGAAGAGAACACCTCTTTGACCCCAGGCTAATGGCATTGTCGAATGTTTCATGAGTACTTCTAAGGAAGCTGTTCAGCGTGCTGTGCTGAAAAAGCTCGACCTTAAAAGTGTCTTGAATTCTACTCTTCGAGATTTCCATTCGACCCCTCACTCAACCACAGTTGATAGCCCGGCAACCTTGATGTTCGGGGGAGCCATGACGACCAAGTTACCTCAATGGACCACCATAGATCAAGTACTGAGGAAGAAATCCCTGTAAGAGATTCTGGGTCATAAAAGTAAAATGAAGGCTTATTCAGACAAGTGCTGAAATGCAAAAGACATCATTTTCACAAGAGAAGATCCAGTGCTTGTCTGTCAATCTAGAAAATGGAAATCTGATGCTCCCATCGATGCTAAACCCTTTTATAATGTGACCAGTAAAGGACACATGGTGACTGCCCAACGTCCTGGGAAGTCCATTACGCGAGATTCCTTGCATTTCTGACACGTGGCTCATCGCTTGTCAGTCACTGATGTCAGTGTAGAGACTGAGGCTGAAAGAACAAGTGAAAACCACCTAACTGTTGTTGTTCCTACATCACCAATGCAGGTCACGGACACTTCTATTGCCTGTCCCCAGTTTCCAAAGACACAGTCAGGACATGTGATCAAACACCACAAAGACTCATTGAGAGCTATGATTGTGTATATATTTGTAATTTAAAAAAATTATTTAATTAACAGTTGGGGAGATGTAGTGTCTTGTGAGTTAGCAATGATGGAACCGTTGAACTGTGACACAAGCGTTAGCGTGTAGTGAAGTGAATACAGGTTTCGAATGTTCACTGTTACATACAGAAGAATAAAGACGTGTTATATTAAGCTCTCTGTGTGGCGTAGTCATTAGCGGATACCCAGGCTGGGGAGGACGCTACATCTGGGTGAAAGCGGAGCAGTGTATTGCCACTGTCCAGATGTAGGTGTGTGACGGCCTAATTGTCAGTTCTGAAGTCCTTTCTGGGAAGAATGGCTTCAGCTTACTTAGTAGAGAAAGCTGATGTCAGTTGAGGAGTTGCTGAACAAAAGCATGTGCTTTTACATTTAGGATATTTGTTGATTTCCGGAGAGTACACTAAGGAGTTTTCAGATTTCCAAATCCCTATAAAATGTGTTTATAACTGTGGCTATTCCTTAAATTTTGTGACTCAAGTCTTTAATGCTTCAGTATGGTATATGATAGTTTTGTCTGGAAATATGAAACTTATAGAAGCCCTTTGGTCTGTGCCATGTCATTTCAAGTTCTGTATGAGAGTATTTCCTGTGCATATGAGGATATACCCGAGCATGTTATGGCTGTTTTTAGGCATGTTATGAATGTACTGCGGTATTTCAGGTTCTGTTATAGCATTAACGCCTGTGCCTAGGCATTTAATGCTGTGTTTGAGCATGAGGGGCTGCATCTGGCATGTGAGGCGGCAGCTGGCATATGATGGACTTACCTTGATAAAAGATGGATGTGCCTATGAAGGCTGTCCCATGCCGTATCATGGCATTGGCCAAGGGGACATATTGCTGATAAACTAAATAGCTTTATATCTGCTTTAGTAACTCTGTTGTTTAGCTATCCCTGCACTTAAGGTAGGACGTTTTATTTAAGCAATGCCATTTTCTTTGATGACATCAAGTTCACATGATGTCAAAATAATGAAAGGTCACGTGATGTCTTTAACAATGATATCATTGGTAGGTCAGATGGAAGGTATTCTAATTTTAGCTACAGTTGGCATTTTAGTGAATTGATGAATACAACTACAAAGCTGGCCTTAGGGTAATATTGCCTTGCTGCTCTCCTGAGGCATTCTTGTCAGACATGCTGCTTCACAACAGCTCTGGCAGCTATTGGTTTCTTTAACTACAGGCAGAGGATGAAAGCTTACCCAAAGACACAGGAAAAGTGTGCACTCACCAGGGCTAATACGAGCAGCATGGCGGCTGTTACGGCTGAAGGCGACATATTACAGAAGCTGGCTTCCCCTATCTGTGGCAGGATACTTACCTCAATACTGCTGCTCCTAGACGGCCCTTCTAACTCATTTCTGCTGCTCCCTAGTGTCAGGATTTCTCCCTAATGTGTGCAGTTGCAGGGGCAATCATGGACTATCTAAGGTGAGAGTTCTAGCATTCTCCACTAATAAAGACACAGGTACTTAGGGGCCGATTCACAGAACTAATCTGAGATAAAATCCTAAACGTACCACTTTTGGTATTCACAGAAGGCATTTAGTAGTAGTAAAGTTAGGACTCCTAACTTTACTACTACCAAACTGAGATAAAATCCTAAACTTACTACTTTTGGTATTCACAGAAGGCATTTAGTAGTAGTAAAGTTAGGACTCCTAACTTTACTACTACTAAATGCCTTTGTAAATACTGAAAGTCGTAAAGTTAGGATTTTGTCTCAGTTTAGTAGTAGTAAAGTTAGGAGTCCTAACTTTACTACTACTAAATGCCTTCTGTGAATACCAAAAGTAGTACGTTTAGGATTTTATCTCAGATTAGTTCTGTGAATCGGCCCCTTAGTCTGCAACAGAATTTTAGCTTTAAAAAGTGTCCTTGGCTCTCTATTCAGACATGGATGGGCAGTCAAAGCCTAACTCAAAGAAGGTGTTGTAAGGTTGTTATGGGTGAAGTGAGCCAAAAAAATGCGTCTCTTCTCCAGATTAGATTTCCCTTGGTCCTCAGAGCTCTGCATATGTGGCTCTGCAGAGCAAGGTAAAATGGGAGAGGTTTTAATAACAATCCTGTGGGCATGGTTAACATAAATACATCAGTGTACCTCAGACTTGCCAGAGATTTGCAGGTAAATTAATAAATGTAGATTCCTCACTTCTTTCTGAGAAATAAAAGACATCCATTATCACATATATGTGTTAATATATTTGCATTTTGTAATTCTTATTTAACGCCAATCTAGAATATGAGAGAAGCAAAAGCAATGGCATGTATTGTTACTATAAGAAACACATTAACACAGGCGAATATTAAAAATACCAACAAATAGAAGATACCAAAAGTTTTAATCAGACCTGCCTTTTTCCTTGATGTGTTCTCCATTAAAATTGACCATTGCTTCTTCTTACGTCAAAAGCAGCTAGAGTACCCCTGCCAAAACTGATGTTTAGAGTTCATGGGCAAGGCATTCAGCTGAACAGTTTAATGTCTCCTGACACATCAAATGTCCTCCTCAAGCCACTTAAACTCGAACTGGGGAAAATACTTTAAATATCTTTTCATAAATAAAAAACCTTTTAATAATAGCTCCAAATGCACACATATATGAGCAGTAGAAATGGGGAGCATGCTAAAAAAAACACAAAAAATACGAAATAAAATTAAAGTGCAACACAATAAAATGATAAAAGTAAGATTCACGTCAATACATTGTGTCAAAAGAGTACAACATCCGTAACTCAGTAGTTCTTCCACCGTGCCGAACCTGCAGTCCCCTACTTCATCTAGAGGAGGTGGGGCACTATGATTCCCGACGTCTCATTATACACCTTTGGCCAGCCATCCAACAATCACACGGTAGCCTGAGTATGAACATCAGAAGTCCTACCTCCTTTAGGAAGGTCTTTCTATGTTTAACTTTTTTCCCTGCCCAGGGCTTTCATGTGTGGCATGACAGACATAAAGACATACATTTCTTCAATGTTTAAGGAGAAAGCTCCTTTTTGTTCTTCAGAAAAAACATTTGGGGTATTGTTTCTACAGAACAAAAGAGACTGCCAAGTGGGCCAACAATACATGGTTGTCTGCCCTGCAATAACGTTTTGTCAAAAGAACTTTAACTATGCAGACAGGAGCACTTTCCAAAGGTCCGTGCAAAGGTGTCAGGGAATTTTAAATACTGTGGTTGTTCTCTGTCAGATCAGCAGAGGGTGGGTCACCCCCTGTCCTGGTTGTTTTAGCCTGAAGAAAGCTGAGAAGCACATCACAACCATAATGTAGATACTGCAAAAAAGGGAATGGGTCAATGTTAGCAAACTTGTACTACAACACAATCACCACCCAAATGCAAAACAACAGTGTAAAATGGAGGATCGCAACCCACTCCCAAAACTAAGGGCCTGATTTAGATCTCGGAAGATGGAATACTCCATGACAAACGTGACGGATATCCCGTCCACCGCATTACGATCCCATTATCTCCTATGGAGATCATAATAGGACGGACAGAATATCCGTCACGTTTGTTATGGAGTATTCCATCCGCCGAGATCCAAATAAGGCCCTAAGTTACTTTGTTTCAGTTGAAAACTTTATAATTTGTGATCCTATTAATTAGGAACACTGAACAGAAGTTGAAATCAAGAGAAACACAGTGGTGATTGGAATGCAGTGCAATTGTAACCTTCAAGAGAAATTAGAAGGGTTTGGGAATTCAAGAATGTGGTTTACAGTGTGTAGACAGATAAACATATCTGTAGGCGTATGTTAAGTGGTATCAGCTCCTTCAAAAGGGGATGTCTTACACCCATTGGGCACTTGAGGCAACAGATCAGCAGCTTCTTGCTCTGGGACAACCAGCTTAGATTATGAAGGTAGGCAAACCAAGATTTTACCACAGCAATGATGCAAAATCTCATAGGCACCAATGGCTCACTGGCCTATGTAGGCCCCTTATTAATCTGGTTAGCATACTGTTGTGTGTTTCCTACATAAACATTGTTTTTTTCCCTATGTTAGTCTAACTATGCACGGTGTTATTCTGCACAGCATAGGCACGTTGGGCACCATATTGCAATGATTCTACTCAGGAACAGAACTATGCTTGGGCCCATAGAACATCAGCAAGTAGTGACTTAGTTACCATACACCATCAGCATCTATGTGCCGAATCCAACTAGCTCATAGTGCCTCACTTGTCCTCCTAACCATTCCAGAGAGACAAGTGATTTGGTACCCCAGAACACAACACATCTGACCCTCTCAGGATCGCGGTAGCAGGTCACCCCCTTTTGCTCTCTCACTTGTACTTGTCCACAATAAATAACAAGCATTGGCAATGCAATAGGTCTCCCATTTGCAAGAGATTGCGCTATTGGCATTGTAAATGGCAAAGCCTTTTCTTTATGTGTTTTGAAACCAGCAAGCGGTGCGTAAACACGCACTTTGTACTTATAGTTGTTGTTTACGACAAGCAAGGCTGGCAGTAACTGAGCTTTTTTACTGCCAGCCTTGTTTCATGAAGCAAGGACTATAAGTACAAAGTGAGTGTTTATGCACTACTTGCATGTTTTTTTAAAACACATAAATAAAAGGCATTATTATTTAAAATGGCAATAGTTCAAACTCTCACAAATGTGCGAGCTACTGCATTGCAAATGCTTGTTTTGTGAAGCACACAACTCCAACTGCATCAAAAAATAGCCATGTTTCCGAAAATGAAGGCGGACCCAAAATCCCTCTTCAAGTAATACCTACATTGAGCATGTGGCTGAGGAAGGAGCATCACCAGGGTGGCCCTTCTTAGTGACAGGCAACTGTCACTGACCACTAGGTAAGAAGCAAATTACAACATGGCAACCCCTGTGTGCTGTCAGATGGACATTTTTATTCACTTTAGGGGCACACGTTTTAAAATGAACAAAAATAGCAAACATTTCTTTTAGTCAGTATTGGTGAGGTCAAAAGCGTTTTTCCCTCATTAAAACAAACTGTTCTGTATAAGTAGCCCGTTACGTTAAAACGTTCACATTTTATTAAAAAAATAAAAACGAGATGCAGCTCAAGCAAAAGAATTTATAATTGCAATGTTCACACTTACCGCAATCGGTTAATTCACAACTTTTAAAATGTCCAACCCGTACCGGCATAAACACAAGAATTGATAATCAGCAATGCTCACACTCACCGCACTTGGCTTCCAACAGCGGAGCATGCTGGGAAATGAGAACGACGGCTTCTGCCATAGACAGCGGCGAAGGTCTAAAATAAGACTATTTCGGCCACCATCTTGGACTAATGAGCTTCCTCTTTATGTTTATTGTTAAACAAATATAGCACAGTTAATAAGGCGATAAGTATATATATATATATATATATATTAAAAAAATATCTATGCTGGAATTAAATAAGTTTATAAAATGCTTGTGGTGACTGTATGTCACAGGAAAGAAAAGTGAAATGAAACAAGGAGCGACCCGAGGTGGTGGTGGGGGATGTTAGCACACGGGGAGATTAAGCAGCAACATCATAAAATGTGAAGAGACCTAAAACGATGGTTGCTGAATACATGGCAACAGATACATGAGCAGGGCTTCCTAGGCTAGACCTAAAAACATCAAAGTCCTTCGGGACACTCATAAACATACAAGCCCCCACAAATATCCTTAGTAGGAGCTAAGTCATTACATTAAACAGCACGGACCATTATTAAACTAGGCACCATAATTAAAAAAACACGCTTGACATATCCCTACTAACCATGCACAACTAATTAATCTACACTGGATGGTCCCCTTAAGGAGGCATTAATTGTGTTAGAAGTCAGTAAATGCTGTAAGTCCCGAAACATCCCATGTTCAATAAGAAACCATTTTCATTAGTGCATGCTTGTCCAAAACAGTACAGAGCAATGTGGTTCACTACAGTAGATAGATTGAGCGTATCTATGATTTGCCCGTTTGCTGGAGGATGGCAGTGGTGCTGCAGGGTGGCGGGCGGGATGTTAAAATACAGCCCACCCTAATTTATTGTCAGTTCTTCTTCTGCCTGTCCTTAAAGACTGGTCTGCCAAAGCATGGCGAGGACTCAAAGCTAGACCGCCATGTAAATGCCAAAGATGAATGTACGCGGAGGGCAGGGACAGAAATATTAGCCGACTGAAGGGAAACTGGTGAGAGTGAAAGCAGGCGTCCGAACAGATATTTTTCTGCATGTGAACAAGCTAAGTAATATTGACACCTTCCAAGAATACTATGGAGCGGGGGTGGCGGCAATTATTATTATTATTATTATGGATTTATAGAGTGCATGGCTACCCTTGGGCTTCCCAGCGCTGAGCAGTCAGGTACTGAGTATAGACAGGTTATACCTCAAAGATATTGCATAAATAGCCATGTTTTGATCTTTTACGGAATTGTAATTCCCCTCTATCCGCCTGTATTCCAGTGGTAGGGAATTCCATAATTTGGGCGCAAGGTGGGAGAAAGATCTTCCTCCCCATTTTTCCCTTCTGACCTTTGTTTGATTTAGCCGTTCTTCTGCGCTAGGAGGAGACCGAAAACTGTATAAAAAGTGCAAGGGATGCTAATTGGACTATTGATCCGCTGGCAATAATTAATCCATTCCTCCTGCTGCTGCAGTCTCAGGCGCTTGATGGTGACAAACGGGCAGCTGCTCAAGACTGCCGAACCGATGGAGTGCAAAAAAATGTTTCCGATCTGGAGTGAAGAGTAGCAAAGGAAAAAGAGTTCTACCAAACAGCAGAAAAGTACTGAAAGCGTACGGAAACAGTAACTCACCGGCGATCCTCGAACCTGAGCGGAAGTGACCTTTCGGCTGCAGAACCAGTTAAGAGGGAGCAAAGAAGAACGACGCTGGACTAAGCCAATGGTAAGTAGCGGGCGGGAATAAGTAACTGTATCATTACAGCAGGTCTTGCAGACAGCGCATGCCCGCTGCCTAGGCTAGACCTAAAAAAGAATTAAGAAAGTTTACAATGTTTATTTAAACTATCATGCTCTAATGTTCAATAGTTGTGCCACAGCTAGCAAACAAATACAGGTCCTTAATGTCATCAGCATAGCTACTAGACCGTACACAATAAAGAGTCCTGTCATATCATTTGACAGATTTGCCTAAACAACACTCACTACAAAAGCTAAATGATTATAGAATATAGTTCTCTGGGTTTACCAGCAGCGCCCCTACCTTAGCATTCATAGATGGTTGTTCTATATCCCAGCTGATGCATCTCTCTTGCCTCAGTGCCTTTGCGCTGTCTGCCAGTCTCAGCTCTCTGTGTATTTAGAACAACATGTCCTGAGTTATATGACAAAACGTGTGTAGTGAACATCAATACCATCACACCAAACACAAAATTAAAGTGAAGAGTAAAGGTTTATTGGCGACCGTCTCACATCCTCAGGCGGCAACTGCCTACATTGGAATCTTCTTTAAAGAACTGCAGATTGCATTCCACATTTTTAAGAACAAGGATCTAGAATGTGGAACACAGTGAAGCAGGCACATCACCACAACATCTCCCTTCTTTCACAATAGTGACTTAAAGAAAATTTTGGTAAAAACATATATACAAAGGTAAACAATATATATCAGGTGCAAGGGATACACCCAACCGAAAATAACCCCAAAGACAGGTGCATAATTCACATATATTGTAGACATTATTCATATCATGAATAACTACAAAACAACAGTTCTTCCTTTATGAACTCATATATCATGAAATCTGACAGGCTTAGACACAACTCTTTTAGTTCTTCATACCGGGGAAAGATCAACCTTGGCAACTTACTTAAATGGACTAGGTTTATGACTTGACGGTCCTCCAACAGGTTTGGCAGAAGATAAAGACTCATCGTTCATTTTTGCATACAAGGAACCACTCTCTCATCCACTTATCCCCCACCAGTCTCACTTTCACCACCCTACTTTTGTTCCACTATTCACATTCTCCCATATGAATGGCATTTCTGGCCACAACATCAACTCTGACTGGAGATATGAATTTGGATTTACCCTTAGCTACATGTATGGAATCTTTCACTTGCACCCAGTCTCCAACCTTAATGTCATCCCAACCTTCTTTAACACTGTATCTGGCATCACACCCCTCTTTCATTTTTACATGGAACGACTCTACTTTGGGCCTTATAATCCTGTCTATGGCTACAACATGATCAGATTTGGGTTGGTACTCTCTCAACCATGCAGGAAAAAACTTTGACGCTGGTACACATCCCCTCTTAACTTGAAAGGGACACACCCCAGTGACAGGATTTGGACTTGTCCGATGGGACCAAAGCATACTATCCACCGCCTCCACAAACTTTACTCTGTTCTGCACAGCCCATTGAATGCACTCAACCAAAGTGTGATTCATCTTCTCCACAAGTCTGTTAGCATGTGGGTGGTATAGAGCTGTGTGTTTGTGTTTTAATGCATTGTTTTTCAGAAATTCTCTCATTTCTCTGGACACAAACTGCACCCCATTGTCAGAAATAATCTCCTTTGGACAAACCTCTCTCAGGAACGATTTCTTCAAAAACTTTATGACACTAGAAATGTTGGGTTCCTCCATAAAATCCACTTCCCACGACTTGCTGTAATAATCCACCGCCATGATGGCAAACCTAATTTCTGTGGTAGATTATTAAAAAGGATCAATGAAATCTAAAGCAAGTTTAGACAAAGCTTCTTCGGGGAGACTTATCGCCTGCAACAACACAGATTCTGTTTTTATTCCTTTATCACTGGTGGCCCATATGGCACATGCATGTACACTTTCTATTATTTTGGCGTCCATCCTCGGGCCACCAATAACTGTCACTAATCTTTCTTTTGGAGATGGTCGGTCACAAATGTCATTCATGCTCATTCACAATTATTTTTTCTCTTAACCCACTAGGAGGTATAAACTTGTCACCATGCACTAACATACCATTTTTCTTTATTGACAGCTCATCAACTACCTTGAAATCAATCTGAATCCTTGCTGGCAGGCTTTTTTCTTTGAGCCAGCCCTACTTAACGAATTGATTCACTGTCTCTTACTCTACATCTTGGGACATTTCAAAATTCCATTAGTCCTCTGTGAACACCTCGCCTTGACACACATCAACTCTTGCTATTAAGTATTCTTCATCACCCCCTGTACAATTCTCAGCACACTCTTCCCCCACGATCGGAGACCGAGAAAGAAAGTCTGCCCTAGCGTTTTTCCTCCTAGGATGTATTCAATGTTAAAATTATATTCAAAAAGCTTGGAACTCAACCAAGTCTAGTAGTATGATCTTTAATGCCCACTTCCCCTAGAATATTGACTAAAGGCTTGTGATCTGTCTTGAGAGTGAATCTCCTGAACCACACAAAACATTTGAATAATTCCACGGCCCAACAACAAGCCAACAGTTTTTTTTCTATCACTGAGGTCACCTTCTTATTTTCTCTTAATGATCTGGATGCAAAACCAACAGTGATTTCCTTTCCTTCATTCTCTTGTGCTATAGTAGCACCCAACACATCGTTACTGGCATCCACTGTAAAAATGCATTCTCTGGTTGGATCAAAAGGTGATACATGCAAAAGTTTAGTTTACTTGAGAAGTTCTCTCATGTGAACCATTTTTGAATTTTTTTTCTTTATGACCTTGGCATAAAACTGACAAAAACCTAGGAAAGATGCCACATGTTCCTTGTTCTTTGGACTAGAGGCCTTCATAATGGCTTCTACTAACCCAGGCCTAAACTATAACCCTTTCTCAGAAATGACATGGTGCAAGTACTCGATGCTGCTTTTGGCAAATTTACATTTCTTTACATTGGCTGTTATGCCAAACTTTTGTAGCTTACTTACCACTTGATGCATACAGATGCTAATATCCAGACAACTCAATTCTCCTCCCATCATAAGTTACCGGGTTCCTGTTGGGTTGGAGCAATTTCCTATCACCCCATGTCTGATGATAACTCATCTGTGACCATCACCATCTTTGCTCCTGAATAAACTAATAATCTCAACACCTTCCCATCAACAATGATGTCTTCATATGGGTCAACACAATTGGATTCTTTTCCTTGTACAACTAACACCAAATCACCTTCTTCAATCTGATCTTCCTCAGAAGTATCATTCACATTTCAGTCCGGTACTTAATTCACTTTATCCTTTGGCGATTGCAAACCTTGGCAAAGTGCCCAACTTTACCACATGACCTGCACTTAACATTCTTAGCCGAACAGGAAGGACCATTACCATGGTTGGGGCACCCACACTTGAAACAGATGGTTTTCTGATTAAAAAAGCTGACTCTACTCTCCTTTCTCTTAACAAATGTATTACTTTGTCCTTTTTGCTTAGAACTCGAATTTTCTTTGACATCAGCCACAACATTCTGTTTTCCCTGAGTCAAGTCTTTGCAAGACTTGCGGGCTAAATCTATGCTGTTCACAATATCTATAGTTTCGCTAAGAGTAGGATTTTTTAGGCTCAACAATTTTTCTAGCACTTTTTTGTCCCAACAATGCACCACTATCTGATAACAAATAAGTTGAGGTGCGAAATTCTCAAATTCACATTCTGCAGCAAGAATGCGTAAAGCTGCCACGTAACAATCTACCGACTCATCTGGACGTTGTTCCCCAGTGAAAAACTAGTGTCTATTTACAATTAAACTGAGTTGTACGTCAAACTGCTTCTTAAGTTTTTTTTACAGCCAGCTGGTACTCATCTACATCCTCTTCATCGTGGATCACTTCATACGGTGGAAGATGCTCGTAAATAGACTGTTTAACAAAGAAGGGACAGTGGGCTTTTGGGAAGGTCCAGCATAAATGCCCCAGGGAAAGTCAAGAAAAAAGTGTTATGCTGTTCCTACAAAGTGAGAGTCAGACAAAAGGAATATAGGCCAACTTGACCAGAATGGTTCAAAGTTGGGAATCCATTGTATTGGATTATAATGCCCTCACACACCCAGTAGGGTGTCATGCTTCATCATCGGGCTGCTCCTCGTCGGGTCGGCGGTGCAATACCCGACGGGCTCCCTATAATAGGGGCACTTTAGCGGAGATCTTTTTCCAACAGCCGTTTGGTGCCGTGGGGGTGAGGGGCCAAGTAAGTGTAGATGAATGTATATGTTAGGTGAGTATAAAATAGGGTTGGGAGTACCAACGACAACAACTTTAATCAATGGGTCTCCTACCCTAAGTAAAAACAATTAATAAGGCGCTGGGCTAAGGTTATGTCTCAGGTTAGGCGCTCTTATTGGTAAGAGGTCAACATGTTTCTCGCCAAGTGAAAAGTCTGCGGGCGATTCGTCAGGACCAAGGAGGATTCTATCTACAACATAAAACTAAGATGGTGATGTGGCTCAACACTCACACCAACCATTCAACTAACTAGTTGAGTACCTGGTAGTACTGAAACTACCCTAATCATTGGATTTACCAGGCTTCAACAGTACCCGGTAGGTAATACACGTGGAGTTCCTCATGTAGTGTGTGCAGGTCGCACGTTGCCTGGAGACCTACCCACTTCCACCTTCTTCAATCTGATCTTCCTCAGAAGTATCATTCACATTTCAGTCCGGTACTTAATTCACTTTGGGGCATATCATCAAGGCGGCGTAAAACAATTATCGCCGCTTTTGCGTCCGTTTTCGGGCGAAAAGCGGCGATAATTGTAACGCCCTATCAGCATGGACACGCTAACGCGTGAATCCATGCCTTAGCGCCCATTTCCTTTGCGCCTCGCCTCGCATCGCCAATGAGATGCGAGGTAGGCGTTCCCGTCTATAAGTCAGCGGAAATCATTGCTAACACTGCTACCCCCTATTAACAAGTAATTCCCTAAGCCGCTTAGCGACATAAAGAGCAGCGCTAACCGGGTATATCGCCGGTTTGTTACGCCTGCTATTTTTCCTACTTAGCCATATCTATCATGGGAGGTGGATTGTCATGCTGAGTCCACATCTCCCTATCTACGATGTTTTGCCTAACGCGGTTTTATATCGCTGGTATTCCTGCGATATTGCCTCTTTCTGCCACTATTGCCGGGATTTCTATCGCCTCAGCGATGCGCGTTGGTGATAGTGCGCTAACCGGGCGATAGAATCCGGCAATAGACGGCGTTAGTGATGTGCACGTCAGACTCGGCCAGCGATAATTATCGCTGGCCGTTGATAATATGCCCCTTTATCCTTTGGCGATTGCAAACCTTGGCAAAGTGCCCAACTTTACCACATGACCTGCACTTAACATTCTTAGCCAAACAGGAAGGACCATTACCATGGTTGGGGCACCCACACTTGAAACAGATGGTTTTCTGATTAAAAAAGCTGACTCTACTCTCCTTTCTCTTAACAAATGTATTACTTTGTCCTTTTTGCTTAGAACTCGAATTTTCTTTGACATCAGCCACAACATTCTGTTTTCCCTGAGTCAAGTCTTTGCAAGACTTGCGGGCTAAATCTATGCTGTTCACAATATCTATAGTTTCGCCAAGAGTAGGATTTTTTAGGCTCAGCAATTTTTCTAGCACTTTTTTGTCCCAACAATGCACCACTATCTGATAACAAATAAATTGAGGTGCGAAATTCTCAAATTCACCTTCTGCAGAAAGTATGCGTAAAGTTGCCACGTAACAATCTACCGACTCATCTGGATATTGTTCCCCAGTGAAAAACTAGTGTCTATTTACAATTAAACTCAGTTGTACGTCAAACTGCTTCTTAAGTTTTTTTTACAGCCAGCTGGTACTCATCTACATCCTCTTCATCGTGGATCACTTCGTACGGTGGAAGATGCTCGTAAATAGACTGTCCCTTAAACCCCAAATTGTGCTCCAACAAAAACCTTTTCCATTCTAGACAGTATCTATTGCCATCAATAACACCAAGGTACTTAATAAATGCTCTGTACTAATTTCTCCAGGAGTTAGGTGGCTCACCTGGTGTTTGGAGAAACAGAGGAGGGGCATTCATACTTTGCATGGTGAGATTTCAGGTACCAAGCAAAAAAAATACAAAAGCCCCTGAAACGAGGCTTAATTCCCCTCTTGCTACACACTATAGATGCTTGCTAGTCCCTTCAAACTAGATTGGACACGCCCCATGGAGAACTATATTGCTGGTGAGCACACAAAAATACAATGTCCACTTTCTTAGTGCAGGATGTGTGTGTGTTACAGTCTAGAACATGCTTTATGAAGGAAAAAATACTGTACTCACTGTTGAACCTCTTACATTGCAGGTCTTCATTATGACTTGGTGATGTAGAGTGGTAGAGTGTGGAATTAAAATTTCACATTTAAAACAAGCCTCTGGAATGTGTGTGTATCACAGTTGTCACCACACCCTGATCACTTGTGACACGCACTTTGGGAGCGTGTCACAGTTTGGCAAATGCTCCATTTGTTGCCTTTATTTGTGAAACACCCACCGTTGCTGAAACACACAGGGGTATAGTCACAAGAACGTGTGATAACTACCGCAAGAGTAGCGTAACGCAACTTCCAATAACGCAGCCTATCACGGGAAAATAACCCCGTGTCAACGTGGGATTCACAACAAGGCGGTAGCATGCGATAGTCACCAGATAACGCGTCAAATGCCAGCGTGTAAATCAACACCACGCCCAAAAAATGCGAAACGCAAGAAATCATGCGATGAGGCCAATCGCGGTACAAAAAGCTGCGAAGAGCAGCCTCAGGCCTGCAACTCCCACGCGTCTGGCGGGCTATTGCACCATAAAAACCACAGGCACAACACACCAGAAACAAGCCAAAGCACGTAGCAACATCAATGCACCCTGACCAAGCGCAGAGGGCAACGCGAACCCCACAACCCCCACAGACAACCAGCAAGGAACAGGTGGGTCGGGGAAGGCCAAGGAGAAAATGGAGAGGAAGACTGGGTGCAGACCGCAGGAAAACAAGACCAAGGCCACGGAGGCGACAGAACACTGCCAGCAAATGACACACAAGCAGACCGCCTGGAATGCAGTCGCAGAGCCCAGGAGGCCAATCCAGGAGGCCAAGAGGCTCCGCCAGGACGTGACAACCTAAACCAGGCACAAACCCGCTGCCAACAGGAAGGCAGCAACGGCGACAGGAGGTTGCAGTCCAGCGACACAGGAGGAGCAGGAGGAAAGCCAGGCCACAGTCATCAGTGTGGAGAGGGTGCAAGGAGTAGGGAGTACGGACACAGCTCGGCAGGACCTGACACAACAACAACAGGGTGAGGATCCAAAAGGGACTGGGGGGACGGGGGTGATGGGCACAATGCCACACATGCACAATGAGGTGTAGCATACTGCACATCCACAATTACCCAGGGACATGTCCCCCATCCCCGTAGCATACTGCAGCACACACACATAACAATCACAGCACATACCATGACAATGTGGCACAAAGTGCAACACCCACACTGCAGAACAGGGGACACAACTGGGTCCACCCAGGCGCAGAAACAGAACAATCACATTGGACAGAGCAGGGAACTGTGAGATGCACATCTACCCCTACAACCCCACATCAGCCATGTAGGCCAAATGTACACTGCCCCAACTCAAATAGCCACCACCGCCCAAACAGTCACAATGTACATTGTCACACAGTCTGCATGTCAACAAGAACAAGGCGCCAACACAATGCCAACATGCACCTCCCCTTCACAATGCAGAGGAACAAACAATATCTCCAGTAGGTCTGAACAGACAACCCATCAGTGGTGCCCGAGACGAACACCACACCCCCGACCCCGACGCCCAACAACAGCCCATGGACATCCCACACAACCCACCACCAGGACCAGGGCAGACAAGCTACTCAGAGGAGAACCCAGACTCTGCAACAGACCACACAGCATGAAGCACCCGCAATCACGGCTGCCTCACAACACCTCACCCACCCACACATGGCACCCCAATGCCAGGTGGCCGAATGCCAAAAGGAGGTGGCCCAACAGGTGAGGGTGTTGCCTAACCCATGGAACGCGAAGTAAAACACATACATGGGTGTCCAATACCCCTCAGGGACCACCTACACCCCACAAAGGAGACCCACACCTCCACAGAGACACATGCACATACCATATTAAACTGGTTACGGGCACATGCGCCCGGCCCCTTTATTGGCAGGGCCACATGTACAGTGATGCCTGTGCTGGATGCCAGCCCGCACGGAGTGCTTGGTGCTGCCAACAACCTGAACAGTGGACACCAGTGTAATGGAAACAGAAAACACCAGCATAACAGAGTCAATTGCAGAGCAACATGGTGGGATCCGGAGTAAGGACAGAGGCCACCCAATATTCAGTCTGGACGTTCCATGAGTTGCAGTGCACTGAGGTAGGGGCACTAGAGAAGAGCGCGCTCATGTGAAGGAATTGCTAGGATTGTGTCCCTTCGGGTCAGTCCTGATGCAGATGCAGTGGGGTGTGGCACACCTGCATCAACTTCATCATCAACGTCCCAGGTCTCCCACACTGCCTGAGGTGACAGTTGCGTCCGCAGTCCACGGCGCAATACCCAGTATCAGATCCGGGTGTGTAGCTTGACTACCGCCACCAGTCTGCATTCCTGCCTTGGGGCTGCTGCCACCTGCCCTCCCATTGTCTGTGCCTTCTCCCGTCCGCACACTTGACACATCCTCCTCCTCATGGTCCCAGGTCTTCCCCACTGCATGAGGTGACATTGCTGCGCAACCTCACAACAGCACAAAACTCAATCAGTAACGGACAATGGCTTGCGGTGCACTGAGTCACTGGCACCTGGAGTGCTGAGCAGGGCAGCAGGCCGATGATGGCATCCACGACAGGTCTGGGCAACTCCGTAGGTCTGTCAGGACCACCCTTTCGACTCTGGCAGATGGCGGTTGGAGGTGGTCCTTGCCGTGGTGACGTGTGCCTCCTGCGGTGATGCGACGTCCGGGCCGGTCAAGACTCAATGCCATGTGTGGGCCCTGGTGGCCCGCAGTTGGGGCCGGAGGAGGCGGACAGCGCAGGGCCACAGACACATGGCGTTGATTACCCCAAGACCATTGCTACAGAGGCCATTCAATGTCTCAGAAGAAGGGGTCCCAGGCCTGAGCAGCACAGAGTTAGTGGCCCCGGATGCACTGCGGCCGGCACAGACACCCAGCCACGGGACGGTGACTTGCGGTGCAGTCAGATGGGCCATGCGACCTGAGCGGGTCCCCATCAATGTCCAAGGTGTATGTTGCGGAGTGTTGCGGGGGACAGTGGAAGGTGTCCTCCAGGGCATGATGCGGAAGGTCTGATGTTATCCGGAAGCAGCAAATTGAGGAGTGGAAAGCGCAAGCCTCGTTGTCACCAACAATTTGGGATCAGCTGCATGAGGATGAAAACTAGCCCCTATTCCATAGACTCAAACACCCCCAATGTACGACCAGTGAGTGTCCATGAATGTCGGGGAACAAACTCAGTGGCACAGGTGGTGTGAGGGCATGCAGTCTGCGATGATGCCGGTACACAGATGTGAACTCCGACATTGCCAAATCAAGGCTCTGTGACCTACTGGACCACAGTGTAGGCCGGAGGCAGCGGTCAGCATGGGCCCACAGCCACCTGTCATTGGCTCGCGAGGCACAGAGTTAGAGACACTGTGGCAGTTGTCGGTAGTGTTCAATCACCTCCGTGACGATGATCCTGTTCCCTCTGGCCTGCAAGGCGTCATCCTCTTACACCCCTCCGTGCGTGCGAAGACATGTATTCAGCCTTTTGAATTACCGATGTTCACTTCCAATTCAGGGATCCCACTCGAGAGCAGCATAGGCCGAGGGCAGTGGTCCGCGTAGGCCCACAGACACGTGTCCTGTGCTTGTGATGCATTCGTTTGCTTCACTGATAGCAGGGAGTTTGGTGATATCACCCCTGCAGTAGACATCCGGTCACTGCCATGGTGTCAAGACTCAGTTCCAAATGTGTGACCTACCTGACCGTGGTGTAGGCCTGAGGCAGCGGTCAGCACGGCCCATTCACCGAGTGTCGCCGGCATAGGTTGGAAGGCCCCACCGGCCTGCGTAGTTCAGGTTCAGTGGCACCACGTGTAGCCGGCTGGTGTTGAACAGGGTTAGTGGCACCACGTGTAGCCGGCTGGCGTTGAACAGGGTTAGTGGCACCACGTGTAGCCGACTGGCGTTGAACAGGGTTAGTGGCACCACGTGTCGCAAGAAGCCCATAAGGAACTATGCCTCACTGATCGGGGGTGTCTGGTGCTGTGGCCGCTGGCCCGGATTTGGGGTCACTGCCATTCATGACTCAGGACACAGTTTCACATGTGGGACCGGCTGGTCTGAGGAGTGGGCCGTAGGCGGAAGTGCAGCACGTCAACTAGAAAGGACTGAAGTGGGCCTGTGTCGTGGAGGCCTGGTGGTCTGAGCTGACTGCCAAGTTCGCGGGACTCGGGCTTGGAGCTTGCGCCGGCACGTGGTGGGCCCTCCTTGACACACGCTGGTGTCGGAAGGTGATCAGTGTGGCCTGGCTGCGCAGGGGCGGGCCTGACGTGTTTGTGGTCCAGCGTGCCGGGGTCCAGCAGGCGCACTGCATCGCAGGCAACTCGGCTCACGCGGATGGCGTCGGCCTCGTGGCGGGGTGGGAGGCGCCGCCCTGGTAGAGACGTTGGTCTTTCTGGAAGGGGACCACGCCCAGGCCTACGTGGTTTTTATTCACACCCCTATGCTGGCGTGGCGTACGCCGGGCCATCCCACTCCGCTGACGCTTAGGGGGGGCCGTAACAGGCAACCTTTCCGTGAGGTCCCCCACTGGCTGTGGTGACATGGTGGCGTCCACTGTCCACTACACTGCATACGCAAGCGGTGTATGTCGCCATGGATATGGGTGTGTTCTGCATACTGCGAGGTGTCCAGCACATCTCTGGCACTGTTGGCATTGTGTACTTTCCCAATCATGGTTCTACTGCATCCTTCACACATGCCTGGTTGCCACCTCTCCCCACATTCGGCTATTATGTGGCTGAGGTGCCATGCCGTTGCTGGCTCATGTTCAGGGCTTGCCCATGTGGACATTGTAAGTTGTTCTGTCATGTCTGGTGGGTGGGCATATTGTTGTGCCTGTTGTATGTGATTTTGTAACGTGTGCATTGCCAGAGTTGTGAGTTGCAGGGTTGTGGTGTTGAGGTGTGTGGGATGTTCATTTGTATATTGCCAAGGGGCTGTACATTTGCCTTGTTGCCATCCTGGGAACGCTGGTTGATGATGGACTGTCGGAGGATGAAGGTATCATGCACACTGGCTGTGTATTTGGAGGCGACATTGTTGGGTGTTCCATGGTGTTCTGTTGTTGCCTGCACATTGGTGTGAGACGTGTGCTTCCTGTTGCGGTGATTGTGTGCTGTGTCACCAGGGGGCACAGGTAGTACATGTGTACTGTGTGTTGCCCCCAACACGTGCTTGCATCCTGCTATGGCGTATGGTCCTTGCTTGGTCTCCCGCGGATCCTGCGCCTTGTGTTCTACGTATGGGGACTGGGGTACCAGGGTGATGGTGATGTCCAGGACAGGTGTGGGGGACTTGTATGTGGCTGGCTGTGAGACTCCTCCGACTCTGGCGGGTGTTGGATGGGGGGTCCCAGGGGCCAACAGGTGCAGCCACGCCATCAGCTTTGTGTGGGGTGGGATGTTGGTTGTCCGCTGTGTTGTTGCCATAGGCCTGTTAGGCGATGATGGTCAGGATGCGTAGGTTGGTTGTCCCTTTCAGCCTGTAGTGGAAGGTGACATTGTCAGATGTTGGGTCTGTGAGGCTGGTACGTTTCCTGGTGTTCCGCTGTCTTTGTCTGCGCTGCGTCTGTGGTGGTTCGGGGGGGGGAGGTGTTCTGGGTGTGGGATGGGGTCCTGGGGGTGGTGTCGGGTGGGTGTTGTGGCCCTCTAGGGTGTCCGGGCCGCATGATGGGTGGCTCCATGGCATCTGTTGCCCTTGGTATGTGGCCCTGGGCTGTGCTCCCTTTTGTGGTGCTGGCTGCTGTCCGAATTTGCACCAGGTCAGAGCAGGTGTAGATTTCCTGGTGCTAACGCGACTTATCGCCTGTTTTGTGTTTTTATCGCGGATGTGGCTGGTTGTTGTGAATGTTGAGGTGTGCTGTTGTCTCTGCTTTTGTCACAGGAACGCCTACTCTGCATCTCAATAGCGATATTTGCGAGGGTCCTCTGTGGCGATGTTTTTTGCGGCTGCTATCGCGGATAAACTGGTGCTGTGGGCTGTTAACACCGGCTTGTGAATGGGGGGTAAATTTGTCATGACTTTGGCTGGGATAAAGTGCCGTTAATTCGGCGATGGCTCCTTGTGAATATGCCCCACAATGTTTCCTTCCCCTTAGGAAATGGCTGCCGATGTCCTGAACTATACAGTGTATGTCACTTGACCCCCGCTCATGGACACAAGCAGAGCCTCTGAGTGAGAGTGCGCACAACCAAGAACATTGCCAGTGATGTTTGCCTTGCGGCAAGACGCTTTGCAGTATGAGAAGGAATGTCGCTGGTGACACCTGACTTTGATGGTGAGGCTGCGCGGCTTGGAACGTTCCTCTGCATTGCTTGTGGCACCTGTTTAAGGTGTGCCAGCGCTCGTGCAAAATAACAAATAGTAGAATATGTCTCTGAGGCCAACTCTGAAAATGATGGCAATGCTAGTTTAAGACGTTCGAAAATGATGGTTTAAGACAAGCCTGTTTTGCCAACACTAATACAACACTTGACGGACAGCTGAGTTGGGCGCTCTGGCTCTGAGGCTGTAAGCTTTCACAGCAAAATTAGTTGTGAGCAAGTTCCTGCACACATGCCTAACACTGCACAAATACTGGCCTGACAATAGCATCTTCTGATGAATCTGCCGCACTCTATTTAGCAAATGTTGCGGTAACAACATACACGAACTCTATCTGTAGAAAGCACGAGTCTCCTGCCTAAGTTCTTCTCTGTGGCCAAATCGACACCAAAATTGTAGTGAACACCAATACCATCACACCAAACACGAAATTAAAGTGAAGAGTAAATGTTTATTGGCCACAGTCTCACAGCCTCAGGCAGCAACTGCTTACACTGGAATCTCCCCTAAAGACCTGCAAACTGCATTACCATTTACTTAAGAACAAGGAACTAGAACATGGAACACAGTTAGGCAGGCACATCACCACAATGTGTTTTCAAAAACAGCAGTGGGTGTCTCTATTGTGTCTAGGTGCTAGTGTCGGACCACAGAGAATAACAAAAAGCAGTGTTGTTTGACCTTGCCTAGGCTGTGCAGACTAAATCCCAGGAAAAGGACAAAAAACGTAGCTAACTATATGTAAAAATACAATGTTGGCCAAAAACAAGCATGTGCTTAGGTAGAGTGTGCAAAGCAGAAGCCTACAATATGCATAGTTAGACTAACATAGAGAAAACGACAATGTCCATGTAGGAAGCACACAACAATACATGCCAACCAGATGCAAGACCTCTGTACAATGGGCAGGTCTAACAAATAGCAGAACAATAAAAGGTTGATGCAGGTAAAGGCAATGCTGGGCATGCAGGGTTACCATTCAGGTGATAGGCACTGCTAGCAATCAAATCTCGAGGCACCCCTTCTCTAATCACTGGTGACAGGTAGAGATAGTGTCTATGAATTGAATCCATATGTCTGGACTCCTTGGTCTGGTTGGTGGCATTCATACATGCAAGGTCAGCTGCAGTAGTGCAGGCAAGTAGAGTCTCAGAAACGCTTCAAGCCCATTTGCAGGCACGATGAAACAGGCAGCACTAAGCTCTGCTTTCATGAAACATCAAGAAAAAGGATGCAACAGAGTTTTCCTCCATATACAAGAATTTGGGAAGGGCACCAGTTCCCTCTTCCCATAATGCATTATGATGGACCTTCCTCTGTGCAGCTGACTAGGTTCCATGGGCATTGGTACTGTGCAACTAGCATGCGTTAAATTGATGTCATAATGAAACGAGCTTAGGAGTCCGTACTTGACCCAACACTTAAAACAACCAGGGGTGGCTCCTCCACGTGGGCGTCGGATCGTCGCCCCACTGCTTTCTCGCAGTGCGAGAAGCAGAAACGTAAAATGGTATAAATACCATTTTACGTTTCTGCTCTCGCACTGCATGAAAGCAGAAGAAGGGTATGCCTGGATGGGGGCGGGCGGGTTGGGGAGGAGTGGCTAGCCCGATGTTATGGGCGCTGACTGTTTGGCCGGCCTCAGGGCCGACCAAACCAGTCATAGCACTCTCCGTTTTCTTCATGTAGGCTGCTGCACAGCCTGCATGAAGAAAACGGCCTCCCCATAGATGCCTGTAAGGACGGCGTCCTAGCCAATCACAACGCTGCCATTGCAGCATTGTGATTGGCTTAGGGGAAGAGAGGGAGGCTGCCTGCTTCTGCTTCCTGTGAGCAGAGAGCAGGAGACGCGACGCAGGAGTCCGGGACCGAAGGCGATGGTAAGTTTAAAAAAAATGTTATTTGTATTAAATTAACCCCCCACCTCCTCCCAGCGCGATCCCCCACCCGTGATTCATGCCGGCCGCGACTGAAAACTACAGCTAGAGATATCGATCTCCAATGCTTAGATAGACAGGTAGGAGTTCTTCAGAATAGCAGTTAGGGAGCCCTTCTTATGTCATCTGTCCTAGGCTGTTCACTCTTTGGGGTACATTAAGCTAGAAATTTTAAAAAGTTAAAACAGTCAACTAGTGGTATCGGCCGGAATAGGTCTTATGGAAAGAAATTATCCCACAAGTCAAAGCAACACAAAATTTAAGATGGTTCCTCCTTGCACAACTTTGCTGGAGTCTGCATGCCTACTAATTCCACACTTGATCTGAACAGTTTACAGTGCTAGGACTCAAACTCAACCTTCGTCCCTGAGCCAAAACATGATCTAGGCCTCCCTCAGAGAGGGGTTCCTTTGTTTTTTTTCCTTTCCCGCAATAAAGAGGCAAGTCTTTGTGTGACTCTCTTTTGTAATGGCAGCTGACATGTGACGTAGTTGTAAAGTAACAGGGTCTGCAGTTCAGTAGGTATATGAGTTGTGGTAAGCAGTGAGCACTCAGCAGATCTCGGGCAGAATATTTCTCATAACCTATAACCTCTAAAAGCATTTTAGGAATATGGAATCCAACTTCACCAAATATCTTTTGAGGTCTTTTTCACAGATGCCACAAATTTGGCTTTGATAGTTTTATGGTTCAAAAGGAAAAATCAAAAGTTGCTGAACATTTATTCAGCAATTATAGGGCGGTGCAGCAGCACTGATGGAGAACATGCAATTGGAATTCCAAATATTACACTTTAAGAAGCAAGTGGGTAAGGTAATCCCCACTGTATGCTTCTTGTGCAACTATCTCAGGATTTATGTGCAAAGATATTTGAGTTGGTTTTCCAAAGCATTACCGATGACAATTTGAAATAAAAAACCATTGTCCATTTAAAAAGAACGCACGGGGCTGTGACCTCCAGTGGGAGAGGTGTGGTGCAGCGGCCAGGGCGGTGACTTGCGCGAGGCTCATGATTCCATCCCCAGCGCCCGAGGCAGATCAGCTCCGCATCTCTTAATCTCCCAGACGGCCCCAAGCGCCTTGAGACCCTTAGGGTTGATTAGTTCGCGCTTTACAAATACCGGATATTCAATAACTGCAGAAGTCAAATACACCAGCTCCCTTGAGCAGTAAAATGGGGTAAAACAGAAGAGAATTGATTTTCCTACAGTTGTTAATTGTACTTTGCTCAAATCTACCTCAAAAATACTTAGTTCAGTTATTTAATTGCAGGGTAGAAAGTTGACCAATCCTAACCCGTTGCGTGCCACTCACCGCACAGGCTGAAATCATTCACACATTCTCCGGCCATAAATCCATACACTAAATCTTCCACCACACATTTTACCCTCTCACAATCCCACTCTCAAACCCTACCCTTACTCCACAATGCAGCTGCACCTCAAGCTCGCTGCCCTTGTCTCCTTGCTGCCTTTGCTACCCACATGCTTTTGCCCTTTCATCCACTGCTGCACTCGAAATTCATCTAGACATCCATCTCTTCACTCGTGCAGCCACCCATGCAACCATGCACTCAGTCTTCTATCCAGGCACTCAGCCACTCACCCATTCAGCCATACATCCATACATTAATTCACTGATTCATCTTTCCACTATTGAATATTTGTAACATTCACCCATCCACACACCACATTCACAACCAACAAATAAAAATAATTTTCACCTAGACACCAAACCTCTTAGCTTTGTCAATGCTTGGTTTCTTAGAATTCCGATGCCTCTAGTTCTGAATTTGTAAAGTGCAAACAAAACTACCAGAACCAGTTTGCAAAGATGGCAGCAGCAGAGAACTACCCACAAACGGTAGAAGTCTGAAACCTGAAAACTGATACGATGCAGTTTGCCAGCTCTGGTGATAAATCCTTCTACTGCACAGCAATATGTGTGCAGCCTGCAGGTGACATGAGCTAATCCCTGTAATATTGTATAGTGAGTCAGGATAACAGGCTCTAGAGACATGTGTGTAATCAGAGCTTTTAAAATGACACCTGGGAAGATTGACCTCATCAGTCCTGTTTGCTTTCTTCCCATTTTGGCACTTATACATTGATTTTTTTCAATTAGTAATTATGGAATGCAGGTACCAGAAGGCCAAGAAAGCACAATACCGAAACCCTATTCGGGAAAACATAGAACCACAAATGTAATCAGTAGGTCACTTACTCTGCCCTCAATGAAATGGAGCTTTTTAGGTAGTGTTGTAAACGTGTGTGTGTAAAATAGTTCCCGACAAATAAAACACAAGTCGCAGATAAATATGTAAATGAAGCTCTTGAGTTATCACATGGCAGGTAGGGGCAACCTAGCCACTCTATGCTTCTTTTTTGCCTTCTGGTACTTTTAGCTTTGCATTTCCCATCATAAATACTGAACTACAAATTGCTGGGTGCAAAGAAAACAGGACTACAGTCTGCATCGCTGACACACCACTACTTGAGAGCACCAATGGAACCAGAAGCCACAAGTTATCTCATTAAGATAGTTCAGTGGGTTAAGGTATCTGCTGCAGAGGCTTGTGCGTAACATGCAGGTGAAAGATTTCAAAAACTGCAAGATAGCTTGTGTCAAAACCCTTTTCAGAGGGCCACTGGGCACTCAGGGGCTACTGGGCCCAACCGAGGTGTTTGAGGCCTTTTACTCCTAATGTATGCTGAGCAGCTGGGTTAAGTACCCCTTCTGCACTTGACTCTAAGTGGGAGCTGTGGATGAACAGTCAAAGGCTCCCTTTGAGGGTGGGGGGGGGTTGTAATGCACACAATAATGTCAACATATCAGTTTCTAGTCAAATCTTTGCTTTTATAAGAAAAATAAGTATTTTATTTCTAACTCTACACATTCAGAGGAATAATGACATTTGTAAGCAATAACACAACCCTCTTGAGGTCAGGGTTTTATCATGTGTTGGGCAAATCCCTGTCCCACCCTTTTCCTTTTAACATGGTAGGGCTCATTCCCCATTCACTAGTGGCTGCATTCAAGGAATGCTCACTAGTAGGCCATATGCAAGAGTTCCTTTTTGGCTCTTTTGGAATTAGTTAAAAGTGTCTATGGTGCTGCAGCATCGTCAGCAGCGAGTTCCCCGGGGCTTCACAGGCCCAGTTCAAGTCTTACCCACTTTTGCACTATGGAAGCATTCAGCAGCTCAGTTATTTCATGGCTGCGTGTGCTCAGAAGTCCTGATCCTGTTTGGAGAAGTCAGGCTGCTCACAGTATGCACCACAGCACCCAGCAGGCGCAGGCTGTCTCCCATAGCGGCACTGCCAGCTTTTCCCAGCAAACAGTGATTATCCCAGCCTGCAAACATGATGTAAGTCAATTTTCCCCACACGTGGGAAACTCGATCCTCCTTCAGCTCACGATCGAAGCCCAGTGAGGGCACGACATCTTCTGCAGTGTCCTTTAAGTCAGGGGCAGGTCTTGGTGTGCATGCTCACCCAGTTGGTCACAGATGCAATCTTCTTCTGGGTAATGGCTTAACTTCACGCAATGTTGGTACCAACAAGCCCTTTCTGGCATCCAGGTTTGCCAAGGTACTTTCTGCCGTAAGTGCAGACTCCTCCAATGCAATCACCCACACCATGGAAGCCCCTCCTGGCATACTGGGTCACCACTAAGGCAGACACTAGTCTTGGTGCACTGGCAACAATAACTTCAACTGTGGCCCCGTCTGGCATATAGGGTCACTGCAGCAAGGCGGTACGGGTTGGCGCTTTCTGCACAGAGCTCAACACATTGCTCAGCCCATGGCAGCCATCTCCTGGTATACTGGAGTCAGCAGATCCCTCCTGCATATGGGCAATGACCCGATCTGTGCACAGCTGTTTCCTCACACCTCACTTAGGGAGTCCTCTCTCTATGGCTCCCCACTGGACCTCACACCCTCCAACGCTCTCCTCTTCCTCACAGGGGATATTGGTTTTTGCAAACAGGCAGGCGCCAGGCCAGGTGGTCTTGGTTTGCCTGAGTGATGTCTTCTCACCCAGCAGGGAGACTACCAGACCTTGGTCCCCAGTCCTGGTCAAAGGCGGAAGTCTCAGAGAGCTTCCCCTTCTCACACAGCCCGTCTAGATGCTTGGCAGATGTCGGTTTGGGGTCTTAACTTCCCTTTCTTATAATCCGTTTTCAGACACCAAATGTGATTTAGGTCCGGAATCTTTGAAGTTTTATGTTGGGGTTCTACTTCTTTTGAAGTGTACACTTTTCATTTTCTTCTATCCTCTTGAAAGCCTGTCTGTCACAGCAGAAAAGACTCCAAACCGTTTTTTCCACAACACAGGCCATGGAAGGGACCAGAGTTCTCACTAGGATTTCAGCCACTGTGATATGTGTATCAAAAGTTTAATCCTGGGCTCCCAGCCCTACTCTTTTTATTCCCTTATCTGCCCCATCTCCTTCCTGATATACGTCCAGGCCCCTTCCTTGTGATCTAGCACTGAATCAAAGAGCAACCTTCTGAAGTATAAAGGGGGAGTCCAGAATGGAACTCGTGGTCCTCCATGTAATGTAGCATTGCAAATGCACTTGCTCAGTGTACTTTCAAAGCACATATACTCTCCAGTACTGTTGCTTCCATGCATTGTGCCACTAAAGACACACGTACATTCAGTACACACATTCAATCTGTGCGCACTGTTCAATACTGTAGCCTGTCTGTATTATACCAGGTTGTCCTATTTGCAAACTCAAATACTGCAAACACACATTCACTCACCATGTGTGCACTGCACAGCTCTTCACCCTTAATGTTTCATCACGTACGCCCTGCACAGCACTACATGTTTCATATAATGTATTCCTCGCAGTCATACATACGCTCAGCACATGTACTAATCCCAGGTGCTACATGGGACTGCTCTAATGCTGTACTGTACCCTATACAGGCACACATATATTGAGCTCAGAGTCATTACTAAAGGGGATGATGGACGGAGCGTTAGAGCAAATCAAACACTCACCCCCAGTCAATTGATCTGGGTTTAATCCATCATCATTCTTTAGCTCACTCCACCACCCCAGTTCAGACATGGCCATATGCAAATCAGTATGACCCTGTGCCTCATGGGAACAGTCCAGCCCGAACTGCCAAGCCATGTCTTCCCTGGACCGGAAACAAGCATCCTGGGACCGGTTTCGGGTTCAAAACCCTCATCAGCCAGGCTATCTTGAATCCAGTGGCAAAGTGAGCAAGGGACCCACGTCTGGGCATACCCTGCCAACTTAGGGCGAACAAAGCGATACCAAAGGGGATGATGGACGGAGCGTTAGAGCAAATCAAACACTCACCCCCAGTCAACTGATCTGGGTTTAATCCATCATCATTCTTTAGCTCACTCCACCACCCCAGTTCAGACATGGCCATATGCAAATCAGTCTGACCCTGTGCCTCATGGGAACAGTCCAGCCCGAACTGCCAAGCCATGTCTTCCCTGGACCGGAAACAAGCATCCTGGGACCGGTTTCGGGTTCAAAACCCTCATCAGCCAGGCTATCTTGAATCCAGTGGCAAAGTGAGCAAGGGACCCATGTCTGGGCATACCCTGCCAACTTACAGCGAACAAAGCGATACCAAAGGGGATGATGGACGGAGCGTTAGAGCAAATCAAACACTCACCCCCAGTTAACTGATCTGGGTTTAATCCATCATCATTCTTTAGCTCACTCTACCACCCCAGTTCAGACATGGCCATATGCAAATCAGTCTGACCCTGTGCCTCATGGGAACAGTCCAGCCCGAACTGCCAAGCCATGTCTTCCCTGGACCGGAAACAAGCATCCTGGGACCAGTTTCGGGTTCAAAACCATCATCAGCCAGGCTATCTTGAATCCAGTGGCAAAGTGAGCAAGGGACCCACATCTGGGCATACCCTGCCAACTTAGGGGCGAACAAAGCGATACCAAAGGGGATGATGGACGGAGCGTTAGAGCAAATCAAACACTCACCCCCAGTCAAATGATCTGGGTTTAATCCATCATCATTCTTTAGCTCACTCCACCACCCCAGTTCAGACATGGCCATAAGCAAATCAGTCTGACCCTGTGCCTCATGGGAACAGTCCAGCCCGAACTGCCAAGCCATGTCTTCCCTGGACCGGAAACAAGCATCCTGGGACCGGGTTCGGGTTCAAAACCCTCATCAGCCAGGCTATCTTGAATCCAGTGGCAAAGTGAGCAAGGCACCCACGTCTGGGCATACCCTGCCAACTTAGGGCGAACAAGCGATACCAAAGGGGATGATGGACGGAGCGTTAGAGCAAATCAAACACTCACCCCCAGTCAACTGATCTGGGTTTAATCCATCATCATTCTTTAGCTCACTCCACCACCCCAGTTCAGACATGGCCATATGCAAATCAGTCTGACCCTGTGCCTCATGGGAACAGTCCAGCCCGAACTGCCAAGCCATGTCTTCCCTGGACCAGAAACAAGCATCCTGGGACCAGTTTCGGGTTCAAAACCCTCATCAGCCAGGCTATCTTGAATCCAGTGGCAAAGTGAGCAAGGGACCCACGTCTGGGCATACCCTGCCAACTTAGGGTGAACAAAGCGATACCAAAGGGGATGATGGACGGAGCGTTAGAGCAAATCAAACACTCACCCCCAGTCAACTGATCTGGGTTTAATCCATCATCATTCTTTAGCTCACTCCACCACCCCAGTTCAGACATGGCCATATGCAAATCAGTCTGACCCTGTGCCTCATGGGAACAGTCCAGCCCGAACTGCCAAGCCATGTCTTCCCAGGACCGGAAACAAGCATCCTGGGACCGGTTTCGGGTTCAAAACCCTCATCAGCCAGGCTATCTTGAATCCAGTGGCAAAGTGAGCAAGGGACCCACGTCTGGGCATACCCTGCCAACTTAGGGCGAACAAAGCGATACCAAAGGGGATGATGGACGGAGCGTTAGAGCAAATCAAACACTCAACCCCAGTCAACTGATCTGGGTTTAATCCATCATCATTCTTTAGCTCACTCCACCACCCCAGTTCAGACATGGCCATATGCAAATCAGTCTGACCCTGTGCCTCATGGGAACAGTCCAGCCCGAACTGCCAAGCCATGTCTTCCCTGGACCGGAAACAAGCATCCTGGGACCGGTTTCGGGTTCAAAACCCTCATCAGCCAGGCTATCTTGAATCCAGTGGCAAAGTAAGCAAAGGGACCCACGTCTGGGCATACCCTGCCAACTTAGGGCGAACAAAGCGATACCAAAGGGGATGATGGACGGAGCGTTAGAGCAAATCAAACACTCACCCCCAGTCAACTGATCTGGGTTTAATCCATCATCATTCTTTAGCTCACTCCACCACCCCAGTTCAGACATGGCCATATGCAAATCAGTCTGACCCAGTGCCTCATGGGAACAGTCCAGCCCGAACTGCCAAGCCATGTCTTCCCTGGACCGGGAAACAAGCATCCTGGGACCGGTTTCGGGTTCAAAACCCTCATCAGCCAGGCTATCTTGAATCCAGTGGCAAAGTGAGCAAGGGACCCACGTCTGGGCATACCCTGCCAACCTAGGGCGAACAAAGCGATACCAAAGGGGATGATGGACGGAGCGTTAGAGCAAATCAAACACTCATCCCCAGTCAACTGATCTGGGTTTAATCCATCATCATTCTTTAGCTCACTCCACCACGCCAGTTCAGACATGGCCATATGCAAATCAGTCTGACCCTGTGCCTCATGGGAACAGTCCAGCCCGAACTGCCAAGCCATGTCTTCCCTGGACCGGAAACAAGCATCCTGGGACCGGGTTCGGGTTCAAAACCCTCATCAGCCAGGCTATCTTGAATCCAGTGGCAAAGTGAGCAAGGGACCCACGTCTGGGCATACCCTGCCAACTTAGGGCGAACAAAGCGATACCAAAGGGGATGATGGACGGAGCGTTAGAGCAAATCAAACACTCACCCCCAGTCAACTGATCTGGGTTTAATCCATCATCATTCTTTAGCTCACTCCACCACCCCAGTTAAGACATGGCCATATGCAAATCAGTCTGACCCTGTGCCTCATGGGAACAGTCCAGCCCGAACTGCCAAGCCATGTCTTCCCTGGACCGGAAACAAGCATCCTGGGACCGGTTTCGGGTTCAAAACCCTCATCAGCCAGGCTATCTTGAATCCAGTGGCAAAGTGAGCAAGGGACCCACGTCTGGGCATACCCTGCCAACTTAGGGCGAACAAAGCGATACCAAAGGGGATGATGGACGGAGCGTTAGAGCAAATCAAACACTCACCCCCAGTCAACTGATCTGGGTTTAATCCATCATCATTCTTTAGCTCACTCCACCACCCCAGTTCAGACATGGCCATATGCAAATCAGTCTGACCCTGTGCCTCATGGGAACAGTCCAGCCCGAACTGCCAAGCCATGTCTTCCCTGGACCGGGAAACAAGCATCCTGGGACCGGTTTCGGGTTCAAAACCCTCATCAGCCAGGCTATCTTGAATCCAGTGGCAAAGTGAGCAAGGGACCCATGTCTGGGCATACCCTGCCAACTTACAGCGAACAAAGCGATACCAAAGGGGATGATGGACGGAGCGTTAGAGCAAATCAAACACTCACCCCCAGTTAACTGATCTGGGTTTAATCCATCATCATTCTTTAGCTCACTCTACCACCCCAGTTCAGACATGGCCATATGCAAATCAGTCTGACCCTGTGCCTCATGGGAACAGTCCAGCCCGAACTGCCAAGCCATGTCTTCCCTGGACCGGAAACAAGCATCCTGGGACCAGTTTCGGGTTCAAAACCATCATCAGCCAGGCTATCTTGAATCCAGTGGCAAAGTGAGCAAGGGACCCACATCTGGGCATACCCTGCCAACTTAGGGCGAACAAAGCGATACCAAAGGGGATGATGGACGGAGCGTTAGAGCAAATCAAACACTCACCCCCAGTCAAATGATCTGGGTTTAATCCATCATCATTCTTTAGCTCACTCCACCACCCCAGTTCAGACATGGCCATAAGCAAATCAGTCTGACCCTGTGCCTCATGGGAACAGTCCAGCCCGAACTGCCAAGCCATGTCTTCCCTGGACCGGAAACAAGCATCCTGGGACCGGGTTCGGGTTCAAAACCCTCATCAGCCAGGCTATCTTGAATCCAGTGGCAAAGTGAGCAAGGCACCCACGTCTGGGCATACCCTGCCAACTTAGGGCGAACAAAGCGATACCAAAGGGGATGATGGACGGAGCGTTAGAGCAAATCAAACACTCACCCCCAGTCAACTGATCTGGGTTTAATCCATCATCATTCTTTAGCTCACTCCACCACCCCAGTTCAGACATGGCCATATGCAAATCAGTCTGACCCTGTGCCTCATGGGAACAGTCCAGCCCGAACTGCCAAGCCATGTCTTCCCTGGACCGGAAACAAGCATCCTGGGACCGGTTTCGGGTTCAAAACCCTCATCAGCCAGGCTATCTTGAATCCAGTGGCAAAGTGAGCAAGGGACCCATGTCTGGGCATACCCTGCCAACTTACAGCGAACAAAGCGATACCAAAGGGGATGATGGACGGAGCGTTAGAGCAAATCAAACACTCACCCCCAGTTAACTGATCTGGGTTTAATCCATCATCATTCTTTAGCTCACTCTACCACCCCAGTTCAGACATGGCCATATGCAAATCAGTCTGACCCTGTGCCTCATGGGAACAGTCCAGCCCGAACTGCCAAGCCATGTCTTCCCTGGACCGGAAACAAGCATCCTGGGACCAGTTTCGGGTTCAAAACCATCATCAGCCAGGCTATCTTGAATCCAGTGGCAAAGTGAGCAAGGGACCCACATCTGGGCATACCCTGCCAACTTAGGGCGAACAAAGCGATACCAAAGGGGATGATGGACGGAGCGTTAGAGCAAATCAAACACTCACCCCCAGTCAAATGATCTGGGTTTAATCCATCATCATTCTTTAGCTCACTCCACCACCCCAGTTCAGACATGGCCATAAGCAAATCAGTCTGACCCTGTGCCTCATGGGAACAGTCCAGCCCGAACTGCCAAGCCATGTCTTCCCTGGACCGGAAACAAGCATCCTGGGACCGGGTTCGGGTTCAAAACCCTCATCAGCCAGGCTATCTTGAATCCAGTGGCAAAGTGAGCAAGGCACCCACGTCTGGGCATACCCTGCCAACTTAGGGCGAACAAAGCGATACCAAAGGGGATGATGGACGGAGCGTTAGAGCAAATCAAACACTCACCCCCAGTCAACTGATCTGGGTTTAATCCATCATCATTCTTTAGCTCACTCCACCACCCCAGTTCAGACATGGCCATATGCAAATCAGTCTGACCCTGTGCCTCATGGGAACAGTCCAGCCCGAACTGCCAAGCCATGTCTTCCCTGGACCGGAAACAAGCATCCTGGGACCGGTTTCGGGTTCAAAACCCTCATCAGCCAGGCTATCTTGAATCCAGTGGCAAAGTGAGCAAGGGACCCATGTCTGGGCATACCCTGCCAACTTACAGCGAACAAAGCGATACCAAAGGGGATGATGGACGGAGCGTTAGAGCAAATCAAACACTCACCCCCAGTTAACTGATCTGGGTTTAATCCATCATCATTCTTTAGCTCACTCTACCACCCCAGTTCAGACATGGCCATATGCAAATCAGTCTGACCCTGTGCCTCATGGGAACAGTCCAGCCCGAACTGCCAAGCCATGTCTTCCCTGGACCGGAAACAAGCATCCTGGGACCAGTTTCGGGTTCAAAACCATCATCAGCCAGGCTATCTTGAATCCAGTGGCAAAGTGAGCAAGGGACCCACATCTGGGCATACCCTGCCAACTTAGGGCGAACAAAGCGATACCAAAGGGGATGATGGACGGAGCGTTAGAGCAAATCAAACACTCACCCCCAGTCAAATGATCTGGGTTTAATCCATCATCATTCTTTAGCTCACTCCACCACCCCAGTTCAGACATGGCCATAAGCAAATCAGTCTGACCCTGTGCCTCATGGGAACAGTCCAGCCCGAACTGCCAAGCCATGTCTTCCCTGGACCGGAAACAAGCATCCTGGGACCGGGTTCGGGTTCAAAACCCTCATCAGCCAGGCTATCTTGAATCCAGTGGCAAAGTGAGCAAGGCACCCACGTCTGGGCATACCCTGCCAACTTAGGGCGAACAAAGCGATACCAAAGGGGATGATGGACGGAGCGTTAGAGCAAATCAAACACTCACCCCCAGTCAACTGATCTGGGTTTAATCCATCATCATTCTTTAGCTCACTCCACCACCCCAGTTCAGACATGGCCATATGCAAATCAGTCTGACCCTGTGCCTCATGGGAACAGTCCAGCCCGAACTGCCAAGCCATGTCTTCCCTGGACCAGAAACAAGCATCCTGGGACCAGTTTCGGGTTCAAAACCCTCATCAGCCAGGCTATCTTGAATCCAGTGGCAAAGTGAGCAAGGGACCCACGTCTGGGCATACCCTGCCAACTTAGGGTGAACAAAGCGATACCAAAGGGGATGATGGACGGAGCGTTAGAGCAAATCAAACACTCACCCCCAGTCAACTGATCTGGGTTTAATCCATCATCATTCTTTAGCTCACTCCACCACCCCAGTTCAGACATGGCCATATGCAAATCAGTCTGACCCTGTGCCTCATGGGAACAGTCCAGCCCGAACTGCCAAGCCATGTCTTCCCAGGACCGGAAACAAGCATCCTGGGACCGGTTTCGGGTTCAAAACCCTCATCAGCCAGGCTATCTTGAATCCAGTGGCAAAGTGAGCAAGGGACCCACGTCTGGGCATACCCTGCCAACTTAGGGCGAACAAAGCGATACCAAAGGGGATGATGGACGGAGCGTTAGAGCAAATCAAACACTCAACCCCAGTCAACTGATCTGGGTTTAATCCATCATCATTCTTTAGCTCACTCCACCACCCCAGTTCAGACATGGCCATATGCAAATCAGTCTGACCCTGTGCCTCATGGGAACAGTCCAGCCCGAACTGCCAAGCCATGTCTTCCCTGGACCGGAAACAAGCATCCTGGGACCGGTTTCGGGTTCAAAACCCTCATCAGCCAGGCTATCTTGAATCCAGTGGCAAAGTAAGCAAAGGGACCCACGTCTGGGCATACCCTGCCAACTTAGGGCGAACAAAGCGATACCAAAGGGGATGATGGACGGAGCGTTAGAGCAAATCAAACACTCACCCCCAGTCAACTGATCTGGGTTTAATCCATCATCATTCTTTAGCTCACTCCACCACCCCAGTTCAGACATGGCCATATGCAAATCAGTCTGACCCAGTGCCTCATGGGAACAGTCCAGCCCGAACTGCCAAGCCATGTCTTCCCTGGACCGGAAACAAGCATCCTGGGACCGGTTTCGGGTTCAAAACCCTCATCAGCCAGGCTATCTTGAATCCAGTGGCAAAGTGAGCAAGGGACCCACGTCTGGGCATACCCTGCCAACCTAGGGCGAACAAAGCGATACCAAAGGGGATGATGGACGGAGCGTTAGAGCAAATCAAACACTCATCCCCAGTCAACTGATCTGGGTTTAATCCATCATCATTCTTTAGCTCACTCCACCACGCCAGTTCAGACATGGCCATATGCAAATCAGTCTGACCCTGTGCCTCATGGGAACAGTCCAGCCCGAACTGCCAAGCCATGTCTTCCCTGGACCGGAAACAAGCATCCTGGGACCGGGTTCGGGTTCAAAACCCTCATCAGCCAGGCTATCTTGAATCCAGTGGCAAAGTGAGCAAGGGACCCACGTCTGGGCATACCCTGCCAACTTAGGGCGAACAAAGCGATACCAAAGGGGATGATGGACGGAGCGTTAGAGCAAATCAAACACTCACCCCCAGTCAACTGATCTGGGTTTAATCCATCATCATTCTTTAGCTCACTCCACCACCCCAGTTAAGACATGGCCATATGCAAATCAGTCTGACCCTGTGCCTCATGGGAACAGTCCAGCCCGAACTGCCAAGCCATGTCTTCCCTGGACCGGAAACAAGCATCCTGGGACCGGTTTCGGGTTCAAAACCCTCATCAGCCAGGCTATCTTGAATCCAGTGGCAAAGTGAGCAAGGGACCCACGTCTGGGCATACCCTGCCAACTTAGGGCGAACAAAGCGATACCAAAGGGGATGATGGACGGAGCGTTAGAGCAAATCAAACACTCACCCCCAGTCAACTGATCTGGGTTTAATCCATCATCATTCTTTAGCTCACTCCACCACCCCAGTTCAGACATGGCCATATGCAAATCAGTCTGACCCTGTGCCTCATGGGAACAGTCCAGCCCGAACTGCCAAGCCATGTCTTCCCTGGACCGGAAACAAGCATCCTGGGACCGGTTTCGGGTTCAAAACCCTCATCAGCCAGGCTATCTTGAATCCAGTGGCAAAGTGAGCAAGGGACCCATGTCTGGGCATACCCTGCCAACTTACAGCGAACAAAGCGATACCAAAGGGGATGATGGACGGAGCGTTAGAGCAAATCAAACACTCACCCCCAGTTAACTGATCTGGGTTTAATCCATCATCATTCTTTAGCTCACTCTACCACCCCAGTTCAGACATGGCCATATGCAAATCAGTCTGACCCTGTGCCTCATGGGAACAGTCCAGCCCGAACTGCCAAGCCATGTCTTCCCTGGACCGGAAACAAGCATCCTGGGACCAGTTTCGGGTTCAAAACCATCATCAGCCAGGCTATCTTGAATCCAGTGGCAAAGTGAGCAAGGGACCCACATCTGGGCATACCCTGCCAACTTAGGGCGAACAAAGCGATACCAAAGGGGATGATGGACGGAGCGTTAGAGCAAATCAAACACTCACCCCCAGTCAAATGATCTGGGTTTAATCCATCATCATTCTTTAGCTCACTCCACCACCCCAGTTCAGACATGGCCATAAGCAAATCAGTCTGACCCTGTGCCTCATGGGAACAGTCCAGCCCGAACTGCCAAGCCATGTCTTCCCTGGACCGGAAACAAGCATCCTGGGACCGGGTTCGGGTTCAAAACCCTCATCAGCCAGGCTATCTTGAATCCAGTGGCAAAGTGAGCAAGGCACCCACGTCTGGGCATACCCTGCCAACTTAGGGCGAACAAAGCGATACCAAAGGGGATGATGGACGGAGCGTTAGAGCAAATCAAACACTCACCCCCAGTCAACTGATCTGGGTTTAATCCATCATCATTCTTTAGCTCACTCCACCACCCCAGTTCAGACATGGCCATATGCAAATCAGTCTGACCCTGTGCCTCATGGGAACAGTCCAGCCCGAACTGCCAAGCCATGTCTTCCCTGGACCAGAAACAAGCATCCTGGGACCAGTTTCGGGTTCAAAACCCTCATCAGCCAGGCTATCTTGAATCCAGTGGCAAAGTGAGCAAGGGACCCACGTCTGGGCATACCCTGCCAACTTAGGGTGAACAAAGCGATACCAAAGGGGATGATGGACGGAGCGTTAGAGCAAATCAAACACTCACCCCCAGTCAACTGATCTGGGTTTAATCCATCATCATTCTTTAGCTCACTCCACCACCCCAGTTCAGACATGGCCATATGCAAATCAGTCTGACCCTGTGCCTCATGGGAACAGTCCAGCCCGAACTGCCAAGCCATGTCTTCCCTGGACCGGAAACAAGCATCCTGGGACCGATTTCGGGTTCAAAACCCTCATCAGCCAGGCTATCTTGAATCCAGTGGCAAAGTGAGCAAGGGACCCACGTCTGGGCATACCCTGCCAACTTAGGGCGAACAAAGCGATACCAAAGGGGATGATGGACGGAGCGTTAAAGCAAATCAAACACTCACCCCCAGTCAACTGATCTGGGTTTAATCCATCATCATTCTTTAGCTCACTCCACCACCCCAGTTCAGACATGGCCATATGCAAATCAGTCTGACCCTGTGCCTCATGGGAACAGTCCAGCCCGAACTGCCAAGCCATGTCTTCCCAGGACCGGAAACAAGCATCCTGGGACCGGTTTCGGGTTCAAAACCCTCATCAGCCAGGCTATCTTGAATCCAGTGGCAAAGTGAGCAAGGGACCCACGTCTGGGCATACCCTGCCAACTTAGGGCGAACAAAGCGATACCAAAGGGGATGATGGACGGAGCGTTAGAGCAAATCAAACACTCAACCCCAGTCAACTGATCTGGGTTTAATCCATCATCATTCTTTAGCTCACTCCACCACCCCAGTTCAGACATGGCCATATGCAAATCAGTCTGACCCTGTGCCTCATGGGAACAGTCCAGCCCGAACTGCCAAGCCATGTCTTCCCTGGACCGGAAACAAGCATCCTGGGACCGGTTTCGGGTTCAAAACCCTCATCAGCCAGGCTATCTTGAATCCAGTGGCAAAGTAAGCAAAGGGACCCACGTCTGGGCATACCCTGCCAACTTAGGGCGAACAAAGCGATACCAAAGGGGATGATGGACGGAGCGTTAGAGCAAATCAAACACTCACCCCCAGTCAACTGATCTGGGTTTAATCCATCATCATTCTTTAGCTCACTCCACCACCCCAGTTCAGACATGGCCATATGCAAATCAGTCTGACCCAGTGCCTCATGGGAACAGTCCAGCCCGAACTGCCAAGCCATATATTCCCTGGACCGGAAACAAGCATCCTGGGACCGGTTTCGGGTTCAAAACCCTCATCAGCCAGGCTATCTTGAATCCAGTGGCAAAGTGAGCAAGGGACCCACGTCTGGGCATACCCTGCCAACCTAGGGCGAACAAAGCGATACCAAAGGGGATGATGGACGGAGCGTTAGAGCAAATCAAACACTCATCCCCAGTCAACTGATCTGGGTTTAATCCATCATCATTCTTTAGCTCACTCCACCACGCCAGTTCAGACATGGCCATATGCAAATCAGTCTGACCCTGTGCCTCATGGGAACAGTCCAGCCCGAACTGCCAAGCCATGTCTTCCCTGGACCGGAAACAAGCATCCTGGGACCGGGTTCGGGTTCAAAACCCTCATCAGCCAGGCTATCTTGAATCCAGTGGCAAAGTGAGCAAGGGACCCACGTCTGGGCATACCCTGCCAACTTAGGGCGAACAAAGCGATACCAAAGGGGATGATGGACGGAGCGTTAGAGCAAATCAAACACTCACCCCCAGTCAACTGATCTGGGTTTAATCCATCATCATTCTTTAGCTCACTCCACCACCCCAGTTAAGACATGGCCATATGCAAATCAGTCTGACCCTGTGCCTCATGGGAACAGTCCAGCCCGAACTGCCAAGCCATGTCTTCCCTGGACCGGAAACAAGCATCCTGGGACCAGTTTCGGGTTCAAAACCCTCATCAGCCAGGCTATCTTGAATCCAGTGGCAAAGTGAGCAAGGGACCCACGTCTGGGCATACCCTGCCAACTTAGGGCGAACAAAGCGATACCAAAGGGGATGATGGACGGAGCGTTAGAGCAAATCAAACACTCACCCCCAGTCAACTGATCTGGGTTTAATCCATCATCATTCTTTAGCTCACTCCACCACCCCAGTTCAGACATGGCCATATGCAAATCAGTCTGACCCTGTGCCTCATGGGAACAGTCCAGCCCGAACTGCCAAGCCATGTCTTCCCTGGACCGGAAACAAGACTGATTTGCATATGGCTGGGTTCAAACTGGAATGGCATGGTGAGCAAAAAAACGATGGATTTAGGCCCAGATCTCTGTACTGGGGTGAATGTATGACATTGTTCTGCATTCTGTCCATCAACTGTTGTTTTTGCAGAGTCATTACTCCTGCACTATGCAGCACTCTATATCTGTCTGATGTATGCCAAAGAATAGGAAGGCACACAGCAGCAATACCTTTAAGAAAGGCGAGTGAACCTCTAGGCTTCCCTCCAGTGACACAGGGTAAAAAGGACCTGTTCACTCCTACTAATCACTACATGGTATGCTGCACCACCACGCTCGTGCAGCTTAACTCTTGATGAAGTCTGTAACCTTCTACTACCATGAGGGTAGCGCTTTGGGTGCCACTCTTGTTCCAACAAGACCGCAATACGTGAGGCAGGCCTATGTCATGGCGCACACACACGATCCGATTTTGTCTATAACAAAAAATCAGTATTAGAGATCCTGACAACAGTACAGTTGGGCACTCAGGGCAGGGATACACGTCTCTTACCATGCAGAGTCCCTTTCCGTCCCAACAGCTTGACGGGTCAAGGCACCACCCTTCTCACCGGTCTATTACCCTTAATGCAAAGGTTCAAATAACAGAAAGAGAAACATGTTTCGGATTCATTAGCCTGCTGGAAATAAAGAGAAGATTTCTTGCACCCAGCTACATTTCTTGTGTCTTGGAAAAGTTCATCTCCAAACCCCATGTCTTTGGTCCATGCCTTTTGCAAAGGAACTTTTGTGACATTTCAAATTGTTGTTTAATAAAACATTCAGGCGAGTTCCAGCTGCCACAAACCCTTCACCCGGACTCTCTAAAGATGTTTGAAGCGCTTGAAAATGTGAGTGGCTCAGAGTTTGTCTGACTGGAAAGGCGCGTGACTGTGACCCAGTCAAACTTACACAAAGAGCCCTGGTGCAGTATGACTCAGGCTAATGATCAACATGTGTTTTAGCACTTACTCTTTGCTCATCTGTGTGACCTATACCTCCTCTGTTAGCAGCGGCGTAGGCAGTGCATCATGGGCCTTAGTGCAAGGATCGAAAAGGGCTCCCTGGACGCTGTTTGAACCATGAAATATAGCAAAAAGCAGGGTCCAGTGGGCCATTAGGCCAATGGGCCACAGTGCCACTGCACCTTCTGCACCAGTGGAAGCAACACCCCTGTTTGTGTGCTTTCTTATTTGCATTCACAGATATTAATTATATATTTTCCTAGTACACATTAACTCTGTCGAAACTGCAATATAACCATAAACAAGTGAGTATTTTTGCTATTTTATCCTTTTTACGAGCTGTCTGGGTGTCTAGGAGGACAAGACCTGATTAACTGTTTTAATGTTCACAGTTTTTATGAGTAACCATACTGTTTGTTTTTATCAACTATAAATTTTATACTATTGTCTTTGATCTGTACTGTTGTATGGTGATTTTATTTGCCGAATAAAGATTTATATTGATTGATTGAGTATCGTCGCTAGAGGTTTTTTATCAAGGTTTTTTTATTTGATTTGATTTAGACCTCTACTGAGGTCAACAAATACAGAATACGCAAATTTAAAACAATTGTTAGTATACACTTTAAAACAACTTTAAGAAACTCTTTAAAAACTTGAACAAATTATAACTGACAAATTCATCAGGAGGGAACTTGCATAACATGATTAAACCTTGAGCAAAAGAGACATTGTATCTAAAACAAATGGGCTTTATGTCGCTAGAGAAAAAATGGTAACTAAAGAAAGCAGAATAAAGAAGGTGGGTGCCATGTTTATTGTGGTTCCTTTTTGGAGAGTGATGCGGGACTGGTGTCATCAAAATAATCCACTTTATATCTCTTAATTAATAACGTGTGAATGGATCCAAGCATTGTGTGACACTTGATATAGCAAGAATATAAAAAAGACAAATATCTCATTTAAGAATGTGTCTTGTTCTCGTTGAAGGTATTAAGTCAATATTTAAAGAAAATATTAAATCAAGCGCATGAACTGTGGACAAAATGGACAGCCAATAAAAGCATTTTAATGAACTGTCTTTACACACTTCAAGGGTAAAGTTACCTAATGGACAGGGAATGGGAGAGATCGGCTTTCACTGCCTTTGCCAGTGCAAACGGGCTGCAGTAACCTGTCTGGAGCCAATGAGACTGTGTAATGCTCTGTCTGTACCCAGATTTGTAGCAGGGAAGCTTTTCTGATGGAAAATTAATGGATGAAACTACCACTGAACAACATCAGGCAACCAAAAATTACTTGATTTTTGCATAGTTTGATGATTTTTTGGTCTGTACTTGGCATAAAATTCCTATAATACAGCAAAAAAGGTTATGGAAGTAGATTAAATTGCCATGTATGCATTTAGGTAGATAATAGTCTTAATTATCAGATCAAGTAAGAGAGGAAGAGAGAGCACATGCCGAACCAGTCATACACCAGAATGAGGAATCATCAGTGCTTAATTTGTAAAACCATGAGTCCTGGGGACCAAAATTTTGCTGAGAAGCCCACGGTTGACACTATGAATATTGTTGGTTGCCGTATATCAAGGTAGCATAGTCTTGGTTCCACCTCACGCCCCTTTCATCCACCACCAGACACTTCCTGCCCCTTTATCTCACTCTTACAAGTTCTTTCTAATCCCAGCTTTCTCTCTTTGTCACAGTTCTTTCATATTTCTCTTCCTCTGTCATTCTTCCTTTTGTTTTTCTATCTCTTGCTCTAAGTGAAATTCTAATCAGGTAAAAATAAGTGCTAGGGGGCGTGGCCAGGCATCATGGCCGCTCAGACGTGAATCCGAACGGCTCCGTCCCAGGCCCGTGGTGACACATTAAAAAGGGTACTAACCTCGCCATCGACCCTGGTCCCAGGTGTGTGAACGTTGGGGGAACCAAAGACATGCTGCAGCAAGCTCCGAGGTGCTGAGGAACGAGCGACAGAGGAGGCGAGATCACCGACCTCCGGAGCGGCACGCCGGCCCACAAAATGGCGGTGGCGACGAATCGGCATTGAAATGCGGAAAGGCTGCCGGGGAGGACTAGCTACGTAGCATATTGCACTTCTGATGAGGACCGCAATGTATAGCCCCCCCGAGAGAGGAATATTCCCCCGGCACAGCGCAGCGGTCTCCAACCAGGTGCGGCAATAAGTAAGATCGCGACGGGGGGCTCACAGCATGAAAGCGGGTGATGGTGCCCCCAGGACCTTCCCCGATGACAGTGGGAGGTCCCGCACACATGGGACACGCTGTGGGGGAGTCCAAACCGGACATCTGACCCCTCCAAATCTGGTGCCTGACTCCAAAATGGTGCCACGCGCGCGCTGCTCCTCTTCAACGCGGTGCGCCAGCCAGGAGTAAAATGACCGCCCAGCCCTCGACCACACCAGCATTTTAGGGCAAAGAAGTCCCTGATAGTCCCAAAGACTGAGAGTTCCAAAGGCTGCTATAAGCTCTGAAAGAGGCTCTGACAGGGGGGCCTTGAGGGACTGAATAGATCCATCGTGCACCCCGGCGGTCCCAGCACCTATACAGAAAGTAGTAGGGGAAGGAGACTGTTCAACAGACTAACATCCAGAAGTGGGAAGCCCCTTAGCGGACAGGAGGGTTCCGAATCCAGTAGGGCAATCAACCGGCAACGAAGACCCCCGGTGGTGACAGCCTCTAGATTAACGCACAGACCAGCGGTGGGGCAGCCCTGGGCAGGTTGTGCCCCCGACACCCTTATGCCACCCAAAAAAGTAGGAGCCAACAAAGTCTCCAACTATTTCGCTCAGCCTGGCGCAGGCGCAGCCAAGGCGGGAGAAACGCAGTCAGGGGGCAACATGGCGCTTACCCGAGAAGACCTGCTGGCATCCCTCAGGGACTTCAGGAAGGACCTGAGGGAAGATATCAAGGCCGACATAGATGCCTCCTTCGAAGCCTTCAGAGTAGAGATGAGAGGGAAGCTGGTGGCCCTGCAAGCTGATGTGGACTCAGTGGGAACGCGCTCCCTGGATCTAGAGGTGAAATGTCAAGAATTGGAAGAGCGGCTGGGCCCGCTGGAGGAGAACGTGTCGGAGCTGCGAGACCAACTGCGGCCATCTGCCCTCAAATGTGAAGATTTGGAGAATCGCTCCCGGCGCGACAACATAAGAGTCAGGGGCCTGGAAGAAGGCTGTGAAGGTCCTGACCTAGAGGCGTTCCTGGTGGGCCTCTTCTCCACAGTTCTCGGGGAAGGAGGACCAGAGGTGAGCCTGGAGCGGGCGCATAGAGTGGGGCCGAAAATGTCCGGAACCAACAAGAGGCCAAGAGACATTCTAGCGAAATTTAGCTCCTTCAAAACAAAAGAACTAGTGCTCCAAAAAGCGAGAGGAGCGGACAAGGTCAGCTTCCAGAACGCCACTTGCTCTCTGTTCCAAGATGTAGCACAGGCCACCCTGGCTCGAAGGCAGCAATTTCGACCGATTACGGAAGCCCTGCGGGATCGGCAAATAAGATACCGGTGGACTTATCTCTTTGGTATTACCTTCCAACTAGACAACAAGCAGCTTCACTATACGGAGATGGAAGACGCAATGGCCCTCCAGGGCATCAAGCTTCCCCCTCCAACGCGGGGATCCAACCCAAAGAACGGCGAAGGGGAACAGCCGAAGGAGCAGCGAGGAGGAGGTCCTAGGAGGTTGAACGGGTGCGGCGGCAAAAAAACACTGGTCTGAAGACGAGGAACCCTGACATCACTGGAAAACTCCCACACCGCCAACTCTCCCATGTAGAGCCTGACACAGAACTCAAGGTAAAGGGGGACATCAAAGGGAAACCGAGGGGATGACGCGTCCCTACAGACTTCCCAAACACCGAGACCATCAGTCGGCCGGACATCTGGCATTTTTGACACGAGGCACAACTAAGGAGGTAGGGAGTCTGAAATAATTCCGGAGGCAACGATGTTGGTACCCTGCCAACATGCTACCAGGGGTTCTGGGAGTGGAAATGGGCTCGCTCCTAGAGTTGGACACAGTGAGGCCTTCCTCTGGGATGGAAGTCCCCACAACTCTCAGTTATAGTTTTTCTTTATTGTTTTTTTTATGTATCATGGTGTTTTTTAAATTAGATTTGATGGGTGGGGTCGGGAAGGGGGGAGAGGGGGTGGATCTTTGGGGGGAGGCAAGCGGGGGGAGGGAGGCCATTACACTAAATCATGGCAGTTAACTGCCTCCCCTGGAATGTGAGGGGGCTTAACTCCCCCAACAAGAGGCAGGCCCTATGGAAATTTCTTTCTGACCACCAGGTCCTGGTAGCCGCTCTGCAGGAAACTCACCTAAAAAAATGCGATGAAGGCAGGCTAAAACACAAGCGATATCCCCAGATTTTCCGCTCCTCTGCTTCCATGAAACAAAATGGTGTGGCTCTTCTCTTCCATTCCTCGATCCCCTTTAATCACCAAGCTACGAAATCAGATTTGGCAGGGCGCTTCCTAATGGTTTGGGCGAGATCAGAGGGCGGGCTTGCACCATTGCCACAATATATGCACCTAACACAGGCCAATTGGACTTTCTGGAATCCTTCTTATCCACACTGGAGGGGTTTGCCTCGGGCGACATCTTACTGCTGGGGGATTTGAATCTCATTTGGGACCCCACACTGGACACGACGCACCCTCATAGAGCGGCGGGCGGGACTTTTAGCAAGACTCTCAAAACATCTCTCCAACGCCTGGGGTTATTGGACGCCTGGAGGGAAACACACCCAATGACGAGAGATTACTCTTTTTTTCTCCCACTCCCATAGAACCCACTCTAGAATAGATCATATATTCCTCAGTCAAACCCTACTCTTTACAGTCGCAGATGCACGGTTCCATCCGATCTGCCTTTCAGTTCACGCCCCCCTCGAGTTAATCCTAAACTGGCCAGCTCCACGCACGAAGCACAGGAGATGGTATTTTCCCAATTTTCTTACCAGGGATAGACTTCTCAGAGACGAACTAAGATCAGCAATCACAGATTATTTTCAAAACAACGATCCCGCCCTCACCTCTTTCGCTACTAACTGGGACGCCTTCAAGGCAGTTATTAGGGGCAAATGCATAGAACTAGCCACCACACTTAGGCACCAGCAGAGGAGAGAGAGGCTTCTATTAGAAAAGGAACTACAAGTGGCCGAAAAGAGCCATCAAGAGTCCCCATCGAGCCAAACACTCCGCACAGTCACTTCCCTGAAGGGAAAATTAAAGGCCATATATACCAACAGAGCAGAGAATTCCATTCTCAGACTTCAGGCCCGAGGGTATGATAGCGGCAACAAGATAGGATCCCTACTGGCGCGACAACTAAAGGCGAAACAAGAAAAGGAATACATTAAACAGAAAATGGATGACGCAGGCGTCTCCCATCTCAGCGAAGAGGGTAAAGCGAATGCCTTTGGGCAGTTCTATAGTAACCTATATACTGCGGCCCCAGTAGACGACCAAGCTCAGGAAAGCTATTTGAGATCCCTGAAATTACCCCAGGTTTCGGCCAACACCAATGAGGATCTTAGCCGACCCTTCTCTAGGGAGGAGGTGCAAAAGGCGATAGATGCCTTGAAACTACAGAAGGCCCCAGGACCGGACGGTCTTAAAGCCCACTTTTATCGTACATTTGCTCCCGAACTGACTCCCCACCTGGTGATCCTTTTTAACGAAATAGCGAGCGCCCGGAGGGTGACGGACTCCATGGGGAAGCATTAGTCTCAGTAATACCCAAACCACCCAAAAGTGTATGCCTCTTACAGGCCTATCGCACTTTTGAATCTGGATGCCAAGTTGTACTCCAAAATACTGGCAACCCGCCTAGAAAACCTCCTCCCTGCACTGATTGACCCGGATCAGTCGGGGTTTATTAAGGGTAGGCAGACCCATGACAACCTGCGTAGAATAGTACATATAATTGAGAAAGTTCAGAAGAAAGGCATCCCCGCGGCCCTTCTCTCATTGGACGCGGAGAAGGCGTTTGACCGAGTCGATTGGGCCTTCTTACTCCGAACCCTGAGAGGCTTCAGCTTTAACAACACCTTCATAGGTATGGTGAGGGCCAACTATCATTTCCCCAGTTCGAAAGTGCTAGTGAATGGGGCAGCTTCTCAGGCCTTTAAGCTGTCGCGGGGGACGAGACAGGGGTGCCCCCTATCCCCCATGTTGTTTGCTCTTAGCATCGAACCCCTAGCAGAGAGGATTAGAGCAAACCCAGAGATAAAAGGGGTAGCCTTTGGCACCGACGCCCACAAGATCTCACTCTTTGCGGACGATGTGCTCCATCCTGTCACGGACCCACTGGTTTCGCTACCCGCTATTCAAGCAGAGCTTGATCGAGTTTCAGGATTCAAGGTGAACCGCGCTGTTGGACTTGGCCCTTTTTGGCCGGTTCACCCCTAAACTTTTTGCCTTGTATGTCAGTAGTTTTAAGTCTCTGGGCACTTTAGCACTGTGGGCCAGTGTAAAGTGCGTGCGCGCTGGTTTTGTGTGGTGAGATTGTCCTGCCCTGCCATAGGAATGCATGGGGGATATGTGTGTCCATGGTAATTCCTGGTGTGAGAGGAGTGCAGGGGCGAGTTTGGTATGTGCGAACTCGTGAGAATAAATGCTGCGCAATGGTGTGCGCAGATTTATTCTGACTGGTGTAGAAATGCCACTTTTAGAAGTTGGCATTTATGTGTGCTCTGTGTCTGCCTCTCTGATGTGAATTGCATGTCTGGCTTGTGAGTGACAGGGGCTGGGAGGTGTGTGTGGCTCCTGGAGGGGCAGGGTGAGTCAGCGCAGTGGTGAATAGAGAGATCTGCATCTAGATGGGAGGGAGGAGTTGCACCTGGGGCCTGAATAGGGCTGTGCCTTCCCTCCACAATGCTGGCTCCACCCCCTGTGGTGCGTCTGATGTCTCTAGCCTGTCCTGTGAAAGGAGAGAGGAGCTGAGCAAAACAAAGTGCTCCAAAGCTCCCCCAAACCAGTTGCATCTGGTTTTTCCCCAGCCCTGTGATGGGTGACTAAGGAAAATGTCATATAAATATAGGGGCTGTGACCCCATGAAGTTGTTCAGTTCTTGTGCTTGGACGTGTATCTGCCGGGGGCACGCTGCTGCAGGGGCCCAGGGGGGGCTGCCATGAGGGCTTGCTTCCCTGGGCCCTGCCTCGCTCCCTGATGCCAAAAGACTCTCTTGGGACCCAGGACTTTGGGCTGCATCTAGCGCCTGCTAAACGCTCTATTTTTAATTACCCAGCTGAGGAGGAGCGTGGGCTGCGCAGCGCGATGCTGTTCGCCTCGTTGGAGGGAATCCCGACGTGAGGGGTTCCCCTTTGAGGCCATTACGAGCGGGTGCCCACCCCGCTTTATATTTCAAATTAGGAGGGGGCCCACCCCTCATTGCCGCAGCCAAGAAGAAAAACGTTGCCGGGCCGCTGCCAAATGCGACTTGGAAGACAGGCACCGTTGCCTGGTTATGGGCGGGGCCTAGCGGCCGGCTGACCAATGGCAGCGCGGCCGATTCGGGAAGTGAAGGAGCCTCGCGGGCTCCATCTCCAAGTCCCGGTCCCGAGGAGGGGGACCGGGTGAAGCATAGCGCATGGCAAGTCGGGGCTCCCGTGAGGGAGTGAGAGCCCCGCAGGCGCCAGCAGCAAAGAGGGACCGTGCGAAGGAGAGCGCGCCGCAGCCAGCCGCCCTTGGGGGAGAGAGAGGAGTTCTCCGCCGGCACCGGTGAGTATGGGCCTCCCGAGTGTTCTTGGTGCCCGTCCCAGGCACCGTGTTTAGTTCAGAGCGGCCCCGTCTGGCAGCGGGCCGCTCCAACCCTGGCGTATAATTGTTTTAGAGCCCCGTGGGGCTCCAACGTGGCGCATAGTTGCCTCAGAGCCCAGATGGCTCTAACAAGGGGCATATTTGTTTTTAGGGCCCCAGTGGGGGTCCCGAGGGCCAGTGGTGCCCGTACCTTGTTCCAATTTGGCCATTTTCCCTACAGCTGCCCCGCTTGCTAGAGGGCAGTTGCAACGTTGAGGGGATGATTCCAGGCCAGCGATCCCAGTGGGGGTCCCCAGATCGGAGCACATTGTCGGTGCTCGTGCTCCTGCCTGGGGGCACATGTGGTTGCAGGGCACAGTCGGTGCCAGTGCCCTTATTTTGATATTTACAGCTGCGCAGCACTTGGTGCCAGCTGCAGCGTTTAGGCCACAGTGCTTTGGGGGCATGCTTAGAGGTAGGAGTGGAACGCACTCCTTGGCCCCCTATCTTTCCCAGCTGCCCAGCAAGTAGTGGGCAGCTGCTACGTTTAGGTTTGCGCAGTTGCGCACCCTTGACTTGCGCTGCGTTGGCAGCGCGCCCTGACTCTTGGACATAGGGCATTTGAGCCCCTCTTGATATGGCCAGTTGGCCAGGGGGACAGTTAGATTTATAGGGCGCCAGGCCCTAATGTGAAAATGTGGTGCTAGGGAATGTAATCATGTAGTATGATTTACGCACCCCGTATTATACCTCTAATGTACTGTTATGATTATGAGGTTCTGCATAATGTTTTTATGCTTGTGATTTTATTATTACCTAATGTGTTTAGGTTGTGAGTTATTCTCTACTGCGCTTTACGCCCCTAATGTGAGTTATACTTAGGAGGTTAGGGTCTAATGGGTTTAGACTTATGAGAGGATTGCATAATGTATTTATGCTGGTGAGGTTGGCGCAGAATGTAATTCGCGCCTGATGTGATTCTGTGCATAATGTAGTTTATGTTACAGGCTGATGCTGAGTACAGTGGTTACCGGTGATTACTGGTTGTACGTTTATGATATGTGCTACATTTACTAAGTTCGCTTTGTGCTGGTCCTGACAGTGGTCCAGTTGGCCCTGTCAGGTGTAAATAATCCCTTGTAAATATGACCTAGTGCCAGGTGGCACCATGTATATTATGTGAGTACTATTCTAATGTGTTATGAGAATACAAAGGCTATTTTTGATATAACCTTGTGTGGAGTTCCTTCTTGTGGTGTGCCTGGTATGTTGTTGCTGTGTGCGTGCGCAAACGCTTTACACATTGCCTCCGGGATAAGCCTGACTGCTCGTGCCAAGCTACCAAGGGGGTGAGCAGGGGTTATCTTTGGCGTGTAACTCCCTTGCCCTGACTAGAGTGGTGGTCTCTGCCTGGCTTTTGGCGCAAGCCTTAGCCAACCAGAGATCCCATTTCTAACACGCGCTAAGTCATTTCTGCTAAACCTAACACTACTGGGAGAAGTGTGGGAGCAAATAAAGGAGACTTCCCCCTTTTGCTGTACGGGCAAAGACATTACATACCTAGGGGTCAAGCTCACACCAAAAATTTCTGGACTCTATAGGGCCAACTATCCCCCCTGATGAGACAGATCAAGGCGGATCTAAATCAGTGGAAATGGGCCTACACCTCCTGGATAGGGAGAATTAATGCACTAAAGATGAACATACTCCCTAGGCTCCTCTACCTCTTTCAGGGTCTCCCGATCCCGGTAGACAGAGAACTATTTACCGACCTAAGAAAGGCAATCACTAAATTCATATGGCAGGGCCAACGAGCTCGGCTATCCTATCGGGTCTTTACTAGGCCGCAACGGGACGGGGGTCTTGCCCTCCCGGACTTTAGGGGTTATTACCAAGCGGCGCAACTCTGTGTCATAACGGAGTGGTCTCTCAGAGAATCTGAAAAACACTGGCTCCATATGGACCGTCAGATAACGGGCAGGACCATCTGGGATCTTTTATGGTTGAAGAAGCAGCATAGACCCCTAAATTCCTACATTAGCACGCCCACGGCCACTACCTTACGAGTATGGGATCTACTTACTAAAACACTCTCCCTCACGACCTACCCCTCGCCATACACCCCTATACATTTTAACCCTGACTTCCCCCCTGCATTACAAGATGGCCCCTTTACACAGTGGAGACTGGGAGGTTGCCTCACGATATCCCACCTATATAAGAAAGGGGACCTCCTGACATTTGCGGAATGTGCCACAGCTTTCCACCTTCAGCCCTCAGAGAGCTTCCACTACACGCAGCTCAAACACTGGGTGCAGCAACCCCTGGAGCGGCTGGCCGCCACCAGGGACCTGCTCCCAATTGAGAAATTCGCTCAATCAGGGCCTCCGCCAAGGGATCGATCTCCTTCCTGTACTCTCTCATTAGGGCAATGGGTCCTCAGGCACTGCCGAGACATAGGGGCTTCTGGGACGCCACGCTAGATAAACCAGTAGAGGAGAAGCAATGGGGCGGTCTATGTAAAGATATTGCCAGACACAACCGCTCCATGCACCTATGAGAAGCGCACTATAAAATAATATACAATTGGTACCTGTATCCCCAGAAACTTCATAAAATATTCCCTAACACTTCGGACAGATGCTGGAGGGGTTGTGGTTTGTTGGGAGATTTCCGACATATATGGTGGGACTGCCCCTCAATCAAGCCGTTCTGGAAGGAAATCCTTGCGCAGATAAAACTGATACTTGGGTACCCCATCCCCGAGACCATGGAACACACCCTCCTGGGTCATAGAGATCCGCTACTGAAAAGACAAACGACAGGGGACCGAGCCATCATGTGGCTGTGTCTGGGTGCTGCCAAGATGGCAATCGCTGCGGCTTGGAAAAAGGCAGAAGCCCCCTCTATTACGCAGTGCCACGTTAGACTTTGTCGAGCATTAGCGATGGAACGCTTAACGGATATCACAGAGGGCACAAGGAAGGGCTTCGAATACATCTGGTCACCGTTGGTGGCATACATGTCAGAGGGTCTACCCCTATTTGCATGCAGCCCTAGACTGCAGGCACTCCACCTATTCCACATTTAACTAAAGAGAGCACCCAATAGAGACTCATAGTTTGAGAAGCACTCGACCCGGACACCCGCCCCCTGGACCACCCCACGATGGACTCCGCATTGGAATCTACCCACCATGATGCATTGTTTGGTTCACTTTTAATCTTTCTGTTTTCACTTTCACTCTTTCTTGTTTTTTCTGCTTTTTCCTTTCATAAAGTCCAGCGTTGGGCTAACAGTTCGGGCACAACACTTCAGTACACCTGAGCAGAGGTCCTACAACGAGGTAGTTAAAAAGGGGAAACACTGAAGAGACTGTAAGCAAAGTTGGGGACCCAGAAGCACATCCACCTAGGGGGACGAGTCCTTGTTCACAAGCTGTGTTTACCAGTTAGCCATCTGTAACACTCGCCCGGTTTGTCGTACTGGATATGTCAGCCACGTTATTTTTCTATTGATGTAAAATTCAATAAAAAGATTTTGAAACAAAAATAAGTGCTAGTCACCAAAAATGAATGCCAAGGCCCACACCGGCAACCCACCAGCTCAAATTAAGCACGCATGAGGGTAGAGTACTTGTATTCTCCATCAATGTTTAAGGATGTTTCACATCATAATATTAGGGATTTTTACGTAATGTTTTTAAATTACAAACATAAAACTTCTCATTTTGTGGTAATTGGCTGCCAATTCACACTAAACAGCAACACCGGCTTCAAACTTTTCTAAAGATCAGTTCTAAAGCAATGACTTATAAACCTCAGTAACTAAATATAAATTCTGTTGCTAATGCAGCTCCAACTCCAAATTATGAAAGTTAATTAGTCCACTCCGAAATGATCATAGGTGGCATAGTCTGACATTGGCAAAAGTTAATATATTTACTAGACGTTCGATTGAAAATATTCATATGACTTATAGCATCAATTTCACTTAACACCCATTCAATGTTGAATGCTTTTCTTTCAACCAAAATTTTCAAACTGTCTCTGAATTTCAGCTTAGCAATATACAAGCAAAATATAAAGACACCATAAATTTAGAGATAAAACTCAATGTGCAAGGTTGAAAAAAATATTGTTTACACACAATGAGCATTGCGAACAAAATTGTGTATTTACAATTTTACATGTGTGAGATATTGTGTTATTGGTTGAGAGAGGTGGAAGCCCTACTCAAGTAAAAGCCACATTTCTTGTCAAAATGAACAACAAAAGTTTTTTAATTAACCCTCTAAAAGCTTGGCACAAAAGCATTCAGGCATAATTTAGAGGCAATGTGTGAAGCAGTTATGCAACACACAAACTGTAATAAAGTGAAAACAAAACAGAAGAAAAATCCCATACCAATTTAGAAATATAGAGGAGATTTTAATAATTATAATGATACTAGGAGGACATACTCTTTATGGTTTAGGACTCATACAGCAGAGGCTAGCAGCAGGGCTCAGACAGGTCCAGGCAGGTCGAGTTGAAACTGGTTGTCAGCTGAGCAGTTGCAGGGAGGCCACTGAAGCTGTTTGTGTCCCTGCAGCGCACACAGGAGTTCAGCCAACTGACCCTTTGAGTCATATGGGTAGCCTGGGATCAAGGCAAGCAGGTCCAGTCTTTCTTCTTCAGACAGCAATGCAGTCCTTCAAGCTCTCTCATGCTCTCGCTTTCTCTTGGCGGTGCTACAGTCTTACTCTTGTGCCTGCTTAGTGGTCAAGGCCCTTCTTCTTTCCAGACCCAGGCCAAACTGTTCTCCAATTTCTCCCTGACTGCCCACTAAAAATGAAATGGATAAAGAAAAAAATCACAAGTGCATATGTCTCCTACTTCTTGTAAATCCCAAAATTATTTGAAATATAATAATACTGAATGTGGAAATGAATGACAATGTCATATAAACCACTCTCCTTTGTATTGCAAGCTTCTAATGTCAAGTTGCACCTTTACCTACATGCAACAGGCTACATTTCTCTTTTACACAACTTCTTGGGAGTACAGGAGCACACCCACAACATATAGTCAAGACATTTGAAGTGTGACATCAGAATACCAAATTTCCAAAAGTGCTTTTGATAATAGCTCACGTACATTTGTGTGCCCTATTGTACCTTTGTTGAGGCTGTGATGTTGGGGATCAGAAGGGGAAGAGCAGATGGGGAGAACGACCATACTTGGAATCAGCTGCAACAATGACATGCAATATTTGCTATAATGTGGTCACCTATACAGTGTAGTACACAACCTCTAAATACAAGCATTCAATATTAATGTTATGGGTGTTTCTTGTGATGGTCTGAAGTTATAAATGACTTTGTCATTGATGACATTCCCTAGATATACATACATTACCAGTGTTATTTTATCACACTTACCTAATAGCCACATGTCACCAGAATCCATAGTAGTCAACTTACATGCAAGAGGTGGCTATCGGAAAATGTAGTTTTCATTTGTGCACTCAAGAAAGGCAGCATGCACATCAGTGAAGTACCCACTGGCATCTCAGACAGATGACACGTTGATGGCGTGCCAATGGAATCTGTTATAAAAATGGAGTTTCCTGTGTCAAGGTGGCTGAAATGCCACATGTGTACAGTTCATGTGACCTAATACGTGGAGAAAGTGCTCAATGGAATAAAATTCCCTTGACCCCTGTTGCCTTCTGGCGATGCATCTTAGTACCTGTCACAAGCAGCATGATAGCCTTGCCTTTTATATGCCCCTGGTTTCCCCTCTGACACTCTGGATCAAGTGGGCAGGAAATAGAGTTCAGCAAGTATTTTGACATGTGCAGGGATAGCCTAGGAGCGGGCTCTTGTTAAGGATTATCTTTGCAATCTTTTCAAGATTATGTACCACTTTAATACCTAGGTATCTTATTTCATCCTTAATTGCCCTACCTTCCCATGTTCATTTTTAAATCATAATTTCTATCTTTAAATCATTCACCTGATACCCTGACAGCAGAAAAAATATATCAATAGCTTATTCTATGTGTGAGATAGACTGTTCTATGTCTGCAGTGTATATGATCAGATCATCTGCATACAAGGCTATTGATTTCTCACATCCATTACTGACAAAGCGTATAATGTTAGTATTCTATCTAAGATGTCGAGCTAATGGCTCGATATACGGCAAATAATATAGGGGAAAGTGGGCACCTTTCTATGGAGTTTAGTTAAATTGTGCAGTCAAACCCCATTATCAACACCTAGGCTCTAGGGGAACTTTACACCAACTTTATAGTTCTACAGAACACCTTCTGTATTCCATAATGAATCAAAATGCCATTAACTCTATCAAGAGCTTTAGTAGCATTTAACGTTAAGATAGTTAATGGTATACTGTGGGCTACAGCCTAATCATTAGAATTTATAAGGGTGTGTGTCAACTCATGCAAGTGTCTTCCTGGTAGACAATCCTTTTGACCTTCATCTAGTAGACTAATATCTATGCCACTTAATCTACTCACTAGTATAATAGAGGATATTTTATAATTGCAGGTTAACAGAGATATGGGCCCTATGATTCACAATTAGTTCATGTTTGTTTGGTTTCAGAATTACATTGGTGGTGGCTTTATGCCACAAAAGCAGCAACTGGGCTCTTTTATTATAATGGAATTGAATAATATTTTCTACATGTATTGTTTTTTGCTTGATTTCAAATAAACTTCATTTGGAATACCATCAGGCCCAGGTGCCTTAGCTTTTTTTTTTTGATCTACATATTTTCCCTACTTCTATATCTTGGCTCAATATGTTTTTGCTGGTCTAAATTCAACTTTGGGAGATATTCATCCTTTACCCACCTTTTTAGTCACCTAGTTTCAGATGCATTATCATCTGTGTAAAGTCTCTGGAAGAGGTTATAGAATGTATCCTCAATCTTCTGATTCTCCCTCAGTAGTAAGCCTGATTTTTCATCAAGTTTCTTTTATATCATTCCAGTCTATTGTAGTGTTGTCGGCCAGTAACTTGCCACTCTTCTCGCCATGCTGACAGCATCCAATTCTACTGACCACCCACTTCTTACACATTTTTACTTCCACATTGATTTTGAAATCTCTCCGAAAACTCTTTAATGTATGTGCTTATTTGACTCTCATTCTCTAGAGTCTGCTCCTTTTAAATTTCATTTCAATCTCGAAAAGCTTTTTATGAAACAGGAATTTGCTTTTCTCTTTTTTGTTCATTTGCTAGGAGATCCTTCTAATCCTTCCCCTTAAAAAGGCATTATAATAGTGCCTTACCATGTTACTGGGTGCAAATCTGAAACTCAACAAAAAACTATTTCATATTGTTTTGTAGTTCTTGTATCACCTCTTGCCCTCGAAGGACATTATCCACCTCATAAGGGATTGGTAGGATAAGCTCAACTCAAGGTGGACTCACCATTTTAGGATTGTATCATTTTGTATTGTTTTTTAAAGTTACAACAACCTTCGCCTACATCCAATGGCCGGTGAGGAAACATTAAGACAGAGAGGGGTAGCAGGGGGAGGGGAGGGCAAACCAACATAAGGAGAAAACAAATCATGCACTTCATGATAATGCCATTGGAGTTTGTCATCACCCATTCGTATTGACACCCTGATTGCCGGTTTGATCTGTGGACGCGAGGCAAAGGACCCGTAGATATATTGGACAGGTGAGTTTGTGGTAGATGTTGGATAAGTGTTTGATACATGTTCCCCAAGCTTTCTCAAATTTGGGTAAGGTGTGGTTTATTACTGCTGTTAACCTTTCCATACCTAATAGGTCCCAAAGCTTATGCAGCCAGTCTGTGTACGTTGGAACGGTGTCTGTTCCCCATTTGGATAGTAGAACCTGCTTCGCTGCGCAGAACGCCAAAGTGATGGTCTTCCCCCTAGCGAAATGTAGTGGGTATGTTTGGATATTGGTTAGGCTTAGTAAAATATAACTGGGGAAACGTGGTATCTCGGTTTGAAACATTTGGTCAATATCCGCAAGGACATCCGTCCAATAGCGGTGAAGCTTGGGACAATGCCATAGCAGGTGAGAGAGCATGCCTGAATGATTGCAGTGAAGCCAGCATTTACCATCTTTCCCTCTCTGCCACTGAGCTAAGCGAGCTGGGGTATAGTATCAGTAATGAACGGTTTTTAGCAGTGTTTCTTTACCAGAGGCGCTGGTGGCTGTTATGCACGCACATTGTAAAATGTCCGTCCACTCTTTTTTCGTGGAGTGGCATTCGCATTCTGCCTCCCATCTTTTCCTGGTGGGTGTGCGTGAGGGGTTGGTGACAGTGTTTAAGAATGTGTATATGTCTGATAGTAGTCGACGGTCATCTCGTCTGGACAGGAGCCAGCGCTCGAATGGAGTGAGCTTCCTGCTCGCATGGGGTCTTATTGATGGTAGTGTTAACCAATGCTGCACTGCTATATAGCGCTCCGAATCTGGGAGTTCAAAGTCCTGTTGCACCCTCATGAAATCCAGCAGGCCCTCGCACATCGAACAGGTCGCCACTGCGTTTACAATTGGCTTCTTGCCATCTTGCGTATATTCGCTCGAATAGGGCCTGCAGTAAGTCCGAGTTTCCAATAATTGGAGTGAGAGGTGAAATCGGGGTGGAGAGCTGTTTGGAGGAGCAGGTCTTGTCCCAAGCTGCTACTGTGGGCCGGACAACCAGGGAGATGTATACTCCCGGCGGGCGTATTCTACGTGGAGCCATGGTATTTTCCCTATGTGCATTCCTGCCACTGCTTGGTCTAAAAAACACCAATGCTTTTCGGTGAGTGGCCGTTGCCACTCCACGAAGAAGTGCAGTTGGGAAACCTGATAGTATTGCGTTAGATGGGGTATGCCCAGCCCACCTTTGGCCACCAGAAGGTATGCTCGGTCTCTGGCCATTCTGGCCCGTTTACCGCCCCAAATAAAGGATTCAATGGGGGATTGTAGCTGTTTGATCGTGGAGATGGGTGATTGTAATGGCATCACCTGCATAAGGTATAAGATCTTGGGCAAAGGAGACATCTTTACTGCTGCTATATGTCCTAGCGAGGAGATGGGACCCCCATGCCAGGACTGAATAAGGGATCGTACCATTTTCAAGAGTTCAGAGTAATTGTGTGATACCGATTTGTCTATGGTTGACAGTATGTTATGCCCAAGTAAGGAATCCCTCATGTGGCCCATGTAAAGGGAAATTCCGACGCGAGTCGTGTTTGTTCATCGTGTGGAATGGTAACATTCAAAGCTTGGGATTTGGTGTTATTTACTTTGAAACCAGAGACATCCCCAAATGTAGTGAGTTCCTCTAGTAGTGGGGGCAGTGACTGTCGCGGCTTGGTAATAGCTAGCGAGACGTCATCTGCGTATAATGCTATCTTATGGGACTGGGGCCCAATCCAGAACCTCTCAATGAGAGAGTGCCTTCGGATGCACTCTGCTAGTGGCTTCATGTATAGCGCAAACAAGAGTGGCGAGATTGGGCACCCCTGTCGTTTCCCTCTAGAGATGGAGAAGGTGGGGGATAATGAATTGTTGACTCGGACTAGCGCCCTCCGGTTCTCATAGCTGGCCTAAATCCAACTCCGAAAGCGAGGGCCCAGGCCAAATGCCTCCAGCACCACCCGCAGGAACGACCAGTGCACTCGGTCGAATGCCTTTTTGCCGTCTATCAACAAGAGTAGTGCCGGCGTCTGGGCTCGATGGATCTTATTTAGCAGGTGAAAGAGATGCTTAGTGTTATCCCCACATGTGCAGCCCAGCACAAACCCTGATTGATCAGGATCAACTAGTCCGGGTCAATATTGTCCCAATCTGTGTGCCAGTATCCCTGTAAAGATCTTAGCATCTACATTAAGTAGCAAAATGGGACAGCAGGATGCACATGACTGGGGGTCCTTCCCTGGCTTTGGTAGGACTGTTATGATCGCAGTACGCATAGACTCTGTAAGTGCGCCCGAGGTGCTGAAGGAGTTATATAGCCGGGGCCAGCACAGGGGACAATAGCGCAGAATATTGTTTATAGAAGGCTGCTATATGTCCATCGTTGCCCGGGTGCTTTCTCAAGCTTAAGCCTCCCAATCGCTTCCAGAACCTCCCGCTCAGTGATATCTGCTTCCAATGGTGCTGCAATGTGCTCTGATAAAGTTGTCAGTGGGGTCTGTTCTACATACGTGGAGCAGTCCTTGGTTAAGAGTTTGTCTTCCCCATACAGCTGAGTGTAGAATTGGCTGAATTCAGCTGCTATGTCCTCGCCCTGTGTTTTGAGTTTCTGATCATGGCCTATCAAGCTATGTATGCGGCGGGAGTGGATCTGGGCTTGCAGTCTATGGGCCAATAGCTTCCCAGCCTTATTTCCCCCTGCATAGTATTTCTGTCTCGTATGGAACAGAGCATGCTCCGCTGCGTCCATGTCAAGGGCCTTGAGCTGCTTCCGTGCAATAGTCATCTGTCGTCTAGTTCTATGTGAGCCTGTCCTTCTGTGTGCCATCTCTAACTCCCTCACTGCTGTCTCTAACTCAGCACGTTTCACCATGCGTTCCCTATTAAGCCGCACCGCTATGACAATGTATGTTCTGCGAACTACCGCTTTAAGGGTGTCCCATAATATCGCTATTTTTGTGTGTGTGTGGTCATTCACCGCCAGGTAATCTATAATAGCTTTTTCTACTTCCTTGACTGCTGAGTCATAGGACAGCATTTTCGGGTTAAGGTGCCACATTTTACACCCCGGATTACGGGATGGGAGGTTCAGTGAAAGTTGGATGGGAGCATGATCTGACATGGAGGCTACCTCAAAATCTGTTTGTGTCACCAGTGGGAGCAGTGATGCTGAAATTAAAAAATAGTCGATTTTAGCATACGATCGATGTGCGGCAGAGAAGAATGAATATGACTTTGTGGCGGGGTGTAGTGCCCTCCAGGCATCTACTAATCCTGTGTCTGCTAGCCAACGAAGTCCCTGCGGGGAGAATGTTCTGGTGAACCCCGTCCGTTGGGGTGACCGATCCAAAGAGGTGTCTGGCACCAGATTAAAGTCGCCCCCTATCACTATTTTTACATTGGGCGTGGTAAGAATGGTGCCGATTGCTTGCTTTAGAAAGGGCTCCTGCTGGTCATTGGGGGCATAGAGGCATGCTATTGTAAATGTGAAAGAATATGCGCAGTGATAGCATGCGGTCTGCGATTTCTGAGTGGGTTTGTAGGACTCACCCTTGAAAGTGGGTGGCAACTAAAATGGCGACGCCCGCCTTCTTCCCCGTTCCTGCTGACCAGAACTGTCGGTCAAACCATTTAGATCGCAACCTACCCCAATCTTTTTTAAGAAGGTGAGTCTCCTGTAAAAGACATATATCACAGCGTGCAGCCCTGAGTTGAGACAGTAATGCTATTCTCTTGGTTGGTGAGTTCAGCCCCCTCACATTCAGGCTAATTATTCGCACCATACAGTGGCAGAGTCGATAACAGCTATTTGGGTCCCAGTAGTGGCGGTCTGTGGCCTTGCACCTTGCAAACGTATAGAGGCGTGACAGTGTGGCAGACTATTGTGCATGATAACATACATTAACTGTGCAAACATTAAAACAAAATAAACATCAGCACCAAATGGCGCAAAAGTTGCGATTCCATAGTAGGGGTTCATGTCATCGGCCACTCGTGCCAGTGTACAAAAGAGTGTAGAAAGTGCTGTAGCATCCGCCGCTGCCAGCTAGTTTCAGTGGATTAGAGGCAGACCCAGGGATACCTCCTCTGGTGCCAGTTCAGCAGTTCCAACAGGACACCATCTCCTCCTTTTCTATAATGTTCAACAGTTTATGACGTTCAACAAACTATGACTACCATCTTTCGTCCCAGCACTCGTCATTCAGTTGCACGTTCTGGGGATTGGTTCTGCTCCATGAGTTGTTGTAGCAGTGCTGACCATTCTCTAAAGCTTTCCGTTTTGGTCGGTTTGCTCAATTGTTGCTGTAGCCTATTCTTAGAATGTCGTCGGTGGCTCGACTCTTGCGGAAATGTCCTGGAGCCAGCTTGCTGTGATGAAGCCTCTTGTTCCAATTCTAACCCCAATATCTCAGCCGCTTCGGGTGGTGTGAGGACTGTGTGTGCCTGCCCGTTCCAAACAAAAACTAACCAGAAGGGGTGTCTCCATTTGTATCTCACCCCCTTGTCTCTCAAGAATTGTGTGATGGGCCTCATAGAGCGCCTTCGTTGTAAAGTAATGATGGACAGATCCTGGAATAGCTGGACTTTGTTCCCTTCAAAGGAGATATAAGGTTGGTTCCGCATTGCAGCCATTATGAGCTCCTTCTGTTGGTAATCATGGAGGCATGTGAGAATGTCCTGTGGGGAGCCAGGTGCCGATGAGGGGTGGCCAGCTCAATGTGTGAGATCTAGCGGGAGGTCCTTCCCTTCCAGCTCCGGAACAATATGGCGGAATAATCGTAGGACATAATCCTCCAAGTGGCCTGCTTCGGCTTGCAGTGGGACGCCCTCAATGCGGATGTTGGATCAGCGGGATCTGTTTTCCAGGTCTTCCACATGGTAGTTGAGATCGGCGTTGCGATCCTTGAGTTCTAGGATCTCTCTATGGCATTCCTTCTTCTTCTCTGCCGTCACCTGACTGCTCCCCTGAGTCTACTCTTTGCTCCAGCTCGCTCATCTCATGGCGCAGCTCTTTGACTTCTGTCGACACCTCTGCTCTCAGGGCTGCTATGTCATCATGCAGTGAGCTGAAGAGGGCCTCCATGAATCTGTACATGACAGGGGCCTCCTCATTCTCATCTTGGTTCTCGATGGAACCGGCATGGCTCGGAGACGTTGCACCCGGGACCGTCCCCATCCGCTTGCTGGAGCCTTTAGTGAGGAGGTCTTTGATGGTGGCGTCCTTTTTGGGTCTGGTGGTTGTCATGGTGTTTGGTTCCAGTGCCTTCGCTCAGACGCGGTCCGGGTTGCGAGTTGGCACTTCTTCTTCCAGAGGTCGGGCCGTATTCTTCATTCACCCTCCGATATGACACTGGCTATCGGTGTTGTAGAACTCCTTTCAGCCCTCAAGTTCTTGGTGTGCTTGCCAGGGCTCCAGTCACCCGCAACGGGGGAGAGCGGTCCTTGGCCAGTCCGGTAGTCATCACTACTCTTGTTGTGCGTGCTTTGAAATTGTCCGATGGCTCTTGGCTTCTGGGCAGTGATGGTTGGGGTGTGATGAGTATGGTGGATGCTGGGGCCTACTGGTAGGGCCACGAGATGCACGCTTGATTTGGGCTCCCCCCTTGATGGACCGATCCTGCCTGGGGGACCTGGTCAAGGCCGCTTAGCTTCTGTGTCGCAGCCTGATCAGCACTGGCGTCAAGCTGATGTCCGGATGAATCTTTTTCCTGCTGCTGTTAATGGGGCTGGGGGTTATAGCTGCCCGGCCGCCATCTTACTTTTGAGCCAGTATAGTTGTGCATGCAGTGGGTAATTGCGCGATTGAGAATCCCACAACGGCCTGTCTCCAGGCCATAGATTCAGCTTTTCCTGCTGGCACCGCGTGTAAAGGTGCGGGCCGCTGGTTGCGGATCTTTTACCCAGTTTATGCACAGGGAGAGGGGCAAAACTACAAAGATAATAATCCCTCTAGACCTATATTTCTTTCATTAGTGGCTTCTCAAAGCTCAAAAATAGGGCATAAGGAACATCATTCTCCACACAAGACAATTGGTCATTTGTATAAATTTTATTTCATTTTTCTTTTTTACTTATTTATCTGATATATGTTATAAAAAAATATACATGATTCTTTGCAATTAATATCACCATTTCTTACAAACATATGACTGTTTTCATAATTCAAATAATACAATACATAAACGCAATTAATTTCAACATTTATAAGATCATACCTAACTAAAAAATATATATGGTTCAACTCACCCCCACATACAATCACACCTCTCTTTGCTCTACAACCACACCACTTACACACTATACACTCATACTCTACATCCCAGAACAACACTGCATGCACAGATGGAAAAATCCGGGTGAAAAAAATCAACCCTCGATTGCTGTGCTGATAGCTGGGATGTCTCACTCTAACTGGTCGACGTACGTTTCGATGGAATGATATAATTCATAGACCATCTTCTTCAGGACCTGTTATTTTATGATTTATAACGGGTGGAAGCGAGGGGAACAAATCTGTAACAATAACACGGAGAATATTTAGATATTAATTATTTTCATTTACACAAAAAGCCCCAGGAGATATCTTACATTTCTCCTAATATCTACATATAAAACAAACAACAGTGCCACTAATAAGTATTTTCAAAAGGAAATCACCCATTATATAAAGTTTGTAGTATTCCTTATCAACCCAACATATAAAAAGAATTTAGACATCTTAAAGAAGAAAAGACAAAATCATGAGCATCATTATATATTAGTGATTCTATACAAGATGAACATTGATCATGATTATTGTTAAAGATGTAAGAAAAGCAATGAGAAGAATTTTTGTGGGAGACAGAAAGAAACGGAAAGGAAGAATTGTATTAAGTAATACATTCATTCGAATAATCTCCCTTTCTTTAATTGGAAACATACTACTAGCTGTCTGCAATACCACATATTACTAATTACCTATAAAAAATTAAAGTTTCTAAAAACACACTGGTGCCATGAACAGGCAATCAATTGTGTCTATGCCTCTGCAGGCCCTAATGTCACAAGATAGAATCTTTCAATTATCTGCAGACTTATGTAGAGCAAGAGGACATATCTATCAAATATCTCATGGTGATAGAATTAGTGAATTTCAAACCCTTATGTTATCATCTAATGGTTTAAATCATTACCTTTTATTCACGGTCTCCCGATATGTATCTGGGGTCCTAATGAAGATTGACATCGCCGTTTAGTTTGTAATCATTCGATATCTCAGCAGAATGCAACAGGCGTGCTCTCCTGAACAGCCTCTATGCTTAAGGAAAAGAATGCAATGATTAGAACACCCTCTCCGCATATTTTTCCTTTTTTATATAGATTGGCTCTAGAGATAGTGTCCATCTATGCGATATGCAACACAGAATTATAGAGTGGCATACCTCCAAATATTCTGGTCCTTGTACAGAGTTATTTCTCTAGCTGTCCTCCAAAAATTGCCTCCACTGTTTAACTTCTCGTTCTGTGTTGTTTCGCCAAGATAATATGGATATACACTCATTTGGATATACGCTCATTTATAGCCTCTATATTAGAAAAAGAGCGCGATGATTAGGGTAGCATAATCCACATATCTTAGCTATTTATTGACACTGAGATAATACGCCCTATCTGACGAACAACAAGGGAGCCAAAATGTGAGGCTGCATACCTCTGATTTGTCCTTCTCCAGAAAGAGTTACCTCATTGTTTATGCAGCAACATGATGTTTTTTATGGCTCCCAGATTCTAGCCTCTCTATATGTATCTTGTCCCTTTAAAAAGGACACAAGGCGTGCTGAAAAATGAAAAAATAAAAATTGATTAAAAACAGAGAGTTAACTACCCCTGGGGCACTATTGTGAATACAATGATCTCCTTTATGTATATCGGTGTCTATTTATTAGTGTCGACCTAGTTGTCTCTATATGGCCCATATTCCACTATTTTGATCTCATAATTGTCTTGCCCAATTGTAATAACTGCTCGGTAATGGGAACAGTGCACGGGGTACTAGAGTTTACGCACAAACTATTCCTAGTGTGGTGCTGACATATTTAAAGTAAATCACAGTCACCATATCGCGGCCCGTGAACGAGCAACCCACATCGGCCGATCAATGGTCTCATAGGGGATAGAAATCAGAAGCGGGTTGTTAATATCCCGCCGATGCACGCCCGAAGAAACAGGAACCGCCGTAAGGGTCCGCCAAACAGGAGGCAAATTCTGTAGATACACTCGCAATTTTTAATGTCCTTAAATGTGGGTTGCTCGTTCACGGGCCGCGATATGGTGACTGTGATTTACTTTAAATATGTCAGCACCACACTAGGAATAGTTTGTGCGTAAACTCTAGTACCCCGTGCACTGTTCCCATTACCGAGCAGTTATTACAATTGGGCAAGACAATTATGAGATCAAAATAGTGGAATATGGGCCATATAGAGACAACTAGGTCGACACTAATAAATAGACACCGATATACATAAAGGAGATCATTGTATTCACAATAGTGCCCCAGGGGTAGTTAACTCTCTGTTTTTAATCAATTTTTATTTTTTCATTTTTCAGCACGCCTTGTGTCCTTTTTAAAGGGACAAGATACATATAGAGAGGCTAGAATCTGGGAGCCATAAAAAACATCATGTTGCTGCATAAACAATGAGGTAACTCTTTCTGGAGAAGGACAAATCAGAGGTATGCAGCCTCACATTTTGGCTCCCCTTGTTGTTCGTCAGATAGGGGCGTATTATCTCAGTGTCAATAAATAGCTAAGATATGTGGATTATGCTACCCTAATCATCGCGCTCTTTTTTCTAATATAGAGGCTATAAATGAGCGTATATCCAAATGAGTGTATATCCATATTATCTTGGCGAAACAACACAGAACGAGAAGTTAAACAGTGGAGGCAATTTTTTGGAGGACAGCTAGAGAAATAACTCTGTACAAGGACCAGAATATTTGGAGGTATGCCACTCTATAATTCTGTGTTGCATATCGCATAGATGGACACTATCTCTAGAGCCAATCTATATAAAAAAAGGAAAAATATGCGGAGAGGGTGTTCTAATCATTGCATTCTTTTCCTTAAGCATAGAGGCTGTTCAGGAGAGCACGCCTGTTGCATTCTGCTGAGATATCGAATGATTACAAACTAAACGGCGGTGTCAATCTTCATTAGGACCCCAGATACATATCGGGAGACCGTGAATAAAAGGTAATGATTTAAACCATTAGATGATAACATAAGGGTTTGAAATTCACTAATTCTATCACCATGAGATATTTGATAGATATGTCCTCTTGCTCTACATAAGTCTGCAGATAATTGAAAGATTCTATCTTGTGACATTAGGGCCTGCAGAGGCATAGACACAATTGATTGCCTGTTCATGGCACCAGTGTGTTTTTAGAAACTTTAATTTTTATAGGTAATTAGTAATATGTGGTATTGCAGACAGCTAGTAGTATGTTTCCAATTAAAGAAAGGGAGATTATTCGAATGAATGTATTACTTAATACAATTCTTCCTTTCCGTTTCTTTCTGTCTCCCACAAAAATTCTTCTCATTGCTTTTCTTACATCTTTAACAATAATCATGATCAATGTTCATCTTGTATAGAATCACTAATATATAATGATGCTCATGATTTTGTCTTTTCTTCTTTTAAGATGTCTAAATTCTTTTTATATGTTGGGTTGATAAGGAATACTACAAACTTTATATAATGGGTGATTTCCTTTTGAAAATACTTATTAGTGGCACTGTTGTTTGTTTTATATGTAGATATTAGGAGAAATGTAAGATATCTCCTGGGGCTTTTGTGTAAATGAAAATAATTAATATCTAAATATTCTCCGTGTTATTGTTACAGATTTGTTCCCCCTCCTTCCACCCGTTATAAATCATAAAATAACAGGTCCTGAAGAAGATGGTCTATGAATTATATCATTCCATCGAAACGTACGTCGACCAGTTAGAGTGAGACATCCCAGCTATCAGCACAGCAATCGAGGGTTGATTTTTTCACCCGGATTTTTCCATCTGTGCATGCAGTGTTGTTCTGGGATGTAGAGTATGAGTGTATAGTGTGTAAGTGGTGTGGTTGTAGAGCAAAGAGAGGTGTGATTGTATGTGGGGTGAGTTGAACCATATATATTTTTAGTTAGGTATGATCTTATAAATGTTGAAATTAATTGCGTTTTATGTATTGTATTATTTGAATTATGAAAACAGTCATATGTTTGTAAGAAATGGTGATATTAATTGCAAAGAATCATGTATATTTTTTTATAACATATATCAGATAAATAAGTAAAAAAGAAAAAAATGAAATAAAATTTATACAAATGACCAATTGTCTTGTGTGGAGAATGATGTTCCTTATGCCCTATTTTTGAGCTTTGAGAAGCCACTAATGAAAGAAATATAGGTCTAGAGGGATTATTATCTTTGTAGTTTTGATTGTATTTCCCCTTGTTCCCTGGCCTACCAAATATTTCTCTTTAGGGGGGTGCCTTGCTAACTCAGGGAGAGGGGGCAGCCATGGCCCAGCCAGACGTCCCTCCACGGGACACGCACCCCCGCCCCATCGGCTGTCGTGTCCCACACCTACCGGCACTTACTGCCTCTCCACTGTGCCCCGAAGTGGCTCAGGATCTCCAAGCTTGTCACTCAGTCCGCCTGGCTTTAGTTAGGGTCGCACCCCGCCGCTGTGTTTTCCAGCCGATCCAGACGCTGGACGGGCGCCGGGATGGCCCCCCTTCACTGCTGTCATCCAAATTAGAGACCCTGGGTAGTGCTTCGGGCCTCTCGCTGCACCTTCCGGCATCCGTCACCTCTCTGCTGTGCCTCTATGCGGCTCCGGACCTCCGAGCCCACCGCACCGCTCGCCGGCCTCAGCTAGGGCCACCCTCTGCCATTTTGTCATTTTGTCATCAAGGTGGTCCAGACATTGGACGAAACGCCGGGACGACTCCCACTCGCAGCTGTCACCCAAACTGGAGCCCTGAGCAGCCTCGGGTTTCCCACGCTGATTTTCGGTATTCTGGGGCTGCTAGTCCCCTGGAATCCACCTGTTGGAAATTCGGCGCGGCAGAGCTCCGCAGGAAAGTTACTGCATGGGTGCCATCTTGGACAATCCCCGACTCACCATTTTAACCATATCTGCTTTCCTTGTATTGATTTAAAAATAGTTTAACCTAGAATAATCATACTTTTTGCTATGAAATGTGTAATCTATTAAAATGGCAGGCTCTCATACACAGGACATTGCACAGACTCATATCTTTCATAAGTGATCTAAGCTACACCAGTTTTTGGAAACTGGGTTACTGGCTAAGGGCGGTAAGACCCTACTCAAGCAGCAACCACAAGTCTTGTCAGGGTGAAACACAATCAAACCTCAAATTAACCTGTGCTCAGTCTTCTGGTAGATTGGCACAAAGGCAGCAAGGCTTAATTTAGAGACAATGTGTAAAGTATTTATGCTTCACTGCAAACAGTAATAAAGTGAAAACACAACACAAGAAAAACCCCACATTAATTCAGAAAATAGAGGAAACTTCAATAAATTATTTGAGACCAAAGCAACTAAAATCAATCAGCAGAACCGGAGAAATGCAATTTTAAAGATTTAAGTGAAACCAGTGCTTAGAAGCACAATGTGTCAACTGTGGTTATATGGTCATGCCAGACTGGGACAAAGTCACAAGTTCAGGCTGACCCCAACGGAGCATGGGCCAGATACAGGGGCCAAGTTTGGACCTATGAACAAAGTATCTTAAACCGGGGTTGTGGAGTGTTGCGAGATTCCACATTGAGGATGTGTCGCGCAGCAACGGTTTCGAGGAGTTGTGGGGCTGCGATGCGAAGTCCTGCATCGAGGATGTGCCACACAGCGAATGTTCCGAGGAGCTGTGGGGCTGTGATGTGAGGTCCTGTATCAAGGATGTGTTGTGCAGTGGCAGTTCTGAGGAGCTGCAGGGTCCTGCATTGGGGATGTGTCTCACTGCGGTGGTTCCGATGCTGGGCTGCAAGGAGATGCGCCTCCCTGCATTGTTTCTGCCCAAGAGAACACAGATGGCACCACTTGGGGGTCAAGACTCACAGTAGGCAGAGTCAAGGTGCTGGGGTCAAGGTGGGTGGAGTCTTTCCTGTCCCCAAGACTGTTATCATGAGGTGCCAACTAGCCCTTGGAGTTACTCTGGTGGTCCTGGTCTCAAGCACCAGGTCCAGTCCTTGTCACTCAGGCAGGAGGGTAGCAGTCCTTCTTTCAGAGCAGCACAGCAGTCCTTGTTCCAGAAGGTGTACTGAAGAGTTGAGTCTAAGGGTCCAATAGTTATACTTGGTGTCCACTTTGAAGTAGCACAAGGTTCTGGAGGTTTCTGCCGCCAGAGGTGTTTGGAATTTCCTGGCTCCCTGCCCTGGTACCACCTTATCTGGGGACACAAAAGACTATTGACAAACCCTTTGTGAGTGTGCTCAGGTAGACCCTTTCTGATGTGCAAGTGTGGTAGCTGACAACTCCTCACCCCTCAACAAGTCAGAGATGGCCCACCCTGCCAATACTTACTCCCCTTTTATTTCATTGTATGGGAGCAATACATAAAGACCAGCTACCAGTAACACCAAACTAGATATTCCTATCTGCACCAAATTGAAAGTTATCACTTATGAAATGTAATAAGGTAACCCAATGTTATCCTAGCGAAGAGGTGGGCCTTGCAAGTAGTAAAAAATGAATTTAAGATTTTTTTACTAACAGGATATGTAAAAGTTAAAAGTGCATGTTTAACTTTTCAAATTCACTGCATGGTGCCCTCTGGGCTGTGTATGGCCTACTCTAGGGGTGACATACATGTATTAAAAATGAATGTTTAGGCTGGCAAAATGTTTATTTTGTCAGGCCGAAATGGCAGTTTAAAACTGCACACACAGACTTCAATGACAGGCCTGAGAAATATTTTAAAGGCTACCTAAGTGGATGGCACAATGAGTGAGCATGTGGTATGGCACTTTACTAGGGACTTATAAGTAAATTAAATATGGCAATTAGGTATAAGTCAATTTAACCATGTTTAAAGGTGAAAGCACAAGCACTTTAGCACCGGTTAGGAGTGGTAATGTGCACAAAGTCCTATGACCAGCAAAAAGGAATTCAGAAAAATAGGAGGGGGAAAAGTTCAGCGGAAGACCACCCTAAGGCTGACATTTCTATCACAGTCCAACTCACTAATTTAGATTTTTCAATTTCAGCCTAATAGTGGTATCCTGGATTCGTCATCTGAGAATGGGTGGGTGTGCTTTCTTGGTGCTAGCCTCATCACTCTGGAATTCCTTACCCCCCCCCTTTAGAAAACGGACAAACTTCACAAATGAAAATATGATTGTTTTCCACAACATTAAGACTTTTAATTCATCTTTGCTTGGTCTGTCCATTCCTGCATTCTCACTCGACTAGTGACTTGAACCAACGTGTTTGGCAGTACACTCAGGGGCTTATTGACAAGTCCCTTGCGCCATCAGTATGTCACTTTTTCCCATATTGAAAGTGATGCCACGGCAGCACAAGCGGCTTGTAAATAAACCCCTCATTATATAGCTGTTACATTAACGTAGCGTGAGTTATTTTTCATTTACCTGCTGACCTAATATATTGTTTTTACTTCCTACTTTTCATCGAGGTCTCAAAGGATTATACAAGTGGAGTTATAAAAAATGCAGATTGTCTATACTGTGGAAGGATACCAGGGTGGAAACAGTGCACACATTCCCAGGACTCCATAAAAAGTCAGATTAACTACAGTAGTAAAGGCAAAGAATGCGCAAGCTCAATATGGCATGACATTTCAATGCACAATGTGTAATTTCTAAGCCTGAGCGGAGTTTGCGGAGTTCCACTACACGGAACTCCGCGAAGTGCAAAAAAAAACTCTGGCGCATTACGCGAAGCTCTGCTAGCAGCGGAGTGCGTTAGATAAATGCAGTTCGTGGTGATTTTCAGTGCCAGGTGCTTGTGCGCACTGTGCAATCATCGTGAACGGCACCATGCACAGCGCAATTGGGCGCTGCTTCCTTTCTGCCGCTCGAGTAGATTTTTACTCAAGCGGCAGCTTTCTCAACACGAACGGACAGTTTCTCAACGGAAGCGGTCGCAAGCCTCCGCGACCACTCGCAATGAGAAATCTGACCGCCTGCGTTGAGAAATCTCGTAGGGAGGTTGATTTTCCACGCTCGTGCTCGCCAACTTGATGTTGACGATCGCGAACAAGGAAACATCTCGCCGGGAGGTGGATTTTCCTCGCTCGCGCTCGCCAACTTGACGTTGGCGAACGCGAGCGAGGAAAAAAATTCCGCTCCCCGAGAGGAGTTTTTCAGAACTCCGCGAGCTCTTCATAACACGGAGTGCGGAAAACTCTGCAAACTCCGCGAGCGGAGCGGAGGTCACCGCCCAGACTTAGTAATTTCCTCAAAATTGCACAATATTTGCAGCCCACCCTTCGGTACTTGTCTGCGTGTTTACACTGGAGTGTGTTCTTTGAGTAGAAATCTCATGAAAAACAAGTTACTTGCTTTTGCACCATGGCGCAAATGCTTTATCATCATGCTAACATGGCATTTTCAGTGCACCAGAGAGAAAACAACGATACGCTATCTACACTACCATTGCAAGACAGTCACCCACTGTTATGTTTAATATTATTTTTTAATCCAAGAATATGTCCGCTATGTTCAGACAGAGGCATGTTTCCTTATTTTGACCTTTAGTCTTTCAATTTATCTTTTATGTGCTTGTTGAGTTTCTGTGTGTGTTTTATTGCAGATGTATAAGTGGGTGAATGGATGATAAGATACTGTGTGGTTGAATGGATGCATGTGTTCAAGGATGAGTGGCACAGTGCACGTATCAAGTAAGTTCCTAATCTCAAGAGTGACTAAAGAGACACATTCAGTTATAAGCCAGACCTATTGGCATCTCCAACACCTGTTAGTAAATATGACAGAATGTTTGGTAATACTGGCCATGGAGTCAGGCAATGTAAATCTCTTGAGCACCTGTCTTCCTTGAAGGGACTTTGCAAGAATGTGGGAATGTCTACACCTGCTGTTTACAGTTATCACTGTAGAAGAAAAATCTCTTCCTGTCTATATCTACTTTTGTTTGTGAGAGTCATTCAATAATATGTGGGCAGATATTACATATTCGCCCTCGAGGATTGGTGCAATTGTAATTTGATCTGCATTGCAACGATACAATCTTATGTACTACGTCACATGGTTTTAAAAAAAACTCCACAGAATTCCAGAAGTACTAACTAAGCAAGAGGGTCTCATTCTACACCATGCTCCGAATAAAAATGCCAACAACTATATTTACAAAGCAAACACAAGCATCTTTCTTTTGTACATCCAAAATGTCACCTTCTCATAGATGGGACCTTTGCAAAGATCAGACTAAATATATTATGGCTGCTGTACTATCAGCAGTGTAAGTGTTTTCTGCTGCTGTAATATGTGCAGTTATGTTCTTCTAGGTGATATTGATCCTAGTTGGGCTTTATTTTAAAATATATGTACATTGATTCTACTAAAGCTTTCGGCTTATCAATGATCTTATTATGGTCGATTGAGATACAGCGAGGCATGAGCGAGATATAAATTGTGCTAGAAAAAATTGCAAAATCCTGAATTTCACATTTCGTAAAAGCTTGTAAAAAAATATGATTTCTAGCACATCTATCAATGATACATTACGATCTTTCCTTCCAACAAAAATGTTTTAAAAAAGAGATATTTATAACTGTGTTGTGTTGTTACATTAGCCTACGCAGCTCCAGGGGGCCCCCTCCGACACTGATCACCGGCGGCGGACCGCTGGCCTGAGAGCTTCTGATTGGGTCCGGGAGGAGTGAGGGGGGCTCCTTGTACTTTGCAAGGGGGCCCCTTCAAGCAGTGCTTAATTTGTGCCAGTGGTTTCCGGTGCTCAGCACCATCACTTAATAGTCAACACTGGCTCTTATGGCAGTCGGCCACATGGGGGCGCTGTTTGTTACGTTTGAAATGAGCACACCAACAGTTATATAATAATTAAATATACTTAAAAAATGACAAATACCTTCTGCCTGAGTCATTCCTGTAGCTTTTAGTGGCCTGGAATAGTCTGTTCTGCAGAATTTTAAGAGTGAGATGGTTAGTAGTTGTGCTGCAGTCATTAGCAGTGCTGGCAGGGGCAATGGGCAATGCAAGCTGCTTTGGCCTCCTAACAAGAGCCCTGGTACTTCGTTTTTCACAAATTAAGCACTACCTGCAAGTTTCGTTATGACACTGATTCATAATGTTGTTAGTTTGCAGTCATTTCAAGTCCTCACGATCTCAGGGAATTTTGAACTAGTTTCCCCAGTTCATGTAGAAATCGTTTGACGCCAAATGGCACCTTTGGGGAAATGATCATGTTTATTAAAGGTGTTCCAGTGAATGCTGTCGCAGTACATCTCAAAACCCCGGCTGACATTATCAAACGTTCTAGAATGGCAATTGCTAATTGTTAGAGGTGCAGGACGGGTTAAATGGAACCTTTTATTCTACTCTCAACTGCCCCTTTAAGGTTTTATTGGGTGGAAAGTGAGGCTTCTTTCTCACTTCCATGATTTCTTATTTTGCATTCTCTTTTCTAGTTTCTGTGTGCCTTTGAAGGATGTTCTCTCTTCACTATAAACATTATTTGAAGGCTGGGGTCTCAATGTAACAGTGTTCCTTTGTGCTGAGGTTTTTACTGGCAAATGTTTGTTTTGACCTACAAACTGTGGCAGACCAAAAGTTTTTAAATATTTACACTGGACTTGACGAGGAATCCCTTTCTTTGCTTTTTCTCATCATTCTTCTGATCAGTTAAGAAGCCACAGACCTCCTTAAAGAACAACAAATAAGAAAACTCGCCTACACATATGGCCTGTGAATGGCATCCATCATGGGACAATGGTTTACAGCTCAAAAATATGAATGAGTCCCACGCAGAATACATTGTGACATTTTGTGAAACATGATCTATTTTTTTAAACCATTTGTCTTTCTAAACAGAAGTAGCAGGGTGCCGAACTTCAATTTATCATATTTAACGCTCGAAAAATAGAATCAATCATACATAAAAGTTATAAATGGTCAACGTACTTAAGGACAATCTTCAGTCTTAATCTTTCTCTTTGCAATGTGTTTCACCCGAGGCCACACCCTCTAGAAAGATGTACATTTTCTGGATTTACACATGAGGAAAAAGAAGACGTGTATATAGCAAAGCACGAACAAAAATTGCAAGCAAAAAATAATTGAATCATAGTCTTTTTATGTCAGTAAGATTTTGATTCAATGATTTTATGTTCGTTTTAATATTGTATTTGTGTAGTTTTATTTCAGCACAAAGAAAGATTGTTTTACTCATTTATATATACATGAAGATTGTCAGCTAATAACGATGTCTTTACATTCTTGCCTGTCTTCCTTTTTCTTAACCCTTACTCCATGATGATGCTTCACTCTCTAAATTGCTCTATCTGTGCCCCAAAGATCATAACAACTGAGATGGCACTGAGAGAACAACCATGTATATTTGTCTGAAACATTTATGGCAGTTTTGATCTTACAAGGTCAAGTTGTGTAGGTGTTTAGAAAGGTTTGGGAGGATGCTCGCATTTGTGCTTCCTGCAGGCAATGATTGTTGTAATATCAGAGAACTCAACAGTATAACCAGTGGTGTAACATTCGCCCCCACAGCCCCCACAGGCCCCCCTGCAGCACTGTGCACAGACGGCGGGCCTCTGGCCTGAGAGCACCTTATTGGGTCCGGAGCGTGGGTGGCTCCCTCCATGTACTTTGCAGGGGAGGTCCCTCAAGTTTCGTTACGCCACTGAGTATAACCCAGCCCACCATACCTTAAAACAGGTCCACAAACCGACACAAGTCCAGCCCACATACTGGCCTGTCAGATCAGCCCTTTGGGCCTGCTGGATTGGCCCATAGGCCAGTCTAACCCTGTGCACAAATGTTTGGTAGATATCTAAGTACCAGACTGGCAGATGTCTTCCAAAAACTCCTTCGATTGACACTCATTATGCTGCTTTCCCTATAGACGGCCTGCCCTCTACTCCTGATAGAAAATACATTTATCTCTCTTTTTGTGCCATGTAAGCCCAGCAACTATGGGCACAGAAGAAGGCTTCCGGTGCACAGTTTTAGAAACAGTATGATCATCTGTAGAGGCTGTTACATTTGCATTACTTTCACGTTAGTAGATCAGTTCCACACCATGTGAAAAAAATCACTGTCAGTATGTGCGCACCTAGGACATGCAGAGGTGTGAAGTGAGCCCATTCTCCATATTCGCTGTGGGGTAAAGTAAGGAGCATGCAAGTATTTCAATTGAATCAGGTGTAGATGAGAGGGAATAACCAACTCCCTTGGAGCCATTGCTATTGTATAGCGTACCCATCCAACTCTCCCATTTAGCCCGAAGGGCTTCAAAGGACTCAGAGGTAATGATCAGGGATCAATATATCCACGAGATGCCACATCAGTCTAATGGTGCTGATAAAACTTGGGCCTCGAGGGGGCTATACTCTGGCAGGTCATTCAACTGTGGTTGATACGTGGCCAACGAATGATGAAACTGCAGAAATCTGTAAAATTGGGTCTAGTGGAGGTGAAATTCTTCCTGGAAGGTCTTCAGCTTTGAGCCCTTCCGAACATCTCCGAGGTGGGAAATACTTATAAGGTGCCATTGGTCAAACTCATTTAGGGTAGATACTGAGAGAACCAGCTGCTCTGCCACAAGGGAGTTGCCACAGTAAGCCTACGGTCCCACTGAGTCCAACTGAGGGCCCACCGCCAGCACAAGAGAGCGGCCCTCATAGCCTCAGGCAGAGAATGAGGAATTGAACTGCGGTATACAAAATGCAGTATATGATGTTGGCCCACAAGCGAGACTTCTAAGTGGAAGGTAGGGTCATTGGAATTACCAAATATCCAGTCATTAATGGTTTGGAGTTGAGAGGTCCAGTAGTACAAGCGAATGTCTGCCTTCCCTATCCCTATCCTGCCATCGTAAGGTAATTGTACACAATTATGGAAGGCTATCCTCTGAGTCTTGTTCGCTCATAGGTAGGAATGCACTGCGCACAGAAGATGGGCAAACCAGGATTGGGAAGCAAAGAGAGGGAAATCCTGCAAGCTTTATATTAACCTTGGGAGGGCGATCATCTTCAAGAGTGCGACACATCCTAGGGCATTAAGAAGGAGGGTGGACCATCTGACCAAATATTGGTGAGCACAGTGCAGCAACGGTGTCAGATTAAGACTAGAGGATAGGTCGGCTTCTAAGGCAATGACCACCCTAAGTATGGGCAGCTCAGTCTGCATATAGGAAGACAGCCCTGCTATTCGATTACCTCACAGCCACCTTGTGTGGGGACAAGAGCAATTTGGTGCAATTGATCACCAACTCTGAAGCCTGTACATATAACTGGAGCATCTGGAGGAACGGGGCCAGGTGGTGTGTGGTTGACTGTGAAAGAGCAGTACGTCATTTACATATAATGCAATATAATACAATGCGGTCCTCTGGGCAGTTCAGCCATTGAAAGCCCCCAATGTGGCCATTGTAGCATACCCAGACTGCTAAGGTGAAGAACAGTGGTGAGAGAGGACATCCTTGTCTAGTGCCTTTGTGGATTGAGAAAGGGGGGGAACAGGGTGCTGTTGAATCTAACCTGCACTTGCAGGAAGCATAGATCTCTTTGATGAAGGACAGGAAGAAGGGTCCAAATCCCATAAAGGAGAGGACCTGGAACAGGAATCCCCAATCCAGGGAGTCAAATGACTTCTCAAAGTCGGGGAGCATAAGTGCGGCAGAGTCCCTGAAGCGACGCCGATGCTCCAGGGCAATGTGCACTCGACAGATGCAGTGCTGGGTGCTGCAGCGAGGAATTAAGCCTCAGTGATCCAGGTGAATAAGGGAGAACAGCAACAGCAGGAGATGGTTAGCGAGGATCTTTGTGAAGATTTTTATTTGCGCTTTGATAACAGAGATCGGACAATATGATGAACAGGCCTCAGAGGGCCATCCCGGTTTGTAAAACTACAATTGTGGCAATGCCAAGCTAAGAAGGAATGTGGCCCTTGTCTACAACCTCTAGGTAAAATATTAGGAGGTGAGGGCAAAATAATGATAGGAATTTCTTATAGCATTCGATTGGGAAGGCACCTGGCCCAGGCATCTTCTCCAATTGCAGGTTACCAATGGCGTCAGTCAACTTCTCCATAGTCTGTGTGGCCACCATGGTAAACTCTGTCATACCCAAACAGGGCAATAACCGGGCAGCAGGTTCCCAAGGATGTGCCTCTCTTGAGGAAACACCACAGCAGAGGAGTGGCGCTTAGCAATCAAAATGTTATTTTAAAAGCCCAATCTAGTGCATCCAATATGAATTGTAACCACTCAGAAAATAAATAATTAAGTAGTGAGGAAATTAATCAATACTATGAACAGCAAGAAATATTCTAACATTGTTATTGTACCTCTAGCAGTAATACCCTTGTTTGCTGTCTCTAGGTACTATGCTAGCTCTAGCAAATTAGTAAATAACATGCCCATCTTGAGTTTTAAAGATGGTGTGCGCTCTCCTACCTGGTTCAGAACAGGACTATTGTTCTGTCAATATAGTAATATTGCTAATTCTGTCACAGAGCAGCTGTGTGTATCAAAGAACAAACACAGCCACTCGTACCGCTGGGGAAGGCCACTCGCCGCCTAAAAGCAACCTTTCATTAAAGTAGATGCTGAAGCCATGCCACTCCTGTACTGATAGCGCCTGCATAGAGATCTCCTCTCTTATTTTGACTCTCTGCATTCACTTCTATAACACTTAGTCAGAGGCATATTATTTACCATTAGAATAAAAAATTAATAAGAAGAATGAAATCTTCACATAATCATTAACCTTCTAGAAGCTCTTTTTAGGTCGAGCATTCGAGACCTCTTGTATATACTTTAGTATATACTTTAGTATATATACTTTAGTATATACTTTAGTATATACTTATATGTGTATGTACTTTGTGGGCTCTGGAGATCAGCCCTAGGACTTGTCTGCTTCCGCATAGGGAATTTTTTTCTGTTCAACTACCTCTATTTAACTGTCTTGATAGAAAACGACCAGCAGAGGTCAGTAAAATACCAGAATTGCTTTCTGCTGAGGGACATTCTTTTTTAATTTTTCTGGCAACTGCCTCTATTTAACTTTCTTGATAGAAAACGACCAGCAGAGGTCAGTAAAATACCAGAATCACTTTAGCATTCTCTAGATTCCAGTCCATAGAAATTGTCTTCCATGAGCACCCGTAGACAATAATATTTTTTTCAAATCTTGTATTTTCAGGGATATGACCACTGAAGGCCCTGCTTTTATATTAAAAACAGAGCTTTGGACTATACCATTTCCTGCTGAAAGGCAATATTTCTCTCCATGTGTTCCCATACCTGGTGTGTCACACAGTTTGGGCTTACTTTACCCTCCATTTAAAGAACAGTAGATGTTTCAGCACCCAGGCTAATGTGCTGCATAGCTAAACACATGTAAGGCCCCAAAGGTGAGACCGATTGCATTGCAAATGCTTGTTTATAATGGGTAACAATTATAATCTTCAGTAGAAATGATTAAATAGCATTAGTGTGGTCGTTTAAGCTTGATTGTCATATTTGTATGAAACAAGTAACATTTTTAACATCATGCTAAGAATGTATATTTCATGAAATCATAGTAGTGCATTTTCTGATTATTTGACAAACACACATTTTGTTTGAAAATGAAAGGATCTCAAAGGAAAAAAACAGAAGGTGTTTACTATACATCTGCCAGTTGAAATACACTTTCTCAGGATGTGATGGGATCTTGCTACACTTATGGGAATTCCTTGTATTTTGAATTGCCCTTGTACATTACTTATCAGTTGCAATAGGTACACAACACGGCTGCCCACCTTTTACTAGGAAAACCATGCATAACAGCAGACTTGTATCATTTGAATAAATGTTATGCAAATGATACAAGTCTGATGTTATGTGTAGTTAAAAGATCTGTCGTAAAAAGATGCTGTATTTATAAAACAAAAACTGTACTTAATCATCAACTGTATCTCTTATGGAGTCTGTTTCCTTTGGGCCAACTTGTGTGCACTGCAATCTTCTGCCCAACTGCTGATAGTGCATAAAATTACAAAAACTCAACAGCAAGAGTGGGTTTTTATCTTTCAAGCTGCTAAAATTAAGAATTCTTTACCTACTCATCTAATGTTCAGGAAACACTGAAGAAACACTCAGGACCTACCTTTTTGATCTGTAATAATATTGACTGAATCATAGTACAAGGACACCTCAAGGAGTATTTGCATGGTCTATAAAATGATAAAATATAGAATTAAAGATGAGTAACAGTGAATAACGGGATTTGGAGTGACATCAAATAGACAACAAGAGCGAAACTTGAGTTGTCTATGAGGTCACACAGAATCCAGAGGTAAAACATTATTTACTTTTTACCCATCTATAATTTTATGTTATGTTTGGCCTCCAAAATCATCTGCTCCTGCCTTTAGCTGATATGCAGGGGCAGAGGAATTATGGGTGAGCCATACTTAGCATGGTCTCTCCTCCCCGTTCTAAATGTACCATGACCCTCTGTGCCTTCCTTTCCCTCCCCAACTGAATTTGTGCTCCCTGCTCTCAGAGAGGCACTTAGAGAGACTTGTCATAGCAGCCTGGAATTTTAAGTACTATACAGCGGCAGAAGAGTATTGCCGGAAGCCATACATAACATGGCCTCTCCTCCATGTCTAAAAAATAAAACATTATTACTGCCACCACTCTATGTGCCTTCCTTCCCCCTTCTCTCACCTCCATTTCTTATTTACTGTCTGCGCTGGCAGCGCTACACTGGCTCTGTGAAACTCAGCTTTCAAGCTCTCAAGCTCAGCTTGCTACTTCATATCAGTGAATTACCAGATTTAGAATCTGACATTTGTGCTAATGGTACTTGGGGAAAGCCACACTTAACATGTAGATTTATAGATGGGCAATAGAAATTGTCTGTGATTTCATTCAGAACCCCATATATAACATGACCTCTCCTCACTGTCCCAAATGTAAAAGAATAACAATACTTGGCCTCCTGCCACCCACCTCCACCACTTTTCCATCCCTTGAAGAAGCTGTGCTCACTGGTCTCCAGGGCTGCTCTGGTGGTCTCTCAAAGAGCCTAGCCAGAGAAGCCTGGAATTCCTTTATGATACAGCAAAAGTGGTTAATAGGTTTTGTACAGGGTACTATTTATTCCCAGGGCTGGTTCAGACATTCTGGCTGCAAACCATTACAAGGAAACATAATACTTGACTCTGACAAAAAGATGAAGCTTCATCTAACTAGGGGAGTGGCTTAGGGAGAGCCACAGTGTCCCTTCCCAGCCCCTTCATGGTCCCACATAACACACGTAACAGTGAACTACTGGATTTAGAATTGAGTCATTCACACTAATGGCTCTCTGTTTGAGTCACGCATAACATATAGAATTATAAATGGGAAACTGTGAGTTATGGAGAAAGTTTTATCTCAAGGCTCTGAATGACATCAAATTGATAACAAGATCAAAGCTGGAGCTGTCTCTGATGTCACTCAAAACCCAGAGATGAAAAACATCCCCATAAGTCGCAGTCACCCATTTATCATTTTATGCCATGTATGTCCCCAAAATCATATTCCCTGCCAATACATGCTATATTGAGACAAAGGAGTAATGGGAGCAGGGGTGTAACACAGGCCCCCCCAGCCCCCGCGGTGCGAGGGGGGCCTGCAACCTCCATGGGGCCCCCTCAGCACCGCCCTTCGGCTGGAGAGCTCCAGATTGTGTCCGGAGGGGGCCCCTCCATGTACCCTGCAGGGGGCCCCCTCAAGTTTCGTTACAACACTGATGGGGAGCCATACATAACATGGCCTCTCATCTCTGTCACAAATGTGAAAAATTTGCATTATTAGCCATCTAAAACCAACCCCCACCACCTGCCCTCTCCTGCATCTGTGCATTCTGCTTTCAATCAAAACAGCCAAGCAGTGCTGCACTGTCTGGCTCATACAGTAGTCTGACAACCCAGCTTGAAAGGCCTTCATAACGTATCAACAGAGGGTAGCACTTTTTGTTATCAAGTGTTGCTATGTATATTTTATGTTATGTATGTCCCCTAATATCATTGCCACTGCTACACAGGGCAGAGGAGTAATGAGGGAGCTATGCACAAAATGACATCTCCTCTCTGTCTCAAATAAAACAAAAAAAGACACATGGCCTACCGCAACCCACCCCCACCAATCTGTGCCTTCCCTTCCCTCACCTCCAGAAACTGTGCTCTCCGCTTTCCCTCCCTGCACCCACTGCTCCTATGTTGTAGCAATGAATTACTAAATTTAGAATTCAGTCATTCATGCTAATGGTTTGCTAAGAGAGCCATGCATACCAATATAATACGTCATAGCCACTCTATACTGTGTGGCCTCCTGTGTGTGCAAACATGAAGGTCTTCTCACACATTGCTTAAACACCCTGGGGCAGATTTACGTTCCCTGGCGCATCCCTGCAAATCAGCAGGGATGCGCCAGGGAAGATGCGTGACTCAAGTTTACCCTTGCGCCACCACAGATGCGCCGCATTGACAATGCGGCGCATCATGGCGCAAAGATAAACAGATGCGTGACGCATCTGTCGGCGGAAGGGTGGCGCAGTACTGGAGTCGTGTCGCAAGTGCGACGTAACTCCAGTACTGCTCAGGGGTGCCCTATACCTAACATGCTGCGTCACTCCTTACGCCTGCTTGAAGCAGGCGTAAGGATTTGACGCAGCAGGGACGTAAAGTGACTCCGTGAAATCTTGTAGATTTCACTGCGTCACTTTACGGGGCTTCCTTGCGCAGGAACGCCCCGCCTGCGCCGGCACGCCCACATGAAACCTGACGCAGGTTTCATGTGGCGCAGGCTTACAACGTGACGCATCTCCCTAGATGCGTCACGTTGTAAATCCCCCGCAGCATGGCGCATGATTTGCGCCGCCGCTGCGTCACAAAAGTGACGCAACGGCGGCGCAAAAGTGGCGTAAGGGGCTTGTAAATCTGCCCCCCTAATCTTTAGAAAGATCACTACATGAAGGCTGAAATTAACAAGTCCTCACATTCTAAAGTTTTGCACTTTTGCTACTCTTAGAAGTACACTTATTTGCTTTGCCATAACATGTTCAATATCATCTGCTTCTTGTTTAGAATTTCATAAAGTCGAAGTCTCGCTAACCAGAGTGAATCTTTCTCCACAACATGGATCCTGTCTTTTATCGCACTCATTATCTTCTAGAAAGAAATATGCTGTACTCAAAATGTGTACTTGTCAGAGTGGTTAGATGTTGATATGTAATGTTTGGAAACAGTCAACACCACCAACATCATCAATTTTAGACACAAAAGTGCTTGTGGGCTGATGAGTCATCTTTTATAATTTGCAGGCAGATCTTTTGCTCATCAACAGTGACCATCAGCTCCTCATCCACCTCTTCCTACTGAGGGCTTGTTCATTTTTTAAAAGTTGTTGTCATGAACACTATACCGCCATCTTTACAAACGCTGTGAGCAACATCCACTTCGCATCCTACATCTTCTTGTGATAACCTAAATTGCAATACTACCCACTGCTTAGAATTGACTCAGGCCTCTGCTTCTTGAGATTCATGCCACAATCATATGATCACATACATCTTACAGTGCCTGCACTCAAAATACTTTCCCTAGCTGGAAATATTAAGCTGCAGTGATGTTTGTGTTGTCCTGCTGAACTGGTCACAGATAGCATAGCATTTGTAGGAGCAGTTTTAAAAGTACCCGCATTTGATTCTTCAGTCTGTTGAAAATCCTTTCAAGAGATCAAAGCAGGTGGGAGAAACATTTAGGCTGATGTCTCAAAATCAAAAAGTGAGAAAACAAAAACTTTGAAAATAAAAGTGGCAAAGCACCATGTTTAATTTAAATGTAACCTTTTTGTGGGAATCCCACTTCTAAATTTATTGTTAACCCCACCACTTCACTCTTACTGTTATATACCTCTATCTCTTACCCTTATCAAAACTTTTATTTTAATCCTATCACTAAGCCTATCCCTAACCCACACCATTAACCTATCCCTAACCCTTACAGCATGGATAACCCTACCACTAGTGCCAATGCACATGCCCCGTTAACATATCCTTTGCCCTTCCTTTAAAGCTAACCCTCCATCTTATCCATGTTAAATGGGCTTTACATTTTTAAGTTTTTTTCAGACCGGCTAATTTTTTTTTTAACTTAAGGGTTTTCTACCTCATATTTTTGGAAATGTTGGATTTCTTACATTTGAGGAATGTAGACCTCCACATCCAGCTACTAGCCTTCCACCGTCAGCACTAGAAAATCTTCAGCTCTTACTCTGGCGCCATTGCTGCTATGCTCTATCACTGTCTGCTTTGATAAAGTCAAGTTTATGCTGTAGATAGAGCACACCAGAAGTCATCCCTATGTATTTATACCTTTGAGAAATACTTGTAATCGAAAGCAGATTGTTGTGAAAAAATTCAGTTTTGTTGTTTAAAAAATACATAAAAATTCATCTTTTTTTTGCAAAATCTGGAAAAATGCAGGAATTCTTATTTTGAGGGGGCATCTTGCATCTCTCAAATTGGAAATTTTTATCTTCTAAATCTCTTATGATAGCTTGCCTCTTTTTGCTAGTTTTGTCACAATCGTTGAGGGACTGCTTCCAGTTAAGAGCTCGAGCAAATCCAAATAAGTACCAATGATTTATGATTCTTAATAGCAGTGAACACATTTAGACAGTTGGTATATTTATATTTGGTGCTGAAAATTGATACCTGAGACAACCCCTCTGTCTAACACCCTTTTAATATTTTGATAGAAAAAACATGATGGAAAGGCATCGGAAAAAACTGAATATACTGGTGTAAGATGTAACACATTGAAAGCTGGAAACTGAAATACTACCCTTACAAGATATTTGAGCTGAAAAAAGGTGATTCACTCATGCATATGATTTATATTTGAGAGATTATGATACATAACCTAAACATCTAGGGTGCATGTTGCACCAGATTTACAAATCGCAGTGAAGCTGCATGTTAGATTTGCAGATCTTTTGGAGGCATTATTATGGCCATTGTATAGACTCATGAAGAATGGGTTGTCTTATACTGCAGTCTGTGGCAAAAGATCTCATCTCTAACCCAATGTCACCTTCCTCGTGCAATGACTGGTAATAGGCTTCTAAGAAATACATGATGGGTCTGGGTTACACATGTGAAAATAGGATGAATTCACGTTTGTTAAAAAGACCTCAACTCTAGTCATAGACCTTCTCAGGCCACCTGGACAAATAATTATAAGTTGTTCAACCACCATGAAGACTCCAATAAGACTCCAGCAGAAGTATTATTAACTTAAAATTGTAAGCAGTGGAAGTCATCTTTTATCCCACTTTTAGGACTACCTGTCTGCACACACGCCACCTAGCTATACCAGGATGATCTCAGATGACTACAAACTGCTTTATTAATCCAGGTATTCCCTGATAATATTTTTGGCACTGCCCCATACCTTGCAAACATGGGGCAGCATCAAAAAGCAATGGGTGTTGCAGCTGCGTGAATAGGGGTATTATTTACAAGGTGGCGTTAAGCCACCTTAAGTGGCTTGAATACCGCCTTGTAAGAAAGTGGAAGGTCTTAACACCACCAGAACGTCTGAAAAAGGGACAGTCTGGTGGCGTTAACTCCTTATAAATATGCCCCTTTGTGACTTCATGGTCCTTGTTGCGGTAGAGCAAAATGTGCGGATCCCTCTTTCCCTAATTCTTGAGAAGTAAATGGATATTCATGTTAATTTTCCTTCCAGTGTCTTGGCTACATAACTTTGCATATACACCAAGACAAACATGTTACGTAATTACATTATGGAATAGCCATTGAAATAGTCACTGCACTTGCCTTTGTGATTTCTTCATAACTCTGGACCTAATACTTTATCCCACGGTTGATGTCCTTTGGATCACTTTTATGTATGGTTATGTATTATTTGTTATGATGGTGAGTTAGATAGAAAACGTAACCAAAATATCTGAATTGAGGGTTTGGTAATCACTCATCTTTAATGCAGGTAAGCTGTTACTTGATGTACACTAGTCTAGCTATGTTAGTAGTTCTGATGTGTGTGTTGAAATAGTTGCCCTGTAGAAGGATCACTGTTGTTATTATTATATTTTTTTAAATGTTGGACCTGGCCCTTTCAGCAGGGTAATCCCCAAACTGTTGGCCTCAGGACTACTAACCAGTGTTAAAGTGCTTGTGCTCTCACTTTAAAACATGCTAAAACATACCCAATCGGCACGTTTAATTTACTTTTAAGTTCCTAGTAAAGTAGTACTACATGTACCCATGGCCTGCAAATTATTAGTGGACCTGCAGCACTGATTGCGCTGCCCACTTAAGTAGCCCTTTAAACATGTCTCAGGCCTGCCAATGCAAAGCCTACTTGTGCAGGTTTGCACTACCATTTCAACCCAGCAAAATAATAAACCTTTTGAAAAAATGCAGTAGAATGCACTCCAGTCTTCAATTTTAATTTTACTGCTCACCGGCAAGAATGTAGTGCGTGCCACCCTGGAACGCGCTCGGTCAGTGCATGTGAAATAATGAAAAAAATGATCAAGCCTCGTCAGGCTCCTTGAGTTCCAGGATGCACAACCAAGGAATTGTCAGTCAAACAAGTTCAAAATGCTTATTTTCATCTTAATCAGGTTTGGTCCATCAGAAATCCAAGTTCATCCATATGTTAATTCGAATGGCTCAACAACAATTTCAACAGGTGCTGGTCAGACTTTCCTCATTAACACCCATCAGTTCACAGTTCTTCATGTAGCAGAGGACAATTCCTTGGTTGTGCATCCTGGAGCTCAAGGAGCCTGACGAGGCCTGAGCCTTTTTTTCAAAATAAACTTTTTGCTAAGACCAAACCTTCCTTTTTACTACATATAGGTCACCCCTAAGGTAGGCCCTGGACAGTCCAGAGGGCAGGGTGCTATGTAGTTAAAAAGCAGGACATGTACTTTTAAGTTGTACATGCCCTGGTAGTAAACCACTCTTAAATTCATGTTTCATTACTTAAAGGCCTATCGCTCCCACAGGATAACATTGGAGTTGCCTTATTACATTTTATAAGTGTAATTTATAAATGTGACGAGATAACTGGTTCATGTTTGGTGTCTCTGGAATCCTAATTTATGTTGAATTCGGGTTTTAAATCACAATTCTTAAAATGCCACTTTTTGGAAGTTATGTAAAGAGAGGTTAGGCCCAAGGACTGTAGCGAGGTAGGTAGGTAGGGTTTAACGTGGGTTATTTCATTTTCGGTGGGAGGCTGAATCATAAAGGGCGGCGTCTCCCCTTTCTTTTGAGACGTGTATCCTTGCCTGGAACCTTCTTTCCTCTCCCGTTTGCTGCGTAACCGTTCATGTCTCTGCAGCCAAGGATTAATCCGGACACTCCTGCAAACGCTATTCGAGAATAGCTCACATGAAAGGGGCGACGCCGCCCTTTATGATTCAGGAAAAGAATTAATCCGGACAGTCCTGCAAACGCTACTCGATAATAGTTTACATGAAAGGGGAGACGCCGCCCTTTATGATTCAGCCTCCCACCAAAAATGAAATAACCCATGTTAAACCCAAAAACTGATGAACAACAAGCTGTAACCAGCAGATCTCATCTGCACAATAAGTCAGACAAGAAAGTCAGAAGCCCTGATGAGAGCCTCACGAGTTTCACTGGGACTTGAAACGCGTCGGCACTTTTTGGTGGTTTACGCCCGTTTTTGATAAATAGCAAAATCTTAAAGGGTTGTTATAAATTTGAAAAACTGTGTTATGAGATTGGCACCTCCTGTGATTTACGCCCTTTTTGTACAAATGTTAAGCTTAAAGGGACTATTGTAAAAACCAGTGTGTAAAGAGAATGGTGCATTATTGTATGTTTTAAATGTTACACATTTTTTGTCACAGCATTATTGTTTGCGTATTGGTATAATTATGTCTATCTGTGTTGAAATGAATAGTGTTTCCTTCATATTCAGACGCTTATGAAATAATCCAAAGGTAGTTCTGAAATGCAAAAGAAAAGGTTAAATAAATAACCAGATCCAAGGGGATTCAAACGTTGGTTCTTGTAGTGTGTCTGTTCAAATTAAATAGCAGTACCACAAAACAGTAGCCAGGTTTTTTTCAGAGTTTCTACTTTTTGGAAGTTGGCATTTTCTTGCCCTAGCCATTTCGTGTCTGCAGCCTGTCTCTGGTCACATGACTGGATGTAGTTGGCAGTTGGGCTTTGTGAATTCCTCCTAGACAGCCACACACGTTTGGAGCTTAGGTATGACTCCGTATGCCATTACTGGAAGGATGAGAGGGAGGAGCTTGGCCCAGCCTCACTTACACCTGAATAGGCTGAGTCCTGTCTCCACACAAAGAGCTGCATACCCCCTGTAGTTAGTCTCGGGCCAGAGCAGGGAAAGCAGGGCATCTGTGTGCTTCAAAGGCATGCCTCTAGAAGCTTCTTCCCTCTTTAAAAGTACAACTGTGTATAAAACAAGGACCTCATACATCACCACTTCAATACACTTCTGTGCCTGTGGATACTCTTCCAGGAAGGACTGCTGTGCTGCTACACTGGCTGCCACTCTGCTGGACTGCTGCTCTGAAGGAACTGCTTACCTGCTGTGTTGACCTGCTGCCCTCTTGCCTGGAGAAAAAGAACTGGACCTGCACCTCCATCTTTAATCTAGGACCCCAGAGTGACTCAAAGGGCTAGTCTGCCAGCCTCCCAATTTGAGCCTGGGGGACATAAAAAACTATCCAACAGCTCCTGGGGATGTCTTTAGTGAGTTCCTGATCCCCAAGTGGTGCCCCTCAAGTCCTGGGCCCTTGGTGTGGTTCAGCGGGCTCTTAATTCAAGCTTTTTGACTCTTTGCCACCACGAATGTGCTCGTTCGCTCCAGAACCGCGCTGCTTCCACTGAAAATCAGCGCAAGCCACCGCTAGCCCGTCTCTTTGCACAGTAGTATTGACAGCCTGCATAGGATTGCCAACGCGAAGCTCTAGTCATCCCGAAATGCGCATCCTGCTCTTCACACCACTCCGACCACCTCCAGCGACACTCTCCTTGCTCCTCACAGCCCTCTCCAATGCGAACAGGACTCTTGGCACAAAACTTGAGAAGGTAAAACTTCAACAGGACTAATCTGGAACTGAATCCAACTCGCTCTCCATCGCAGTCGGCTATAACGTTTGAATTTGACATGGTCTAACTCGACCAGATAGCCACAGTTGGCGCTTTCTGCTTTTAGGTGCTATTTTACAGTTTATTTTTTGAAAATGCATAACTCAGGTTCCAATTATTGGATTCTGGTCTTGTTTGATTTATTAAATTAAGCTTTGTTTGTCTATTCTGGTGTGGGGTCTTTTTGTGTTGTATTTTTACTGTTTTACTGTTTGAAGTGTTGCGCAAATACTCTACATATTGCCTCTAAGTTAAGCCTGACTGCTCTGTGCCAAGCTACCAGGGAGTGAGCATAGGTTACTTTTGCGTTTGCTGATGCCTTACCCTGACTAGGATTGGGGTTACTGCTTGACCAGGGCTCACACCCCTGTCAACCAGTAACCCAATTTCTAACATTTATCCATATGAGCCAGCTGTTCTTCATTTTTGCAAAGTGACCACTTTTCCTCCCTTACCCATCCGACATTCTTAGTCATCGATATTTCCATATTGTTTCTTTTTCTCAGCATTGAATTTCAATGAATATGAGAGACTATTCACTATTGTACTTATTTCATACTGAGATTCTTCATTTTTGTCAGCTTGAGCTAATATATAGAGGGATGCTGTTTTCTACTTGAATTAATTGCCACTGTCATTGTTCTTACTTAGCCTCACCTTGGCAGCTCTTCACTTGCACTGGATCTATGTTAATTGTTGTCTTCAAACCTATAGACTAGTTGCCTATATTAGACGAAAAACTAGATTTTGCCTACTTGTATATGATTTTGTATTAAGTCACATATGTTAATGTTTTATGATACTAACTCATCTTAAATGTTTTTCCCAGGACATTTGACATTCTCTTACAGGGAATATCTCACCTTCCCTAATTCAGATCAAAGTTTAAAGTTTGTTCAAACCATCTGCCTTTAGAACAGAAAAATAATAACTATACATTAAAAATCTATCATACCATATACATGCAATCCACAAGTTGCTCTCTTGCAATAAAATAGTACTCATTCTATATAATTTATACTATACATTACCCTCTTGGGTTAAAATCACGATACAGTTATATACTGGTGTTCCAAGCTTAAAAATATTAACTAGTAAAATCTCCTTTTAAAATTCCTTTAACGGCAATTAAAAACCTTCAACTTGTGCAAGTCACATCCAAAAATGTAATTTCTATTAGAAAATCCACTGCTGATTTATGATTCAAAATCCCATATTTAACAAGAATTATTTTCAGAAACTTTTTACGTATTAAAAGAAACCTTAGGCTGTCCAACAAAACATGACGACAATTGCACATTGTATTTAACCTGCATGCACACTTCCCCGTTTCATCCATGATTGCCAATCTAGCAGCCTAATTTTCAAGACAGGGGCTTAATCAGCTCTACACATCAAAAGAGCATGTCTAAGCAAGGGATTTGGCAATGTGTCCACATAGAGGAATCCATTGTCTCTATCTCATCACTTTCTCATGAACTGAATTGAAATCTTACCATTTAGGTACCCAATACTGTGCTCCCTGGCACACTTTTTCATCAATCCATGGACCTCCCCTTTGGAATTATGAAATTCAGAGCTACCAGCATCTATATTTAATGCTAATCTCCTAAACATTTCCCCCAACTGCTTTCTAACCTTTTTGCCCAACTAATTCACTATATAAAATCTCACTCTTAGAGAGTGTGGCAATTTTTAGATCACCTCCCCTTAATCTACCAAACTAAAACCTTATCACCTCCGCATATGATATATAGCTCCAGGCTGGAATCTGTATTTCCATCCTTACTGCTTGTATCATGGTTGATGGAGGTAGGGATAGCAATCTCTTTAAACATTTCCCTTCCTCATAGTTTCGAATCAAATTTCCCACTTAAACCTAGAATCTCCACTCCAAACTGAAATTGTGGGCAGATCATTGTGATGTAGACTGATAGCATTGGACGTAAGGAGGGACCACTATGGTCTCTACTGAACTTTCTCAACTCACAGACAGAGAACAAGGCACTTGCTTTTAGGGCTTCAATTTGGTCCGTCCAATTCATCTTATCATTAAACCACATCTCCAAATATTTATACTTTTTAACCACTTCTAATTTGCTTTGTCCGAGTAACCATTGCTAATTTTATTTAGACTTCCCAAATACCAGCATTTTAGTCTTATCCATATTAACCGAAAGTTTCTTCCTCGAATAATAATCAAAGAATATATTCAGTTTTCGCTTCAGGCCTACCTCTGTCATATCCAGTGATAACAGATCAACAGCATTTAGGAGGCATGGCACATGAATGCTATTCATTTTTGGACAAAAAACCATTGCCCAATCATTTTTGGACAAAAACCCATTGCCCCTTTCAAGACCGATGATAGAACTGCCAAGAATATGGAAAATAACAGGGGAGCCAATACACAGCCTTGGCGTAGTCCATTCTCTATCTTTATCTTCTGTGTTTGTTTTCCTTTCATATCCACTATCACCTGCGCCCAGTTCTGTCTATGTAGCTCCAGAAGTATTAGTAAAAGATCATTCAGGATTCCAAAGTTGGTTAAGGTCTCCCATAACAGGTTACTATCCACAATAACAAATGAGGCAAGGAAGTCTACAAAGCAGCAAATCAATTTCCCCCTTTGATCTATGGATTTCCTTGCCAGTGCCTACGTAATAAAACACTGATTTATGGTTGAGTGCCACTCTTTAAAACCTCCTTATTTGTCTAGTGGAATAGTCACTGAAATGTAGTCTTTATATTATGATAAACTATTCTTCTATTGCAGATCTCTTGGGAGTACATCTCGACTTCTTTTAGGCAGAGACCAGCGTGACGTTTCAAAAGGTTACCCTCCAAGGGATCTTTCACTTCTGTCTCCTGTGGCTGCACTAGTTTAATTCCTTCCTTTAACAGTTCATCTTCTGCTTTCATCAAAGTCGTTTTCACAACCTCAGAATAAAAAAACACCTTTGTCACCTCTTTACCTTCATTACTTGAGACAAAACCTACTTGCTTTAGGTCTTCTGAGGATATTTTTCGCAAGCTTGGGCACTTAGCAAGGGAAAACAGAAGTTGCAAGTGATCTAATGGGAACAACTTCCTCATTCTTTTCAAAGTTTTATTCAATTTTAAGGGATCCAGATAAACCCACAAATTCCTGTACTCCTGATGCAGATGCCTATAGAAGTTACTCTTTTGTCTCCTTCTATGAACTCCTTTCCTCCCAACAAGAGGTGGCTTGCTATTCTCACCGACTTGGGACCAACTACCATCTTCTCTCACTCCCATCTGTTTGAGGGATTCCTGCCCACTTGATCTAATATTGGGCTTGTGCTTATATACAACTGTCATCCTGCTTCTCCTTTATTTTCCGAGCTAATCTGACTTTATTACCCTTATTACGTGTCCTAACTCTATTCTTCCTTCTTACTGTTAATCACCCCATCCCAATTCTCTTTGCTGTGTCCATTTTCCTTTTCTCTTTATATACTTCCTCCAGCAGGAGGTATAGCTCTTGTCCATTTTTGGTTTCTACACATACCACTTTATCCCTGTGATCTACTCCAGGCCTAACATATGATGTCATACAGTTGTTTATCAGTTTTAATTTAGCTGCCATACCCTGCAAGTATACTTCCTAGCGCTTTACCAACTCATTGTTTGCCATTATAGCCTCCAGAACTCCTTGCAGGGTTTTCTACTTTATAAGCATTATGTCCAGCATTGAGGCTGTAGGAGAAACAGAAATATTCAATTTCAACTAAAACTGTAGGGTAAGGAATGCGGACTCAGTCAGTCAGTCAAATTCACTTTATTCGGTTAATTAAAACCATAAAAGCATACTACAAAAAACACAGTAAAAATGTTTTTAAATTATTGCAAAATCACGTTCATCACAAAATACAATTAACAAGATCTAAATCATCAATATACACATAGATATTTCATGAGTTTTAAAAAAAATGCTAATTGTTAACAGTTCTTCCATTTCTCCTTAATCTGACAGCTGGGGCCAGAAAGCTAGCTATATTAAAAATTTCCCAAACGTTGGTCAACATTTGTAAATATATAAAAGCAGGTCTAGCCTGAGTAAAACCTTTGCCTTTTAAAATGGGTAAAATGAACCGGTTTCGGATGTGCAAAAAATGCTCACAAAATAATACAAAATGCATTGAGTCCTGGGTGGAAAAATTATCACAAGTACATACATTCAGGTCCTCCGGCTTTTTCCATCCCATTGGTTCAGCAAGGAGCAAATGTAATTGATTCAGTCTGAATCTCAATAGAAGAAAACGATGATGCTGATTTGTAACTATAGTTAAATATGGCTCAATCGTTTGTGATGTACATAACAACTGGTGTGCCCGCACAAGGGGCTTCCTTAATTCCCTGGACTCTCTATCCATTTGTGATAACTGCAGGTACGTGCTTTTAACACAGAACATGTCCGCCTTTAGGAGTTTCTCTGGGGAGCTAAATAGCTCTGGTTTCCCAAATAAGATGCAATCCTTTTTACATAACTTAACCAGGGGATACTACTTGCTAAATCAAGAGTTGAACAATCGCGTATAATTTTGTGGTTCATCTCAAGAGCCGGATTTGTCCAAATACCTATCCATTTAAGTAAAGGAGCCATTCCTATAATATCTGATTCAAAACCTATACCCATTTCTTGGTGTGTGATATAGGTAGATGTCGATTGCGGCACGGATAGCAAATTTCTTAGAAATTTATTTTCCACTATTTGGACATCACCGGCATCTCTGTATCCCCAGAGATCAGAACCATAGCTTGCTATGGCAAGGCATTTAGCCCTGTAGATATTTACCATAGCATGCATAGGTTTTGATCCCAATCTGCGGGCAGAATCTAGGACTGCAATAGTTGATCTGGCCATTACGTTTCTTTTGGCTTTCATTTGTGGGATCCATGTGCCCTTTTCATCAAATAACACTCCTAAATATATAAAAACGACGCCACCCGTGTTAGTTCATTCCCTTCACAGTAATGGGTCTTACATTTCTTGGGCTTTACCCCCATAATCATAATGTGTGACTTGGAGAAATTAACATCTAAGTCTAGAGACTTCATAAAAGCGGCAAAGGTTGTTAAAAGATGCTGTGGGCCATTCGCCTTTCTAGCTAATAAGGCAGCATCGTCCGCGTATAGGAGAGCCGGAATTAATCGCTCTCCTACACGGGGGATGTCCAAACTAGCACCCACTAAAACTGATTCAAGGTTATTAATATATCGGGTGAATAAAAGCGGGGCTAAAATGCAACCCTGTCTCACTCCTTTAATAATGCGGATGCTACGTGTAAGGTTGCCTTTTTGGTCAAATCTCACTGTGGCTCTAAGATCTTGATGCAGATCCGCCCAAAAATGTACAATATTTTCATCCAATCCTAACTTCAGTAGCAGATGCCATAACTTGGATCTATTAACACGATCGAAGGCCAATGAAAGATCCATAAATGCCAAATGGAGTGAGCCCTTCTTCACGATCGTATATTTCCCAGATAATAGAAGCAAATTTAGGCACTGGTCCGTGGTACCTCTCCCTTTCCTAAATCCATACTGTAGATTTGAGAGGATGTTAGCGTCATTCAGACACTCTGTGAGTTTGACCAAAACCACTCTACCTAAAACCTTCACGGCTGAATCTATCAAAGAAATTGGCCTATAGCAACGCGGGTCACTTCTGTTCCCCTTTTAAAAACCGGTACTATTATTGATTGGGACCAAGATTGTGGTAAGCCAAATTCACACGCTTTATTAAAAACATTAGCTAGCAATTTAGACCAAAGAGGTATATCGGTTGTATAAAGGTCAGCTGGGACCCCGTCCGGGCCGGGGGCTTTATTTCTTGACATTTGAACTATGGCCATGGCTATTTCCTTATCTGTAAAAGTTAAGGAATATTTCTTGCCCACATAGGCGGGACTCCTGGGTTCAGTTTCACGCTGGTCCCCGTATATGACTTTAAAATGATTGAACCAGTCCTCTTCAGGGATATTACACTCCAGTAAACTGCCCTAATTATCAGAGAAGAATGATCTGTTTACAACATTCCAGAACTTGGCACTGTTCTTTATTACATCAGTTGACATTAGTTCAATAAGAGCATTATTTTTAATATCCAACTTACGGGTGTTTATTGCCAACTTATAGTCTTTCCTATAGGCAGCTATCAAACACTTGTCTTGTGGTCTGTTTTTTAAAGCAGCCATCAGTTTTTGATGCGCCACTGAACACCTATGGTCAAACCACCTCTCTCCTCTATTTGGGTATTCCTTACGAATAAACATAAGGTGTTTTGCTACCTGCATACAAATTTTACCATAGGCAGTTAAAATCCCCTTATCTCTGGCCCCACTGTCACAACATAGCTCCATTTCTGGTCCTACTTTGATGGCTAAATCATTACAGAAATCTTCCGGGATGACCATACATCATTTCACTCTACGGCCCTGGTCTATGTTCTTAATTACTGCTGTGGGTGCCCATTTATTAGTTTCCGAATTGAGCCCAATACCCCCCAATATCAAGTGTATGGGATTGTGGTCACTAAATTGTGACCACATAGCCGTATAATCTTTAACATATAGTTCAAGGGCAGTGTTTATAAAAATGTAGTCAATGGTCGTATGATTTCCCCTTCCTTTAAAGGATGGAATGACGTCCACACCGCATAAATCATTTGGATATAAGAGACCCAGATCTGCTATGGTTTGCTCCAGAAATTCCCCTTGTGGTGTATGTTCAAAATGTATCTCTGAGAACCTGACAGGCCCTAAGCTATCAGAAACATAACATCTCTTGTAACATAAATGTATATTAAAATCCCCTAAAATGACAACCGAATAAGGTGTGAATTGATTCTCCTTATAACCCTCTAAATAGGTTTTAAGACTAGACAAATGTTCGGTGACTGTATTTCTTTCGAATGAATTATAAAAATTAACAATTAAAACTTTGATTGAGTTTGCAGGTATAATTTCATCAACTAAACAGTTTGCTAATCCTGTTTCTAGTTTTCGATGACTACCTGTAACCTTTAAGGAGATCTAAGTAATCAAACCCCTTTCGGTCTTCCCATAACAGATGGTCTAGCAGGTTCAAAGTAAGTAGTATAGCCGTCTAACCAAAGTATATTATCCACTTCCCAGGATTCCTGAAGCCCAATAACATCATAATCTTTTAGAAAAGTATTCCAAATAACATCCTCCATTTTATTTCTTAGCCCTGCAATATTCCAGCTAAGTATTTTTACTAGTCCAACTTCATATGGCTTATGTATTTGGGGCAAATTAATTCTGGACTCCCTCTGTATATCCTCCTCCTGCACCTGGGTAAGGGGAACAATGGTTAGTCAATCACTACCATATAGCTGGGTTAGTGATTCAAATCTGTTTGATGTTTCCACCCCGCTGGTAACCGGACCAGCTCCCTTGGTACCCCACGAGGTTGAAGGGATTGTTGGAGTCCCACTAGCTAAGCGGAGATCCTCAATCAACATGGGTCTAATATCCAGTCTTTGTCAATTCCCTCTCGAATGTGGCCCTAAGGAGGGAGGTAAACTGTTAGCCCTTTCAAACATTTTAGGTGGATAAAACGCCCCCAATGGAAATGCTCTAATTCCCCCATTCTCACCATACTGTGTGGCCCCAAAAAGCCAGCCTGCTACATCCCTTCTGTTAAAATTGACCACAACACAATCTCCCTGAATGTTTTTGGGACAATGGCCAACCCAATCAACGCGTCTGGCCATTATGATATGGGGTGACGCATTTGAACCTCGCTCAGAATGTCTAGAGCACCAAAATGTAACTTTGCGTATTAGATCTTCTGTAGTTTCCCTGGTATTCACTTTAAGGTGGGGTACCCCAATAAGAACTGCAACTAATGGTGTTGCTTCCAGAGGCAAATGGAGCCTTGCATGGCTCACCAAGCCATTCGGCTTGGTCAAGCTAACCGTAGATTTAATATCAGCTCTCCTATGAGATTCTATATTGACCAGCTGATTGGAATCTCTTCTGGTTTCCTGGGGAGCTCATTAGGTTTCTGGGGACCAAGACCAGAGGTACTAGCACACTCTTCGCCTACAACAATCCCCCTACCCGTATTTGTATTACTATTCCTACAGGATGATTCACACCGTCCATTTCCACCCTTATCATTCTCCTTCGGGATAATGTTCAGACGGGCCACCCACTCCCATTTATTCTCAAGATGTAACAATTTCTTCATAATTCCATCCACCCCATATTTCATACAATTTATCAATTCCACTCTCAGTGTCGCAAATAAAGTATCAATATGGGTCAGAATTATATCCGTAGATGTGGCTCCAGAATGAGAGGGCTGCCTTTCTTTTACATTTAGATGACTACCAGGCCCCACCTGGGGGACCAAAACCTTTTTGTTGGGTCCTCCCTTAGCTCCTTTCATCCTTTTTTTCTTCAGAGGTGCTAAAAACAGTTCCTTTGGAGGATTCACGGGTGTATTGTCAACAATCCCCAAAGGCAATTCCTGGCTTGAATGCGGCATAGCTTCTTTTCCTTGAGTAGAATCATGGGCCCCCGCTAAAAAATCTGTGACAAAGTCAATTCCTGACGTGCAAGGGGCTACCAACGGGGGAGTATTAACAGCCTCGCTCACGTCACCCATCCCCAACTGGGCTTCTACGTTATGGATCTCCGTAGTAATTGCCCCAACAGCGCTGGTTAAATAAGACATTATAGAAGCACAGTTACGGGGGATTTTAGCTTTAGTCTTTGGCAAGATATTTGAGCAAGTTAATTTGCGCTTACCCATGTTGGCTTCCACACGTCAGAGGGGTTGCCCATCCCAGCATCTGTCAGTCGCTGACGGGCGCAGACGGGCCCGCCCTTGGCCTGCGCAGCGGGAGGCTCAGCGAGATTTTAAAGCGCCTCCGGGCGCTGATCAAACGTTGGCGGCTGCGCGACGGCGCTGGAAACCGCGGGGCATGCTGGGGAGTGTGGTCCTACACTCCCCCAGCTCCCAGAACACATCAAGCTCCCTTCTGTGGCCCCCAGCGAGGGGCAACGAACAGCAAGCAACCGGCAACAGGGCGTCCCGCGCAGCGGGAGGCTCAGCGGGATTTTAAAGCGCCTCCGGGTGCTGAACAAACATTGGCGGCTGCGCGACGGCGCTGGAAACCGCGGGGCACGCTGGGGAGTGTGGTCCTACACTCCCCCAGCTCCCAGAACACTTCAAGCTCCCTTCTGTGGCCCCCAGCGAGGGGCAACGAACAGCAAGCAACCGGCAACAGGGCGTCCCGCGCAGGGGGAGGCTCAGCGGGATTTTAAAGCGCCTCCGGGCACTAAACAAACGTTGGCGGCTGCGCGACGGCGCTGGAAACCATGGGGCATGCTGGGGAGTGTGATCCTACACTCCCCCAGCTCCCAGAACACTTCAAGCTCCCTTCTGTGGCCCCCAGCGAGGGACAACGAACAGCAAGCAACTGGCAACAGGCAACATTTGGGACTCATCCCCCAATAATGTTACTGTCATTTACGTGATCCTTAATACCATGTGATGAAAGGTAACAATTTCCTTTAGGTGAGTCAAAAAATTCTGAATTCAAATCCAGCCCTAGCCCTTCTCTTATTGAACTCTCCACCACAAGTGGAGTGAGCCGGGGAGATAACTTCAGTCTTGGCTCAGGAGGGGCCTTATCACTTGTTACTGAGTCCAATTCGTTCAAATGGACCTGATCCTCTGCTAGTTCAGGTGACTCAAAGTTCATCTTCACTATATTTGTGCTTCCACTTCTCCCTTCTACCGTCTCTTGCACAGTGGATTTTAGGATCCTCTTAAAATGCCTACCTACAAAGTCTTTTTTTGATTAATTTATTGGGGTCCTTTTGGTTTCTTCAAGCTTTTCATTTTGGGGCAACACATGGCACCTTCTCTCCCTGGACTTTTGCCTGATTTTCTTCTGTACATTCCATTTCTTCTTGAGGTGGGCAACTTGCTCCCTGGGCCTGCCCTCTTGTTGGAGGCATTGCTTCTGAACAAGGTTAGATTGCCCTCAACTGACTTACATTTAACAGTATTGGGCTGGACATGCCTTTAAACAGGGCTATTTTGGGCTGGGTTGGAATGGGATCACCCAGGGTAACACGCGTCACAGCCTCCACCTCCTGGGACTGTTTAAATGGTTCTCCTTCCCACACAAATACCCAGAGAGATGCAAGAGTCTCAAGGCTCAAAGACATAGAGTGCTCCACTCACCTCCTTCCTTCACATGCAAGCGTAATCACTTCTTCCACTACTCCCCTGCCGCCACCACCACCACCTGATACAACCTTTTTAATTTTTTTTATTTGTAATTTTATACAGCTTACAGCTACCCAGAAAGGGTTTCTCAGCACTAAACAAAGAGAAAGAAACCAGATTAGCAGGTTAAAACAACCAGGTCTGCTGCCCTTTACGGAATGCAAGAAGAGAAGTGCAATTTCTCAGGGGCTCAGGCAGGGAGTTTCACAGTTTCGGACCCAAAACTGCAAAAGAATGCCCTACTATATTGGCCAAATGAAACCTAGGCACGGTACATAAGGCCTGCTTCAAGGAACTCAGCATGCACAAATAAGGTACCACCAGATCCTGAATGTAGCATGGGCCTACCCTGTCTTTGGCCTTGAACATATACCACAGAGCCTTGAATTAAACATGTTTACTAGCTGCAAGCAAAGAAGCTCTTGAAAAAGATGAAACACTCAGGCATGCTTTGGGAGTCAAAACAAAAGTCTGGCCACTGCGTTTTGGACCATCTGCAGACATCAGAGGGACGCCTGATCTAGTCCCAGGTACAGGATGTTACCATAGTCCAGTCTAGATAAGGTCAAAGCCCAGATTACTGTCCTCTGGGATGATTGGGGAATCATCTAGATGATCTTTTTCGCCCACTTAAGCACTGCAAAAATGGTGGAGGTAACCTTCACCACCTAAGGCTTCATGGAAAGATTTTCATCCAAGACAAAGTCCAAGTTCTTAACTTTGGTAGACAGGGCAGACGTAGATATTGAATAACAATGGGCTTAACACTGAGCCCCGAGGGACTCCAGAGGTTAGAGTGCATGTCTCAGATCTGAAATTAGCCGAGAAGACCTGAAACGTCCGGTCATTTAGGACTGGTGTTAACCAGGCCAAGGCTGTCCCCTCGAGACCCAATGCTGCCAGTCTTTTGAGCAAAATGGAATGAGACACAGTATCAAGGGCTGCGCTTAGATCTAATTAAATAAGCACGGTGGTCCCCCCCCATATTGGAGTCATCTGAGAAGATCGGTGACTCCTAGGAGGTGAAGGATGTAAAAGGTTTTGGGCCTCCGCGTAATTTGTAAGCAATGCGTTCATTTGTTTCTCCAAAATTTTGGAGAAACTAGAAAGCAAAGATATTGGACGAAAATTTGACCAATCAGTCGGATCAGGGTTAGGTTTTTCAAGAGCGGAAGAACCATGGCATGCTTCCAGCTCTGTGGGACATAACTCTCCCATAGAGAAGAGTTGAGGAGATTCATCACCACCTGAAATAGTGGCGGATCGTACAAGCAGAGCTTAGAAGGTGGTAAAGTGCCCAGCGGAGTGCATGATTTGATAGGCTGTAAGATAGTCAAGAAAGTAGAGAAATCCAGATGGAGCCACGATTTCATATTGGAGGTCAGATCAGACCTGTTTGTGCTGTTGTTATTTTCTAGTTGTGTGTAATTCACCATGCAACTGCCAACAGCAGAGTCAACAGATTGTATTTTACCTTTAGGGCCCTTGGACAAATGCAGATGGATACCTGCCACCTTTTGGATGAAAAACATGGCAAGCTCCTCTCTTCGCACTGTGTTTGAGAAAGTGAAGGAGCTGGAGACGTTTTTTGGAGGGTCGGAAAGTTCACTTACCACAGTGAAGAGCGTCTTAGGACAGTTATGAGCAGTAGCAATTTTGTCCGAGTAGAATAAAGCATGTGCTGTTCTACAGAGCCCATTATCGTTTTTATCACTATTCTACACTTATTTTTGGACTCCTTATCATAAGGCTTCTTCCAGAGTCTTTCCAGGCCCTTACGATATTTTTTCTAGCCAGAGCATTTCATTAAACCAGGGAGCTGGTGGGTGGGATCTAGCTGAGTGAAAAGTTGAGGCCGGCAGAATAACCTCCAAAGAGTCAGTGATCCAACTATCTATCTTCCTTTGATCAGGATCAACTCTTTGCTCTAGAGCAGGTTTGGTGGTCAAGAGATGCAAATTTAGGGCCGAAGCATTCAGTCTAGACCAATTCCTCGACTTAGTTGTTGATTTGTTCAGCTCTGTTAAAGGGCTAGCCGAGATCCTAATAGCAAAAGGTACTACTAAATGATCTGACCAGAGGAACCATATAGGAGCCTCTGTAGACAGATCCTTCGTGTTGGAAAAAATAGGATCAAGAAGGTGGCTGACCTCATGAGTAGGAGCCGAGTTACAGAGGGCTAAATTCTGGACACCTACATCCTCAATAAGGGTAATTCACTGACTACAGTCGGGGTCTTCCAAATGGATGTTCAAATCTCAGAGCAGCGTAAAGTCAGCAAATTTCGGAATATACAGGGCCAATAAGTCTGGGATAGTGGCACACCAATTCATGGCATAGCTTGGCAGCCGGTAAATCAGAGCCCCAGGCAAAGTTAATTTGTGTGTAAGGGCGAGAGTAAAACACAATGCCTCACTAGCAGGGAATTGGAGTTCTAATTTATATTTACATCCATTCTTAAAAACAATAGCAATCCCCCGTCTATCCTGCTCAGTTTTGGAGCGGTTTGGAGGGAGTGTAGTGATCACATCAGGTAGTGATCCATCATGAAGCCAGGTCTCTGTTAGAAACAGGGCATCAGGATTGTGTTCCCATAAAAAGTTAAATAAGTGATGCTGGTGCCTTGGAAGAGAGCGGCATTTGATCCTAAAAAAATGAAATTGTTCATGATGTTTTTGCCTGAAAGCATTGTAGTATCACGGAAATTTGCTTTACTAATCACTGTTTTCAAGCTTGTATCAATAGTTTGGAATGAGAAATTGCAACAGTTGCATATTAACAAACTCGCCTATAAATCAAAGGTCTGGCAGTCTGCAGGGGAAACAGGCCAGAGTGCCAAGAGCCAATCAGAGGTATGTATCAGCTTTTTGGTTTGACATGGACCAGGGTTCCTGGCCCCTAGCCCTAACCTTTAAGTTTAAGTTTAGGTTAGGTTTAGGGATAGGTTTAACTACTACATAGGTGCCTAGCCCTCTCCACAGATTAACCCGCCGCCACCCTGTCGCATGTCTGAATCACCTTAACTCCCCGGGTAGAGAGAACACAGTGGTGGGGCGTCCAGTCCTCTGTGGCCAGGCACCTCATAGTCATTTCGCCCAGGCGAGGGAAACCGTGGAAAAACTAAAACCACAGCCATGGTCCACAGCTACGAGGCTGATGCTGAACGGCACTCAATAAACATAGGCCGGGAACAACAAGAAAGCAAGCGGGCACAAGCATGGCAACGGGCTCTCTGAAGCGCGATGACACACCGGTGATGTGGCTGGTGATACAGCAGAAGGGAGGAGCACTAGCTAGGTTGCAGTATTCTCCTTTCAGCAGCTTTTTCTTTTCAGCATAAGTATGTAGATATATTCCATGCTTGTTCTAATTGCACACAAAGAGCCTTATTCACAAAGCCATTTAAGCATGTAAATTCAATGTACACATTCAAATGAATCCACCTGTGAGTGCAAATTCAAGAGTTGTATTCACATAATTCTCATACGTAGAATTTGAATGTCTTTGTTTATTGGACCCATAGAATTGTTGATGCTTAACTATATTCTTGAATAGAAATGTACTACATAAATTCCCTTTATTAACCTCAATGGAGAACCACTTCATTTAAGCGAAATATAACTGGTTAATAGTTGTGATTAAACTACACACTGAGAGAGAAAAAACACTTTTCTATTGATAAAAGATCTGTATTGAGTATATCAGAATAGCAGCTTCTTGAAAACTACTAGATAAACCAACCCCTTATCATCTTAATCCATGAGCATACAACACAAGCTTTCTCTGTTAAGAGAACTTTCCACCTTTCTCCAAATGACTGTAGTTACCTCCTTAAAAACAAATAAATACAGAAATTCAATTACTCCTAAGTATAGTGAGAACTTAAGTTTATTAAGATATATTGTCTTCTCATCTCTGACAGATACCTGTTTATAAAACTTGTTCAGCCTGTTTGCAAATGCAGGTATGAGCATGCACCAAGAGTTCAAAGTTGTGGGTAATGTAATATTGTCCTTTTAGCCCTTGATGCAGGGTAGCAGAGCAAAATGCATGATCCCCCTTTCCCTAATCCCTGAGAAGTGAATGGATATCAGTAACCTAAGTTTAACTCGCTTCTTAAAAGCATAGTAGAATGGAGTGCCAAACTCATTCAAGTTCAAATAATCAGTGTCTTTTGGTATTTCACAATAGTTTATAATTCTTTATTCTATTATGTTGCACATACTCAATTCACATAGAAACTCATATAACATAGTTAAAGGGTAGTTAAATAAATTAATTACTGTACAATATTATTTTTGTAAATTTCACTTTTGACATGAGATTATACATTCTAAAAGGGGGCAGGGATGTTGCATTTAGGGTAAAGTTTGGGGCGAAAAGCCAGAACTTCAGTTTGTTGATGAGGGATTGATAAATGTGTTGTCACAACAAGAGATGGGAGCTTTGTCTATTTAAAGTTTAATGGCAAAATAAAAAATTATTAATTTATATCACTCAATCCTCTTATCTGACTTTAATCATTTAGGTATATTTTTGTTTATTAATTTGTTCTAGATTTTTATGAATAGATTTAGGAATTGTATTCTGTTATTTTCTTGATTTTAAAATTGTGTGTACTGCTTGAATGTAACACACATCTCTTGACTGCAGATGAATACAGAAGTTATTAATAAGGCCCCACACTGCCCTTAACTTGAGGGAAGAGGAAAGAGCCAAGCTAGAATACCCATAAGTAGATGTAGTATCGGTTCTAAGTGAAATATGTCGAGGACAATAATAGTAGCAAAGGTGATGAAGAACCCTACAAAAAAAACTGAAAGATACATAACAACATATCAACCACTTGTAAATACCTCTTGGTATATGATTCAAAAAGGAATTGATATCACAGGTAAGACATCTACCTCATCTTGGGTTGGGAATCTCAGATAGCATTCTCTGCAGGGTTGCCAGGCACCTTTCTTATAACTCATGGTGTTGGTTTGGCACACAAAGAAGCCACATTTTGACATCCTTTGCCCAGCACCAAATTTCACAGTCCTGCCACCACCTTTCATGCCCAGGGCTCCACAAGGCTAGTGGAACACCCCTCCATAAATGCCAATGCAGTATAAGTGGTAAGGGAGCTTAACCACAAGCTAAGCGTGACATACAGCAGCAAACTGCCTGAATGTACTAGGAGTAAACTTTCTTCTGAACCCTTGTAATATCTGATAAACTCTTGCCACATATTTAACAAATACAGGCAGTGATCTCTTTCTCATGTACAGACATACTGCCGCAAGTACAAAGAAATCTTCACAGGTTAGAGGTAAATGTGGCAAAGGGGAGTGGCTAGGAAGTGGGGGCTGTGTACTCCAAATTGGGGAAATGGAAAGGAAAAATTAAGGCGGAGCATAGGGAAAGGCGTGAAGGCACAAAAGCACACCTACAAAACGTTGCAGTTCACTCAAGTTACACCTGCATATATACCAACAGTAGGACAGCCCAAACAGGCTGAAACCTACTCCAGTCAAGACTTTGAGTAAGTCACACCCCTTGCATGGCCATTCAGAGGTACTCCAAGGGAAATACATTAAATCAGTGAAGGCAGGAAATAGCGAAAATCACAATACCTAAACAAAATAAATGAAAAGAAAATAGTTATCCAGACATTGCAGACACCCATATGCCCATACCCATATGCATCACATAGTACAATGATGAAAAAATTTACCAATACAATTAAAAAATATAAACAATAAATTAAACAGTAACTCTAAATGTAAAAGAATGCTACCTGAGCAGCATCAACTGCACATATGTTCCAAGAAGATTCTGCCATGTTGGGTCAAAGATAGAGTAGCCAACATTGTTGCAGTCCTTAACATTCATCTTGCATCACCATTGGCCGCTTTTAAAGCAGTTCTTTCTGCCACATATATTTGAGCTGAGGAATGCATAATTCACAGTTTAAGAAAACATGTCAAATAGTGCATACCAAAAAATGAGCAAAAATAATGTGTGCTTGATGTACAAAGAAAGGTTTTACTGTAAATAGATCTGGCTTACTCCTCAAGTACTCTCAGCTGTCTTCTGGAATTCAGGATGAACGGCCTAATTTATAATTTGGCTGAAGCCTCGTCGTTCCGCCCATTGGCAGGTGGCACCCGCCAAATTTATAAAATGACCATTAAGCAGACACTAATTTATAATGCATTGACAGGAACCACCGTCACAGGGGTTCCTGCCAATGCATTTTGCTGTCTGGGGCAGGGCTGCCACGCAGCCCTGGACCAAAAAGTTTTCTTTTTTTAGTTAAAAAAACCAAAATCTCAAAATAGGATTTTCTTTTTGGAAATAAAAAAGCAGTACCCCCCTCGCCATAGGAGTCATATCCCATGGCAAGGAGGGCATTATTTGCGTTTTACTGTCCCTTACCGTCAGAGTTCACCTGACTTTGGTGGACAGTAAAATAAATGGCTATATGTCTGCCCATCCTGATTGGGTGGAAGGGCATATATCTATTTCTCCAATGACCATTATTCCGTCGGGCCATCAGAGACTTTTGGCTATGGCAGAGATGGAGTAGTCACTGCTGTAGCCAAACCTATGGTCTGCCTCATACAAATTTGGGCTGGTGGACCATTCTGTTGGCCGTATATAAACTTTGTTGCCATTGCGACAGAGTATACATAACGCCAACAAATAAATTAGGTCCTAAGTCATCTTATCTACAAGAGTAAATTACAGCAAAATCTTCATGAATCGGGCCCAATGGGTCAAACACCAGTTGCTGGCAGTGACAAATCGATGAGGCAATGTAATTGTGAAATTGTTGGGAGCCACAAAGTTCATCATCAGAGCAAATTTGATTTTTCATTGGGCTCCACGTGAGGTACATCACCAGATACCAATGAAAATGATTAAATACTGGTTGTGAAACGACATGTAAATTGTGGTGATGCTACAAGTTGTGGAACTTACCATTTCATCAGCTAGAGAAAGGAGAATGGTACAGCAGTAAAGTTACAGACAATGTTTATAGGTCTTCAAGAGTACTGTGAGCTTTCTGTGGTAGCACTAAAGAGATGTTTGAATGCTATGGTTTCTAATGTTTTAAACCCCTAGCACACATGTGTATTCAGGGGAGCCCCTTATCATGGAGACTGCATTAAGATCAACTTAAGGGCTGAAACATTAGTCGATAAAATATTCCTTGTCTTTTCAAACTATCACTACAGAACCAGACAGGCATGACCCTTCAGAGATGGAGATGCTAGACTGAAACTCTGGTTTCCTAAATATCAGGCGTTGTATCATTAAAGTGGGTACAAGGTCAGATCTGAGCTGTATGTTTGTTTTATTGCAATTGTACTACCAAAAGCTCATACATTTAACTCGGAATTTCTCAGTTACAACAAGATCTGCAGACAGAGAGAACGATTCAACCATTGATCACTGTTTCTGAGTTGTTCTGTTTTCAGCTCTTGCATTGACTTGGAGAAATGGTGTAAACAAACGCGCTTTACAAGTGTGATCACATAGAAACAGGTGCACAGGAGCTCACACAGTCATGATAAGGACCCTTTGTTCAAGACAAAAATTCAACTTTCTGAAAAAATATTTTAATGCACGAATATACCTCGAGTTCAGTCCATCGGTGAATGATTATTGCTACTCCATGATGAATAACACATAAATTGACTGTCACTGCTGTGCCCCATGGTCTTCTAGGTTATTAAAGGGTTCTTCAGCAATGGAGTAACATAACTGAGGAGGAGACGTGATCTAGTGGCTAAGCTGTTTTCCTTGGCCCTAGAGACTTGAGCCCAACGCCTGCTTTGGCACTAAGCCCTACATTGTGTGATACTGTGAAAATCACCTCATGTTCCTCTGCATGAAACTGTAATTATGTCTGTTGCATAAACATATGTGATGTAGCCGACTCAAACACTCTGAAGTAAGCTCAAGGTTACACACACCTCTATACAATACTCCCCAAAATATAAATACAAAAAGTATGTGGAAATATCTGAACAGCGGTGTTCTGTAACAAGTTATGGGGTACAAGCCCCACACTCTCCATCACATTCAGGCTTCCATAAGCTGGTCGCAACATAACATCTTGTTGGTGATGCTACAATAAAATAATATGTAGTAATGTGCTCTCATGCCTCATGGAGTCAGGTAAACACAGTCTGAAATGAAAAATACAATGCCTCTATTTTAAGAGTCCATGGAAGCAATACTGGAAAAAATAAGACATGAAGTGGGTGTGGCCTAACCAGGGTGCGCATGGTACAAAAACATCAGGGACTTCCACATCCTTCCTTTGACTCAAAAACCCCTTTGTGCAGCAGGTGCTGTAAATAGTTGTCTTACTTTAAATACAGTAGCAAAAAAAAAGGTATTTTTTCATGCAGCTCCTCTTTTAAACGTATCTACTATACAAAGTATATTTAATACAGGCAAAATCATGTTTATTTTTAACGATTTTTGGAAGAAATGTATCCTAGAATAGGTAAATCCAATTCAAAAGTTAAATCTACACTGATTTTGTACACGCAAACGTCTTTTGGATGGTGAAATTCAAGCCTTTCATAATGTAAATTCTCTTTTGGGATACACAAAAAGTAAACTTACACTTGTAATGTAGTGTTATAAAAAATAGGTATGGTGTTATATCGCGTTTAAGAGAATCTGATCATAATGTCAAGGAAAGTTGGCGCACACATACTTTCAAAGTAAGTTTGGAAAATGTGCTCCTACGATTGGCCTCAGCATATATTTTTCCGGGGTGGAAGTCTGAATAGAACACTGGAAAAATTGATGCTGGTATGTGGGAAGGGTTTTTCCAAGACAAAACGTATTTTGGATGTGCATAAAAAAATGCATTTTAAAATGCAGCTCCACTCTGTTACATGCACACATGCATACATCTACAGCATAAAATATTGCACATGCCCAAATAGTAGTGAATATGAATAACTAGGAATTCACAAACAAAATCCCCAACTACTGATTGGAATGTGCCACACGTCCATATTCCCACAAGGATTTTCCTTTGCAATTCCATATTAATCGAATCTGTACTCCGAAAAATGGAAGAAAGCTTCGTATAACACCTAAGCTTGGAGTAAAACAACTCCTCACAGAAAATGTTGTGTGAGTCATGCCCTGGGTTAATTTGTGAGCAATGCTCACCTAAAGTAGAATTAATATACAGCTGCTCACATAAAAAAGCTTGATGAGTCAGGCATCAATTGAGGTGTAACAGTCATGTGATGTAAAAAAAAAACACACACAAAAAAAAAAATCCCATATTAGTCTGTTGGATCACAGTGGTAAAATGGACAAATTAAAAGTAGTTTGTAATTTTATTGCTGAGAGTCAGAATCAATGATTCGATAGAGTAATTTGAATTACTCATCAGGCGAATAGGTCTTTATTTATTTTCCAGGAGCCAAATCTTAGGGGTCGATTCCGATTCGGGCCGGAAATTTCTCCGACCGAGCCGGACCCGGAGAGATTTCCGACCGAATCGGACCTGTGCAGTCCGACCGAACGAGTACGATGCGTCCGTATGTTATCGGACTCGAGTCGCTCGGACTCCCATTGATGTCAATGGGAGCCGGTCGTACAACGCGTACGCGGGCTCCCATTGACTCAATGGGTGCGAGTCGGACAAGGGCGCCCCCTACAGCGGGTACGCGGCGAAGCGATTCGCGCCGTACACGCACAGGTAGGGGGGACCCATGGGTCCCCCCTGTGTGCGACTCGCACGGCTACGCATGCAGGGGGGTCCGACACGGACCCCCGAAGTACTGCTCCGACTGCTCTTACGAGCCGGAGTGCGCGGCTCGGTCGGACTGCTTCCGGCGCGCATCGTACTTACCCGGCCGGGAAACGTCTCCATTGCGCGTTGCGAGTCGAGTCCGAGCGAGTCGGTCGGAGCGGTTCGAGCCGGGAGCGAGTCGGTCGGAGCGGTCGGGACGCCCGGACGAGTCGGTCGGCGATTTCGCATCGTACTCGCTCGGCCGGACCCGCGTACGGTTCGGTCGGGAAACAGGGCTCCGAATCGGATCCGGTAAAGCCGAATCCGATTCGGAGCCCTACCGGCCGAGATCGGAATCGGCCCCTAAGTGTGTTAAGCGGTGTTTTATAACACGAAGATAGCGCTTGGACGGCTTACCTAATTTTGTATAATGTCCGTGGATTTTTGAGCGCACATACAGCACCCATCTATCTGGTAACTCTCTGAAGCAAAATGACATTGCGTGGTAATCTGCCACGTTTTTTCTAAAACACTTGGGGGTTGGCTCATCTTGGAATCCATGAAGGTGTTAGAAGTGTTTAGTCTTTTGCAGTCAGGCGAACGTTGTATTTGGCTAGTTTAGTGAATTTGTATGGGGGTAAAGTATTGTGCACTCACCTACTGTTGATTATTCCTGAGTTTTACTTGAATTTAGTAGGTGACTTCATTCAATCATCCTTACGGATTTAATGTTGGGTCATCTAAATCAGGGTTCTCCTAGGTCGGTCTTGGAGGGCCGGATCCATGCCAGATTTTTAAGATAACTACATTTATCCAAATGAGGATATGCCAAAAATCTGGCACTGGCCCTCCAGGACCGACTTTGGAGAACCCTTATTTAAATGGACGTCGTCTGTCAGGTTTACTTACTCATCTAACTTTAAGCAGCGTGGTACAGCCACTACCAATTTATTATCTATTTATTACCATCACAGTTTTCTGAATTTGTTAATTTTAAGGCCTTTCTTATGACTGTGGGGAACATTAGGCTGCTTTAAGTAAGGCTATTTTTCACTCCCAAGAGATGTCTAAGGATCACCACTTTGTAGTGACTTTGTAGGAGAGTAGACGTGCACCATGTGCAAGCTTTGAGTCCATTTGAAATTGGTGCACATGTGATAGGTATTTAGACGAGTAGCCTAATGTGTGAGCCTGGTACAGCTCTTTAATTGGCAAGATGGTTTAGGTCTGGAATTTCCTCAACAAATTAAGAACCTTCAGTTGTTATGTGGTAACAGTTCTAAGATGTCACAGAAAGGCTGGTCTGTCAAAGAGGGCAAGTGCAGAAATCACTTCTCCAGCAGACAAAACAAGCATTTGCCTGTGAGGGAAGAGTCTTTCACAGTATCTGATTATAATGACATGGACATTAGAATGATTGCTACAGTAAAAACTGATGATGTTGCCTGAGGCTATTTAACTAGGGGTTAGCAGGAAGATTTTGGAGCCTAGTGCAGTTTGGCATATCTGTAAATATAATTATTTGTTTTATGATATTCTTGAGGAATGTTTTTTTAGGTCAGGCTGCAAACAGTTTTAGCTCTATGGAAAGTCTGATTTTCATGACAAAACACACAAGACTTACAGTGGCGGCCGCTATTTAATGGGGGTGGCGGGCGAGGGGATGGGGAGGGTTGTAAATTAAAACTTCAAATAAGGAAGTGTGTTGGCAGCCATCTTGCCACTAGGTTGAATCAAGTCAAAAAGAAAGAAGGACAGGGTAGAAACACCCTGACCCCATAGTCCTCTTGAGGGGGTCCTACAGGGACGCCACAGGTCCAACAAAGCATTTAAAAAAAAAAACATTTTGGCAGAAGTTGCCCTGGATCCGCGAAGCCCGCCAATTTTTTTCTTTAAGGAATGAAGCGTGGAATCCCGCATTTCGCTTCTATTCAAACCCCGGGTGGGCCAGGTCCCAGGGCCATGTCTATAATATGTTGGAGGGGGCGCACGGGCCCCCCTCGTAGGAGCTCTAAAGGCCTGTAGGCCGCCACCTCCCCAGGGCATTAGGATTAATTTATGAGGGGGTTGCCCTGGGCAACACCTGTGCCCTGAGGACTGCCACCTCACCAGGGCAAATGTATGAATGTGAGGGGGCTCGCATGGCCCCCCACAGCCCCACTAGCCACCACCTCCCCAGGGCTAAATATGACAAATTTTGGGAGCCACGCGGCCCCCCGCAGTCCCAGGGATGGCCACCTACCCGGAGCTAAATGAAATAATAAGGCGGGGGAATCAGGTCGCCCCCGGGGACCGCCACCTCCCCGGGGCAAAAGCTTATGATTAAAGCAGCACTGGGGACCACCACCTACTCTTTGAAGTGCAATCAGGGCAGGGCCCCTCACCTTCCCATCCATCTAGTCAGGAATACCCTCTACTCTCTACACCCAGGCCCCTTTGTCCACTATCTGACCCAAAACACATTTCGCAGTGTGAGAGTCATCACCAGATCCTGAGCAACAGGCCACCACAGAAAGGCCCTAGAACGTTTAGGCAGGAAAATACCAACTTTGTAAAAGTGCAATTTCCAAAATAATAATTTTAAATCTGACTTTACCATTAAATAGTATTTTAAATTATGATAAAAGGAGTGGAAGAAGTTATTAGCACTAGCAATGGCAAAAACAATAGGTCTCACCTTTGAGACCTACTAGCTCTGACAATGCATTTGATGGCTGTAAAAGATCTAAAATTTAAAAAAGGACTGTGGGGCCCGACCATTCAACTGAGGAGTGAGTCAGGGTAATAGGTGGGGAGAAGAACGGGAAAAAAGTAGCACACAATGGAGCGAACAACAAGAAGAATGGGGGAGACGCACATGAGGGAGAGAACTACACAGGGTTGAAGGGAGAAGCACATGGGTGGCAGGGAAGACGAATAGGAGGGAGAAAGCTGAAAACCTAACAGTCTCATGGAGTTCCTAAGCAAAAATAAAAAAGTATTTCCCTAAAAGTGAGCAGTGGAAGGAGACAGGAAAAATGCCCATGCTTAAGGGGAGGGACAAATACAAGATAGACAAGGCAAGCCATTGAATAATAAGCAGCCGAGAGTGTCAATAAAGGCAACAATTGTTAAGCAATGAGTGGGCTTTAAACCCACAGTAAGGTCTTGGTAAGCTGACAATATGTTTTTTTACAGCCAGGCAGATTGTGCTGTCTGGTAGGCACGACCTAAAAAGTGTTCCATTTTAGAATGCACTCATAGGGATGGTGGTCTGCTGTCCCTTGCAGGCTGCCATCCTTGTGATTGTATCCAATCACAGGGCATCACAAAAATGTGTCCTGCCTAATATTAATCTTTCTGTAATTCCGTATAGTTCTCTATTTTGTAAACTGACCAATTAGAAGATGGGTTGGTTCGCAAAATGCTACTCCATTCACAGATTGCAAATTGCGACCACTTTTTGCAAGAGGAATAACAGTACATCAGACCTTAAGTTGCGGCAATGTTTTTGGATCTCACTTGCCATTAATGACATTTTCAGTTTCTTTCAAAAGGCACAGCTAGGTGGTTCCTGTTATTTTAACAGTGTGTTAAGTTTTTTATTTTAATGGTTTTAATAAAACAATAAGTACCATTTCTACAGCTATTTTCTTGCGAAAGCTTCATTGGTCTGAATGCAACTCAAACTATTCTAACGTCTATGAAACTCTGAAGAAGTTCACTAATCTATGTGAGAAAACAGGCTTCCTAGAACTCTCCGAAACATTAACCACAAGTCGCCCTGGTTTTCAGAAGTCCATAGGAGGGTAGGTGGGTGTGAGAGAAAGGAAAAGAGATGTAAAAGGAAATTTAGAACCAAGAAGGGCGTAGCTATCAGTACTGCAGCCGGTGAAGTTGCTGTGGGGCCCAGGGGCGTAAGGGGTCCTTGTGTGCCTTCATCGGCTGTGGTTTATTTTGGAAGTTCACCATATATATTTATATATACAAACGTCTGCCTCGGGCCCTTATTCTCTGCTTGCATTGCCCAGGGAGGAAGGGGGACTGTCGGGGCTCTGGGGGTGGGTAGTGTAGCGGCGGGGAAAAAAGACCACAAGTAAACAAAATAGGGAGGATAGAGAAGAGAAAGAAAGAGAAGGGACGGGGAAGAAATTAGAAAAGTTAGGAAAAAGAAACAATTGAATGTATGTGACAGAAAGAGAGAGAAAAGAGGGCGATGTGGAGGAGAAGGAGAATGTGAAAGGGGATACTGAGGGTATGGAGAGAAAAGGAAGACAAAAATAGAGAGAAGAGAAGTAGAAAAGAAGACAAGGTATGTGGATTACAGAAAAGAGAATAAGAAAAAGGGTGTAGAGAATAGGGAAGAAATATAGAACAGAGATGAAAAGAAGGAAAAGGGGGAGGGAGAAAGGTAGCAGGAAGAGTTAAATATGAGGGGAAAGAGAAAGATGTAATGCCTGAGAGATAAATGAGATGAAAATAGGAGAGGAAGGTGAAAGAAAGGGGGCTGAAAAAAGTGTTGTACAGAGAAGGAAAGATGCAGATAGGCAAGCGAAGCAACAGAAGACATGGATGTGAAAAGGATGGGGAGTAAGGGGATGGAGAAAACAGGGCCATTAAATGAAGTTTGTGGAAGTGAAGAGTAAAAAACAGAAGAGAGAGAACATGTGAGGGCGAAGCAGGGAGAAAGGAAAGATGGAAAAGGAGGGCAACTCGCCCAATAGACTTTAACTATTGCTGCCTTTAAATACAGACCTGGGAAGTGATTGGACCCAGTTCCTTGCTTGCTATGGCGCCTATGACATTTCTATGCCATTGCAGAGAGGGCAGCGTTGGTGCGTATTTCGTGGTGTATTGACATCCTTGAAAGGTAAGTTACACTGTGATGCGCTGCTTTTATTTTCTTTGGAAGCCAACAGCTTCCTATTTTGCAATATGACACTAATGTACATAATAAAACATTTCTGAAAGGTCTGGTTGCAAGTCTGTGCCAACTATCACACTGAGAAGGAAAGCTGCCAAGACCTTTAGGGTGAAATACCATACACTGAAGAAGGCCAGGTGTATTAACATTGAAGCAAAGTGCAGACAGAAATGTACTATGATTTGCCCTTGAATGTTAAAAAATGAGGGCAGAGTTAAATAGGACAAGCGAATTCCGGATTCGACTACTTTCTATGCACAGGCAACTAAGTAATCTGCTATATTAACATCTGGAGATAAAATAACAGAATAATAACAGAATAGCGTTATACACTGCTACCTGGGGAGACTGTGTATGCTGAAAACAGAAAAGGAGGCATCCCCGATAGCACACCTCCGACTGACCTTGGCACCTGCAGTCTGTTTTTTCTAAAGTTTTCTTTTCTGCCTGCGTGGTGGCGAGGTATGTCCACAGGCCGAGAAGAAGCCAAGTATCTGCGGTTACGATGACGGACACACCCAGGGGGTAGGGTGGACTAGTTGTGAACACTTTTATTGAGGCAGGACTCGCTCACACATAAACTTGTCAGCTGCCGTAGCTAAATTCACTTCAGAACGTTTGCAAATCACACCTCTTTCATCCCCAATGTTTTCATCCCTTTCCTCCTCTTCCTGACCAAAACAAAGTAGCACTGCTGAATGAGCAACACATTTACTTACCCTCAGCGCTTAATTTGTAAAATAATAAGTGCCTGGGCCTTGACCAGGAGGCCACTGCGGCTTGCACCACCAATTGCCCCTGTCATCGCTGCCAATGACCGTACCAAAATAACTACTAACCATCTCTCTCGCCTGCAGCTGTGCCAGTTCAGATTATTCCAGGTCCCCAAAGCTGAAGGAATGGCTGGGGAGGCAGGTATTAGTATTTATTTTTATGTATATTGTATTCATAAACAACGTTGTTCTGCTCATCTCCTCTAAATTAGTAGAGCAGCGCCACTATGTGGCAGAGTGTCATAAATGTGGTGATAACAATTAAGCGCCGGTGTCAGCACCGGAAACCGATTAAGTGCCTGCGGAAACCACCTGCTCAAAAAAAGCAGTGTTTACCCTAAACTCCCTAACCTCTGTGCTTAATAGACTATGGGCCTGATTTAGAGTTCGGCAAACCGATAACTCACACACAAACGTGAGGGATATCCTGTTCGCCTTATTACAAGTGCATTATATCCAATTGCAGTTGTAATAGGGCGGACAGGATAGCCATCATGTCTGTGAGGCAGTAATCCGTCCTCCGAACTCTAAATGAGGCCCTAAATGACAAAGCAGTCACTGCATATCCAGATCCTCAAAGGCTCCTCCATCTTGGTCATGGTTTCTATAAGTGACGTGAAGGCAGCCCACTGTGGAAACCCCAATCTTCTCAATTGCTACTACTACTCCACTTTAAATAAGACTTAAACCTCGCCGATCTCTATTGTTCATTCTCCTCCTCTCACTCATTCCTTGCTGGTTGTGCCAACCTCCGTTATGACGGAATGGGTGACAAAAAGCTCGGAAGGCAAGCCACAATTATTGAGGCTCCTCTTATTACAGACAGTATTTTTCCCCCTTTTCCACATTTGTGCATAGTGTTGGCCGGCCTATGTGGTCTCGTTTCCCACCATGTTCTGGAAAGGCCCTCACTCGACATGCATGCCCATCACCAGAAGCACCATATCGCAGGAGCGGCCCGTGCAGGTAAGAGCGGTGGGGCTGGGTTGGGGGGGGGGGTATTCGCTAGAGGACCACGAGGGGGAAAAAAACCATATTTAATGTTTCCTCGTTGTCTGTGGAATAATTTCCTCTCCCTCTTGACCTGGCTGAAAAGAAGACGCATTTGGGTAAGCTTACAGTCTTCTTTATTATGTCCGACTCCCCAGACTCCCAGCAGCAACTGCCGTTCCCTCCCCGTTCTGTGTTCCACGCAGGGAACCCCCGACAAGCATCTCGTGCAGCAGCACGAGCTCCCAAGATCCCAACACACCCCCCATCCTTCATATGCAAACAAAAGACATAAATCACAGAAGCAGAACACAATAAAACAACAAAAATGGAATAGCATAACAACAAGTTGTTCAGAAGACTGGAGAATTCAATACCTGACGAAATCTCTCAATTTCGTTGGAGCGACCTTCTTTCTAGCAGAAGACGCCCGGGGAACCACATCTTTGGTAGAAACTAAAACCTTGGAACTTCTCACCTCGTGAGGTAAAACTATAGAAGGAGTGTGAACACCAAACCTTTCTTTCACATACTCAGCTTTTGACTGGGGAATAACCGAAACTGCACATTTATTCCATATTTTCCCATTCTCCAAAACAACCACATGATCTCGAACCTCCTTTACTCTGACCGGTGAAGAAAAGTGTGATAATCCCTTGCGAACCAGAACAGGTTTCTTTATTCTTACCCAATCACCAGGACTTACAGGGGATACCCTGACCACATCATGTGCGTACTTGGCTTGAGCAGCAGCTCTAACATCCACAACTTCACCCAACTTTTGCACATCAACCACCTTCCTTGCCATCCAATCTTTGTTCAACTTGGAACCAGCCACTCTACCTCTCAACAAGGTGAAAGGAGACATTCCAGTACTAGCATGAGGAGTCACTCTCATTGCCCACAACATTTTAGAAATCACAGTCTTCCAATGCAACCCATTGACAAAAGCTAACTGAAGTTGGTCTTTAATGACACGGTTCCAACGCTCCACAAGACCATTACTACGGGGATGATAAAGGGAGGTAACAATATGATTGATGCCATGCGCTTTCAAAAATTCCTGCATCTCCAGAGACACCAACTGGGTTCCGTTATCCGTCACTAACTCCTCCGGAAACCCTTCCCGAAAAAAAACATCCTTAAAAAAATCGATAATCGTAGCAGAATTGACACTATCAACAAATTTTAACTCCGGCCATTTGGACATATAATCAATTAACACCAAAGCATATTTGGGCGAGCTACCCATACCACCAAAAGGACCAGATATATCAAATGCCAACTTTGACCAAGGTGAATTCTTCACACTCACAGGAACAATGGAAGAGGGATACGTTACTTGAGTTTTATCACTCAAAACGCATGCACCACACTCCCTAACACAGTGTTCAATGTCCCTATCAACTCCTGGCCACCAAAAATCCTCTCTAACTCTCCGCTTCATCGCACGAATGCCTAGATGACCTTCATGAGCTAGATCCAACACGCTCTTTCGCATAGTCATGGGTACAACTAACAATCCTCCTCTGCGCAAAATTCCTTCAACAATAGATAACTCATCACTAACTCTTTTGAAAGGAATCAATTCCGTACTCAAGTTCATATTATCAGGCCATCCGTGCGCAACAAAATCCATCGCTCTGCTGATCTCAGCATCTTCAGACAAGGCTAACTTCCAATTTGCCTCAGACAAAGCCACACCCGCGTCCTCTACAGCACTGACAGCACACACCATTTCCCACTCTTCACCTTCAACGTCGGAGACACTATTAGAGAGTGGTAGTCTGGATAGACAATCCGCTACATGATTCCTTACACCAGCCACATATTCTAAACGGTAATTGAACTCATTTAATCTGTATTGCCACTTTGCTATGCGTGGAGTGGCTCTACCACTGCCCTTAGTAGTGAAAAGATCTATCAGAGGTTTATGGTCAGTTCTCAGTAAAAATTCATTACCCCATAAAAAGTTGCGGAAATACTGCACACCCCACCACAGAGCCAAAGCCTCCTTTTCAATTGTAGAATAAGTACTTTCCGCCCCACGCAGTGTTCGAGAGGCAAAGGCAATGATCTCTTCTCTCTTGTCAGCTCTCTTCTGCAACAACACAGCTCCGAGACCAACATTACTAGCATCGGTGGTAACAATGCAACGGTCATTGATGTTGAATAACTTGAGAGGACGTGCATGCACTATTGCCTCTTTTAACATTTTGAAATCAACAGCACATTGGTCTGACCACACAAACCTCGCATTCTTCTTCAAAAGTTCGCGCAAATGTACAGTCTTTTCTGAAAAATTAGCCACAAACTTAGCATAATATTCAATCAGCCCAAGAAATGAGCGAAGCTGATCTTTGTTCTGAGGTTCAGGTGCAAATTGAATGGCATCAAGAAGCTTGACTTTGGGTTCTACCCCATTCGCAGAAATATGGTGACCCAAATAATCTACTCCTTCCTGAAGAAATTTGCATTTGTCCTTCCTTAATGTTAAACCACTAGACCTAATGGTGTCTAATACCAGCTTGAGCCTATCATTATGTTCAACCTCCGTTTTGCCATGGATCAGGATGTCATCCTGGAAAAACACGACTCCCACAGTGTTCTTGAATAGGTTCCCCATAAGACGCTGGAACACTGCAGAAGCCGACGCCAGACCAAATGGCATCCGTACATAACGAAACGCCACTTCCGGTGTCACAAAAGATGTGAAATGTCTTGACTCTCTACATAATTCTACTTGATGATAAGCAGAGGAGATGTCAAGTGAGGAAAAATACCTTGCACCATCTAACGTTGACAACATTTCATTAATGTTGGGCAGGGGTTGACGGTCAACCCATATGCATGCATTTAGATCGCGCAAGTCCACACACATCCTAAGGGACTTGTCTGCCTTCCGCGCTAAAACGATGGGAGACAACCACTCAGAACCCTCAATCGGTTCAATCACTCCCACCGTACACAAGCGCTCAAGTTCTTGTCTCAGCTCACCCCGCATGCTCAACGGTACTTTACGCACCTTGTGTGTAACTGCAACAGCACCCTCTTTAAGGACAATGCGATGCTGAAAACCTTTAAGTTTTCCTAACCTACCATCAAAAATCTCTGGATACCTTTGAATCCAATACCCTTTTGATAAGACATCTGCAGAAACAGTATGCACAGGGGTAGTGGCAGGGAAACTTGAGTAAAACTGTTTAGCCTCATGTTTTGATAGAACCATATCAGGATGGTTGGGATCCAAAATGATCCCAAGCTCACCTTGTTCCTCCCATCCTAACAAATTGGCACCTTCTTTGACTACAAATACTGTCCCCGAGTAGAATCTCCTTTGAACTCCAGGTTGCTTTCAAACTTACCCAACACCTCCACCCTTTTACCACCATACGCGAAGATTCTTATATCAGATTTACCTAAGACAATGTCACATAATCCCTCAAGCTCCTTGGCATTAATGAGGGTAAATGGTGAACCAGAATCTGCAAGAAACTTCATGTCCTTACCCATCAGACTTATAACACATACAGGGGACTTTCTCCTTTGAGCTTCAGCTATAGAAGCAATTTCTACTACACCATCCTGTTGAATAAAAGGTGAAGATGAAGACAACATTAATAATTCGTAACTCTCCTCATCCTCCCCAACCTCAACATAGGTCTCTCCAATAGCCCTGACAGTTTTTGAAGATCCTTTCTGTGCAACTGCTCTGCACATACGTGCCAGATGTCCTTTCTTGCCACACTTGAAACAAGTCTGACTTGCAGCAAAACAAAATTTGAAATTGCCCAAATGAGACCTGCTGCTACACCGGTAGCAAGAGAGGTCAGATGTATCAGACTTGAATTTTGATGGATTCAATGTGGGTGAAGCTATACATGGTGCACTTGCATTAATTCTCTTAGTCGGTTTACTTGTAGTTTTAGTAGTGACCAACTTGATCTCATTGAGCGTTACAGATCCACTCATTTCTTTCATGCATAACTGGGAATGCTCAATACTTTTAGCAATGGTAAGAGCAGTTTCCAGGTCAGGATCGTCTGTAGATAAAAGTTTTTCCTGAATTTTCTTGTTGCAAGTGCGCTCAATAAGCTGATCACGGATTATTTCGTCCCTGAACTCCCTATAATTGCACGTAACAGCTAGAGTTCTAAGAGCAGCTACAAAGTCGTCAATGGATTCACCGGAAATTTGGGCGCGCTGCAGAAACTTATGACGCTCAAGGACAATATTCCTTTTAGGATTAAATCTCTTATCTAAAGTTTTGATGAGTGAGGCATAGTCATCTACCACTAAAGAGTCCCCTTCGTCACCACTACTGATGCATGTTCTAACAAGTTCCAGGGGTAGGGTTTTTAAAATAGTCCTGCCTTCAGAACCCAAGTTATAAATAAGTAGGGCCTTTTTTTTCTTTAGCGTAAAAGTATCCCCATCAATTGCCTCAAGATATGCATCAAATGTCTCCTTCCACTGTTGCCAAGTTACTGGGGGAGTACCAGGTGATTGTAGGAAGGGAGGTGGCAGGGTTACACGATCCATTTGATGGCCACACGTGGGTGAGTTGCTGCCACAAGTGTTCGAATTAGTCAAATGCCTTGCACCAAAGTGGAGAGTTAATGCGGTGCTCTGCACAGTACTCCTTAGAAATTGTGAAGACTACTGTGTTTTTTAAATTGTAAAACACACTCTGTTGAATATAGCGAAAAACTGTATTACTTAGACTGTGAACACACTCTGTTGATACTGGTAATGGAATTCAGTGAAACACACTGTGGAATTGACCTGAAACTGACAGAACCAGACGATCTGCCAGAAGGACTCCTGCCCTCAGGTTTTCCACACAGTTGCAGACGCGCTCACAGGCAGAATCAAAACCACAGATTCTTCCTGCGTGTGTCACGGTGACTTTGATGAGGCGAGGTAATCCACTCACAGCAATTCAAGCTGTCACTCGCTCATAACTGTCAGTTTCCGGCTGTAGACGCCGGTTGTCAAGACAACGCGCCAGAGACGTGCCTCAACTAACGCTGTGAACGTCACTGCGCAGAAGAGCTCGCGCACGTGGTGTGACGCGCGCGCCGACTAGCGCGCCGATAGTCAGTGCAGAAACGCTCTCGCAGCCTTGCGCTCAAAGAAATCGCCGGAATGAAGTTACCGTTCTCAGGAGTGCAACGGATCAAACGTCCGGATCGCCACAGGATGCCACGAAGAACGGCGGGTGCTGACTCCTCAAGGGCAAATCTCATCGGTAACAGCTGGCTGGCTCACTATCCCCACACGGAAGGAGTCCATCGCCGTCCACCTTCTCGAAACAACGAGGGGAGGACTGGGGGTCGGACACTCGTCGCCAATGAAAAGAAGATGCATTTGGGTAAGCTTACAGTCTTCTTTATTATGTCCGACTCCCCAGACTCCCAGCAGCAACTGCCGTTCCCTCCCCGTTCTGTGTTCCACGCAGGGAACCTCCGACAAGCATCTCGTGCAGCAGCACGAGCTCCCAAGATCCCAACACTGGCCCATCCTTAAAACACTATATTTGCACAGTGAACTATGCAGCTGATTCTATCTCCACTACCGTTTTCATAAAAACCGATTCAAGACAGTTTTCTTGCCATTGGGGCTGGTGAAAAGGTTTTGACACAAATTTTTAGCAACAGACCATCAAGACATCTTTCATCCATCCTCCATCATTCCGTCCACCTCCCCTCTACCGCCTAACACTTTTCCTGAGATATCTTCAGATTATCCTGTGAGTTCTTATTGTATCTGGGGTCATTGATAACTTTATGAACCATGAGGCAGTCAGACTCACAGCGTCCACAGCTCTTCTGACATTGTGGTCAGTGTATTTCTTGTGTCTAGTGTCTACTGCCAGCCCACAGAATCGTGCTCACTGTGAAAGAAATAATGCTTCAGCTTTTCTCTATAAATATTGGATACTGCCAAGCTCCCAAAAATGTTTAATTGTGAGCATTGTAGCACATCGCTCTAAACAATCTGCTGAAGTATGTCTCATCTGACTTTTTCTGACAGCCTGTCAATTACAGCTCCCATTACTTGAACAACTCCCTTGCGGGTCAAATGTTTCCCAATAATATCAACACCATTTCCAGCAGAAGCAAATTGAGAAGAGTATAAGTTTTTATTCAGATTTTATTTACACCTACAAATGAAATATCTTTTATCATGGCTTTGTCCCGCTGGAAAATCATAACTTTGAATTTATTTACTGAATGGTTTGTTTATTAATCCAATGTGACTTTATCTTATGCTGCTTTTATGGTCGTCGACCAAAATAAAGTATTTACTGAGAAGACTATTGTTTTTTTTGCTTCCACTGTTTAGGCCACTGTTGGCTGAACAAAAAATCATTGTAATAAAAACAGACCCAACTGGCACTGATTGTATCTGAATTCTCTTCACACTACCATGACCATGCGTTCTCACCCAACCTCATGTTTTTTCCATAGAACTCATCAAAAACAGTCACCACATTTCTAAGATCTACTTCAGTAGTCTGATAATCCTCACTCTGAGATGTGATTCGGAAACACCTGCCTTTGCCAAGGCTAAACACCTACCAATGGTTGTGGTAGGCACCACAACTTTACATGCGAAGTTCGGGTGACCCAACAGTTGCTACACCTTTCTCCATTTTTCTTCAATCTCTTAATTTGATTTATTACTTCTCTCAATTTTCCCACCATGTCACCGAGTAATCTTTACTCCAGAGGCATAGAATTTAATTTGATGCCTAGTAAAACCATCATCGTGGCCGGGCCCTCTGTCTTTTCCTAAATCTTCCTGCAATTCAGCATGGAATTGCTAGCCTAACAAACAGGGAGGCATGCAAAATATGTAAAACTGATTTGTTGATTAATAAATATACTCCCTCTAAACATTATTCTAAATAGGTAGAAGTGAGATGAGTGAACAGGGCGCAATTAAAAAAAAATACTTTATGTTGCATTTCATAATATCTGTCACACAACTATAACTTTGCACCATCTGAAAACGTTGTTAACTGACCTACCTACAAATTATCTGTTGGCTTAGGATTTTCCCAAGTGCTTTCTTAGGGAAGATATTCAAAGGCAATATTATCAAATGTATACAATTCGATACTCAAGGGCAAAATGATCAAATATCTCAAGACTGTTTTGCCACTCCAGAGTCATCTTTAAAAATCATGTTGGTTCAAAGAAAGGAAAAGAGGGCTTTGACAGTTAGATGACTTCTGACTGAACTTACTGGAGTTGTTTCCCAAACAAGAACTTGAAAGGATCACAGAACAAGGCCCCTCCACTGATCCATGCATTGTCTTGCTGATAGGGTTGAGAGCCATTAGCCGTAGGAGACCTTCAGAAGTGTGACCAAACATTCATCCAGTGCCCCAGGGCTGAGAGCCATTAGCCGTAGGAGACCTTCAGAAGTGTGTCCAAACATTCATCCAGTGCCCCAGGGCTGAGAGCCATTAGCCGTAGGAGACCTTCAGAAGTGTGACCAAACATTTATCCAGTGCCCCAATTTTGTATCTGAAGGTGCCCCCAAGCCTTACTTTATGTGGCTGTTTGGTTCTAGGGGTTGTCTGCTCTCCTATATCAAGGAGAGGACAAGAGTTGGAGACCAGTGGCATATTCTGACCACAGCCTTACAGGATCACAAATGAACATCCAGGACAAAGGCATATATTTCTCACGAGAAATGGCCCATGAGAGAGCATTTCCATAACTGCAGCGGATCACTGACAGAATATTGACAGTCAGAATATCGAGCTGCAAAAATATCGACGCAAGAATATCGATGTCCAGAATATCGAAGTCCTATCTACATAATGGTAAGTACAAAAATATCGATAAAAAAATATCGTTGTTAAAAATATTGTTGTTAAAAATATCGTTTTTTTATGTATAAAAAATAATGTAAAATAAAGTAAATAATACATATAATTTTAAAAAAACATAGTTAAAATTATTTAAAAAAAATTAAAATTATAAGTAATACATATAATGTAAAAATCTATTAAACATATATATGTATAAAATATAATATATATACTTACTTAATAATATTTATAAATAATTATTTTAATGACATAAATTGTTAAAAAACATGTTAAAAATTATAAATACATATATATACACATACACCAATAATATAAATAAAAAATAAAAAATATATATAACAAATTAAAATATTACAATATTTTTAATCTTTTTAAAATACATTTTACACTACATTAACTAAAACAGTAGAGAAAATATTGGATAGCGGGGGGATAAAATTACTATTCCCACTCCAGAGAGTGCAACAGTAGGGAAAGTGTTGGATAGCGTAAGGGTAAAAATACTATTCCCACTCCAGAGAGTGCAACAGTAGGGAAAGTGTTGGATAGCGGAGGTGTAAAAATTACTATTCCCACTCCAGTGAGAGCAACAGTAGGGAAAGTGTTGGATAGCGTAGGGGTAAAAATTACTAATCCCACTCCAGAGAGTGCAACAGTTAGGAAAGTGTGGGATAGCGAAGGGGTAATAATTACTATTCCCACTCCAGAGAGTGCAACAGTAGGGAAAGTGTTGGATAGCGTAGGGGTAAAAATTACTATTCCCACTCCAGTGAGTGCAACAGTAGGGAAAGTGTTGGATAGCGGAGGTGTAAAAATTACTATTCCCACTCCAGTGAGAGCAACAGTAGGGAAAGTGTTGGATAGCGTAGGGGTAAAAATTACTATTCCCACTCCAGTGAGTGCAACAGTAGGGAAAGTGTTGGATAGCGTAGGGGTAAAAATTACTATTCCTACTCCAAAGAGTGCAACAGTAGGGAAAGTGTTGGATAGCGCAGGGGTACAAATTACTATTCCCACTCCAGAGAGTGCAACAGTAGGAAAAGTGTTGGATAGCAGAGGGTTGAAATTAACATACTTATCAATTAAATAATTATTAAAATTAAATAACCAATTAATAATTAATTAATAATAAATTAATTATAAATACTAATAAATAAATATTAATAATTACTTTATTATAATTAAATTACTTCCCACCATATTCCCTATAAACCCACAACCCGCTCCTAAAAATAAACACAATTAATATAATTATCAATTAATAAAAATTAATAACCATTTTTCAAATTAATTAATAATAAATTAATTATAAATACTAATAAATAAATATTAATAATTACTTTATTATAATTAAATTACTTCCCACCCTATTCCCCTATAAACCAACAACCCACTCTTAAAAAAATAACACAATTAATACAATTATCTATTAATTAATTAATATTAATTAATACCAATTAATAATGAATTAATAATAAATAATTATAAATACTAATAAATACATATTAATAATTACTTTATTATAATTAAGGGGCTCATTACGATACCCGGCGTAAAAAAATCCGCCAGGCATGGAAGCGGCAAAAATCCGCCCGCACACACCGCCTGAACACCGACCACGCCATTATGAGTACACAAACCGAAAACCGCCATCGGCGGAAAAAGCACACAAAATACCGCCCGCCATCGTCCGAGTCGGAGTCAAACCGCCCGCCACGGACGGAAACACGCACGACAACACAAAACCGCCCGCCCACACGGCCGACACACCGCACGTGAAATTACGATCGCACCGCCATGAGCGCGGAAAAACCACAAATATACCGCCCGCCAGCGCAAACAACGCCGATGAGAATCGACACGGCAGAAGCCATGGCGCCCACGTACCTGCACAGAAACCATCCGCACACAAAACCAATAGCACACAACATGGCCAACAAGTCCACACAGCAAGGCACACACAAATACACAAGCACAGTACACATCCCGAAAACACCCCCCGGACAAACAAAAAATACAAAGGCCAGAACCCCAGACACAACACACCTGAAAACAACAGACCATGAGGACACACCCACATAGGTGAGTACAAAAGCAGCACTCCCACAGACCACAACCCCTTGCTACATTGCAAACCAGAGAGGAGAGGAGAGGACACAGTGACACAGCAAGGACAGCAGCACACCACAGAAACGCACACATCACAACCACCACCACCACCACCAAACACCGGCACCACAAACCCCCTGCACATTACACAACACACACCGCACCAGCACCACAAACACCATGGCACCACAAAGGATGCCCAAGTTCACGCCCATGGAGCTGACGGTCATGGTCGACGAGATCATCAAGGTGTACCCACAAATCTATGGGAACATGGTCCAGCACACACCACTAGCCACCAGAAACAGAATGTGGACCCGGATCGTAGACCAGGTCAATGCAGTCGGGACCCTGCCCAGGAACAGAACCGAGATAAACAAACGTTGGAATGACGTAAAGAGCCTGGTCAAGAAGAAGGAGGGCAAAAACAGAGAGCTGGCTGCCGTCACTGGCGACGGGAATCCCGCGCTCTTTAAGACCTTCAAAGCGTGGGAGGAGAAGGTGCGAGTCGTAATCCATCCGGAGATCCTCGCCGGATTAGCAGGGGGAGTGGAGGCTGGTAAGTACAAACTAATGTATACTAGCACACCGCTATGTACTCACATGCGCAACCACCATGCCACAGCTCCCAGGGACAAACACCCCCATGTCCAGCACACAATACACAACACATCACACGCACATGCAACAGACACTACCACACACAGGCCAAACCGAACAACTGTAAGATGCGTGGGGACATGTGTACACTAAGCCAGCCACATAACCACCAACAGGTCCCCAAATATGCCAGAAGCGCCACAACGAGCACCCACCACACCCATGTGTCCGCCACAGCTGCACTAACCGACAAGTAACAGGTAAGTGGCAGGAACACAAAGTGCAGTGGGTGGGAGGGTGGACAGCCCAAGTACAACACACACCAGGCCCCAGTCCCACAGCACAGCAAGGAGGAGCATCCCCCACACCCCACAGCCACGTGTCAGCCACCGCAGTGCACAACGACAGCCGAAAGGCAGACATCACGGTCCACAGCAATCGGTGTCAGTGGGTGTACAGCCACCCCCACGACCCACTACACCCCCCACCCCCACAGACCTGCAACATGGAGCACCCCCGCTTAGAGCCATGTGGCATCCAGTACAGTGCACGCACGAACAACTTGCAGGTGGGAAACTGGACAGGGCTGGATTACTGGAGGCATGAGGACCATAACACCACCAACACATGGGACATGTCACGTAGCACACGGACACGCAGCACCGCCCACCGTCACGAACAAGTGAACAATGTGCACACGGACATGAACAGCAGACTCACACCCCACATGACCCATCACAGACATAGCAACACCGAAGGAGCCACGTCTGCATGCACAAGCCACACTGAATATAGTCCCACACGGCAGCCACAGTGCAACTCATCACACACAACCGAAACACCATTGAAGTCCTGTCCATGTAGCCCCCACTGCCTGTCAACCCCACACCCCACAACTACGCCTATGTAAGACAAACAACACTAGACGCAACAGAGCGGAACAACAGAAATGCACACGAACACCACTGAACCCATCAAACTCACAGACACACCATGCACATACAACATACCATCAATCCCATCCGTCAGCCCCAGTCACATGAAAGGCATGTCATCCGCACAGCTGCCACACATACAGCAGTCACGCTAAGACACATGCCCATGACCAACCATGTGCCAGAAGTCAATTAAGCGCACGACACACTGTGAGCAACAACACACAACATGGGCCACACCCCCCGAGCACTGCAGTGATGCACATGGCACAGGGCAGCACGCACACCAAGGAGATGGGACAACTGCAATACGTTGGCTGGCACACAACTATCACTCACTCATAACGATGCGTCCAATGCCATGTCCAGTAACCACAACAGACAGCAAATATGCAGGGCATGTCAGGCATGCACACACCTCAGACCATGCACTGTCATGCTGCCACAACACATGTCACGTTCGGCACCCATGGCTCACAGCATGTACCCCAAAAGCATATCCCCTCCCAAATGCGAATCTGGGGCATGGCCCCCATGTTGCCATATGCGTTCCTAAGCGTTCCATTTGAACCCCAAAAGCATATCCCCTCCCAAATGCGAATCTGGGGCATGGCCCCCATGTTGCCATATGCGTTCCTAAGCGTTCCATTTGAACCCCAAAAGCATATTCCATCCCAAATGCGAATCTGAGGCATGGCCCCCATGTTTCCATATGCGTTCCTAAGCGTTCCATTTGAACCCCAAAAGCATATCCCCTCCCAAATGCGAATCTGGGGCATGGCCCCCATGTTGCCATATGCGTTCCTAAGCGTTCCATATGAACTCCAAAAGCAAAGTACAAACCAGACCCAGGATGGGCCAGGAGCCCGCATACACCAGAGTCACAATGAGTAGGGGCAAAGCAACACACCCATCGGCATGGCCAATCCGTCCCATGCCACATGTGCACAGCACACAGTCCCATTGCCTAGCACACACAACTACAGATGCCACAGCCACACACTCGCCTCCGGGAAACCCATGTACGAGATTGCACGAACTGCCAATGTCAGATGACTAATACATACTTCGCCAGGTGCAACACAATAACAAATCTCATTTTCTCCACAGGTGACGAACTGCTGGACGCTGGGGATGGAGACAGCAGCCAGCACAGCCAGCCTACAAGCCCCCAACGAGGACACACGGATCTGGAGGATCTGTCCACCTCTTTGGACACGGACCACCAAGCTGGCCCATCTGGCGTGGCAGGGCCCAGCCGCTCCCCAGGACCCCTCCTACCCACCAACCCATCATCCAGGGATGCTGAACAGTCCCAGTCCCCTGCTGCCACTGTCGTTGCGGCCACACCCACGGTCATTGCGGCCACTACCACTGCCGCAACCGCCACCATCGCCGCACCGACCACCACCGCCTCCACCACCACCACGTCTTCGCTGGCACCAGCCCCAGCTCAGGTGGTGGCCCGGCCGACTGGATCCACCCTGGGAGCCACAGCGAGGACCGTGGTGAGCAATGTGGCTAGTGGGCAGGCCAGTGGCAGCAGGACTGGTAGGAGGAGCAGGGTCAGGGAAACGCCAGCCTCCCCTGGGAGCCATGCCCTGCCTCAAATGGCCAGAGTCCTTGGGGCCTATGAAGAGGCCCAAGGACAATGGGCCAGGTCTGCTACTGACACGCGGGAGGTGCTGGGGGTGCTGAGGTCCATGGACGCCCATATGGGCCAATTCGTGTCCCGTATGGACCAACTCGTGGACCTCATGGGCCAGCTGGTGGTGGCGGTGGGGTCACAGGCAAGGCCAGCAACACCACCTCCGCCACCACCTGCTAGGGCGCAGGGTCGGTCAGCAGTGTCCACTTCCCCTGTGTCCACAGCCAGTGAGCACACCTCACCCACCACCAGCAGGTCGCCACCACACACCCCCCCTCCCAAACGTGGAAGGGGCCGTCCGAAGAGGAAACAGATCTCCCGGGAGGACTTCGCACGCTCCAGTCGCAAGTGAGGCAGCCAGCCAGCCTTCCGCCAGCCTTCCTTGACCAGCCACTGCATTGACTTGCTCTACGATCCCACTCCACACAGCCAGCTGGATGGCATGTGTGTGTTGGACTATGGACATAGAACCAGTGGGTACACCCTGATCATCACGCAGCCATGACCGACAGCTCATTGTCACTGCACGCACCACTTTTGTTATCACCTTACACACAATCACATGTCACAGTTCGTAATAAATGCACCTTATTCACTAACTGCTGTTTGTGCCCTGTGTTTTATTTGTACGGAATACAACGGCCACCTTGGGCGGAAGGGCACCTGATGCGAGGCATGGCAATGGAATCCGGAGGGCCTGTAGGGACCTAGGGGTGGGAGACAGAACAGGAGCACATTCAATGAGTGTGTCACACACCCATCACACAGTACATGTCAACAACTACAAGCAATGTACACACATCGCACAGAGCAATAGGGCACAATGCCACAGTCACCAACAGTGGCATACTACCCTGGCCATGGAGCGTTGACACACTGCACGCAGTGAACATACGGCCACCCTGACACAGCACACACACACCTGCACAGATACAGACACATCATCCGTCGTACATGGACACTCACCGTCAAGTGAAGTAGCGGGCGATGAGCTGCTGGCGCACATTCCCAGCTTCCTCCTCTCCGCTGTCCACCTCACTCGAGCTGTCCTGGTCTGCGGGCTGGGGCCCTGGTTGATCTCCGTCATCCACAATGAGGGGGATCTGCTTCCGAATGGCCAGATTGTGCAGCATGCAGCACGCCACCACTATCTGGCACACCTTCTGTGGGGAGTACGCCAGTGCACCCTCGGTGCGGTCCAGGCACCTGAACCTGGACTTGAGGAGGCCAAAGGTACGCTCGACCACACGTCTGGTCCTCCCATGTGCCTCATTGTATCGATCGTCTGCTGGGGTGCGAGGATTCCTCAATGGACTGAGCAGCCATGCCCCATTCGGGTACGCAGAGTCACCTGGGTGTGAGGGACACAGAGAACCGTAGCTATTCCAACTGGACAGGGGACAGCATCGCACAACCAGCACGCTACACCACTCCACATACTCACCGACAATACAGGCACGATCCTGTTGCAGATTGGCCATCAGTCGTGGCAAGATGCTGTTGCGCATTATGTGTGCATCATGGGCCGAGCCTGGAAACTTTGCACACACGTGGGTGATCACCATGTCCGCAAGGCACACCACTTGCACATTCAGGGAGTGCGTGTGCTTCCTGTTGCGGTACAGGTGCTCAGTGGCCTGTGGTGGAACAAGGCCAACATGAGTGCAGTCAATGGCTCCCACGACGTGTGGGATTCTGCCAAGGGCATAGAATGCACCCTTCACTGCCGCCAATTCACGAGCCCTGGGGAAGCGGATGTACCTGTTCCGGTACAGCATCATGGCTGCCAGTACATCCCTCAGCACCTTGCTGAACATGGGCTGGGACATCCCTCCTCCACTGCCCACTGTGTGCTGGAATGACCCAGTGGCGAAGAAATGCATGGCGGCCATCACCTTAGCCGTGGGGGTGACAGCAGTCGGATACACCCTGCGGGGACGGAGATGGGGCTCTAACATGGCACACAGTCGATGCAGAGTTGGCCTGTCCAGCCGAAACTTCCTGATTACCTCTGTATCGTCCATGTCCGCCAGCAATTGGTATGGGCGGTCAATGTTTGGTCTCCGCCTGGGTTAAATGGCAGAGGACACATGTCAAAGCAACACGGCACATAGCAATTTCGCATACACATCACTGACATGACTGAGCAAGCACATGAGCCACAGCCCAGCTGTCAAGCTGGGACGGCACGGCCACAATACACTTACACAGGTCTCCCAACAATGGCAATGGCAAGTGAGACATACCACTGCCATGTGCATGCACATGGGGATCTAGGCCCCAATGACTTGCGGGGCGTGCTGATGGGGACTGACTGCATATTCGTCAAGCGGCAACGCCACGGCAACATGAGTGTCTGCTGAGCATGGAACTGCTTCCGAGGCTGGATGAGTATGGCACACGACGACGACGATGTGGGCACGGGCTGAGCGGCCAATACAAGTGGGACCTGTGGCACGAGGGGATATGAGACAGTAGTAGGTGTCAGCACTGCACCCTATGTACAGCACTGTACGGATCACAGCTCCCGAAACATTGACTGGTGTCCACATTGACAGCCCCATGCCAAGACGGCTGTGTGCTTGCAGTCACACGTCACAGGTGAGAGGTTACATTGCACGTGCCAGGTGGCAGTCGTACATAGTGGGAGCTGGCATGTGTGTGCATGTGTCTCCTGTTCAGGATCCACCAGATGGGCGCTGACTCTGTACTGACCATTGGACACAGCATGTTCCGTGGAAGGCTTGTGTGTGTGGGATGGTGGCACTGGATGTGCCTCCGTTGGGTGGGGGGCCATGCACAGGGCGGGTACGTCGATGATTGCGCATTGTTGGTCACGGTGGGTGCACCAGCTAAGATGTGTTGCCCTGTGTTCAATTCCTATGTCCGCATGATGATGGACTGTAGATGTGGGCAGACTACACATTGGTCGATGTGCTGTCTATATGCATGTGCCTTCACACCAGGCACAGCTGCCCCTGCACATGTGACCCCTGCTGGACTCGCTGCTGGGTCTGTGGAGCTGATGCACCTTCTGCGCGTGGGGCGGACAGCTCTCCTCACTTCCCTCATTGCGCATGTCATGACTTTGCCGCAGGTGACATGGATCATGGAGGGCCCACATGTACGCGTGGGTAGGCTACACATGATTGTACACTGGTCGCCACCCCCAGTCAGTGTTTCGAATGGGAAGGTTGTCGTGCTGGTGGTATGTTCGATGTGGCGGATGGGCGGGCCTAGGTGCGGGCTTACATTCCGGACATGGGGGGTAGTTGGATTGGCGACTAGTTGCAGTGCCCACGGGACACGTCTCTTCCTTTCCACATCTGGGTCATCCCTTGTACTAACTGACAGTGATACAGTCATCTTCGCCCCAGCCCTCATGTCCTCCCCTCGCTCCCCCAATATGCATGCTCACCTGCGAGGCTAGCGCTTGCACAGGCAGCCCCAAGCTCGCACCAGAGAGGGCAAGGAGTGTATGTGTGGGTCCAGTTGCACGAGTGGGCTGTCTCAGGGTATGATGTGTGGCGGGACGCCGTCCACCTGCGTGGTGCCCCAAATGGAGACCCGGCCTGCATGGACTATGCATCACAGTCTTCGCCTTCCGGATCCGCCACCTGCGACACCCAGTGGCTGTGGCTGCCCTTGCGGCCAGGCCGCGTCCGTCTGTGGCTGATGGCCCACACATTCACTCTTTGGCCTCTCTGGGGAGGGCTCGGGGGTGGTGGCGCACGCGCTTGCACTTAGTCGCAATGGCATGTGGCGTGGTTGGTATGATGGGCAATGGATGGGATGGTGCGAGCCACCTCCCGTGACGTCAGTGCTGCTCGTGCTGTGGTGCGTCCCCCTACACTTCCATCTGACTTGTGCCATGCTAGACGTTGAGGTTCTATTGCCTGCGTGATATGAGCAGGAGGAGCGCGAGGAGACCTCTCACACACCATGCTCCACTGCCATGCCGTGCCCTGTATCGCCTGTGCGGATTGACTATGTTGGGGTTACACCTGGTCGACTGGGGCTGTGTGTGCCTTGTCAAGGGGCATGGCGGGCGCACAACAGGATCCAGCTTGTCCACAGAGGGTGGGCTGAGGTGCGCCTGGTACCGCCTTGTACGTGTGCCCGGCTGCTGTGCACACACGTGTTCACTCCCCCGACAGGTGTCCTCTCACAATGCCCAGGGAAGCGGTGGTGTACTGTTCATGACCCCTCCCAACACGGCGTGCTCCAACTTGGCATGTGCGCATCTACCCGTCACACCCACCCACCTGAGCACTGCGTCCATACGACTTCACACGACACATGTGTGTCTTCCACAGTAGTGCTACTCATTTGCGTTGACATCCAATACCAGTGGACTACATGGTCATGTCACGACTGCCGTGTACTTCACATACTCTCATCCTCTCTCATTCGTACTTGTGAAATGAGTCAGCGGAGACAGTTTTGGTTTCAAACATTATATTGAGTCTTCTGTCCTCTGTGATGCAGTATAGTGGACACTACTGGCAGCGGAATACATGTTGAGGATATACTGAGCATGATTACGAATGGGATAGGGTGTGGGGTTACATCTGCTTGGCCAAGGCTGAGCTAATGTACATTTACGTATAGCTGCGGAGCTGCGGACTTTGACACAGACGGTATACATGTAGCCTACCAGACCGCTCGGCATCATGGGCACAGTCCATCTCAGTTCCATGTGACAGGTTTGCTGCGGTTGTTCCTCATGCACGCGTGCATGTGAGATGACATCAGGGCATGTGCTTGCGTGCATGCAGCGGCGTGCCACTTGTTGTTGCACTGTGGTGGTTACTGGACATGTCACAGTCACTGGGGTCGTGTTGTTGTTGTATGCACTTGTCGTCCATGCAAAGGTCCTGGTATGGGATTCCCGGGGCGGGGTGGGAGGGGTGCAGCACCCACAGACTCCAGGCGACCTATTCATGTCCACTGAGCGGTGTGTGTGTCCATGTGCGCTGGATCCATGTCGTGTCCTGGTTGTTCGTGCAGTTCCGTCCATGTGGGTGCGATGCACAGAGCCCATGCCACTGCCTCCCACGATGCATGCGGTGTTCCTGGATGTGATGGGGAACAGTGTGCATGTCCCGGTCATGTCCGATGTCATGGCGATGTCGTTGATGGTGTGGTTACAGTTGCCGGTCGTTTGGTATGGCTGTTGTGGTGGTGACTGGCCAGTCCGTGCGGAAGCTGAGCATGGGTGCGGGGTTGGACTTCATAGGTCACTCGGGGAACCTGCGTTGTGGTCCGACGTATTTACAGGTTGTCAGGTATGCGATGCCGCCCAGCAGGGCTTCCATGTCATTGGTGGTGTACATGTTTGCCAGCCAATGAAGCGGATGGTGGCTGTCAAGGTGTTGTTCGTAGGTTGTCCCTTGGAGGACCATGATGGGGCATGCTGGGTGACATTCGATGTAGCTGTTCTCGATGATCCGTCGTGTGGAGGCACAGTGGTTCCATTTCAGTGCGCGTGCGATGTTGGCCACATACGCCATGCCCCCATAGGCAGAGCAGGCCCTGTCGTGTGCGTCCAGAGGGAGGAGTAGTGGTAGCAGGTCCGCCTTCAGACATGCCGGGTTGGAGAGGCATATCTCGACGGGATGCTGGTAGGGACACCTCCGACAGTAGAAGACGGGCATGACGCAGCTGAACAATGTGATGCGGTAAGTCAGTCGGTAACTTACGTTCAGCAGGGACAGGAGATCGCTTCCCAATGTATGTATCGTGTTGGTTTGGTACAGCTTGACCTGTTCGGCGTAGTTGGGTAGGTGTGTTGCGGTTGCCATTTCGCAGCGGTTCGTAGAGGTGGCGTGCTCCGGCTGTGTGTGCAGTCTGCAATGTGCACGCTCCGGGGTTGCTGTGAGCTCTGTGTAGTCGTGGGGAGACAGGACTTGTGTTCTGTTGGCTTGTTTGGAGGACACGGGCCCTCTTCCCACATGCTTCTCAGACAGTTCAAGGTCAGTGCTGTGTGACTCCTTCCAATTAACTTGCATGTGGCCGACATGGGGGAGTGTTTTCTTCTTTCTTCCCCGTCCGTTGTGTGCTTCTGTGATATGCGCTATCTGCCGTGTGGTCGGTCTCCTCGGCATGCCTGTGTTGGTCTATTCTTGGACAATGGCTGTATTCACCGGCTTCTGTCGTAGGGCTGTGGTTTCGGTGTTGGAATGGAAGGTCATTCAGTGCTGTCTGCTCTCCCTTGTGTGGGCGGCAGGCTGCCTTTCCGCTCTGCGTTGGGCCTTGTGTGTGGATGTAATTCTTGGGCCACCTGTTGTCGGTCCCCGGGCTCTTTGGTGTTCCGTTTCATGTGTCTTGTTCATATGTGCAGGGTGGTATGGGTTTTTCAGTGTGGTACTGGCGTTCCTCTTCCCGAAGGGGCCCTGCTTCTCCTAGTTGGTGTTGCCGCCGCTGTGTGCTTCGCCATGTTTGTTACACTGGGGTGTGTCCTGCTGTTGCGTGACTTCACTGACATGTGTGCGTCGGTTGTGTGGCATTGGGTGTTGTCCGTGAATTGGGCGTTGGGGACATGTCTGTGGCCGGCCTGTCACGTGTCATGTGCGTTCGGGGTGGGGCTGATGTGTGTGCTGCTTGGTTGTGTCCCTGTGTCTGTGTGCGACGCATGCATGGCGCTGCGGTTGGCCTCTGCGTTGTGCGCATGTGTGGCGGCGCCATCGGCGCTTTGGGGCCGTGACGGGGTGGTTGGTTCCTAGTCCCAGGTGGTGTGTACACATGTGTTCTGCGATGTTAGGATTTGGCCTGTGTGTCATATGTGGATGCAATGGTGGATGTGTAGTGTGCACGCGCTGGTGGGGGGTTGTCCGCTTTTTCCGCCCTTGCACTGTGTGCGCTGTTTGCGTGCACTTGTTGTGTGTGTGCCTACCTGCGTCTCCGCGGTACGTTGCGTCCTTGGTGGTGCATCAGCAGAAGCATGGGAAGGGCCTGCAGTGCTGGATTCATGCCCGGGGGCCGCTTCTTCGTTGTCCGTGCTCTGCGTCCGTGTTTCCGCCTCTCTTTCACGTGCGGTGTCTCTTTGCCGTGGGAGCCGTTTGTTTGCGGCATCGTAATTTATGCGCCGGGCGGGACGTGTTTCGTCGGACGGTGTGTGTCAGTTGGGCTGCTCCGCTACGTGTGCGGGCGCACTTTGATGGCGGACGGTGTTGCTGGCTTGCCGGCGGTGTTTGGCCTGCTTTTCGCATCATAATTGGGCGGGCGTGTGGACTGCTGCGTGCCGGCGGTAACTGGTGGTTTTTGCATCCGCCAGCACGGCGGTTGTGCTTCCGCCCGCCATCGTAATGGGCCCCTAAATTACTTCCCACCCTATTCCCCTATAAACCCACAACCCACTCCTAAAAAAATAACACAATTTATATAATTATCTATTTATTAATTAATATTAATTACTAACCAATTAATAATTAATTAATAATAAATTAATTATAAATAATAATGAATAAAAATGTATAATTACTTTTTTATAATTAAATTACTTCCCACCCTATTCCCCTATAAACCCACAACCCGCTACAGAGCTAAAATACGCAAAAATTAATTTACATAAAAATATTTACTGCTAAAAATGTAACACATACATTAAAAAAAAAAAACTGCACTGATACCAAAAAATTACATCACATACTTTTAACACACATACTAAAATACAGAACACTAATATAAACATCGATATTATTAACAACAATATTTTTACAAACGATATTACTGTCTTCGATATTAAAAAAACGATATTTCTTACCTTACTGTCGATATTCTGTATCACGATATTTTTGCAGTCGATATTCTTGACCTATGATATTTAAAACTCGATATTATGGTAGGTCGAAATTAAAAACTCGATATTCTGTCTGTGCACCGACTGCATCTGATGAGGAAACTGTAAACATGTTCATTTTGCATCATCTGTAACAGTTAATGCCAGAGGACTGCAGAGACAGAGGGGCCGATTCCGATTCAGGCCGGAAATCACTCTGACCGAGCCGGACCCGGAGAGATTTCCGACCGAATCGGACCCTGGCAGTCCGACCGAACGAGTACGATGCGCACGCATGCAATCGGACTCGAGTCGGTCGGACTCCCATTGAAGTCAATGGGAGCCGGACGTACTACGCGTACGCGGGCTCCCATTGGCTCAATGGGTGCGAGGCGAACAAGGGCGCCCCCTACAGCGGGTACGCCTCGATGCGACTCGCGGCGTACATGCACAGGTAGGGGGGACCCATGGGTCCCCCCTGTGTGCGACTCGCGTGGCTACGCGTACAGGGGGGTCCGACACGGACTCCCAAAGTCCGGCTCTGACTGCTCTTTCGAGCCGGACGGCGCGAGTCGGTCGGACTGCTCGCGGCGCGCATCGTACTTGCCCGGCCGGGGAACGTCTCCATTGCGCGGTGCGAGTCGTGTCCGTGCGAGTCGTTCGGAGCGGTTCGGACCCGCGTACGAGTCGGTCGGCGATTTCGCGTGCGCTCGCATCGTACTCGCTCGGCCGGACGCACGTACGAATCGGTCGGGAAAGAGGGCTCCGAATCGGATCCGGTTAAGCTGAATCCGATTCAGTGCCCTACCGGCCGAGATCGGAATCGGCCCCAAAATGTTAGACCTGTCAGCCGTAGAGTGGTTGTCCTCGAAACCTTTTGCCTTTACCTCCTTTTTTTAATTCGTTTTTGCTGGCATTAGTACTCTGTGCACTTTACCACTACCAGCGCTAAAGTGCTTGTGCTCACTCCCTAGTATTGGCTTACACCAGGTTGGCATATTTAACTTACTTATAAGTCCCTTGGAAAGTTGTATACCATATACCCAGGGCCTGTAAATTAAATGCTACTAGTGGGCCTGAAGCACTTATTATGCCACCCACTTAAGTAGCTCCTTGAAACATGGCCCGGTCTACCACTGCAGCCTGAATGTAGTTCAATATAATCCCCTTGCCAAGCCTTAAACTCTCCTTTTATTGCATATAAGTCACCCCTAAGGCAGCTCATAGATAGCTCATAGGGCAGTGTACATTGCAATTAAAAGAATGGACATGTACTTTTAAGTTTTACATGTCCTTGTAGTGAATAACTCCTAAATTCATTGTTCACTGCTGTGAGGCCTACGCCTCTCATATGATAACATTGGGTTGCCTTATTACATTTAATATGTGCTAACTTTTGATTGGGAACATACAGGGAAGTATTCTTCCAGGAATTACTCAAAACAATATTTCAGACAATGAGTCAACAACAACACAAAGAAAATGAAAGGCAGGTACCAATATGAATGATGATGGTTGATTTAAATTTCAATAGACAAAAGTAAGGTTATAAACTGATCATCCAACGTAATCAATAGTAGGTGCTCCATGTGACAGCACAGTGCAAGTGCAGTACAGTGAGCCATACAACATAACAAACATGTCAAAAACATATTTTGTATTTACAATATATACACTGGGTAACTACCCATAGGATACACAAGTACATCAATGACAAACCCAATGATATAGGCATTTGAGTTTACAATTAAAGCTATGGCTAGACCCATGGGATGTCGACATTTCAACCCCCTCAAGAAGAATCACCTGGGGTCTTCATCAGGACAAGGAACCGGTAGCAAACTAACCAGACCAATCTGGATCTGAATGTCACATTGAATATGTGTACCAATTCTGTATCTGAATCAGTGTGATGTATCAAAGCTCACTGTAAACATGCAGCCAGCCTTGAGTCAGGGCAGGGGAGGTAGGAAACAACTTCAAATGGAATTCTCTAGAAACTTATCCCACACTTCAGTGCACTTTCTGGGTCTGCAGAAGGACTCTCAGAGGACTACCTGCTGCTGTGGCCTGCTGTGTACTTCAGAGGACTGGTTTACTGCACCTGGAAGGACTGCTTTGCTGCCTTAAGCCTGCCTTGAACCCTCAGAGACCTGTCCTAGTGCTTTAGCCCTACTCTACTTCTGAACCCAGGACTACCAGAGTGACTCCAAGGCTAGTTGTCTGGCTCCCTGATCATAGCCTCAGGAACAGGAAAGGCTTCAACATTCTTAAACCTGCACCTGAACCTAGCCTGACTGAGTACTAACTCCCCAAATGGTGCCCCTCCAGTCCTAGACCCTTGGTGGTAGTGCTAAAGGTGCCTGGAGAGCAAAACTCCCAAACTGGGGCTTAAAACTGAGAGGAGACTGGGACTAATCTGCTCGTCTATCCACCCAAGGTGCATTGTTGATTGTCCTGACTTATTCAAAGCGCCCGCTACATTCTTCTCCACAGCAGCAAATTCTGTTCAGGGTCTTTTGCCAAAGGGGTATCGGTCTCATGGAACTCTTGTTCGCTACAGCCTCCAGCTTCCTTCCGCTGGAGATTTTAGACTACCAAAAAAGAGATTTCAAAAGAGATTTGAATGCGGGAATCCTCACCACAACTTCGTCCAGTGGTTCAGTGATGGCGACACCTCCTCCTCGGACACTGCCTGCAGCCTTGCCCTACTGAACTTGTACCTTCTCAGAACATTTTTCCTAAAATGTCTTCTAAGTTTGAAGGTAAGGGCCGGCCTGCCATAATCCACCCTTTGCATCCAACTTGTGCTCTATCTTTGTCGGCCATATTTTTCAACTTTGACCCGGTCTCATGCGGATTGTGGCTGTTCTTGAGAAGGGTTAATACCCCACCTCAAACAACAACTCAATTTCTCACACAAACATTTCTGTTATGCATGATTTCTTATCTCTGGTGGCAGACAGTAAAGAAATGGGGAATATACGGTTCAGATCAAATCACCTGGTATGCACAAGCATTGCCATTCAAAGGCCACAAGGTTACTAGTAGAGCCAGACATATCCAGAAATAATCTGGATATTCTAGGTTACTGTTCTAGTCTCCCAAAGGCATCAGTTGTTTAAAGTTCTTGAACACAGCACACAAATACAGAGATATAGTCATTTAAAATTTGGAGTTTTAAAACTAGTGAAATGGCTAGCTGGCAACACTTTTGGTCCACCAGAGTTTGTATTTTATATCAAGTCTAATAAATCTTGAGATATTTGTACCAGAAAGTTATGCAACCCGATACAGAGACTTTATTCAAAGTTTAATATTGTTATGATTATACTAGTTTGTGCCTTTGAGCTTTTCTCAAAATGAATTGGGCAGAGGCAGTCAGAGGCTTCATTAGCTCTGTGCCTCTGCAAACCTCTCCTCGCATGCATAGCAAAGTCAGTCTGCCATTTCCTATTTTTATTTATTTATTTGACGAGTTTTATATAGCGCTGGCTAGACCCGGAGGTATCAGAGCACTTTACATGAGGATCATTGAGTTACAAGTTACAAATTACATCCGTTACAAGAGCATAGTAAAACACAGGAAAAAGAACAATGTTAAGGTAGTTCGTCGGAGGGAGGGGGCGGAAGGAGAAATAAGCGGGGAGACGAGGAGAACTGTGCCTAATGTCTGGCTGGGTAGGTGACGACCAAGGGGGTGAACCAGGGCAGATCTCCTCTATAGCTGTCTAGCAGCTCCACCGGGCATCAGCCATGTTGCTCAGGTTTCCGTGGTCAGGAATAACAAGAATACCAGTTTTGCATGGTTATGTTAGTTACAGTTGCATAATCAAACACAGGAGAACAAGTCCCCAGTAGAGGATGGAGGGAATATGGTAGGGGCGTAGAAACAGGGGGCTGGGAAGCAGATCAGTTCTGGTAGACCGGCAGTGGAAGAAAAGTACTTCATGGGGGCCCAAACAGTTAGAGTAAGCGGGACCACAACCCAGGTGGGGCCACATAGTCACTCGGTCCAATGACAATTTCAAGCATCACGCTGGGTCATCTCGGCATCTAATTTGAAATTGTTTGAAATGGGTCCCAGGGGGGAAATCCTTAAGATGTGGAGGCCAGGTGACATACTTTAGGGAGATTGGGGGTAGAGTACGGCCACTTATGAGTCTTGCAGCAGCTCCAGTGCTGATCACGGATGATCACATCATTCATCAAATACTCCAAGTTCCAAAACACAGGCGCCATCCTAAGGTCAGGCTCAGCACTCATGAGAAACGTGGTGTCAGGTTAGAACGGCTCAGCAATAGATCACACCCTACAAACAGGCACCGCAACTGAAACACTTGCCCAGGACCATAGGGTTCCAGCGCAGCCCAGCAGGGGAAGGAGAAGCACTCCGCACACTTCTCAAATGATCGCCATCTTAGGGTCAGGCCGTTCAAGCAATATTCGCCGGAACGTTAAGATCATACTGTATATCTGCGGCGGAAAACTATACCGTAGCGAAGAAAAGTGAGGTCGCCATGAACCTCCCGTGACGGGCACTCAGAATGGAAATCAGGCCCCTTGCTGTTTCATTGGCAATGCCGCAATCACTGTTGTTCTTTGTCAGCCATTTTAAGACCATCACATTTTTGAGCGGTCGCCATCTTAGGGACAGGCAGAGTTGAGAAGAGACCTATTACCAATTGCAACTATGTAGCTCACAAAGGAAAGGGGTGGGTGAATTCTCAAAGAAGGGGTTTCAATAGTAGGGTAATAAGGAATGAGTCATGCCAGATTCTCTTATCAACATGTCTATCCTATCCAGCATTCAAGCTCTCAGAGAAAATATCTTACTACAATATTAACATCGCATCCACCACCAAAGCATGGCTAAATTAATCCTCATACCCAAAGCCTCGACCTTCTAGTCCACTGGGGTTTTTCCATCATCAAGGACAGAGAGGTCCAACACGGGGTGGGCATAGTCATCATCCACAAGAACAACATCACTATGACAGAGCAGACACCTTCTGTGACGTAATATCACCTCATCTACCACCCACCGGGAAACTCACAGTCCATCGGTGAACACCTGTTAGATATGATAAAGCAATGCTCTCTCTCAAACACAAACAAAATAGTCCCAGGTGACTTCAACCTCCACAAGAAATGACAAGAAGGACACTCTAATCCAATCACTAAACAAACTTTGAAACAACAAAGATCTTACCCAACCCTTCAAGGGGCAAAGTCACAATAGAGGTTCAACCTTAACCACTATCTTAGCCCAAAATGAAGCAGTAAGCATTGATAATATCCTTCCAGTGGACTGGTCAGATCACTACATCATCCTGTTCCACCTAAACCAAGTGTAAGCACCTCCACACTGATCTTGAAACCCTCTCCAATGGTCGAGAAACATCAATCAAATACCCCTAATGAAAGATTGAGGACCGCCCCCCTCCCCCCAACAGATAACCTTCCTATGGATGAACTTCCAACCCACTACAATTCGACAATGAAAGCCGTTCCAGACCAAGTAGCCCTCTTGAAACTAAAAAGGGTCAGAGACATGCCCTCAAGATCCTGCTTCAACAAAGACCTCAACACAGAAAGAAGACAACTATGAGCTGCTTAAAGACTCTGGAGAACCAACCCGTACCTACCCCATCTCTACAAGATCAGAGGGGAACTCAGGAATTACAAAAGTCACATACTAAAAGAGAAAGCCTCCTTCTTCTGTAGCATGCTAGACAAAGCAAAAAACTGCCACAAAGAGCTTTTCAACATTATCAGAAAGCAAACCTCCAAATCAACTAAAGAAGCCCCTCTTGTGTCCAAAGAACACTGCAACAATGTTGCCAAATTCTTCAATGATAAAATCAGAAAGGGTGAACTCTGCCAAGGCGGCCTCACACAGACCTTCTCCAGCAAACCTTCCCCTTCCACAGATTTTAACAGCTCCCCAACTCACTCCCTGGTCCCACCATCAGAGACTTCTCCGTTTTTGACCACTGGACTCAAAAAGAGCCTTTGGCCCTCCACAGCACCAAGGGGTTGGACTGTTTTCAATCCACTCACAGAAAAGGGCATATACAAGGTGATTGAAAAATCTAAACCCTCTGTGCACTACGCAGACCCTATTCCAGCTGCACTAGTTGGTAAAAAGTCTCAACCATGCCCTAACCCCTCTCTGGTCCAAGATAATAAACAGCTCCCTGAGCAACAGGACTATGCTGTACTGCCTACAACAGGGCCAAATCTCCCCTTGCTAAAAAAAACAGGTGCATTGCCGTATGACCTCAACAATTTCAGGGCCGTCTCCAACCTTCTCTACCCGTCAAAAATTCTTGAGAAATAAGTTCTCTCTCGACTCAACCAACACATTGATTTCAACAACCTACTGAACTCACACCAATTGTGATTCAGGTAAGGATGCTGCACGGAAAGAGCTTTTTCTGAATATAGCTGATGATTACACAATTCACTGGATGCAGACAGATGCTGCCTGCTCATCCTCTTTGACCTATTAGTGGTCTTCAACACGGTCGAACATAAGCTACTTTTGAACTCCCTTCAACAGTGAATTGGGGCAGACGGCACGGTTCTGCCGTGGTTCTCGTCATTCCTGCTTAACCGCTCTCAACAAATAAAAATTAACAACTCGACCTCTGATACTTATGCCACACCTGAGGTGTCACCCAAGGCCCAGGACTCTCACCTACACTTTTCAATATCTACCTCACTGCGACACTCAAACAAGCATACATTGCATACCACCTCTAGGCGGATGACACCCAATTCTACCTGGAAATATCCTCTTTGGACGACATACGATGGCCGAACACCACTCTCATACAAGTCCAAAATTGGCTGACACACAACCACCTCAAACTCAACCGAGAAAAGAAGGAAATTCTCCTTCTGTCCAACCACAGCCTGCCCCACCAGATCCAATAATGGCTAAATTACCTAGACATGCTACACTGCAAACTGACTATGACAGAGTCACACAAATCTCCAGGGATCACACTGGACTCAAGTCTGAACATGAGAACTCACATAAAGACTATAGCAAAGGGTACAACCTAAAACTCCTGAACAAAATTAAGCCCTTCCTCCCACCAAACAGCCTAAAAACCGCCATGCAAGCTCTGGTTCAGTCCAGAATAGACTACGGGAACGCCACCCTCACCGGCATGTTGATATCTTATTTAGTCCCTCTGAGAGCCACTCTAAATGCAGCAGCAAGGATGGTCACCGGAGCAAAGAGATATGACCACATATCCCCCGCAATGAAAAGTCTAAAGTTACTACCAGTCGAAGCACCCTGCTGCTTCAAGACTGCTTGTCTCACCCACAAAGCTCTACACACTGATAAAGCATCATACCTAGCGGTCAAACTCACAAAGGCAGGCCAAACTAGGAATCTAAGAAGCTCCAACACACTATTTGTCATCCCCCCAAGAAACATAAACCAAAAGCCCGCTCTCGCTCTTTTTCAGGCAATGCCCCCAAAATCTGAAACTCTCCCCCAGAAAATATCAGAACTACTCCCTCCTTCATGAGCTTCAAAAGACAACTAAAAGAACTCCTCATCCTCCTGGGTCCCTGCTCTTCAAGCGTGCAGCTCCATGGACCACTCGGGCAGTGCTCTTCCTCTACCCCCACTGCAGCCCGCTTCAGACCGCTGTTCTAACCCCCATGGGTCACCCCCAGACTGCACTCGGCTCAAGCCGTCAGCTTTTCTTTTTCTCTCCTAACCAGGTTTTACCAGGTTGATTTATTTTATTTATTTTAAAAAAGGGTTTCTCTTTCTTTGTTGACTGCCTTATTTCTATGCAGCCTTCAGCCCTTAGCCTCCCACCGCTGCTGCCCCCGTGGCCCATCCCGCTCCCGCGTTCTCTTTTCTGCTCCCGTTCCTGCCTCCCAGCTGCCCCACCCTCCCCGACCTCTACTTAATGGTGGCCGCTGCGCACTGAAGTCGAGCTAAACCCTCCTGGGTCCCGGCTCTTCCAGTACGCAGCTCCGTGGATCAACCGGGCAGTGCTCTGCCTCTACCCCCGCTGCAGCCTCCTTCAGACCGCAGTTCTAGCCCCTGTGGTTCACCCCCAGACTGCACTTGCCTCCCGTCGTCAGCTTTTCTTTTTCTCTCCTAACCAGGTTTTACCAGGTTGATTTATTTTATTTATTTTAAAAAAGGGTTTCTCTTTCTTTGTTGACTGCCTTATTCCTATGCAGCCTTCAGCCCTTAGCCTCCCACCGCTTCCTGCCGCTGCTGCCCCCGCGGCCCCTCCCGCTCCTGTGTTCTCTTTTCTGCTCCTGTTCCCGCCTCCCAGCTGCCCCACCCTCCCCTGGCCTCTACTTAATGGAGGCCGCTGCGCGGTCGCGCCGAAGGCACGCCAAAGGCAAGCCCGTCTGCGCCCGTCCGCGGACCGACCGCGACCAGCGCCAGGGGCCCTGGCTATCCGACCTTCCACCGCTACAACCCAGCCACCCTCCTTGCCCTCAACCCCGGTAGAAACAACAACTGCCAGCTGGTGATGCCAAACACCACCCACAACCAATTCTCCTGCCAACACTGCCGGCATTCCTTCACCGGCCACAGCACTCCCACGACCTCCGCACCCACGCCGGACACCTGCACCAAAGAAGCACTGAAATGCATCCTCCTCAACGTGCAATCCCTGCACAGACACGCTGTAGAGATCTGGAACCTCCTATACACCCTCTCGCCAGACGTCGCCTTCTTCACGGAAACCTGGACAAACGCCGCATCTGCCCCCGACATCACCACCGCCATTCCCGACGGCTACAGGATCCAGAGGATGACCGCCCCCTCCGCCCAGGAAGAGGACTCGCCATCGCACACAAGATCTCCCTCCTACTCCACACCTCCAGCACGAGCGACTCCCTCTCCAACACTGAACAACCCCACTTCCAGGTCCAGACCAGCCCCAGAACCATGATGCGCGGCACCCTCACCTACAGACCCCATGGGCCAGCGCCCCTTTCACCACCACCATCGCTGACCTCATCGCACCCCACATTATCGCCTCGACAGACTACATACTCATCGGAGACTTGAACTTCCAACTCAACAACCGCAGCGACCCTGACTCCACCGCTCTCCTGGACAACCTTGCCAACCTCGAAATGAAGCAGCTCGTCACCACCCCCACCCACAAGGCTGGGCACACCCTCGACCCCATCTTCACAGGAGGGAGAAACATCCACTTCAGCCACACCTCGCAGCCCCTCTGGACAGACCACCACTGCGTACACTTCTCTTTCAACACCACTACCGCACACAAGCCCACCCCGTGCCCGCCACGAAGGAACTGGAGCAAGGACACAGAGGAGCACCTAAACTCTAGCCTCATCCACCACCCCTCCTCCGCCACAACCGACGCCAACTCTGAGGCCATGGAACTACACCACTGGATCACCAACTGCGCGGACAAGCTCGCTCCCCTCCGCCGCCCCGACTGACAACGCACGCTGAAGGCCTCCTGGTTTACCACCGACCTCCAAGAAGCCAGAAGTTTCTGCAGACGACTCGAGAAACGATGGAGAAACAGCAGAACCACCGAAGACCAGTCCGCCTACAAGCACGCCACGACAGAATACCACCAACTCAAGATCCACCAAGAGGACCTTCATCAGGACCAAAATCCTCACCAACGCCAGCAACTCAAAGGAACTCTTCAACATCATCCAGCAGTTCACCAAACCCCCCAGCGAAGCCATAGACATCACACCATCCCAAGACCTCTGCAACAAGCTCGGCTCCTTCTTCCACCTGAAAATGAAGGCCCTCTACAACAACTTCAGTGAACAGACCCCTGAAACCACCCTCCCCTCCAGCAATGACAGCCAGCCCACCATCACCAGCTGGACACCGGTCACCACCGAAGACACCACCATGACCATGAAGAGCACCCACTCAGGTGCCCCCACGGACCCCTGCCCGCCTCATATCTTCCACAGAGCTGCCGCCGCCATTGCGCCCGAGCTACGCTGCACCATTAATGCCACCTTCAAATCCAGCATCTTCCCCGACGACTGGAAGCGGGCTGAGGTCAAGCCCCTCCTCAAGAAACCTTCGGCTGACCCGACGGACCTGAAAAACTACCGGCCCATCTCTCTCCTTCCCTTCGCAGCCAAAGTCACTGAGAAATTCGTCAACGCACAACTGACCACCTTCATCGAAGAGAACGCTATCCTCGACTCCTCCCAATCCGGATTCCTCAGCAACCACAGCACCGAGACCGCCCTCCTCGCCACCACCGATGACATCCGCGTGCTACTCAACCAGGGACACACTGCGTCCCTCATCCTGCTAGACCTCTCTGCAGCCTTCGACACTGTCTCCCACCACACTCTTGCAGCCAGACTCCACGACACTGTCATACAGGGATCAGCCCTCGACTAGATCCGCTCCTTTCTCGCCGGCAGAACCCAAAGGATCAGACTCCCACCCTTCCTTCCGAACCCACAGAGATCAACTGCGGAGTACCCCAAGGATCATCGCTCAGCCCCATGCTCTTCAACATCTACATGGCCCCCCTCGCCGCCATCGTCAGACAGCATGGGCTCAGCATAGTATCCTACGCCGATGACACGCAGCTCATCCTCTCCCTCACAAAGAACCCCGAAGATACCAGACTCAGCTTCCAGGAAGGAATGAAAGACGTTGCAGCCTGAATGAGCAACAGCTGCCTAAAACTGAACTCGGAGAAGACAGAGGTACTCACCCTTGGACCCTCCCCCACCGCTTGGGACAGCTCCTGTTTGCCCTCCACCCTCAGAAACCCACCCACCCACCCTGACAGACCATGCCCGGAACCTCAGTATCATTCTAGACTCCTCCCTCACCATGACTCGCCAGATCAACGCTTTCACCTCCACCAGTTTCAACTCCATCGGTGCCTCTACAAGACCTTCAAGTGGATTCCCCCACCCGAAGCCAGAAAGACCGTCATCCACTCACTCATTACTAGCAGACTGGACTACGGAAACGCCCTCTATGTGGGAATCAACAAATACCTGCTACACAAACTTCAGACCGTCCAGAACACTGCAGCCAGACTAGTCCTCGGCACCCCACGACATGAGCACATGACCCAACACCTACAAGACCTCCACTGGCTCCCCGTCGAGAAGACAGTAACTTTCAAACTACTCACCCACGCCTACAAATCCCTCCACAACATCAGACCCAAATTCCTCAACGAAAGAATCTCTTTCCACGCACCCAAAAGAAACCTCCGCTCCGCTGACCTCACCCTGGCAGCGACCCCGTGCATCAGCAAAACCAGAGCTGGAGCCGTGCATCAGCAAAACCAGAGCTGGAGGAAGAGCCTTCTCCTACGTCACAGCCAAAGTTTGGAACGAGCTCCCAGTCACCATCAGACGCTCCCCTACCCTGCACACCTTCAGGAAGAGCCTCAAGACCTCGCTTTTCGGCTGACCCAGAGCTGCAACCCCCCCCCAGCACCTTGAGACCCTCACGGGTGAGTAGCGCGCTTAAAAAAATCCCCGATTGATTGATTGATCAATCAGCACCTCAACCACCCGGAAACAATATCTAACTCACTCTGGAACTACTACCTCATCCTATCTTGTTTTTCCAAAGGATTCTTACTGATTTGACACTCAACACTTCAATTATACTGTATTGTTATTGACACATAATGCCTTGACAATGTTGTAAAGTGCTCTGATACCCTCGGGTCTAGCCAGCACTATAGAAAACTCTTTATATAAAAGTTTTTTTTTTAAATACCATAACCTTCCTTCTCAAAATCTTCAGAGCAAGGATATGCCCAGATGTGGGTCCCAAGCTCGATGTGCCATAGGACTGAAGCTGCACCTCACTGATGAGTCCCAACAAGGCCAAAACCTGTCTGGGGTTCTTTATATTCTTATGCTAAGAGAACCTGTCTGGGAATTGCAGTCTGGGACATCCCTTGTGGAGTGGGTGGAGTGGGACCAAGACTGTTTTGCATATGATTGTTTCTTGCCTATAAGAACACAGGAAAGTTAACAAATAATTGACTGGAATGTGTCCCAGAATAATTATCAGTGGTTCATATTAATTCAAGCTTTCCATCTTTCACTTTTTGTGCCGTCTAAGTGAACCTCCTTCAATAGAAATGGGCAAACCCAGGCATAGGTCTAAATGTTTGCTGCTCATCAGTACTGAAACTGCAGCTCAATGATGATGACCTGCGAAGGCTGAGACAGGTCTGGAGTTTGTTGTGTTCCTGTTCAGAGGGAAATTGGCTTAGCAATTCAGTTTGCATATGGGTGGTCTCACTCTGTAATGGCACAAACAAGTAAATAAATGATAGGCTGAAATGCGACCCAGAGTAATTATCAGTGGCTGAGATTAATTCAAGCATTCCATTCACCACTTTTTGTGCTGTTCAGTTACCAGAGGAAGCACTAGCACAATGCAATTCAAAGACGAACATTTTGCGTGACAGCATTGGTTGTCTACACACGCTTGAGGTAAACACCCTCATAAGTACAAATCAGGCATCATCACTATGACTTAAGCTGAGATGGCTTAAGTCCCCCCCGTCAGGTTCCCTAGGCTGGCTGTGCTGGTGCTGCTGGCCTGACCATCAGCCATGACTATGTATTCTTGCGTGGATAGTTGCACCCTGACAGTCCTGTATGTGTTATTATTGCTTTGACAATTGGAATACAAATGCATGTTATCATTATACTGCATGATTGTTTCTTTACATAATGAAGAGTTGTGACTCGCTATTTAAAGTAAATGGGTGAAATGGGTCAGAGCTGCACTTATCGCTTCCCACACCCACCAATGAATAACAGCTGGGATACCCACCAACACTTTCACTCTAACCGAAGAGCTAGAATAAGTATCCATCAAATGGCAGTTAAAAGATAGACAATGTTTGCCTGAAGAATTCTGCCTTCCATCAAAGTCTATAAAGTTAGCCTTGTTTCTTAAGTATAACATACTTTTTATTGGCATCTTTTCTCATGTTTTCTTGGTGCTGTGAAGACATCGGATATTGTGCAACACTAATTAAACAAAGTGCACAAAGGATATATTGCTTTTTGACATCAAGGAAGAATGAATGCTCCCTAATGTTTACTACACATTATAGGCAACTGCATTTCAGTAGTAATATATACCATTATCGTGCCATCTGCAGGCATCTACACTCAACCTGCATAAATGTTGAATTCAAGTAGGGGCGTCTCAAACTTTCATCTTTCTGGCATTGATAACATGAATATGGTTTAGTTAACGTCAGCACATGTCATTTGCAGTGATGTAAAATTGGAGCAGGACCAAGACTGATTTGCATATTGCTGGTTCCATTCTGAGGTCACATGCTGGACATAAAACAATGGAGTAGAATGCGGCTCTACGTAATAACCAGTGGCTGTGATTAATTCAAGCATGCCATCTATCACTTTTTTGCTATCTTCAGTATGACACTCAAAGAGCGATGGGTATGCCCAGACCTGGGTCTTTTATTCAATGTGTTATCGCACTCAAGCTGTACCTACTGCCGAGGCCCAAAGAGGCCGAAACTGTTTTAGGGTTTCCTGTGTTTTCATTCATAGGAAGCATGTGCTTCTTCATCATTACCCAGTTGCAGGGACTGAGGTCATGGCACTGCTTCTGATGAGGTGAGGCAGTTGGCCCTCCAACCTGGTGGGACACAGAACACACTTGTCAGCCAGTCCTTTACAGTAATCAAGAATCATGTCATCTGTAATGTTCACAAGTGCATTCACAGACACAGCTGGTCGTCTCACTGCTTTCCCCATGATGATTTGATGGGGCGATTATCCAGTCCTTCTGTCTGGGGTACTTCACAGACTACTCAATGCTAGAGGCAGCGCATCATGCGATTACAGAGACATGGAAGCACACACTTTTTCCAACCTGGGTTTTAATATGCCGTTCACTTGATCGACAATGCCGAAAGCCTCCAGACGATAACTGCAATGTACTCTTTGCTCGACTTGTAATGCTACACACAACATCTTCAGGACCTCCTTTTTAAAATGAATCCCTTGGTCTGACTCTAGAGAAGTTGGGAAACTGAAACGCAGAATTATATCTCTCAATAATAGTTTTGCTGCTGTTAGACTGTCATTTCTCCTAGTCATGTAAGCTTCTACCCATCCCCCTATCATCAGGACATATCTCAGTCCATTACAGATGGGCATCTCTATGAAATCCATTTGCATTCTGTTGAAGGGACCTCCAGAACCCCCTATGTAACTCATGATTAGTGGTGTTTTCCTGCCAGCATTCAGTTGTTTACACACCACACATCTGTGACACAAACTTAAAGGCAACAATCTGAATCTGGAGTTGAACCACATTTGTCTGAAGAGACACACCATTGCATCTCTCCCCACATGCTCGAGACCATGGTAATGCCTTTCCATAGGAGGTCACAAACTGTTGGGCAATACCGGTCTTCCATCAGCTGAAACCCGCACTTCGTCTTCCTGTCTTTTAACACAACCTGCCCTTGATCCAACCTTGCTGTTCTGCTTCTGACTCTTCTTCCTGCAATCTCCTAACCTCTTCCCAAGTACTGACAGCAGACAACAACAAATTGCAATCTGTGACATCTAAACTTTCTTTGATGTACTCCCAATTAAAGATGCAAGAATCCAAAGTGCAGTAACATGCGGTTTTGTCTGCATACTTGTTCCCAGCTGTCACATAGTCAATACCTGTCCTGTAATCAGCACATTTGACTAGTGCAGTTTGAGCAGGCAGTTGTAGGGACTGCGAAAGGTTTCAAACACTTTCTTCATTACGTTTTGGCGACCCAGATAATGTCATAAATTTGTGATGGGACAATAACTGCCCAAAGTCATGCACAACACCAAATCCATACTGGCTGTCTGTAAACATCATTACTCTCAGTTGGTCTGAAATGCAGCATGCCCTAGTAAGAGCAATCAACTCAGCCACTTGTGCAAAAAACACTCCTTGAAGCCAGGAGGCTTCAACTACACCTTCAACTGTGCAAACCGCATAAGCATTTTTCATATCTCAATCTTGGTCACTCAAACAGGATCCATCAACAAACAACACAAGATCAGAATTGGATAGTGGCACATCTTGTATGTCAGGTCTGGGTTTCATGCATAGTTCAGTACCATCTAGGCAATCATGTTCAACTTCCTCACTCACAATCTTGTTTCTAGGAAGGGGTAAAAAAGTTGCTGGATTCAGAATGGTACAGCTTCTAAGGGTAACATTCTCAGCACCCAGAATTGTTTCCTTATATCTGGTAAGCTGACTATTGGTAAGGTGCTGCATTGGACTATGAGTCAGTAGCACCTCGACTATACTTTCACACTGTTCAAGACTCACACAAGTAGAAGCAACCGCTTTCAGGCTTCCAGGCAATGTGGCAGCTACGGTTCACTGACAGAATATCGAACAAAAAATATTGTGTGGACAGAATATCGTGTCCAAAATATCGAGGACAAGAATATCGAGTAGGTAAGTGTAAATAGATAGGTATAAATTTACTATTCTTAACTCCAGATCTACGTACCTTGAAGATATAAATATCGTCAAAGTACATATATGTGGAGTTATATATAGTAAAACTTTACTTACCCATAAGCAATGACCTTCACGATATTCTTGTCCTCGATATTTTTGACACGATATTGTGTCCGACGATATTTGTCCTTTCGATATTTTGTCCACCCACCGGCAGCTACAGGGTCAAGAGTAGTAGGAAAATAGGCTACTGGCTTGTACTCATTGCCATGAATTTGGATAAGCACAGAGAGAGTGCAGCCCTCTCACTCACTCCAAAATAATATGAAGCGCTTGTTATAATCAGGGATTCCCAGGGCTGGGGTGTGACACAGACATTCTCGTAGCTCTGAGAAGGCACGCATACAACTATCATTACATGGTACCGGATCTGCCTCGTCTTTGTGTGTCAACCTCTGAAGAGGTTTGGCCATCAAGGAAAAGCAGGGAATCCACTGTTGACAGTAGCCCACCTTTCCCAAAAATATTCTGACTTCCTTTTGAGTGGTTGGTGTATTCATTTTCAGAATCACCAAAATCCTCTCTTGAGACACCTTCCCAATTTAGATGGGGACACTTTGGGGTCGATTCCGATGTCGGCCGGTAGCGCACCTAACAGTATTCGTCCGGAAAAAATACCAGCCGAACACGTGTTTTCCGACCGACTCGAACACTCTACCGAACGAACAAGTACGATGCGCATAACAGCCCAGATTCCGAGCGAGCCGTACTTACCCATTCCAGCTCCTGTTCCCCGCCCGAGCCGGATCCGTAAACGCCGAATCGAGTCGCATGGAACCAAATACACAGCACCTTCCGGCCGGACTCGTACGATGCGTCTTCCGTACGCGCCGAACTCGTCGCTACGTCCGGCACGTTTGAGCATCCGGGAGAGCTGCACATAAGCTCCGATTCGCGCCACAAGACGATCCACGGCGACGAGACGAACAAGCCAGCGACGAGTACGAGTCGAAGCAACGAGAAACCCGAACGAGACGACCCAACCATGAATCCCATCGCGCAGGTTCTACCAATATTCTACATCTATTACCGGGACAGGTACGGACGCATACGGCGCAGACGGTAAGTCAAACACCCACAACACAAACAAACGACACGTACCCGAAATATGTCACTCACACATAGGGATGCACAAATGACGTACACTAGCAACAGCAGAACCATAGGGGTGGGATGGCCATCACCAATGCCACACACACCCATAGGGGGATGGATGCCTACCACTAACACCACCCTACCACCACCCCTACTCATGGGGGGCTAGATGCCTGCCACTACCACCACCCCTACTCAGGGGGGCCTGGATGCCTGTCACTACTACCATCCCCACCCATAGGGGGATGGATGCCTACCACTACTACCATCCCCACTCATGGGGGGCTGGATGCCTGCCACTACTGCCATCCCCACCCATAGGGGGCTGGATGGCTGTCACTACTACCATCCCCACTCAGGGTGGGCTGGATGCCTGCCACTACTGCCATCCCCATCCATAGGGGGATGGATGCCTACCACTAACACCACCCCTAATCAGGGTGGGCTGGATGCCTGTCACTACTGCCATCCCCACCCATAGGGGGCTGGATGGCTGTCACTACTACCATCCCCACTCATGGGGGGCTGGATGCCTACCACTACTACCATCCCCACTCATGGGGGGCTGGATGCCTGTCACTACTGCCATCCCCACTCATGGGAGGCTGGATGCCTGCCACTACTGCCATCCCCACCCATAGGGGGCTGGATGGCTGTCACTACTACCATCCCCACTCAGGGTGGGCTGGATGCCTGCCACTACTGCCATCCCCACCCATAGGGGGATGGATGCCTACCACTAACACCACCCCTACTCAGGGTGGGCTGGATGCCTGTCACTACTGCCATCCCCACCCATAGGGGGCTGGATTCCTGTCACTACTGCCATCCCCACTCATGGGGGGCTGGATGCCTGCCACTACTGCCATCCCCACCCATAGGGGGCTGGATGGCTGTCACTACTACCATCCCCACTCAGGGTGGGCTGGATGCCTGCCACTACTGCCATCCCCAACCATAGGGGGATGGATGCCTACCACTAACACCACCCCTACTCAGGGTGGGCTGGGTGCCTGTCACTACTGCCATCCCCACCCATAGGGGGCTGGATGGCTGTCACTACTACCATCCCCACTCATGGGGGGCTGGATGCCTGTCACTACTGCCATCCTCACCCATAGGGGGCTGGATGGCTGTCACTACTACCATCCCCACTCATGGGGGTCTGGATGCCTACCACTACTACCATCCCCACTCCTGGGGGTCTGGATGCCTGCCACTACTGCCATCCCCACCCATAGGGGGCTGGATGGCTGTCACTACTACCATCCCCACTCATGGGGGGCTGGATGCCTACCACTACTACCATCTCCACTCATGGGGGGCTGGATGCCTGCCACTACTGTCATCCCCACCCATAGGGGGATGGATGCCTACCACTAACACCACCCCCACTCAGGGTGGGCTGGATGCCTGCCACTACTGCCATCCCCACCCATAGGGGGATGGATGCCTAACACTAACACCACCCCTACTCAGGGTGGGCTGGATGCCTGTCACTACTGCCATCCCCACCCATAGGGGGCTGGATGGCTGTCACTACTACCATCCCCACTCATGGGGGTCTGGATGCCTACCACTACTACCATCCCCACTCATGGGGGCTGGATGCCTACCACTACTACCATCTCCACTCATGGGGGCTGGATGCCTGCCACTACTGCCATCCCCACCCATAGAGGGATGGATGCCTACCACTAACACCATCCCCACTCATGGGGGCTGGATGCCTGCCACTACTGCCATCCCCACCCATAGGGGGCTGGATGGCTGTCACTACTACCATCCCCACTCATGGGAGGCTGGATGCCTGCCACTACTGCCATCCCCACCCATAGGGGGATGGATGCCTACCACTAACCCCACCCCCACTCAGGGTGGGCTGGATGCCTACCACTACTACCATCCCCACTCAGGGTGGGCTGGATGCCTGTCACTACTACCATCCCCACTCATGGGGGGCTGGATGCCTACCACTACTACCATCCCCACTCATGGGGGCTGGATGCCTACCACTACTACCATCCCCACTCATGGGGGCTGGATGCCTGTAACTACTGCCATCCCCACTCATGGGGGGCTGGATGCCTGCCACTACTGCCATCCCCACCCATAGGGGGCTGGATGGCTGTCACTACTACCATCCCCACTCATGGGGGTCTGGATGCCTACCACTACTACCATCCCCACTCATGGGGGATGGATGCCTACCACTAACACCACCCCTACTCAGGGTGGGCTGGATGCCTGTCACTACTGCAATCCCCACCCATAGGGGGCTGGATGGCTGTCACTACTACCATCCCCACTCATGGGGGGCTGGATGCCTACCACTACTACCATCCCCACTCATGGGGGGCTGGATGCCTACCACTACTACCATCCCCACTCATGGGGGGGCTGGATGCCTGCCACTACTGCCATCCCCACCCATAGGGGGATGGATGGCTGTCACTACTACCATCCCCACTCATGGGGGTCTGGATGCCTACCACTACTACCATCCCCACTCATGGGGGGCTGGATGCCTACCACTACTACCATCCCCACTCATGGGGGGCTGGATGCCTGCCACTACTGCCATCCCCACCCATAGGGGGATGGATGCCTACCACTAACACCATCCCCACTCATGGGGGGCTGGACGCCTGCCACTACTGCCATCCCCACCCATAGGGGGCTGGATGGCTGTCACTACTACCATCCCCACTCATGGGGGAATGGATGCCTGCCACTACTGCCATCCCCACCCATAGGGGGATGGATGCCTACCACTAACACCACCCCCACTCAGGGTGGGCTGGATGCCTACCACTACTACCATCCCCACTCAGGGTGGGCTGGATGCCTGTCACTACTACCATCCCCACTCATGGGGGGCTGGATGCCTACCACTACTACCATCCCCACTCATGGGGGGCTGGATGCCTGTCACTACTTCCATCCCCACTCATGGGGGGCTGGATGCCTGCCACTACTGCCATCCCCACCCATAGGGGGCTGGATGGCTGTCACTACTACCATCCCCACTCATAGGGGTCTGGATGCCTACCACTGCTACCATCCCCACTCATGGGGGGATGGATGCCTACCACTAACACCACCCCTACTCAGGGTGGGCTGGATGCCTGTCACTACTGCCATCCCCACCCATAGGGGGCTGTATGGCTGTCACTACTACTATCCCCACTCATGGGGGTCTGGATGCCTACCACTACTACCATCCCCACTCATGGGGGCTGGATGCCTACCACTACTACCATCCCCACTCATGGGGGGCTGGATGCCTACCACTACTACCATCCCCACTCATGGGGGCTGGATGCCTGCCACTACTGCCATCCCCACCCATAGGGGGATGGATGCCTACCACTAACACCACCCCTACTCAGGGTGGGCTGGATGCCTGTCACTACTGCCATCCCCACCCATAGGGGGCTGGATGGCTGTCACTACTACATCCCCACTCATGGGGGTCTGGATGCCTACTACTACCATCCCCACTCATGGGGGGCTGGATGCCTACCACTACTACCATCCCCACTCATGGGGGCTGGATGCCTGCCACTACTGCCATCCCCACCCATAGGGGGATGGATGCCTACCACTAACACCACCCCTACTCAGGGTGGGCTGGATGCCTGTCACTACTGCCATCCCCACCCATAGGGGGCTGGATGGCTGTCACTACTACCATCCCCACTCATGGGGGGCTGGATGCTCTACCACTACTACCATCCCCACTCATGGGGGCTGGATGCCTACCACTACTACCATCCCCACTCATGGGGGCTGGATGCCTGCCACTACTGCCATCTCCACCCATAGGGGGATGGATGCCTACCACTAACGCCACCCCTACTCAGGGTGGGCTGGATGCCTGTCACTATTGCCATCCCCACCCATAGGGGGCTGGATGGCTGTCACTACTACCATCCCCACTCATGGGGGTCTGGATGCCTACCACTACTACCATCCCCACTCATGGGGGGCTGGATGCCTACCACTACTACCATCCCCACTCATGGGGGGATGGATACCTGCCACTACTGCCATCTCCACCCATAGGGGGCTGGATGGCTGTCACTACTACCATCTCCACTCATGGGGGGCTGGATGCCTACCACTACTACCATCCCCACTCATGGGGGGCTGGATGCCTACCACTACTACCATCCCCACTAATGGGGGGCTGGATGCCTACCACTACTACCATCCCCACTCATGGGGGGGCTGGATGCCTGCCACTACTACAATCTCCACCCACAGGGGGATGGATGCCTACCACTAACACCACCCCTACTCAGGGTGGGCTGGATGCCTGTCACTACTGCCATCCCCACCCATAGGGGGCTGGATGCCTGCCACTACTGCCATCCCCACCCATAGGGGGATGGATGCCTACCACTAACACCACCCCTACTCAGGGTGGGCTGGATGCCTGTCACTACTGCCATCCCCACCCATAGGGGGCTGGATGGCTGTCACTACTACCATCCCCACTCATGGGGGTCTGGATGCCTACCACTACTACCATCCCCACTCATGGGGGGCTAGATGCCTACCACTACTACCATCCCCACTCATGGGGGGCTGGATGCCTGTCACTACAACCACCCCTACTCATAGGACGGGTAATGCATGACACAACTAGCATACTCCCACTGTCTGTAAATTACATCCCACCCCCAACACCATGACAAGCGTGTGTGGTCTGTGTCAAATGCATACAACACTGCACATGACATTGAACATACAATGTGACCCCCTAACACATGTGTCACACATAATTGTGTGTGTGGCCTACACAATGCAAGCAGACCATGACCACTGTGGCAATGTGGCCCAAAGCCCCATCACCACAGTGCCCAAAAGGTAACTGTGTGCTCCATAGCTGAAGCACATTTTGAACAGTGTGGCAATGTGGCCCAAAGCCCCATCACCACAGTGCCCAAAAGGTAAGTGTGTGCTCCATAGCTGAAGCACATTTTGAAAGTGTGGCAATGGGGCCCAAAGCCCCATCACCACAGTGCCCAAAAGGTAAGTGTGTGCTCCATAGCTGAAGCACATTTTGAACAGTGTGGCAATGTGGCCCAAAGCCCCATCACCACAGTGCCCAAAGGTAAGTGTGTGCTCCATAGCTGAAGCACATATTGAACAGTGTGGCAATGGGGCCCAAAGCCTCATCACCACAGTGCCCAAAAGGTAAGTGTAGTCCTGGTAAAAGCTGTAAAAACAAAACTGCAGGGATTATTCCTGGCCACACAACACCAAACACTACAGTGGCATTGTAGTGCTTGTGTCCCATAGCAACATAGATTGTTTGAGGCAAGCAGTGCAGTGCCAATGACACATCGTTCTGGCCATGTGCACACAAACATCAGCCATGGGGGCCCACATTGTCTACATTCACAAATAACACAATGACAGAAGTGAGCATCATAATGCAGACCCACATATCTGCACCAATGGACACACAAATGTAGATATCCTGTGGAGACTGTAGATGTCAGGTGAACAAATACCATACCATGGCAGCAATGGGACATACTAACCATGATCAATGTGCTGACTGATGACCTAGCAGTCCCAGGGCCAGCAGGGGAAAGCCAACAAACAACATACAGCCAATGGCAAACTAAAGATATGCCAATGCAGTGGTGCAAATGCACAAACACAAACAGGCAGACTCACACTGAAAATCATACACAACAGGTGAGGGGCGTTGTGTGCCAGTGTCCCCAGGCAAACACACAACACATGAGGAGGCCAGATTCACTAATACACAGATGTCAACACAGTCACATACAAAAGTAACTCATGGATTGGATTCCCCTATGTGGGCAAACAGGCATTGTGAGATGAGAGGGAGCCCAAATTACACATGTCACACAAGCTTGTAGGAACAGCAACAAACACAGCAAGAGACAGAACCACCACAGCACTCCCCCCAGGGACCCCACATTGTGGTGATACTAGCCTGCATGACAATCACACTGTGATGACAAAGGTAGATGTCATCCACACTGTGAACCACAGCCATGTGTCCTGAGCAACAAACTACCATCACACCTATACAAGCACAAAGCACTCAGCATGGCCTGCCAGCCAAGGACAATATGGAGGTAGTGTCCCAGCCGTGCAACAACTCACATTTGCACACACTCAACGCCACACACCTTGAACTCCACCAATGTGCAGCAGTGAAGCTCACATGGACTGCTGACATTGCACACGCACCCATGACAATCCCAGGGGTGGTGGGGGGAAATAAGGTGCAGAAACCCATCACACATGGCCAGTCAACAATACTTGTGAATGTCTGACACACTGCACAGTATGCCGTTCATGGGCATGACGTGAAATCCACCCCAAACAATGGGATCCTGGCCATAGTCACACACCAATGAAGAAGCCAAGCTGCCCCACGAAGGACACACATAGACAACTTCCAACATTGCAGCTCTGACCCTGAGGAGTGGCAGCAGTCACACACACAACGTGTCACAATCACTGAAAGCATACACAAACAGAAAATCACATTACTCGTGTAACCAACAAGTGCCAAGAGGAATCCTGACTGTGTCCCATCTGCGTTTGCCCACATCCCCAGCCCTGACAACCAAGACAACTAGGGATGACAACCTCATGAACATTAGTTTGCCATGCACCCACATCCCAGAGAAACCAGGTCCAAGATGCTGGATGAACACAGAACAACTCAGCAAGCATCACAAACAGGAACATCCGTAGGGACACAGCCTGTGTAGGAAAAGGAGAAGGGAACACGCACAGACATGCCTACACAAAACACAACACGGGCACAGCCTATATCACGGAATCACGCACTGCCATGAGGGCACTCCACTCCTGTGGAAGGTCAGCTGTGCCAAACCTTGTCTGTGCACGACTCAAACATGTCAGCAGAACACTCGGTCAGTGAGTCAACAACTACAACACACTGAAGGCTCTGCTCATATCAGCCTGGGCACGGGAGTGTCACGTCAGTCATCTGCATACACCCAAGACACGTGTCAAGCAACTTGCACTGTGTACACAGATGAGTCGTCCAAATTTGATGTGCTAAACTGCATGTCCATTGGAGACGGGCACACAGTCAGGGTACTAGGAACATTGGACAGTGGTAAGCCCACCAGATGTGAATCAGTGTAGGACAAAGATGGTAATCTACAAATGCTAAACGTACATCCCTGTGTCAAATGCTGAACATTACACCCTCAGACTGCAGCAAAGGATGCTATAGATCCAGACTAGATTAGGACACATATCCCATGGACCACATGGAGCCCATCACAGCAAAACTTCATTTACCTGATCTGAACACTATTACAACAGCAAATGCATGATTCTACACATCTACATCATGTACCTCCAAAAATTAAACACAAGTAAACAAAAAGAGGCTTTATTCAGCAAGTGTGCAACTCAAATAAAAAGTCCAAAATAAACTAAGGCCAATGGCCAGTCCAAATATACAGTCCCATCAGGGTGATGTGTGACAACTTGTCAACAATTGCTTGCCTGCACAGGTACGGACAGGGGACATCCCCCATGGAGGGGCATACGAGGGGCAGGCCAGGCACCGCAGGGACAGGATCAGGGGATGCCAGAAGGAGGCAGTGAAGGGGAGGTGGGTGCAGGAGTGTCACCGGCAACTGCAGTGGAGGTGTCTGACTCAGGGGGGGCTGACACCACCGCAGGGCTCAAGTCAGATGGTGTTGGTGCTGCAACCACTGCAGTGGGCTGGTCAGATGGAGTGGACTGGGTCCCCAATGCAGTGCCCGAGTCAGACGGGGTGGTTGTGGACTCCACCGCAGTGCATGACTCCAAGGTAGTGGAAGGGGGGCAGAAGAGCTGGGCAGGACAGAGGGGGGACACGGTCTCCACACCAGTGGCACAAACAGGCAGAGCGTCTGGTTTTGGGGTGGAAGAGCAAGTGGCAGGGGGGAGGGCCTAAGCAGTTTGGGGATGCGGTATCGGTGTGTGGGGGAACCTGGGGCAGGGTGTGGCGGTGGAACCTGTGGAGTGGTGGCCTGGAGGATGGAGATGAGAGACTGGGTGGTTGAGTTGCAGGGCGGTGGCGGGGTCTTGCTCTTCCGGGACCGGGGGGACTTGCGGGTGGGGGGCTCACTCTGCCTGCGCCTGGGGGAGGGTGTCCGGGGGCGAGGGGCACTCCCCTCTGTGTGGGTGGACTTCCTCTTCCCCCGGTATGCTGGATCAGCGGGATTGGAGGGGAAGAGGCCGAGGTCACAGAGGAAGAGCTGCTTATCAGGTGGTGTTGCAGGTGAGGCAAGGGAAGGGGTCTTGGAGGGAGAGGATCTTGAGGATTGCGGAGTGACTGTGGTTGCCTGTGTGTGTGTGTGTTCCCCATCCCCTGTGTCTGTGGTATCAGTCCCCTGAGGATGCTTGTGTGCACGTCTTGCCTTTCTCTTGGGTGTGTCTGTGCTGCTCGTGTCTGTGTGTTTGGGTGACTGTGCAGGTGTGCATGTGCTTTGGACAGGTAGGGGGACAGGAAGTGTGGATGGGGCAGAGGTGGGAGGGGTGAGGGACTGTTGGAGGAGGGACACTGCTGCCATCAGGGATGAGTCCATGGACTTATTGCTCCTCTGTTGGGCAGACATACCCGTCGAGATGCCCTCCATGAACGACACCAGCTGTGTCAACAGAGTGGTGTGTGCATGGAGGACACTCAGCCTTGCTGTCTGCCCTACATGGAGCTGCCGAAGGAGGTACACAGACTCCTCGCTCAGGGCAGCAGGGGACACAGGGGCAGGGGGTGCGGTGCCTGGCACGAAGGAGACAAGCTCCCGAGTACGGGAGCCTCCACGGACCTCAGGAATGGGAGCCAATGGGAGGGCGGTGGTGGTGGTGGTGGTGGTGGTGGCGGGGCCAGACAGACTAGCTGGCCTTTGGTGGCTGCTGAGACCCGCCTCCACAAGGGAGTCATCCTCCGAGCTGCTGTGGTCCTCAGCTGAGGTGGATGGTGCTGAGGACTCCTCGGTGTGGCTCCCCTCGCCCTCCGTGCCACTGGGTCCCTCTGACCACTCGTCCGATGCTGACCCAGTCTGGCTCCGCTGCTCCTCCTGGTCCGTGGAGCTGTCCCCTCCTGTGGCCGTGGATGTATCTGCAAACAATTAGGGAAACAGACAAACATCAGTCACCTGCACTGACCGCACACACCACAGTAAGTACAGCACATTACAGAGCAAGCCCTGGCATCCTTAGTTGAACATTGCCTCAAAGCCCTCACACAGATTCGGGGAAGCCAATTGTCAGTCTGATGGTCAACCATGGGACTCACACCCCTCCTGCCCTTGCACCCATCTGTCTGGTGCCTGTCTGATGGTAAGACCCCAGTGTGGACACATGCACCACCTACACAGTTGTTGGACATTGCAGGGAACACGGTGAAGTATGTGAACATGCACACATCACATCTCTTGCCACTGAGTCAGTGCAGGTGTCCGGATAAAGGGATGGCCAGAGTCTAAATAGAAATGCATGTGATGCATACCAGCACCAGACACCATGATGCACCCATGTCCGGATAGTCAATGCCACAATGGGGTGCATGTTGCACATGTCACTCCCCTGCAGGATCAGTCTCAGGAAGTTTAATGCCATGACACAGGAATGCGTGCAAAGACATACATTACTGTCTCAAGTCACATGGGCATGGCAGCCAGCCAACAACAGTCTGCACTGTGTCACAATCCGAGGGCATGGGGAATGCAAGTTATGTGACTGACAAGTGCACATGTCCATCCCCCAAATACCACAAAATCTGTACTACTATTTGTCCACGTCATACCAACTGGACTTATGGGGGACATGAAACACAACTCTCTGAACATGAGCACCTCACAGTGTGCTGTGAATGACAATACGATACCAAAGGGGATGACGGACGGAGCGTTAGAGCAAATCAAACACTCACCCCCAGTCAACTGATCTGGGTTTAATCCATCATCATTCTTTAGCTCACTCCACCACCCCAGTTCAGACATGGCCATATGCAAATCAGTCTGACCCTGTGCCTCATGGGAACAGTCCAGCCCGAACTGCCAAGCCATGTATTCCCTGGACCGTAAACAAGCATCCTGGGACCGGTTTCGGGTTCAAAACCCTCATCAGCCAGGCTATCTTGAATCCAGTGGCAAAGTGAGCAAGGGACCCACGTCTGGGCATACCCTGCCAACTTAGGGCGAACAAAGCGATACCAAAGGGGATGACGGACAGAGCGTTAGAGCAAATCAAACACTCACCCCCAGTCAACTGATCTGGGTTTAATCCATCATCATTCTTTAGCTCACTCCACCACCCCAGTTCAGACATGGGCATATGCAAATCAGTCTGACCCTGTGCCTCATGGGAACAGTCCAGCCCGAACTGCCAAGCCATGTCTTCCCTGGACCGGAAACAAGCATCCTGGGACCGGTTTCGGGTTCAAAACCCTCATCAGCCAGGCTATCTTGAATCCAGTGGCAAAGTGAGCAAGGGACCCTTGTGTAAGCAATTGACCCACCCATGAATCGCACAACATAGTCACGGGAACAAATGCTGTCCCCCACCTTGAGCAAAGCTAAATGCAATGACACAGTCCCCAAATGACACAATTTCCAGACTATAAGGGCCACACATATGCGTATCAGAGGAGAAGTGGGCATGTCACAAATGAGGGACATGGGTCCTGGACCACATGACTGATGTACTGTGGAAGTTTAACCAGGCCAGAGGAGGGCACATAGCATGTCAGACAAAGTGCACAGTGCAGTCATGGACTCACCCCCTCCTTGCTGCTGTCTGGCCTTCAGCTGCCCATCCAGGTCAGGGAAGACCACCGCCAGGATTCGGAGCATGTGGGGGGTCAGGGTCCGGTGTCCGCCCCTCCTGCGAGGAGGCGACAGCTTCAGCTGGACCCTTGCGATCCTCCGGGTCCAGCCACGAAGGTCCTGCCACCTCTTCTGGCAGTTGCGGATCCTGCGCCTGTAGACCCCCACAGATCTTACTTTCCGGGCGATGGTCAGCCAGATTTCCTGCTTCTTGTGGGCATCAACCTGTGAGGATGACAAAGTGAAAAGGCCATTACTACACATGCAACATATACGTGGATCACACAGTTGGATATACATGTCTCAATTACAGGGGCATATGATGTACACAGGCAGTGCAACAATGGCTATGAACAGTTTGCCAGCAGTCACTACATGGTATCATTGCATGGGAAGTAAACCTAGTTGGAATGCACTGTTACTGCACTGTACCAGTTCAGTGCATGTAACTACACACTTTGGGGTGTGACAACTACTCAGTGGGCATGCTAGCCAGTGGTGTGCACACTGAAAGTCCTGCTAGTCAGACAACATGCACAATTAGTGAGGCAGTGGACAGCACACTCACCTGCTCCCCTGGTTTCCCATACAGCTTGCTGTACTGTGGAAGGAGGCTGTCCAGCAGGGCCTGGTTCTCTTCAAGGCTGAAGGCTGGGGCTCTCTCCACAGTACGTGCCATTGCAGGAGCCAGAGGATGCATAAACAGCAGCAGTGTTGGTGGCAGATGTCGTCCTGGAGCATGTAGTGCAGGCAAGTGAGCTCTCAGGGGAACAGCCAGCATTATATGTGTGCTGCAGAGGCAGATACTGTCTCATGTGTCCAAAGTGATAGGTCCAAGACGTTTGCATCTTCTGAATCTGACCAATCCATGGAATAGCAGCACTAATACACGCCCACAGCATCCTTCAAATCTTCAACTTCATGACACCCATGATTTTGCAACATTGTTGTGGCTGGCCAACTGAATTCACTACATCAGACTCGTTGGAGCTTCGAAACGCGTCCGTTGCCATGCCAGGCCCCAGCCAATGTGTGCGCACCGTTCGGTCCACTTCTGTACAACGCGTATTTCGGGATACAACGCGTACCCGACACATCATATGCAATGGGCCAGCCGGGCACACCGATCGGTCCATTGCTGTTCAACGCGTACCCGCCACATCCAATGCAATGGGCCGTGCGGGCACACCGATCGGTCCATTGCTCTACAACGCTGCACTCGGGATACAACGCGTACCCGCCACATCCAATGCAATGGGCCGTGCGGGTACACCGATCGGTCCATTGCTGTTCAACGGCGTACCGGCTCACATCCAATGCAATGGGCCGTGCGGGCACACCGATCGGTCCATTTCTGTACAACGCGTACTCGGGATACAACGCGTACCGCTCACATCCAATGCAATGGGCCGTGCGGGCACACCGATCGGTCCATTGCTGTTCAACGCGTACCCGCCACATCCAATGCAATGGGCCGTGCGGGCACACCGATCGGTCCATTGCTCTACAACGCTGCACCGGGATACAACGCGTACCCGCTCACATCTAATGCAATGGGCGTGCGGGCACACCGATCGGTCCATTGCTGCTACAACGCGTACCCGCTCACATCCAATGTAATGGGCTGTGCGGGCACACCGATCGGTCCATTGCTGTACAACGCGTACCCGCTCACATCCAATGCAATGGGCCGTGTGGGCACACCGATCGGTCCATTGCTGTACAACGCGTACCCGCTCACATCCAATGCAATGGGCCGTGCGGGCACACCGATCGGTCCATTGCTGTACAACGCGTACCCGGGATACAACGCGTACCCGCTCACATCCAATGCAATGGGCCGTGCGGGCACACCGATCGGTCCATTCCTCTACAACGTGTCCCTGGACAGGTCACACGCATATGTCACCATGCTGGTCACTGGTGAACCTATGCCAGCCACATATACTTTCCAGGGACTCAGGGGCACACCTACAACACCACACCCAGTCCACACTGTATCTAAGGCATGTGTGGCAGCATAACCTTATCTGTGTATGTGGGTGAACATGTTGTTTTTGGGGTGGCACTTGGGGGCAGACACACCCAGGCTGTGCACGTGTTCATGGGGACAGGGTCCTTTGTGTGTTGTGCACCTGACCACTGTGGTGTGCAAGTTTTCATTTTGGAGCATGTGTCATGGTCACATTTCCAGGTTGTGTATGTGTATGACATGTCACATACCCCCAGGCTCACATGTGGGAAGGCATGTACATCACAGGGTGGCCCATTGCCACAATAGTGATGTCCCTCCGCAGTCTGTGTGCATGTTGTGTTTCACATTTCTCTGACTCCATGTGCACAATGGGAGACAGTCTCCACATCCACGTGGTTTGTGCATGAACTTTGATGTTGTGTGTGTGTGTGTCACAGACGTCCATATCTGTCCTGCAGAGGCTACAGGGGCCACTACCTGTGGGTGTCATGTTTGTTTTTCTGACGTGTACATGATACGCCATGTCATGCCAGTGTCCACGTGGCAAGACAGGGTCCCTGGGAATCTACCTGTGAATGAGCTGTGATGCCTGTGGAGCATCTGTCCAGACATGTCACAGTGGTATGTGTGTGGAACGTGAGAGCAGTAAATGGGTACTGTGACACAGCCTAATGGTTTCCCATAGCACACCCTGGAACCTGTTGTCAACACTTGTTGAACAGAGATGTTAGATGATGTCCATGTAGGTGCCATATATGTCCAAACAGAACGACACACACATCAAGTACTTGTGTTTGTTAATGATGTATCAAGTGAAATTGAGTATGGTGAACGGCACATAGGTGGGGTGACTGACAATCTTGCTTTCTTCACCTATGCACTGCAGGGCTCCTGCTGTCCATCGACCATTCCCAGACCTGGCAACGATGGTGGAACGTGACAGCATCCGACGGTACCGCTTCACCAGGCAGCTGATTGAGGATTTGGCAGTGCGGTTGGACCCACATTTGCAGCCTGGCCGTCCATATCCTACAGCGCTGACCCCCAAGGTGAAGGTGATGGCAGCCCTACACTTCTTTGCCACCGGTACCTTTCAACACACTGTGGCGACTGCCAGTGGGATGTCACAGACTATGTTCGGCCGTGTGCTACGCGATGTTTTGGGGGCAATGTTGAGATACCTGAACCAGTACATCTATTTCCCAACACGTCAACGACTCACTGACGTCAAGAGTGACTTCTATGCCCTGGGGAGGATGCCACATGTAATTGGCTCCATTGATGGGACACATGTGGCTTTGATACCACCACAGGCACATGAGCAGGCATACCTGAACCGTAAACATTACCATTCGATCAATGCTCTGGTGGTATGTCTTGCAGATATGACCATCACACATGTGTGTGCCCGTTTCCCGGTTCGGCACACGATGCCTACCTGATGAGGAGTAGTCGCATCCTGAGGATGATGTCACAGATGCCGAACCAGCGTGCCTGGCTTGTTGGTGTGTACTAACTTTGTACCATTGTGTGTGCTCTGCTATGTTGTTTTCCGCACACATTTTCAAATCGGCTAATGTGCAATTGTCTGTCTGTAGGTGACTCGGGATACCCCAACATGCCGTGGTTGCTGACACCCCTCAGGAACCCTGTGACACCAGCCCAGATGCGCTACAATGAGGCACATGGTCGGACGAGGAGGGTGATTGAGCGGACCTTTGGTCTCCTGAAGAGCTGCTTCCGCTGCCTGGACAAGACAGGAGGGGCCCTCCCATATGCCCCAGCAAAGGTGTGCAAGATTGTCATCGTCTGCTGCATGCTACACAACCTGGCAGTGCGGAAGGAGTTGCCTCTCATCCTGGATGACGATGACCAATGTCCGCCACCTGTGGAATATCCTGGCCTGGGTCACGATGCCAGTGAAGATGATGATGATGATGATGGTGATGTCCGCACACAGCTCATCACCAACTTCTTCAGCTGAATGTGAGTCTCCAGAGGGTTGTAATGTCAATGATTTGAGTTTGCATGATATGTGTGTGTGGTGCTCTGGTGCTGTTTGAGTGTGGCCATGTGCTACTTGACTGGATGCGTGCAGCGATGTGTCCTTGCAGGTGGTCTGTACTGCCCAACAGTGTTGACATGCTAACTTGGATTTGTGTAGTTATCTCGTGACATGTATTAGACATGAGTATTGCCGTTCTGTGCTGTTCTTCAGTGGTTTTGACTGTGTGTCATGTCTGTCCTTCACAGGGTGCTGCCGGAGTTGTTTGATCAACTTGGATCCCACGAATCCATGATTCAACTTCCAAGGTGGAAGCAGTCGTTTCCCTACAGGTGATGTGCCACACACCCCTGGACTTTCTATCTTCTGCACTTTTTGACTTTGTGGCCACAGCCAGGTTGGATTAGCTAGCATTTGTAGTGGATACAACATGTTGCAAATGTGTAATAAACCTGTGCTTCACTTTGGGATGTGCGTTGTCTGTAGTCACACATCTGACTGACATTTGCTTACTGCACCTGTAGTCTAGTTGACACAGGCTGTGAATAGGTGGCGTGTCTGTGCATTCCACTGTATTTAGTTGCAACATCAGTATAGGTGATGAGTCTGATGGCCCTGGTATGTATGTGTTGTGTGGCCCTAGTGGTGTGTCTCCCTCATATGTGTCACGTCACCATGACTGACATGACGGTTTTGGACTTGCTGTAGCAGTTAGCATGCACAGTGTCATTTTTCTGATCACCATCTCCATGACAGAGAGCACGTTGGAATCACAACAGAGGCAGATATGGTGTATTGGTGAGTTTATTTACATACAGGTGTGAGGATGGTGCACAGGATGGTGGGTGCTGTACATAGAAATTGGAATCCAAAGTTCCCATGTGATTCGGAAGTCTTGGTAGCTGAAATGTCCAGAGTAAAGTCCACAGTCATCTGATAAATTTGGCCAACTATAGCTCCCCATGTCATGTGGGAGAGTTGGGTTGGCTTCGACAGGGCGTGCAGTTTGCACACAGAGGAATAGTTCCAGAACAGGTGTTGGCTTCCTGGGGGATGTAGATGGCCATCGGCCTCTCAGTTTGGCCTCCTCGGACGGCCCCTCTTCTTGGGGGGGGGACCCTCAGGTGCAGGCTGCAGCGGTGCAGGGGACTCTCTGCCAGTGTCCTCCTCCCTCCCTGTGGCATTTGCAGTTGTTTCAGCAGCAGATGTTGTGGGCACACAGGGAGGTGAGGCCATGTTGGTGCTGATCTGGCGGAGGCATGTCAGTATGTCCCTATGCACCGCTGTCAGTTGTTCCAATGTGTCCCACTTGGACTCCATGCCAGACATGTGTGTCTCGACATGTGACATGTGTGTCTCGACATGTGACATGTGTGTCTCGACACGGGACATGTGGGAGTCCAAGCGGGCATGATGGGCAGCCTGCTGCTGTTGTATGTCCTTGAGGATCCCCACTACCTGGCTGACCTCTCCGGTGCTAGTCTGGTACGCATCCGTGATGCGTGCCAGTTGTGGGTCATCATGCAGTCCAGACCCCTCTGCAAAGAGCGACCTATGTCTACCACCCCTCCCACCACCCCTGGCGACACGTGCAGGACCTGCAATGGCACGCACAGGTGACCGTGGGCCCACTTGGGTGTTGTTCCTGGGCTCGTTGTCACCAGCTCCAGTTTGGGTCTGGGTCCCTGCGCTGTTGTCATCTGTGGTCCTTGGTCTGTCCGTGTTGGCAGGGGTGGCCTGTGTGTTGGCAGTTGTTGGAGGGGTGGGTGCAGGGGGTGCAGATGTTGGTCCTGCTGGTGCTGCATGATGACTCACACCGGAGGGTCCAGCTGGTTCTTCGCCATCCGAGGAGTGCAGAGGCTGATCCACACCAGTGAGCTCAGTGTTCACCGGAGCCTGGGACAGGGACTCCTCCTCGTCTGCTGCTGTGTCCCCATCATCACCTGTTTTGGGGAGAGGCACAGATTGTATGTTATGTTTCTACTGGCATCAATTGTTCAAACACCTGACAGTTGTGACTGTACCTCTGGATGTGGGCCTGGACATTGCATTCTCCTAAATTGTGACAGTCAGAGAGTGATATTGGTGTAGCACATTGTCCTGCCAACCTGTGGCATGTCAATGTGAATGTTGAGGTGTGTGCATGACCAGCATTGGTGGTATTTGTTTGCCATCCGGGCCTCCTTCTCCCCCAGCCCAGTTATCCCACCATGAAGCGTGCTTCCATTGCAGGGAGTGCAAGTTGTCTTTCAGGCTGTCAGTCAGTGGTGTCCTGCTGTTGGTTGTTGCACAGTTCCTAGCAGGGCCTTGTGCTCCCCCCAGCAGTACCCAGTGTCAGCCATCTTGTGAGTCCTTTTCCACTCCCTGTGATGTGAGCATGGTTCAGGGTGGTGTTGATGGGCCAATTGTGAGGCTGACCAATATCTGTGACTACCACTCCCATCATGCTATTGCCTCCACCCCCTTCCCAGCATGCCCATCCTTCCTTCCTTTTGACTCTGCTTCCCTGTGGGGTGGGGTGCCTGTGCTGACAGGATGGCTGGGAGTGTTGTCCTGGCAGTTGTTTGGCTACAAGTCCCAAGAGTGTCCCTGTGCTTCACACAGCATAACCCAGGGTGGTGGTTCTTTGTGGGATCTTCAGTTAGGATGTGAGGCATTGCATTCTCCCAGGTGGGTTATGTGGAGTTAGTGTTGAGGGTGTGTGTGAGGGGAGGTGCTTGTAACTATGGTCTGTGCTGTGAGTCCTCCTTCCCACCCAGCCAGATATACCACCATGGAACGTGCTTCCATTGCAGGGAGTGCCAGTTGTCTTTCAGGATGTCAGTCAGTGGTGTCCTGCTGTTGGTTGTTGCACAGTTCCCAGCAGGGCCTTGTGCTCCCCCAGCAGTACCCAGTGTCAGCCATCTTGTGAGTCCTTTTCCACTCCCTGTGATGTGAGCATGGTTCAGGGTGGTGTAGATGGGCCAATTGTGAGGCTGACCAATATCTGTGACTACCACTCCCATCATGCTATTGCCTCCACCCCCTTCCCAGCATGCCCATCCTTCCTTCCTTTTGACTCTGCTTCCCTGTGGGGTGGGGTGCCTGTGCTGACAGGATGGCTGGGAGTGTTGTCCTGGCATTTGTTTGGCTAAAAGTCCCAAGAGTGTCCCTGTGCTTCACACAGCATAACCCCGGGTGGTGGTTCTTTGTGGGATCTTCAGTTAGGATGTGAGGCATTGCATTCTCCCAGGTGGGTTATGTGGAGTTAGTGTTGAGGGTGTGTGTGAGGGGAGGTGCTTGTAACTATGGTCAGTGCTGTGTGTCCTCCTTCCCACCCAGCCAGATATCCCACCATGGAACGTGCTTCCATTGCAGGGAGTGCAAGTTGTCTTTCAGGATGTCAGTCAGTGGTGTCCTGCTGTTGGTTGTTGCACAGTTCCCAGCAGGGCCTTGTGCTTCCCCCAGCAGTACCCAGTGTCAGCCATCTTGTCAGTTGTTTTCCACTCCCTGTGATGTGAGCATGGTTCAGAGTGGTGTTGATGGGTGTCACAACAGAGAACCACTAACCTCTTAAGCCGGATACAGCGGGAACGATGGAAGATGTCAGATAACCCTATCCCCCGTATGGAACCACCTGCGAGTATCTATATACCCACTCCACAGGTCATACCACAATAGGGGAAAGGGAAAAAAGGGACAAACGAAACAAAAATGGTGCAGCTGCGATAACACTCAAGGGGGATGTCTTCGGGAGTTGTAGACCTCACTCCTACGATAGCCCCGTGTTCCCTGTATGTGCGACACAAGACAACATTCATGAAGTTCCCCCCTTATGCCACCATAAATAATAATTTGCGAAGTGTAGTAACTTACATTCAATATTACCGCACGCCTCCATACACAAAAGGCACAAAAGATAAAAATAAAGAAAAGAAAACCAAGATGATTTCTCCTTACTAATACTCTGAAGGAGTTCTCTAGGTAGTCAAGCACTACTAATAGTAATCCATAAAGAAGTCAGTGAAGAGGTACTTATCTTGCCTTCAGATAATCCATAGTAGCCTTGAGTAAGTCCACTTGTCTTCAACAGAGAGTCCTTTTCTCTTTTACACGCGGTTCCGGCGTGCAGAGAGGCCACCATTCACAAAAGAAATAAAATATAAAAAATTATACTAATATCCCCAGCGCTCCGAGCCTCGTAACAACTCTGGGGATTATCACACATCCAAGGCGCTTAACTGGCGCCTTCTGGTATTAACTTCGATTTCTCCTGGGAGCGTTAGTTTGTCGCGCTTTAGCTCCGGCGCGAGCAAATGTCTAAAGAGGAACGCGTTCCTGTGCGCGATCAGGGTCAAAGGAGTCAGGTTCAAGGAACAGGCAGGCGCGCAGCAGCGCGTGATGAGCAGAAAGCAGACTCCCTCTGCTAAATGAAGAACCCTTGAGTCGTCTGGAATTGAGGGCGTCTGAAGTGTCAGGCAACCGCTAAACGGCGGGTGATGCAGGAGCAGCTTATCAGCAGTGCATTTCTTCTCGAGTGACAAGCACCGTGTAAAGGGGAGGCAGGGCTTAAGTAGCGGAAACAGAGACGGGACAGGCACGACCTCCCTAGGCATTCTGGGAGATGTAGTCCCTATCATTCATACTTCCATTCGTCTCTGAAATGTCTATGTGTAACCCCCCGCTCTACCTATGGCTAAACGTGACAGAACCCCCTTTCAACGACCGACGTCCCGGCGGTCCACCAGGCTTGGTGGGAAACCGGGAGTGGTAGCGCCGAAGGAGACCAGGGCAATGAAGATTGGCACACGGTTCCCATGAGCGATCCTCGGGGCCATACCCCTCCCAATCTATGAGGTAGTGTACCCGTCCCCTGATAAGTTTGGAATCTAGGATGCTCTTAACCTCGTACTCTTCCTCCCCATCTATTTCCAAAGGCCTCGGTCTTACGGGTAGTCTGGTGCCAGGGAGGCAGGGTCGCAGGAGGGAAACATGAAACACAGGGTGGATTCGCCAAGCAGAGGGGAGTGTTAACCTCATGGCGACGGGGTTGATTATACTGTTGATTGGATAGGGACCCACAAATTTAGGCTGTAACCGTGTATTACCCTTAAGTTTCAAATGTTTAGTATTAAGCCATACCTTATCCCCTACCTTATAGGATGGTTCTTGTGATCTCTTTTTGTCTGCGTTTTGTTTATCGCGGTTTCTAGCCTCATCGAGATGTGTTTTGGCTGACTGTAACACTAGCTTGAGGTGTGCATGGTGTTCTTGGATTGATGGGTGCTTAGAGGCCACAGGCTGTTCGAACGGTAACATGTTGGGATGATATCCATTGAGGCAAAAGAAGGGGGAACATCCCAAGGAGGAATGGTTCGCATTGTTATACGCAAACTCCGCGGTCCATAAAAGCGTACATAGTCTTCGCCTTGTAGTAGTGTGAAACACCTCAGATACTGTTCTAAGGTTTGGTTTAACCTCTCAGTCTTGCCGTCTGTTTGAGGGTGGTAACTCGTAGATAGACGAGCGTCTATTTTCATGACAGCGCATAGCGCTTTCCAGAACCTCGACGTAAACTGGGATCCTCTGTCTGTGATAATGACCGAAGGAATTCCATGCAAACGCACTATGTGTCGTAAGAAAGATGCAGCCAGTTCTCCTGATGTAGGCAACTTGGTCAGAGCGATGAAATGGCCCATCTTGGTCAAGTGATCGATAACTACGAGTATGGTGTCATGGCCAGAGCTAAGAGGCATTTCAACAATAAAGTCCATGGACACTGTATGCCAGGGTGCTGGAGGTATAGGCATGGGCCTGAGTAAACCGCTGGGCCGTTGGTGCTGCGCCTTGGCCTGAGTACAGACCGAACATTCCGAGATGTATTTCTCGGTGTCCTTCCGTAGTGATTCCCACCAAAAGTATCTAGACATTGTCTGAAGGGTTTTTTGTGTTCCCAAATGTCCCCCAAGGTAGAATCGTGAATCCATTGTAAGGCCTGCTGTTGTAGTGGTCCTTCAGGGATGTACAGCCTTTCATCGTAACACAGCAGCTTGTCCACAGCGGATCGATGTTGTGGTTCTTCCGTAACCCATGAGTCTTCATCTAGGTTTTCGATCTGTTTCTTTACGTCTTCCAGGAATTTATGAGTGGTTGTCAGCGCCAATATTTCCGTTGGGAAGGAAGCCTTCTGCAGTATTACAGGAGGTTCTTCAGCTGGGTCTGTGCCTTCTACAGGCAAAGGCGTAGGTCTCGAGAGTGCATCCGCTTTACCGTTCTGCGGTCCCGGTCGGTACTTGATCACGAAGTCAAAGTCTGAGAAGAACAGTGACCATCTGATCTGCCGAGGGGTCAAGGCTCTAGCACTCTTCAAAAACAGAAGGTTCCGGTGGTCGGTGTATATTTCCACCGTGTGTCTGGCCCCCATCAGGTGGTGTCTCCATTCCTCACAAGCTCTCTTGATCGCTAGTAGTTCTTTGTCTGTGATGCTGTAGTTCACCTCACAGTTTGACAGTTTCTTGGAGAAGAAGGCGACAGGATGGAGTTGGCCTGTGGCTGGGTGTCTTTGAGAAAGTATTCCTCCAATAGCGTAGTATGAGGCATCTGTTTCCACCACGAAGGGCTGAGAGGCATCAGGATGTCGTAACACCGGAGCACTGGTGAAACAGTTTTTTAGCGTTTGAAATGCCTTTTCTGCAGGTTCCGTCCAATGAAACGCAGCTCCTTTCCGCAGTAGGTGTGTCAAGGGTTGTATTATTCTGGAAAACTCCTTGATAAACCTCCTATAGAAGTTTGCAAAGCCAAGGAAGCTCTGCAAGGCCTTCACGCTGGAGGGGGACTCCCATTGTATGATGGCTTGTATTTTCTTTTGGTCCATGCAGAGGCCGTTGGGTCCGATAACATATCCCAAAAACTCCACTTCTGTGGTATGGAAAAAGCATTTCTCCAACTTAGCATGGAGAGCGAACCGCTGTAGTCGTTCCAACACGGCGGACACATGAAGGATGTGTTCTTCTAAGGAAGCCGAGTAAACCAGAATGTCATCTATGTACACAATACACGACACATCCAACAATCCTCTTAGGACTTCGTCCATAAAATACTGGAATGCGGCGGGGGCGTTACAAAGGCCAAAGGGCATTACTCTATATTCGTACAGTCCGAACTTGGTACGGAAGGCCGTTTTCCATTCGTCCCCTCGCCGCACCCGTACCAGATGGTAGGCTCCCCGGAGGTCCAATTTAGTGAATACCTTGGCTCCTTTCAGTTGATCCAGTAGAACAGGTATTAAGGGCAAAGGATACCTATTCTTTTTAGTCACTCTGTTGATCGCCCTATAATCGATACAGGCCCTCAATCCCCCTTCGCGCTTCGGAATGAAGAAAAGTGGCGAGGAAGCGGGGGAGGAGGAAGGACGAATAAAGCCGGTGGACAGCAGTTTCTCTAAGTATTGTTGTAGATAAGTGGTTTCAGCTTCAGTGAGGGCATATATACGACTGCATGGTATGCTGGCCCCAGGTTCTAGGTCAATCACACAATCATAAGCCCTGTGCGGGGGCAGTTTGCTTGCTTCTTGTTCATTGAACACGGCGTGGTACTGCTTGTATTCTTCTGGTAGTGTAGTTACACAACACACACTCTGCGTATTACAACTACTAGCGAGTAATTCTGCTGGGTTCACTGGCTTGGGAGCTGTTTGGACCTTGTCTCTCGTGCAATGTTCTGCACAGTAGGAAGAACTCAGGCTAACTGTGCGCGCCGCCCACTGTACCAGGGGATCATGCTGTGTCAGCCAAGGCATGCCCAAAATGAGCGTAAAGTGAGGGGCGTCTATTAAATCGAATTGGATGTTTTCAAAATGATCCAGTCCGACCTGCATTCGAATCAGCTGGGTGTGAAAACGCACAGGGCCGGATGTCAACGCCGTACCATCCACTGCCTTCACCGGTTCCGGTATTTTCTTTCTTATACAGGGTACACCGATTTCTTGTGCGTATTTTTGGTCGATAAAGTTGCCAGTGGCCCCAGAATCTAGCAGGGCATGCACTAGGACGTGCCCTACCCCGGTATTTCCAATGAAACGCATACATTCATGTGGGCCACTGAAGTTTGGACCGTGTTGGCCACTGCCGGACAGATCTCTTCATCTATTGGCCTCAAACAAGGGGTCTGTAGCTTGTTTGGGCACCTTAGTTTCCCGGATTTTCAGAATGGAATTCCTCCACAGGCACGTTCTTGTTTCCTTTGTATTCTTTATACGTTGCCTTGGTTTTCGTCTTGCAATCCTTGATGAAATGCCCAGGTTTTCCGCAGTACATACATAACCGTTGTCTTCGCCTTCGTTCCCTCTCGTCTTGACTTAGCGGCCCTCGGATGCCACTTATTTGCATTGGCTCTGCCCCATCGGTGGCCTGCGATGGCTCCTCCGCCATGAGAGTAGGTCGAGAATGTAGTAATCTAGAGTCTGTACGATGTTTGTCTCCCTTCCTCTCCTGGAGCCGATGGTCCAATTGCACTGTGAGATCGATGAGTTCGTCACAGGTAGCCGGCATATGCACAACCTGTGCCAATACATCCTTTAGTTCGCCTCTCAACCCTTGATAATATAAGGAAGTTCTTTTTTCCATGGGCCAATTTGTTTCAGCGATGAGTCTGTTGAAAGAGGTGATGTACGTAAGCAGATCTTGTGTACCCTGCTTAAGTGTAATGAGTTCCCTGTCTAATGAGAGCTGGTGCGCCTTTCTATCGAACAGTTTGCGCATTTCTTCACAAAAAGTAGTAAAGTTGCGCAACACAGGATCATCTCTCTCTATAAGGGGAAAAGACCAACTAGCGGCGTTCCCGCCAAGGTAAGACATCACAAATGCCGTCTTTGTCTGATCATTTGGAAACACCGCAGGTTTGCACATGAAGTGCAGTTTACACTGCCCTAAAAGATACCAAACTTTTTGGGGTCCCCAAAGAACCTTTCAGGAGGGGCTAAGGGCAACTGTGCGGGCTGAATTACCTGAATGGTGGACGTACCTGCTCCCCCGCCCTGGATCTGTGCTGACTGCCCCGTGTCTGTATCATGAGCTGCGGGTGGAGGTAGAGTCCAGTTCCTAATATACTGTCCCCCCGTGCCGCTGTAGGGCTTGTGCGGGATAAACCTGCCACTTCTCGCCTCAGGGTGCCCATCTCATTTCTTAGTTCTAAGTTTTCACCTCGAAAGGCATCCACCTCCATCCGCAATGCGGTCAATGTTTCCAACACTGAAGTAAGGACGGTGTTGGTGTCCATCGCTCAGGCTGTAGGTAACCGTGGGCTTGTCACTCTGTCACAACAGAGAACCACTAACCTCTTAAGCCGGATACAGCGGGAACGATGGAAGATGTCAGATAACCCTATCCCCCGTATGGAACCACCTGCGAGTATCTATATACCCACTCCACAGGTCATACCACAATAGGGGAAAGGGAAAAAAGGGACAAACGAAACAAAAAAGGTGCAGCTGCGATAACACTCAAGGGGGATGTCTTCGGGAGTTGTAGACCTCACTCCTACGATAGCCCCGTGTTCCCTGTATGTGCGACACAAGACAACATTCATGAAGTTCCCCCCTTATGCCACCATAAATAATAATTTGCGAAGTGTAGTAACTTACATTCAATATTACCGCACGCCTCCATACACAAAAAGGCACAAAAGATAAAAATAAAGAAAAGAAAACCAAGATGATTTCTCCTTACTAATACTCTGAAGGAGTTCTCTAGGTAGTCAAGCACTACTAATAGTAATCCATAAAGAAGTCAGTGAAGAGGTACTTATCTTGCCTGCAGATAATCCATAGTAGCCTTGAGTAAGTCCACTTGTCTTCAACAGAGAGTCCTTTTCTCTTTTACACGCGGTTCCGGCGTGCAGAGAGGCCACCATTCACAAAAGAAATAAAATATAAAAAATTATACTAATATCCCCAGCGCTCCGAGCCTCGTAACAACTCTGGGGATTATCACACATCCAAGGCGCTTAACTGGTGCCTTCTGGTATTAACTTCGATTTCTCCTGGGGAGCGTTAGTTTGTCGCGCTTTAGCTCCGGCGCGAGCAAATGTCTAAAGAGGAACGCGTTCCTGTGCGCGATCAGGGTCAAAGGAGTCAGGTTCAAGGAACAGGCAGGCGCGCAGCAGCGCGTGATGAGCAGAAAGCAGACTCCCTCTGCTAAATGAAGATCCCTTGAGTCGTCTGGAATTGAGGGCGTCTGAAGTGTCAGGCAACCGCTAAACGGCGGGTGATGCAGGAGCAGCTTATCAGCAGTGCATTTCTTCTCGAGTGACAAGCACTGTGTAAAGGGGAGGCAGGGCTTAAGTAGCGGAAACAGAGACGGGACAGGCACGACCTCCCTAGGCATTCTGGGAGATGTAGTCCCCATCATTCATACTTCCATTCGTCTCTGAAATGTCTATGTGTAACCCCCCGCTCTACCTATGCCTAAACGTGACAATGGGCCAATTGTGAGGCTGACCAATATCTGTGCCTACAACTCCCATCATGCTATTGCCTACACCCCCCTTCCCAGCATGCCCATACTTCCTTCCTTTTGAGTGGACTTCACTGTGTGTGAGTGTGACAGCAATGGCAAGATGGCTGACAGTGTGGTCCTGTTGTTTGTTGGTGCCCAGTTCCGATCAGGGCCTTGTGCTCCCCCCAGCAGTACCCAGTGTCAGCCATCTTGTCAGTTGTTTTCCACTCCCTGTGATGTGAGCATGGTTCAGAGTGGTGTTGATGGTCCAATTGTGGGTGTGACCAATATCTGTGACTACCACTCCCATCATGCTATTGGCTACACTGACTTCACCAGCATACACAGAATTCGTTCCTTTCAGTGAGCTTCCCTGTGAGGTGGTGTTCTAGTGGTGGGTAAATATCTGGGATTGTTTGTTGGTTCTATTTGTGCCACTGCCTTGCTGTATTTGTTGTTAGGTTTGTACATGTCATGACACAGTTACATCTCACTATGAGATGGCAGGTATTGTGTTTGTCTGACTAGCATTCACATCTTGGGATGAATATCTTTTGGTTGCTGTGTATTTGCTAAGGGTGCATGGTTTGCCTATCCCCTTGACTGTGATGTGTGTGTGTTGTCACACCATATTGTGTATATTAGTTGTGTACTCACCAGGCTCTGGGATGTCTGTTAGTCTGTATACACTCACTGGTGGTAGGATGGCCCGCACCTTCTCCTCCCAGGGCCTGAGGTATACTGGTTTTGCAGGAGGGCCACTGCTGGTGTGCTGGCTGAGGAGGTAGTCCTTTTGAGTAGGTCCCGGACCCTCCTGCGCACATCATACCACCTGTTCTGGATGTCTTCCTTTGTGCACAAACATGGTGATTGTGTGTTCACCCTGTCGACAATCCTCGCCCACATCTTGGTTTTCTGCGACATGGGGGTCTGTTGTACCAATGTACCAAACAACTGTGGCTCTACCCTGAGGATCTCATCTACCATGACTTCCAATTCACTGTCTAGGAACTTATGATTCTTCTTTGGGGGCATGGTGATGGGTGGTGGTGGTGATTGATGTGTGTGTGTGTGTGTGCAAGTGGGGGGTATGAGTGTAGGTTTAGCTGGGTGTGTGTGAGGGTGCTATTTGTAGGTGTGGTAATGGTGTGTGGCTTGTGTGATGTATGTGCTGTGAGTGTGTCTGTGGTTGCTGTGTGATGGTGTTCTGTGCTGGCAGGTCAGTGGAATTTGCAAAGGATCATGGTAGGGATTTGTGGCCTTTATGTAGGTGGAGTTGGAGGTGTGTCCTTGTTCCATTTTGTTTTCCTCCCTGTATTTATTGGCTTTGTAATTGCTTGTTTGGCCCTTTTTAAAAAAAAAAATTCCTTGGTGTTTTTGGTGCATGTAGGAGTTGTTCTTGTGTCCGAGTAGGACGCTGCAGTTGTCTGGTGCGATCTTGTCTGACTCGTTCCCGCTGTGTGTCAGCTAGGTTTCATATGCGGCGTACGAGTCGGTCGCAGAGTATTGGGTTGCTTCGGCTAGGTTTTGTATACGTGTCGGTCGTACGGCTTGTGCTCCGGGTGAGTCGGTCGTGTTTTGCACGCACAGCATCGTACTACGCGGGTCGGAGTTCGCGGGTACGTTTCGTTCGGGTTCAATCCGGGTGCGTGTCGGTCGGTTCGTTTCGCGTGATTTCCCGGCCGGATGGCTTGTTTACGTCCGGCTCGGTCGGTCGTTTTGTATTCCGTCCGAGTCGGTCGGATTTCACATGCATTTCATCGTACTACCCGGGTCGTACGGCGCCGGTCCGAGTCGGTCGGACTAATTTCCCGTACCGAGTCGGTCAGTATTTTTTCCGGCCCGAATCGGAATCGGCCCCTGTATGTCCATTCTCAGCTAAGTGGTTCAGCAAAGCAATAGTGTCACATTTGCAAGCCTCTTGGGTATTCAACACCACCAATAGGTCATCGATATATTGGACCCGGACTGAATGCTGAGGCATCACTCAGGATTCTAGATTTTTTTTAAATGTCTGATTGAAGATCAAGGGGCTTTCTTATACCTTTGTGGGACTTGGCACCATGCCAAGACACGGTTGCCAAAATGGAAATCAATAAGGAACTGGCTATCCTCATGCAAGGGAATAGAAAAGAAGGCTTGACACAAATCAATGACAGAGAACCACTTGACCTCACAGGGGATCTGAAGCAATTTCCCAGCTGGATTTAATACCACAGGACAGCAAGGGACAAAGATGGAGTTGACCTTGCGCAGGTCTTGTATAATGCGGTGCTTGCCGTTGGGCTTCTGTAGCCCCATGATTGTGGAGTTAAATGGACTCCTCATGATCTCTTTCAGGATGACTTGCTCAATCATTGAGTCAATCACAGGAGTAATTTCAGCAATGATCTCAGGAATCAATTTGTATTGTTGGATGCGTGGAAATTCGCCATTTACTTTCACAGTGATACGGACTGGTTCAACACCTTTGATGAGTCCGGAATCCTTACCTGAAAAGTCCCAAACCTCAGGTAACATTGTATCTCTTAGCTCCTGGGGCAACTTAGGCCTGGGAGGAGCTCGCGGAGTTTCACTCCATGGAATTCCACGAAGTTACAGGAAAACTCTGCCAAATTCCGCTGAGTTCCACGAGAGGGTGTAGTAATTATAATTAAATGGTGCACAGACATAATATCGAGTTTTTATTTTCGGAGTACAAAAATATCGAGTTGGAAATATCGAAGGGACTGAATATCGAGATCAAGAATATCGGTGACCAGAATATCGACATGAGGGTAAGAAATATCGTTTTTGTTAATATCGAAGTCAGTAATATCGTTTGTAAAAATATTGTTGTTAATAATATCGATGTTTATATTAGTGTTAGGTATTTTAGTATGTATTTTAAATGTATGTGTTTTATATTTTTTGTTAAGTATTGTATTTTTAAAAAATATATGTATTCCATTTTTAGAAGTTATTAATGTTTTTTAAAGTAAATTTTGCGTTTTAGTTCCGTAGCGGGTTGTGGGTTTATAGGGGAATAGGGTGGGAAGTAATTTAATTTTAATAAAGTAATTATTAATTTTTATTTATTGGTATTGATCATTAATTTATTGTTAATTAATCATTAATTGGTAATTAATTTTTATTAATTGATTAATTGATAATTATATTAACTGTGTTAATTCTTTTTAGGAGTTAGTATTAATTGGTTAGTAATTAATATTAATTAATAAATAGATAATTATATAAATTGTGTTTTTTTAGGAGTGGGTTGTGGGTTTATAGGGGAATAGGGTGGGAAGTAATTTAATTTTAATAAAGTAATTATTAATTTTTATTTATTGGTATTGTTAATTAACTTATTGTTAATTATTTATTAATTGGTAATTAATTTTTATTTATTGATTAATTGATACTTATATTAATTGTGTTATTTTTTTTAGGAGCGGGTTGTGGGTTTATAGGGGAATAGGGTGGGAAGTAATTTAATTATAATAAAGTCATTATTAATTTTTATTTATTGGTATTTATAATTAATTTATTGTTAATTATTAATTGGTAATTAATTTTTATTAATTGATTAATTGATATTTATATTAATTGTGTTATTTTTTTTTAGGAGCGGGTTGTGGGTTTATAGGGGAATAGAGTGGGAAGTCAATTAATTATAATGAAGTAATTATTAATTTTTATTTGTTATGATTTATAAATAATGTATTATTAATTATTAATTGGTTATTTAATTAAAAAAAATATTTAAATGATAAGTATGTTAATTTTAACCCTCTGCTATCCAACACTTTCCTTACAGTTACACTCTCTGGAGTGGGAATAGTAATTTTCACCCTTACGCTATCCAACACTTTCCCTACTGTTGCACTCTCTGGGGTGGGAATAGTAATTTTTACCCCTACGCTATCCAACACTTTCCCTACTGTTGCACTCACTGGAGTGGGAATAGTAATTTTTACCCCTTCGCTATCCAACACTTTCCCTACTGTTGCACTCTGTGGAGTGGGAATAGTAATTTTTACCCCTACGCTATCCAACACTTTCCCTACTGTTGCACTCTCTGGAGTGGGAATAGAAATGTTTACCCCTACGCTATCCACCACTTTCCCTACTGTTGCACTCTCTGGAGTGGGAATAGTAATTTTTACCCCTTTGCTATCCAACACTTTCCCTACTGTTGCACTCTCTGGAGTGGGAATAGTAATTTTTACACCTACGCTATCCAACACTTTCCCTACTGTTGCACTCACTGGGGTGGGAATAGTAATTTTTACCCCTTGGCTATCCAACACTTTCCCTACTGTTGCACTGTCTGGAGTGGGAATAGTAATTTTTACCCCTACGCTATCTAACACTTTCCCTACTGTTGCACTCTCTGGAGTGGGAATAGTAATTTTTACCCCTACGCTATCCAACACTTTCCCTACTGTTGCACTCTCTGGAGTGGGAATAGTAATTTTTACCCCTTCGCTATCCAACATTTTCCCTACTGTTGCACTCACTGGAGTGGGAATAGTAATTTTTACCCCTACGCTATCCAATACTTTCCCTACTGTTGCAATCATTGGAGTGGGAATAGTAATTTTTAGCCCTACGCCATCCAACACTTTTCCTACTGTTGCACTCTCTGGAGTAGGAATAGTAATTTTATCCTCTCTGCTATCCAATATTTTCTCTACTGTTTTAGTTAATGTAGTGTATAATGTATTCTAAAAAGATTAAAAATATTCTAATTTTTTAATTTGTTATAAATATTTTTATATTATTGGTGTATGTGTATATATATGTATTTATAATTTTTATTATGTTTTTAAAAATGTATATGTTATTAAAATAATTATTTATAAATATTATTAAGTAAGTATATATATTATATTTTATACATATATATGTTTAATTTATTTTTACATTATATGTATTAGATTTAATTTTAAACATTTTAAAATAATTTTAACTATGTTTCTTTTAATTATATGTATTATTTACTTTATTTTACATTATTTTTTAAACATTAAAAAAATGATATTTTTAACCGCTTAACCGCGGCGGCAATTCCGCCGCGGTGCGGCGGTTTAGCGGAGTGGGCGGGGCCGCGTCGGCCAACGGACGTTCGCAGCACTACAGAGGTAGTGCTCACGACGGCCGTTGGCCGACAGACGCACGCAACGGGTTAACATCGATATTTTTTACAACTATATATTTTTTTCTAAATTTTTGTACTTACCATTATGTAGATAGGACTTCGATATTCTTGACATCGATATTTTTGTGTCGATATTTTTGTACCTCGATATTCTGACTGTCGACATTCTGTCAGTGATCCAATTAATTGTGTAGAGGCAGTCCAATTGTTCAAGGATAGGCAGTGTAGTGCAGACGGGGCAGCAGACTCTGCATCGAGAAGGAATGTCACTGGAGTTAAGTTAAAAGAAGTAATAAAAACTATACATATGCACCCTGGGATCCTCCTGTGCTGCTGCAAAGAGAGGAGAAACAATGTCTGACACGATGTGATGTGACGAGTCACGAGTGCTCGCAACACGCCACTTGCCGCCGACAGGCAGCCTCAGGGTGCTTCGGAGTTTATTACTTACAACAGAGCAAACATGTTAAAGCAGAGCATCATTGCTGACACAGACTCGGCGTGGCTGTTAGTTATACAAATAATTGGCTTAGCACACTCTACCAAGGACGCTGCCACTTTGGCTCACATTGTGCAAATGCACACCTCGAAGTTGGCGTAGACTGCAAAAATGAGATGGACTGGAATGCTCAAATGAATCTGACCCTATGGTAATTACGATGGGCACATTCAATTCCAATGTTTTCAGACTGCCTGTGCAATTGCAGACAGGGAACAGGCAACTGTTAGCAGTATGCCCGCATTTACAAATTTCACGGTTTAGTAGTATTCATGTCCCCGTCAAACATCAGATACCTGGAAACAATCCCACAATCTTGCTCTTTCTGTGTGATCATCCTTGAATCATAACAGATTAAGGCCGCAGTTACTTTGGATTATGCTTAATCTAACTATATTGTTTCACATTTTAACCTGCAATGCACGAGGCACAGAAGTCACTATTTGGAGTACAGTAAATGGAACAATTAAATTTACACAAAAGATCTTGTCCAAGTAAATTGACTGGACTTGAATCACACACCACAAAGCAGTGCAGATCCTTCAAAGGCCCTATTTCGACAGGTACCACTTCTGAAACTGAGCTAGTCAATGGTTTGCTTGCAACACCTATAACTTGGCTTTTTTCTCCCAAGAGGGGTAGGTTCGGAACCTCTGCTGTTCTCACAGTAGAGTGGGTAGCACCAGTATCATCAAGGAAGGAGACAGGATTCCCATTTACCTCACCATCCATATAGGGACCACTCTAATCTCCCTCTAAGGTTGCGCCAAGCACGCAATCTTCCTCCTGCCTGAGTTGAAATAATACGTCTGTAGCATGGAATATTGATGGGTCTTGTTCTCATTTACAAAAGGATTTGTATTAACATTCAGAACCTGATTTGTATTGTACCTTTGTACATGAGCATTTGCTGTGGCATCGGGGCTTGGGGAACCTGCATCATTTGAGCTTGGGGCACATTAGTATTTTTAACTCTTTGCCTTTGTCCCTGCTGTGGCTGTACCATACTATTTCCTTGTGACTGCACAAATCCACCATTCTGAACCTGATTTCCATTATGCACATTGCCTGTATTAAGCAGACAGTCACATTTTCAATGCCCCAACTTGCTGCAGATGTGGCAAGGGTTAGTTTTCTTAAACGTCGGCACATCAACACCAGTTCTCGGATCAATTGTCACACCTCACCCTCTACCCTGCGGTAGAAAACCTTGTTGTTGGAAACCATTAACACCTTGCAACATGGGAATCTGCTGATATCCTCCTTGCATTGGAACAGCATTAGCGTTGTAAGGGTGATTCTGACCTCTCTATGATGCTTTCATTTGTGCAATCATTATTTTCTTCTTCAACTTTTTATGTTTCATTTCCAATTCGTCACTGCAAAACTTTTCGTATTGCAGGATCTCTTCAATGGGCTTTCTCTGCCAGCATATCAAGTGCTGTTGAAACACTTTAACTAACTTCGGGTCTCAACCCATGCACAAATTGGTATACAAAATGTCCCGTCTCCTCTCAGAGAGGTTTTCTGTGCCACTGAATTGTTTAAATGCCTGCAACAATCTTTCATAGGAGACATGAATCGATTCTTTGGACTCCTGGGTCATCTGGTCAATTTTGACCAAGTCAATTTCTTTAGGAGAGATTTTTGTTTTCAAAAGGGTAATTACCTGATGATATTTCTTCATTACCAATAGTGATGGAGTTTGTGTATGAGGATGCCTCATCAGCTTCAAATCTGGCCAATCAACTGCCACCTTACACTCTGCCCATAAGACATTTAGAACAACAATCTCAAACTGCGTATCTAAATCTTTCCACAAGACTTTGGAAATGTTCTCAAATCTCTCAACCTGTCTGTACCAATCAACTGGATTTTCTCTCAGTTTCAGGAAATCATTTGTAAAGGATGTAAGGTCAGCTCTACTCCATGGCACAGGTATATACCCTCCACTAGGCACCTCTCTCATAGGAAGTAGGTTAACATTCTCTTCGTCCTCCTCTGTCCCAGATGGAGGCATCTTGGACTCCTTTTTCTTGGGCCATCTACCTTCCCATTTATCTAGCTCACTCCGCTTCCTGACAAAAGGTATTAGTTCTCTAACCGGCAATTTAATTCCGGGCAGGTGCATGTTAACAATATCTCGATCACTAAAGCACAACCTGTAGCTTCTCTGTAATACTTTAGACCTCTGGATATCTATCTCATGTTTCTGTGCCAGTTCTGAAAGACAGCCATGAGCTTATCCTGCACGCCTGGTAATGTCTTAAATAAGAACTGTAGGTCATCCTCTTTATAGACCTCTAATCATGTCAGACTAAGGGTCCCAGCTATCAAATCTTCCATGTCAACTTTCAGTCTGGCCAAATCCATAACCCTATCTCTCTACAGAGTTTCAGCAGTATCGTTGTTGTTTGCAACAGCATTCCTATTAGTCATCTGGCTATCTGTACTTTTGAGCCAGTCACCAAATTCTCGAGCAGAAATACCTGGTTTCTCAGCTGAAGTATTCAGAAATATTTCACCACTGTATGCACCACTGCTTAAGGCAGGCGGTGAGTGCAAAAGGGACATTCCAATGGGTTCTTCTGTCCTTGGGAAACTATAATTCACGATTGGTGGGGCTGTCAAATTAGGTTTGAAAAATGGTGACGTCTCTGAGGCAACCTCCGGGATCAGTCAATCCCTGTCGGGTTAGAAGCAGAAGTTGCTTTGGAGGCACCTAAAGTGTTCCCCTGTATCAGAACCATGGGAGTCTGTGGAACTTGTCTTGGCACTGAGTTTCCTGAAGTGTCCCTTTCAGTGGTTTTTCAAGTAGGAACAGCCAAAGTATGAGCAGCATTTCCTGTGGATCCGGGCTTATACAAAGGAACCACAGAGCCTAAGGCAACAGGAACCATCAAGGCATATGGAGCGTTTAAAGCATATGATATGGAAGGAGTTGTGGCTACTGAAATCTCTTCAGGTAAATTAAGGTTCTGATTTAAGTGTGCAGAAGACACATCAAAAACACCAGCAACAGGTGTGTTGCTCGGTCCAGCAGGGGATACTTCATTGTGGTGGATGATTTACTAATAATTCAGTCACAAAATCCTCCTCTAGCTCACTGTCGCTATCCTCAGGAGTTTTCTTATTCCCTTCTATTTCTAAATGATTTTTCTTTTCCTTGTGCTTTCCCTTCTCTCGTCAGTACAGGATATAATCGAGCTCCCTCAATTATGTCAGTCCTACAAGCTTTCTATTGATCATCCCACCTAGCATCAGCACAAGTGCGCATGGCTCTCTTGACTCTCCCGGGACATTTCTCCCTCTCCTTGAGATGCGCAGCATGTTTCCAAGCATTAAGTGCTTCAAATTGGGTAGGTCTAGGTGGCGGTCTAATTTCATACAACTTCTTCCTTAAATTCTCAATAATTCTCAAAATTCTCATAGCAGGGACACTGTAATAGACCATCTTTCTCAGTGATTTTATGCCATTGAGTGAGCCAAAGGCATGTATGAAATCCCTTATCAGTCAGTATTTCGTGACCTGGAGTGCCCTCAGGTGGTGTTTTCTCTCCTTCTCTAATGGGCACAGTCACATCCCCTCATACTATAAACTGTATGTTTTACAAACACTTGATTTGAATTCAATTTATTACGCTGCTCACAAATGACTTTCTGTGGACACCAGGAAATTAAGTTTTCCCACAATTTTCTTGTTTGGCGATCACAACCAATACAAGTGCAACTCTTTATGACGTAGACAACCAATCCCAGTGCGGCGTTACACCAGCCATCCAATACCAGCGCGGCATACTGGGACGTCAATCTCACTCCCTGCAGCAACTCGCCCTCCTTTACAATTTTCTTTTCACACACGTTTTCTAAGCAATTCGTGCAATGCAATGCAAGCAACTTCAATAACTAAGTCTGTCTGCTCCACTAATGAAAGAGAAGATTTCCATACACTCAGGGTAATTTGGAACTACACTTTCTGATTTAATCTAGCACTCACTTTGAGCGAGACCTCGACCAGCAGGGTCTGGCTTATATTGATGCAGTTATTGCCTGTGTACTGAGATCAACTATACCAACCGCTGCTTACAACCACACAAAGAACAAGTCCCTTTCTTACAGATGCTGTCAACGACATCTCACGACAGACACCACAACACAGCAGACAACTACACCCAGTGTCTTCTACACTGAGACCACCTCTTATGTGCGTATCCCAGGATCTTCTGCCTCAATGGATCCAATAACCACTTCATCTTCTCTGCATTAAGTGCCACACTGATACATCAACTTAAACCAGCTCCGCATGACACCACACAGCCATTCCAAACACTGCAATCTAAGCATAAGCAATTACAAAGTGCACCCCTATTAATACTCACACTCCTCCGCTGCTACAAGTCATCTCCACTGATACTACATCTCTCTTCCGAATGAACCATGGTCATTTGGTTTGGGCTGGGCTTGGGCAATTTCTAGATTGAACACCCTAACTTCCTCACATCAGGGGACGGAGCCATCTGAAGTTCTACGAGATTTGATCCAGCAGATTCAATCTCACGATACTGGGCCCGATTATTATTTTTCCCCTTCTAATTTACTCCTCAGCTGGATCATTTAACTTCGCATTACTTACTTGTCAACATGGTCCTCCAATGGACCTTTTTGTGCCGCACTGAGGGGAAAGAGAGCAAGCATTTCTCATCAGTTCAATTAATGAACAGTGCAACAACTTGGCTGCACAATAAGGACCAGGAATTGGAAGCCAATTCAAGGGTTTTATAACAAGTTAGAAATCTGATTCAGATAAATCACTTTTCATATTAAACTGTATAAAGGCAGTATCGCAACAGGGAGGCCTAGACTCTTAAATAAATGTAAGCGAACAAGAATCAAGCACACAAACAGCTCTTTAGCCACTATGCAAAACAATAACATTAGAATCTGATGCTCAGAATATATTCTAGCTTGTTCTTTCTTAGGCATTGGCAATTTAGATCTTTCAAAGGCAAGCTAAGGCACATAATTCTTTACAGCACAAACCTACAAAAGAATATAGGGATTAGGCAAAAGAGTATAAGAATTATTAGTAATAGCATTGCAGAAGCTCGGCCAAGAGTCTTCAAGTTATCAGGAAAGTGTTGGTCTAAACCACACTTGTGAAATTAATGTGGCATGGGAAATGTCTCTAAGAGCCTGTTTGAAGGGGCCAAGGAATCTGGGGCTTTGGGAAAGTTTGGTTCATGTTAGAGTCCAAAGGAAAATCCTGGAAAGGACCTGAAAAAGCTTTGCATGCTGTCTTGGAAGAACGTCCAAAGCCATCTGCCCATCATCTCTCGTCTGTGGTCAACTGCATCTCCTCTTCTTTACTCCAGGGCAGCCAATATTATAATTCACAAGGTATGTTGTCAACTCCCATTCTGGTATGACATCAATAGTAATCCATTGTATTTGTTTCAAAAGTTCACATAGTTTTCATATAGTATATTCTGCAACAATGGAAAAAGGTCCCACACTAGACATGGGAACTCCATCTCAGTCCCATGCTCACCATCATACACAATATTCTATTGTTTGTCTACAGAGTTCTTATGTGCTTGTCATTGAATTCCATTCCTGGACATGTATCTGATACTTGTTACAAGAAATGTGTTGATTGAAAATAACAGTTGGTGAGAACTCCTGCAAAACAATCAATCAATCATTTGTAAAGTGCAGCACTGTCCCACTAAGGGTATCTGAGCACTGAGGGTGCTGAGTCTCCGTCGAAAAGCCAGGTTTTGAGTTTCTTTCTGAAGTCCGCTAGGGTGGGTGCTGTTCGGTAGTATAGGCACAGGTCGTTCCAGGTCTTGGCGGTGATGTAGGAGAAGGAGTGGCCCCACTGCAGCTGTGTCGGATGACGGGGGTGCGCGAGGGTGAGTGAGGTGGAGCACAGATGTCTTGAGGGCAGATAGAAGTTTAGTCAGTGGTTGATGTAGGATGGTCCTTGGTCGTGAAGAGGTTTGTAGGTGTGTGTGAGGATCCTACACTGGCATCTTTTCTGGGTGGGGAGCCAGTGGGCGTTTCTGAGCTGAGGAGTGATGTGGGTCTGTTTTGGAAGGTCCAGGATGAGTCTGACTGCAGCGTTCTGTATGGTCTGGAGTCTTCTGAGGAGCTAGGTGGTGATTCCAGCATAGAGAGCATTGCCGTAGTCGAGGTGGCTGGTGAAGAGGGCCTGTGCAAACGTTTTTCTGGTGTTGATTGGGATCCATCTGAAGAATCTGCGGAGCATGATAAGGGTGTGGAAGCAGGAGGAGGCGACTGCATTGACTTGTTGTTTCATGGTCAGTTGGCTGTTGAGGATGATGCCGCAGTTGCATGCGTGGTTGGTCAGTGTGGGTGTGGGTCCGAGTTCTGATGGCCACCAGCTGTGGTCCCATGCAGAGGTGTTCTTCCCGAAGATCAGCACTTCTGTTTTGTCAGAGTTGAGTTTGAGGCAGTTGTCACTCATCCATTTGGCTACATTGATCATGGCGTTGAGGAAGTTGGTTTTGGCATTGGAAGGGTCCTCAGGGAGCGAAAGAATTAGTTGAGTGTTGTCTGCGTAGGAGATTATGTTGAGTCCATGGGATCTGATGACGTCTGCAAGAGGTGTCATGTAGACGTTGAACAGGGTGAGGCTGAGGGGTGATACTTATGGTACGCCACATATGAAGCCCTTGGGTGCAGAGGTGAAGGGAGGCAGACAGATGAGCTGTGTGCATCCTGTAAGGAAGGAGGCTATCCACTTGTGGGGGTTTTGCTGTATGTCGATGTTCTGAAGTCTGTTGATGAGGCTGTGGTAGGAGAGGGTGTTGAATGCAGCGGAAAGGTCGAGGAGGAACAGGGCAATAGTGTCTCCACTGTCGAGGAGAGTTCTGATGTCATCTGTGTCAGTGATCAGTGTGGTCTCCATGCTGTGGTTGGCATGGAATCCTGATTGTGAGGCATTGAGGAGGTGGCTGTGTTCGAGGTATCCGGTGAGCAGTTGGTTGATGGTTATCTCAAGTACTTTGGCTGGGTAAGGGAGCAGGGAGTTTGGTCAGTAGTTTTTTAGGTCGCTGGTGTCGGCAGAGGGTTTCTTTAGGAGGGGTCTAACCTCTGCGTGTTTCCATTTTTCCAGTAAGGTTGCTGTGCAAATGGAGGTGTTGAGGATGCTTGTGAGCTCTGTGCTGATTGTGTTGATCCCAAGGTTGAGAAGATGGTGGTGGCAGGGGTCAGTTGGTGCCCCTCGGGTGGATAGATTACATGATAGCTGTGGTGGTCTGAGTGGTAAGTGGAGACCAGGTAGTGATAGTTGGGTTGGTGTTCGCTGGGAGGTTGAGGTTGTCGAGGCTAAGAGAGGTGGATTTGGGATCGAAGTTGTTGTAGATAGTGGCGATGTTGCTGTGGAAGTAGCTCGAGACGGTGTTGTATAGTTCTTTCGAGGGATTATGGTGTTCTCTGTGGCTGTCGGATTGTAGAATTATTTGACTATTTTGAAGAGTTCCTTCATGTGGTTGGCCGCTGTATCGATGCGGGCAATGATGGTGATGCTGAGGGCCTGTGTCCACTGAGTCTCGGTTATCTTGCCCCCTGCTGCAGTGGGAGGGCAGTGGTGCTTGGCGGTGGTGTGCTGGGGTTTGGAGATGGTGAAGTGGACAATGGCGTGGTTGGTCCAGGTGATTTCAGTGACGTGGGTGAATTTGACTCTGTCGCTGGAGGTAAACATGGAGTTGAGTGTGTGTCCAGCTTTGTGCATGGGTTCGGAGACCAATTGGGTGAGGCCAATGTTGTTTAGGTTCTCCAGGAGGGTGATGGAGTTGGCGTTGTTAGGGTGGTCGACATGGAAATTGAGGTCGCCTAGTAGAATGTAGTGGTGGAAGTCAATGCAAGCATGTCAGCAAAATGCAGGAAGGAAAGGAATTCTCATGGAAAGGTCTTTAGTATAATGCAGCTAACTTAAAAGAATTACCTATAGGACACCCTTATATATGTATGTGCACATTTGAAATGCCGATTTGCCAGTACCCTGCAGTTAAGTCAAAGGTACTTAGAAATTTGGCTGCACCCAATTTGTCTATCAACTCATCTGCTCTTGGGATAGGTTGAGCATCTGTCTTGGTGACAGAGTTGAGCCCTCTATAGTCCACACAGAACCTCATCTCTCTCTTTCCACCCTGTGGATGAGGTTTAGGGACTAGAACCACTGGGCTGGCCCAGGGGCTCTCAGAGGGTTCAATAACCCCTAACTCCAGCATCTTGCTGACTTCAGCTCTGATGCTTTCCTTGACTTGATCAGACTGTCGATAGATTTTGTTTTTGACAAGTGAACTGTCACCAGTGTCCACATCATGGGTACACCAGTTTGTCTGACTAGGGGTCAAGGAAAAGAGCTTAGCATACTGCTGCAAGACTTGCTTGCAATCAGTCTACTGTTGGGCAGAGAAGGTGTCTGAAATGACAACTCTATCCACTGACCCATATTTTGGGCTGTCTGAGTGGGGGTCAGGGAGAGGTTCACTCTCTGTCTCCTGATCCTCATCAGTCACCATCAGCATGATGATGTCAGCCCTGTCATGGTAGAGCTTCAGGCGGTTCACATGGATAACCCTTTTGGGTGCCCTCCTTGTGCCCAGGTCAACCAAGTAGGTGACCTCACTCTTTTTCTCTAGGATAGGGTAAGGGCCACTCCATCTGTCCTGGAGTGCCCTTGGTGCCACTGGCTCCAAAACCCACACCTTTTGCCCAGATTGAAATTCAACCAGTGCAGCTTTTTGTTCATACCAGTGCTTCTGAAGCTCCTGGCTGGCCTCAAGATTTTTGGATGCCTTTTCCATGTACTCAGCCATTCTGGACCTTAGGCCAAGCACATAGTCCACAATATCTTGTTTGGGTTCTTGGAGAGGCTTCTCCCAACCCTCTTTCACAAGACAGAGTGGTCCCCTCACAGGATGGCCAAACAGAAGTTCAAAGGGGGAAAACCCTACTCCCTTCTGTGGCACCTCCCTGTAAGCGAAAAGCAGACATGGTAAGAGGACATCCCATCTCCTTTTGAGTTTTTCAGGGAGCCCCATAATCAGGCCTTTCAATGTTTTGTTGAATTTCTCAACAAGGCCATTGGTTTGTGGGTGATAGGGTGTAGTAAACTTGTACTGCACTCCACACTCTTTCCACATGTGTTTTAGGTAAGCAGACATGAAGTTGGAACCTTTGTCTGAAACCACCTCCTTAGGAAACCCTACTCTGGTGAAGACATCAATGAGGGCCTTGGCTACTGCAGGAGCTGTAGTAGTCCTAAGCGGAATTGCTTCAGGGTACCTAGTGGCATGATCCACTACCACTAGAATGAATTTGTTCCCTGATGCTGTGGGAGGTTCAAGTGGACCCACTATGTCCACACCTACCCTTTCAAAGGGAACCCCCACCACAGGCAGTGGTATCAGGGGCGCCTTTGAGGGGCCACCAGTCTTGCCACTGGACTGACAGGTGACACAGGAGCTGACAAACTCCTTTACTTTTTGGTGCATCTGGGGCCAGTAAAAGTGGCTAACTAGCCTTTCCCAAGTCTTGGTTTGGCCCAGATGTCCAGCTAAGGGAATGACATGAGCTAAGGTTAGGAGAAACTCCCTGTACTTCTGAGGCACTACCACTGTCCTAGTGGCTCCAGTTTTGGGGTCTCTGTCCTCAGTGTACAGTAGTCCCTCTTCCCAATAAACTCTGTGGGTACCACTGACATCTCCTTTTTCCTGGGTAGCAGCTTGCTGCCTCAGGCTTTCAAGAGTTGGACAGACCTGCTGTCCAAGGCACAGCTCTTCCCTAGAGGGTCCCCCTGGGCCTAAGAGTTCAACCTGGTAAGAGTCAAGCTCCATGGGCTCATTTCCCTCTGGGGTGTCCAAGTCTTCTCCCTGAGGAGAGGGGTCCTGAACCTTTTGCTGTACAGAAGCTGGTTCCCCAGTCTTCTTACCTTTCCTCTTGGAAGGTTGGACCATACTTTCAGGCTCCAACACTTCTTTTTCACTCTGTCTCTTGCTCTGTGCTCTTGTTTTTACACACACACCAATTCAGGGATGTCCAGCATTGCTGCATGGGTTTTTAGTTCAACCCCAGCCCATGCTGAGGTTTCCAGGTCATTGCCAAGCAGACATGCAGCTGGTAGCTCTGGAGAGACCACTACCTGTTTCAGGCCTGTAACCCCCCCCCCCAGTCTAATGCCACCATAGCCATTGAATGGTTAGTGGTAACACTGTCAGCATTGGTGACTGGGTAAGTTCTCCCAATCAAGTATTGCTCAGGGGAAACCAGTGTGTCTCTCGCCATAGTGACACTGGCACCTGTATCCCTCAGAGCTTCTATCCTAGTACCATTGATACAAGGGAATTTTAAGTACTTTTTTAAGTTGGGTGGCCACACAGCTACAGTGGCAAACTCAACTTCCCCTTCTGAAACTAGAACTGCTTCAGTGTTCAACCCGATTTGCTCTTGGCACACTGTTGATCCCATCTGGAGACTTGCTACCCCAGGAGGAGCTGTAGTAGGACATGGGGCCTTCTTGTTTGGGCAAGCAGCATCTCCAGTTAAGTGTCCCAACTTCTTACAGTTGTCACACCAGGCCTTTAAAGGATCAAAGTTCTTTCCCCTGTACCTAATAATGGACTGGGAAGAGTTTTGGGACCCACCCCCTGTGCAGGTTTTTGGGGCCCTTTTGAAGACCCAGGCTTTTTATCTTGGGGATTCTCACCACCTTTCCCCTGGGGAGGTTTTGTAACCCCTTTCTTTTTGTCACCCCAAGTGGTTGTTTTTGTCACCCTTGTCTTGACCCAGTGGTCTGCCTTCTTTCCCAATTCTTGGGGAGAAATTAGACCTAGGTCTACCAAATGCTGATGTAACTTTTCATTAGTGCAATTACTTAAAATATGTTCTTTCATAAACAAATTGTAAAGTGCATTGAAATCATGCACATTGTGTCCAGTTAACCAACCATCTAGTGTTTTAACTGAGTAGTCTACAAAGTCAATCCAGGATTGGTTTTGGGTTTTATGAGCCCCCCTGAATCTAATTTTATATTCCTCAGTTGTGAGTCCAAATCCCTCAATCAGAGTTTTCTTCATGAGGTCATAGGACCCAGCGTCTTCTCCAGAAAGGGTCAGGAGTCTGTCTCTGCAGTTACCAGAGAACAGTTCCCAAAGGAGTGCCCCCCAGTGTGACTTCTTCGCTGTTCTCATTTCACTAGCCCTCTCAAAGGCTGTGAACCATTTTGTGATATCATCACTCTCTTCATATTTAGGGACAATTCCTTTGGGGATTTTGGGATTATAAGATTGCTCTTTATCCTTATTTAGTAAATTGCTGCCACCATTGATGGGTGCTAGGCCCATCTCTGCTCTCTCTCTTTCTAGAGCCAGCAACCTGGTCTCTAGATCCAGTCTTTTGGTCAGCCTTACTAAAAGGCTGACCTCCTCATTGAGGCTGTCCTCAATGCCCTCACTGATACCTGATCCACCTGTGTGAGATCTAGGCACTGAGAGGTTTACTCTTGGAGTCAAGGGTACTTGAACCCTTTTCTCCCTAGGAAGTGGAGGGGGTTGATCTACCAGGTCATTCCCTTCCTCTACTTCCTCATCTGATTGGTCTTCACCATTTTCAGATGGGTGGTCCTTAGCATACCCAGCCAAAGCTCCTGGAGCTTTTTTTTGGTGGGATGGGGACCCATGGTTATGTTTTTAATTGTACATAGGGACCTTACCTCCTTGAAAGTCAAGTGAAGGTAAGGGGTGAGGTCAAGCTCCTCAACCCTGTCCTCTATGTCATTATTGGTATTTTCACTAATAGCTGGGTTCTTATTTTGAGACATAGATAAAAAAACTTCTAACCCTGGCTAGAATGACTTTTTATTTTCTAAAATTCTGAAGGGACTTAACCAAGGCCCTAACAAGACTTTTAGTAATTTTGCAAAAAATGCCAATTTGAAAAATCAGCATTCTAAAGACAATTTAAGAGTTCTGTCGTGTGATCAGGTGGTAACCAAGTAGTCCAACAAATGCAAAGTTGTATATCCCACCGCTGATCCACCAATGTAGGAAGCTGGCTCTATATATACTATACCAAAGTGAGGTATAGTGTGCACAGAGTCCAGTGGAACCCCAAAGGTAGGCAGAGGCAAAGTTAGATAGAACCTTACTCTCTATTTGTGGTAGTGTGGTCGAGCAGTAAGGCAGTATCAGAGGACAGTGTGAAGCATTTGTTGTACACGCTCAGTCAGCAAATGAATTCACAAACTCAAAGACTGAACTTCAGACCAATTGTTTTTGTATAAAAATATTCTTTTAGTTATTTTATTTTCTAGAACCAAGCAAGCCTGGCACAGGTAAGCTGATAAATACTTTGCAGTAATTATACAGTTTGAAATGCAATTGTAAATGGACTTTGAAATGGTTACAGTTTGAATTATTGGTAATGCAATACTGTGAAATGCTGTACATATACTCTGTATCAACTTTGCAATGAAAATTACAGGTAAGTTACTTTTACGTTACTTTTGAGATTACTTTTTCTACTCAGTGTGATATGCCTAGATATCACACTGGGACATTTCCTAGAGAAAAGGTAAGTAAAATCAGTTTTGCACAATTGTTATTTTTCTGGTTTCCATACAAATCAACTCCACACTTAGAACATTTTTCAGAGAAAAACAGTCAATGGATTCCTATGGAGAGAAATTAAGTTAACGGTTACCAGGTAAGTAATCGGTCTTTCGAGTTGAGCTTCTGGGGTTAGAACAAGAGTTCCCCTAGGGTCAAGGATGCACTCTCGTTACACCCTCAGCGGGACTAGGGCGGCCGGGTGCAGAGTGTTGAGGCCCAATGTTATCCAATGGGGGATAGGGGGCCTCCGGCTGGTGGCTGCTGGCAAGCAGGCCACTGGGTTGCGGGAGCAAAGCTCCTGGACTTTAGCTCAGGGCAAATGGGGAAACAAATTAGCACCAAAGGTGCACCCTCAGCGGCACTAGGGCGGCCGGGTGCAGGGTGCTGTTTCAACGTCGGGCGCCCTGTTGGTTTCAATGGAGAACCTCCGGTTTGGAAAAGCACTGCAGGCAGGGAGACGAAGGACTTCTGGGTGCGACCACCACTTCGAGAGGTAAGTTGGGAAGTTAGGGGTTGGTTAGGCACCGTCGGTTTGGGCACACAAGGCCATAGGGCGTCAGGTGCAGGGGTGCCTTTTGGGGTCGGATCTTCTTACCAGCTCCTCGTCACGGTTAGGGGGGCTTTCTGGATTTAGGCTGCAGGCGTCGGCTGGAGGTTTGAGGCAGGCCAGGGGTCACCGGATCTCGGTTCAGAATCGCCGGGGTGACCTCCTCGTGGTGTTTGCTCTCTCGAGCTCGGGCCGTGGACGGCGGGTGCAGAGTGGGGCAGATCCGCGGTGTCCGGCCGGAGCCAGAGGTTGCAGTTGAACAAATCCGGTGTTCACGGGAGAAGCAGTCTTTGGAAGTGAAGGCAGACAGGTCCTCCGGGGTTTTTGAGGTTGCTGGCTGCAGGACACACCCTGGGATTTCGCAGGAGCAGGTTCGAGGGGGAGACAGGCCGGTAGGGCTGGGGCCAAGTCAGTGGGCGTCTTCCTCTTGTTAGCTGCTGCACGGCTGTTCGGTCCTTCTTCTTCTTTTCTTCTTGTTTCTTGTCTGGATCTGAGAAATCAAGGTTCAGGGGTGCCCCTAAATACTAGATTTAGGGGCGTTACAGGTAGGTTAAAGGCAGGGACCAATGGGTCCCGTCCCTGTGGTGGGTACACCCCCTATTATGCCACCCTCCTGTGGGAGGGGGGCATGGGCCTGTCCCTGGTTGGCTGAGTCCCCCCATCTTCAAGATGGTGTGGACTGAGAGTTGTGCTTCACCTCGCCTCCCCCACCTGAGGGGTGGAGTTGGCAGAGGTGGGCACACCTCTCTTCTTCACTTGTTTTGCCCGCCGGTTCTCCCACACAAAGTGGGGGTCAGAACCGGTGGGGACCAGTTGCTGAGGGCAGCAAGTGGCCTGGGGAAGCTCACAAAGTCGGAAAGCCTTTGAAGCTTCCCCTTCGTGAACCCTGCCCATCCTGGGGGAGGAGGCTTGGCACCTCGTCCCAGAATGTGCATTGTTTCAGGCCCCAGAGAGCAGCAGGCTCTTGACCCAGGGGTCCAGAAACATGTCTGGTGGTGGCAGCTGAAAGCAGCCACTCAGCCAAGACACTAGAGGTGGGTTAGTTTTCAGGAAGCATCTCTAAGATGCCCTCTGTGTGCATTTTTGATTAAATCCCACACTGGCATCAGTGTGGGTTTAATGTGCTGAGAAGTTTGATACCAAACTTCTCAGTTTTCAGTGTAGCCATTATGGTGCTGTGGAGTTTGTAATGACAAACCCCCAGCACCATATACTCTTAATGGCAGCACTGCACTTACAATGTCTAAGAATGGACTTAGACACTGTAGGGGTACAGGGCTCATGCCCCTGTACCCTCACCACTGGGAGAGTGCACCCAGCTAGAGGGGTGACTGATCTATGCCAGGGCAGTGGGTTGTAGGCATGGCACACAGGGATGTGTTAAATCACAAAAGTGGCGGAATGCACACCGCTTTCTCCAAATTTATCCACAGCATGTATTCTGTTAATTATTTCAACCAATGAAGGCGTGCAAACTTGTAACGCGCTCCACCCACTTGCGCTAGGAAAGTAGAAAAACACGAAGGGACCACGTCCGGTCCCCTTAAAGATGCACAGCTGAGGCTACCGAAAATGAATCCAATAAATCAATCTTTAAATGTATTCCTCAATTATTCCACGTTTTATCCATGTCTTTCATCCGATTCTTAACTGTGTCAATTTATTATACTCATTTTTCTTAATTCTTCAAAGTTGTTCAAAAAGCACACAGGAGAAGTTTCCTTATGTCACGATGTTTATTAAAAATCGCCCAATGCATTTCGGGATAAACCCTTCGTCAGGGGCATCTAAAATATAAACAAATCGATAAACAATCATGCATTCAATTGTTATAACAACTGTCTAATTCCAACACATCAACCTGCCATTCTTTAAAAAAAACACTGAATCATGTATTTAATTCTGTTTAAACCCTCATAGAAACACTGCCCGTATATAACACCCCTTCATTTCAAACCCAACCATGTTGATTGCACAACCCGTCCCTACAACCTAAATGCTTGTTGCAGTTTATTCACCCCAGGAACAATTGTTAAACAGTCCGTGCTATGATAGTCTCAGCTGGCTTACCGTGACCCAATTTCTCTCTTTGTTTTACAGCAACATTTTCTCTGTAATTCACTGCATTCTACCTCCATTTCTAACATCAGTACGTTTTCGTGTGGTGCTGCCTACACGTTGATCTTCCATAACTGACGCTACATCAACTGTTACAAACATATGCTTGCGCAGGGATGTGTGCCATGTCGACTCTTCACTTTGTTCTGCACCAAAACGGGCAGCCTGCAAAGGTAGTGTGTGAGTGTAGTGGTACAAGACCTCTAAGGGTGGCACAATAAGTGCTGCAGCCCTTAGGGGCCTTCTCTGGTCACAGTGCCCTGGGTACCTGTGGTACCATTTACCAGGGGCTGACCTGTGGCCAGAGATGCCAATTGTGTTTAGGCTTCAATGCAGTTTTAGGGAAAGAACATAGGCCCTGGGTACCTGATTAGCAGGGGCCCAGGGCACACTCAGTCAAAGTACATCAGCAATTCAGCAAAAAGTGGGGACAACCATGCAGAAAGAGGGCACTTTCTCACACCAAGACATTGGTGTCTCACTGGATAGGCAACAGTGATTTATAGGTTACCAACCATGGGCATCTTACAAAAGATAGGGAGTGAAGAAAAAGAGATGCAGTGGCTGGCAGGAAGGATGATGGGAGGGAAGTAGGTTTTTGAGGTGACACTGAGAAGAATCAGATAGTGAGAGTGCTTTGTAAATGATGGTATACTATTAGTGATGCTAAGGTAGGTCAGAAAGTGTCCCATTGAGGCAGGGAACTGCTAAGCCGCTCTGCAATTTCTAAAGGCTGACCTCTCATGTGCCTCCTCCTAATAGTAACATTCACTGTGTGCCCACTGCTGAAGATGGAGTACGTTTTGGAGGAATAACTGAGATCCTAGGAGGGCAAAGAGGCCATCAACATTAGATATTATGTCTTTTTACAATTCTTTAAGGGGTGTGAGCTACTGGGTTAGGTTAAATGGAGGAGCAGTGATCATTAGTCATGTTTATCCAAAATTGTTTTCTTAAATGTTCTGAATTTCCACACACCATTGCTGTTAGAAGCCAGTCTACCATTGTTGTATAAATACAGTTTAATGCTTCTACTGAGCATTACCCCAAGACCAGGGCTGGACTGGCCGTAGTGGGCACTGGGCATTTCCCCAGTGGGCCGCCAGTGTGGGGGCCGGTTTTGGACCCCTGGGGGCCGTTTTTGTTACCGGGGGCTGGTTTTATTGGCCCCCTGTAACAAAAGCAGCTGCAGTGTTTTCCATGCGCCCCCCGCAGTCGGTCCGACTCAATTGCCAGGTCCGGCCCTGCCCAAGACACCATATTTCATGATCCTTTTGCTCCACACAAGGATTTCAATTCAAAATATGCACCATGCAAAGTGTAAAATATTAAGTTAAATTCCACAGACGTAAGATTTTAAGTTGTACCATTAGTTCTCTATGCACTGTTGCTGCATATTTCTAGAAAGCATTATTATTCAGATTTCTCCTGATAATAATATTCATGTATGTGATAAATGCTTGGGTATTGGGTCTCTGCTGCTATGGACTTCAAATGAGTAAAGTACCAAAGTGGAAGTGACATCAAGCACATTCACCACAAATGGCTATTCACGGTTGACACCTTCACCCACACTGAGTTCCTCACCAGACTCCCATTGACTCCTCTAGCTGGAAGAAAAGGAGTGTGAACCAAAGAACATTTGAGCTGGGGTTAATTTCTGATCTTGCCACTGTACTGATGAACCCCAAAACCAGCATCTGGCAGGACAGTGCACATTATCAAACGGCCTAACAAGGTTTTCTAGTTAAGTCTAACTTGAATGGTTAGAGGAATCATTGATAATCACACTTTATGCTCAGTTCCTACAGTCTATGTGCTGTCAGCATTGACCACTAACTAGCTCTTGCCACCCTTAATTTCCCTAATTACTCATTACCTAATTAATTAACTAACTGGGAGAGCCAGAGTTGGCCTGCCACTTTTATTTTAACTCTTGTAAATTTGGGGTTAAGATATTGCTAAGAAGAAATTGGTTGCACGCACAGCCACACTTGTAACCCTTACCGCGTCACTTCCTCAACTCATGAAAGAGCTATTGCTTAGGTTTCCTTTTTAAACATCATAGGATTATATTTTGATTTATTTTTAAGTGGTTTTGCCATTTACGTTTTAATGTTCATTCCAAAGCTGCCTCTGTTGTAAAATATACGTTGTCAAATTGTGTACTTATCGGTTAACTGCATCTGTCACTTTGTGTTTAATGTAATCTGTATTCATTATATTACCCCACACATATTTAGCTGTGTGGCCTTTGCTTATTCGTATGAATGTAGCATGTTTCTACTCAACTTTAAACGATGGGAGGGTACTGTTTTGATTAATTTAAAAAAGACAGAATTATTCAGTTTCTTTGTAGTGCAAATTTGAGAAATGTGTTGACATAATTATTTCATGCAAACGCTGCCCTGTAGGGTGCAACTATATGTTTCCCTTTTGATGCATTTTGAATGTTTTAACTTTTTTCTTTCTTGTTTGCCTGTTGCTACGCAGGCATTTACAAAGTGTATGGAAAGTTTTCCCGATGCCAAACCACAGAGGGGCATATTCTCAAGGACTCGATTTATCGGCACTTTAGCGCCGCAAAAGTGGCGATAGATTTATCGCCCTATTCTCAAGCTGGTGCAAACTGCCGATAACGCCAGTTTTCCAGCGATAGCTTCCACAAAAAACATTGCCACGGATGAGAGCGACAACAAACTCTAATGATATGCAGAGTATGGGTTCCCGTGCAAAAACACACGAAAACACCACTTCGCGATATTCTCAACAACCAGCCAGATCTGCGATGCGATCCAAAAACAGGCGATAAGGCGCGTTAGCAGCAGAGATTTAACACCTCCCTTTTACTGGTGTTAAGGAGGACGACAACCTGCAGTATGAAAGGGAGCCCAGCCCAGAGCCACATCTGAAGACCAACACATGTCATGGAGCTACTGATCATGCAGCTCGGAGACCCAAGAGGTCCACAACACCCACCGCCAATCCCCCAGTCCCTGGTCATTACTCACCCTGTTGCTGTTGGCTCAGGTCATGTTGTGCAGTGTCCAGTCCCCCAACTCCTGCCAAAGTCTCCCCAATGATGACTCGGGTCACCATTTCCTCCATCTCATCCAGCTCCTGGTGTGTCGCTGGACTCCCACCTCCAGTCTGCATTGCTGCTTTCAGGTTGGCTGCGAGTTTCAGCTTGGTTTTGCGCTTCAAATCAGTCCAGCGCTTCTTGCAGTCGTCCACTTCCCTTCTCTTCACTCCGACTGCATTCACCTTGGCCAAGATGGACTGCCATATTGTATTTTTAGTTGCCAATGACACAGTGGAGGTGATGAACAGTTGGTGGTGGTGTTCTATCACCTCCGTAATGAGGATCTGGTTTTCCTGCGTACTGAAACGCAGGTTCCTCTTCTTCTTCTCCTTGCCCTTCCCTGACCCTGTGGTCCCAGGCTGGTCCTCCGTGGGGCTTGTGGGGTTCTGGTTGTCCTCTTTACTTGCTCCGGCTACCTCCATGGTGCTTCGCAGTTGTTTGTGTTTTTTGTTGCCGCTTTTATAGTGGTTTTTCCCGCCGAACTTGCAGGCCTGGCGCTGCTTATCGCTGATTTTTTAATCGCAGTTGGGCCCATCGCAACTTTTTTCACGTTAGGGTTTAGATTTTTATCGCCGTCCCGGTAATTTTATCGCGGACATTTGACGCGTTATCGGGAAACTGTCGCATGTTACCGTCGTGTTGAGAATACGATGTTAACACAGAGTTATTTTCCCGCGATAGACGGCGATATGAAAAATTGCGTTAGCCTATTTTGGCGATGATTATTGCACGTTCTTGAGAATATCCCGCTGAATTTTCTCAGCATTTAAGCTACATAATAAGGGCATGAAGACCTTTCAGAAATTGCACGAACAATATAATCTGCATATAAAATTTTAGCGCCACGATGCTCCTCGGAGTGAAAGCTGCGCTCTATAAATGACATCATTCATTCAATCAGTTAATTGCTTTTGAAAAAACTTGTTTGTCCAAGAATAATTATTTTCACGAAAGTACTGTCTTTTTCTTTTTTGTTTGCTTGTAAGATTTTTCTTAATTATAAACGCACACACCATGTACTCAAATCATGTTTATTTTTCGTGGTATTCGTTATTTCGCGCAACCTTTGGTTGACAACTACCAATGTGTCCAAAAAAGAAGACTTCCGTTCCGAGAGGTTCACACCATTTCCCCAAGCTGCTTACAACTGTCGACAACATTTTTAAACGCTAGTGTCAGTTAGAAAAACAGCATTAGGACTAAAGCAAAACTCATCTTAGTCGGTAACTAGATGGGCTTACATATGTTTTAAACGCAGATGTGCAAAATCATAGACCCTATCAAAGTAAGGCAAATGGTGCCATTTTTTTTAGCTCTACCATAGATAGAGGTAGCTTTAGATCCTGGCCAAACTGCTGAATTAATAAAAAACATACATTAGCATACCTACATAAATCCCGTCGTATAGCGGCTCTCGGTAAACCCTCTTTATCCAATGGTCTGCTAACTGTCTGCTGTCATTCACAATTTGATCACTCTCACCACTGCATAATGTACAGACAAAGGGTCAGGCACTTCAGCCTTTGCCTTTCTTGCACTGTGACTGACGTCACTTAGCCAATATCATGTTCACGTCCACCTAACAGGTACTGCACTTTATTGCCAGGGGTGATGGCCAATGTGTCCATTTCTTTTTTTTATCTAGTATTTTTTTTTTTTTTTACTTTTAATTTCTATCGCACACGGCTTGCAAATGCATTGCACGACTCTCAAAGCCAGACCTGCCTGCCTGCGTTGCCAATGCTCGTTTCATCTAAATTAACCATTTTATTTTTAACTGAGTTTTGTATAGCACGAACTTGACCCGAATCGGGTATCAGAGCGCTTTACATAGCACCAGTTGCATTACATGAGGACACATTCAGGGAGATTCAGGGGCATATTATCAAGGAATAGCGATATTTATCGCTAACCGCGCTTAGCGCGAATTTTTTTAACGCCGCCTATCGCTGGAAAATATCGCTGAGATAACACCCTATTAACAAGGTTTATATCCATAGCGATAAAATTTCCAGCGATAGCGGCAAATGTGAGAATATCGCTGGAAAAGCAGCGATATTCTCGCATTAACGCAAGGATGGATTCAGCCTGACAATCCACCTCCTATACTTTAAACAGGTAAGTCATCCTCAGTAGCAGGTGTTAAAATCTAGCGATAAACGCGCTTAGCGCGAATTATTTTATCGCTTCGCCTGCCTTGTTAATAGGGGTTAGTTGTGTTAGCGACTGTTTACAGTCGCTTTTAGTGGGGAACGCCTACCTTGCATGTCATTAGCGATAATTATCGCTGACATGCAAGGCGATGGTAAAACCGTCCGCTAACGCCTAAAAGCTGTCGCTAACGCCTGTTAGCGACAGCTTGCTAATAGGGCGATAAAAATATCGCTGCTTTAGCGGCAAAAAGTGCCGCTAAAGCGGCGATAAAGCCCTTGATAATATGCCCCTCAGTGATTTGCCCAGAATCACACAGGGGGGCAGATTTACAAGGCTCTTGCGCCACTTTTAACATGGGGAAAATGACGCAAAAGTGGCGCAAGGGGCTTGTAAATCTGCCGCAGGATGTTCAGCGTCATTGCCGAGACTCGAACCCAGGGGCATTTTAGCAAGAACGGCGTTAAAATTATCGCCGCTTTAGCGGCAGGAAACTGCCGCTAAAGCGGCGATAATGGGCTCGATATTATGCCCTTGAGAATACCAATAGAAGCCCATGTTCTGCTGTGATCCTGGGCTTCTATTGGAATTCTCAAGGGCATATTATCAAGCCCATTATCGCCGCTTTAGCGGCAGTTTCCTGCCACTAAAGCAGCGATAATTTTAACACCGTTCTTGCTAATATGCCCCTAAGTTCCCCAGATTCGAGGTCGACGGCCCTAGCCGTTAGGCCAACTCCTCTCCCCTTACTAAAAATTAAAGAGATATGTTATTAATTATCGAAGCGTGCAATTAATTAAAAATCATAAAGTATGCGCCTGATTTCATGCTGTCAAATCAATCCCTGTAAATAGGCCATTTCGATCAGAATGCTTGGTACAGCAATTCGGAAAGACATATTATGAAAGATAAACGATCGCAGCAAGTAAGCACATGCATGTTTATGCAAATGAATCTACAGACCAAATGCAAAAATATAACTCGAAAACGCCTTTAGCAAGGCTGACCTAGTATCACCTTGAGTTAAGAGTAATAAAAATCAGCCTTGAGAATGAGATCTGAGCTGGCAGTCCAAGTAATTATTATGCCGAGCAACTCCTCTCCTGGAAGTGTTCCACCGGCTGCCTCTGTCAGCACATGGATAGTTGAAACTCTTCTGCCTGACAGATGCACTGTTTGATCTGCGAGCACGGCTGTTTGGCAGATAGGAGTGAGTTGCTGAGCAATACAAGGCAGTGAGAGCATCTGTCTTCGGTGCTTAAGAAGGGATGGGCTTTACGATGAATCCTTTCTGACACCCTCTGAATTGGAATTGCTCCAGACATACCTTCACCAGCTGCTTGCCTTTTGCACAAGTACGTCACTACAAATGCTGGTGGAAAATTGCTCAGCCACAGTTGCAATGCATGTAATCCACGTGTTAGCAGAAACAGTCTGTGCAATATGTATCCGTATTCTGCATAACCCTTCAAAGCAGTGGAATGTTCCTTGTTTATATCTACATTCAGAAACAACAGGGTGGATATATCGTTGAGTTTTTACTAGGCCCACATGAAAGAGTTGTTACGCAAAAGTAATCTTGCATAATTTCCAGCATTTCATGCTACACCTTTTATGTGAAATTCACAAAATGTGCCATTACACGAGAAAGGGACCAAAAGAGATGTGGGGAGCTGTTGTTTGCAGCACTTGTGCTTTTTCACACAATTTTTTACTGCAAAATGTGTCAATGCATTTTGCGCTGAAACATAGCACTAGATGCCAGATTTGCATTTCACGTATTTTTCCATAATCTTCCTGAAATTTTGTGTAATTGCTCTAGAGGAGGGGGGCATGGCTTGCCCGAGCAAGATGGCAGACACACTTTAGGTGTGCTTCCGGCCATTCTTATTATCCGCTGCCATTCGTGCCACTGTGTCATCGAATACCATCATAGTGATCCTGAGCGTCCTTCTGGGAAACTGCCTGAGAGCAGCCGGAGCTGTCTGGGCTCTGCAAAATGACGTACAGAGGTTGGCGGCCTAGGGACTGGGCGCGATCATAGACGATACCGGGTGCCCATTTTCTGGACACCGGTTCAAGAAAGTCGTGTCCGCCACCCTGTGTGCGAGCTGAGTGGGGTCGGCTGTGGCCGGTGACCCATCCGACGCAGTGAGTGGAGCAGGGGGTGCCCGACACCCACATGGACGCCTGGTGTTTATTTATTTTATTTTAAAAGTTTTATATAGCGCTGGCTAGACCCAGAGGTATCAGAGCGCTTTACATGAGAAGATAATATAAAGCAAACATGGCATACAAGTAGATAAAAAGATAATGAAACAACGTGTGAAATATACAAAACAAAATAAATATACAGGTGCAAGAGCTATACACTTCAAGTAACTAGGTATATGATGTTCGGGAAATGGACAGATATTACTGGACAAAATGTAACTTGGTGATTGGAGATCAGGTGCAGGTCACAGGTTAGGACCCCCAATAATAATTGGGCCAAACATGGCGTATAAGTAGATAAAAGATAATGACAACAACATGTGAAATATTCAAATCAAATAGATAAACAGATCAAACAAATAGATAAACAAATCAAATAGATAAACAGGGGCAGGAGCTATACATATCAAGTAAATAGGCAGATGATGTTCAGGAAATGGACAAGTATTACTGGACTAATATAACATGGTGAAATTGGAGATCAAGTGCAGGTCACAGGTTAGGATCCCCAATAATAATTGAGGAGGTGGATTTTGAGGTCTTTTTTGAAGCTGAAATAGGAGGGGTTGCAGCGCAGGTTTTTTGGGAGGGCATTCCAGATGATAGGGGCATTACCAGAGAAGGAGCGTGATTGTGTGGCTTTCTTTTTATGCAGTGGTGGTATAAGGAGGAGGGAGTTGGTGCTTCTCAGAGGTCGTGTGGTGCCCGCAATGAGGAGTTTCTTGGAGAGGTACTGCGGAGTGTTTTGGTGGAGGACTTTATGAGTGATGCAGGCAGTTTTGTAGGCAGATCTGCCTTCAATAGGGAGCCATTTAAGAGATTTGAGAGCCGGGGATATGTGATCGAAGCGTTTGCAGTCTGTAATGAGCCTGGCTGCAAGGTTGAGCACAGCTTTGATTGGAGCATGGTGGACCTTGGGGATTCCGTTGAGGATGGCGTTACCATAATCAATACGTGAAAGAACAAGTGACTGAACTACAAGTTTAAAATCATCGGTAGGTATAAAAGGTTTGATTTTCTTGAGGTGACGGAGAGTGAAGAGGGCTCCTTTAGCAGAGTTTTTGATGTGGACGTTAAGGTTTAGGGTGTTGTCGATGGAAATACCAAGAGATTTGACGGAGTTGGACAGGGTGAGTGAGCAGTTGAGTGCGTTAAGGTCAGAGATCCATGATTGAACGGGGAGAGGGTTGTTTTTAGGGGAGAAGAGAATGATTTCAGTTTTATTAGGGTTAAGTTTGAGATGATTGGAGTGGAACCAGGTTTGGATCTTGGTGAGGGTGTTGTTCAGATGTAAGATGTCGGCATGAGTTTTAATCTTGTAATAGATTTGGGTGTCATCGGCGTAGAGGTGGTAGTTGATGCCTGCTTGTTTAAGAATGAGGGTGAGGGGTTCCATAAAGAGGTTAAAGAGGGAGGGAGAGAGAATAGACCCTTGGGGGACTCCAAGGGAGACAGGAGTGGGGTTAGAAAGACAGTTTTGAATTTTGATTTGCTGAGTTCGGTGTTGTAGGTAGGAGACGAACCATTTGTAGGCAGTATCATTGAGGCCGAAACAGGTCCTAAGCACATTAAGTAGGGCTGAATGGTTGACTGTATCGAACGCTGCGGAGAGATCAAGGAGGATAAGAAGGCAGGTCTCGCCATTATCAAGTGAGTGGTGGATGTCATCGATGACATTGAGCATTGCCGTTTCGGTGCTGCAGCCTTTCCTGAAACCTGATTGAAAGGGATCGAGTAGGTTGAAGCTTTCGATGTGTTTGTCTAGTTGTAGTAGGACACATTTTTCAAGGACCTTTGAGAGAAGGGGGAGGTTAGTGATGGGGCGGAGATTGTTTAGGTCATTGGGGTCAGCATTAGGGTGTTTGATTATGGTGTTGGCCTGGGCATACTTGCCTGGTGCCCTAAGAGCAAAAGCGATAGTGGAGGTGGCTGCTACGGGCCCCCCACTGGGACAGAACTGAGATTCTCCAAGGTCTGCATGAACTGAAGGCAAGGTGCGTGATTGGTGAGGGAGAAGCATTGGCAGACTGTCCCCTTACGCCTGCAGGTCACACTGAGGGGGGGGGCGTGGAGATAGCGTAGGTATGGCACGGCTCTCTAGAGGATGTAGACAGTGGTGGTAGTGAGTGTGGTAGGCCAGGTTCCAGTGGCCTGATGGGTTTAGAGAGACTACACTGAAGTACCCAATGGTGCACAACACGTCTTGAGGGACTGTGGTCGTTGGTCAAGCCAGGGCAATTGGATTGCCCAATTCACAGGGGTGCCATGGACCCATCCGGGAGCCACCTCCCCCCTGCCTTGTGGAGGGTTGACGGCCCTGACAGGAGATCTGGAACACCTGTAACTGAGGTCCACCTGGGGAGAGGGCTGTGAGTACTTGCTGGCAGCATTGGTTGACTTTGGCGTCCTGATGGTGGTGGCCAAGAGCTTTTTGTGACTACCTGAAACTGACCCTGTCTGCTTGCTGCCGCCCCGGGTCGGGCTCCTGTGTGGCATATCGACATGGGGGAGAGCTGCTAGCCCCTCATGGGGGCATGTCTTCATGAGGTGCACTTGTGATGAACGAATGGCATTGTGAGGGCTGTAAGTGAAACCTTTTACTAAACATGTGCCTCTTCTGCCTGAAAGCTGGTGGCCATTGGGGGAACTGGCAGCACCCTTGAAGGACCCCTGGCTGCTCATGCTGTCCCTCTTGGTGGGGAATAAGTGAGCGGCTGCCCTAGACTCACCACCCAGATCTTCCCCCAAACCTCAGATTGGGGGCCTGCCACGCCCAGTACCATTGGGAAAGACAGGGGATCAATGACCTATGCTCAAAAAAAGATGGACAGGTTCACCAATCTTCCCAGCGGGGTCGTGGGTCCTTCGGGAATGTACCTCACCCAGCCGAGCCCAACGGCCCCCACGAAACTCGCTGACGTACTGCAAGCCATCCAGGCCTCCCGAGAGGTGGTTGAAACTAAGATAGGGTAGGTCAAGGTGGCTGTCACCCTTATACGCCAGGTTTTACGAAACATGGCCCACAGACTCACTAAAGCAGAGGATGAGGATCTCCACGGTGGAGGAAGATGTGGCCTCTCTCAAAGCCAATGTCACCAAACTCCTGTCCCTCACCACAACACTCAAGAGAAGGGTCAAGGACCCAGTGGATGTTCTGCGAGACTGGCTGCAAACGTGATTACCTAAAGACTCTGTGTCTCAATGGTTTGTCATGGTGAGGGCGCATAGATCTCTGGCTCAACGCCCCCCACCGGGGAACCCCAGCATACACTGATTTCTTAATTACCATGATAGGGACTCCATCCTGCATGAGGCTCGCAAAGCTGGTTCCCTAACTTTTCAAGAATCCCGAATTATGATTTTGCCAGATTATATCCACGGAACTCAAAGGCAACAACAATTCTTCGATGAATTGAAGCAAAAGCTCATGGCCCTTAATCTGAAATATATGGTTATTCCCTGCGAGATTCAGGGTGATTCATGACGGACGTTCCCACTGCTTTGACACCCCTAAGGCTGCGTGGGCCACTAAAAAACTGCCTGTGCACTGCTCTACCGTTGACCCTGTGACCCTTTTGAGATCCAGGGCCTCCACGCGATCTAAACCTTGGGGACTTACACAGCGCCGGTGCACTAGAGCCCTCCAAACACAAGGATGTTTAGTGGGCTCCCCAGACTCATCTAATGCAGAGGCCCATGTGCCTTGGGAATGCCAATAATTTGGTTTGGAAGCCATCAGGTGGTAGCGGAGGAGTCAGACCAGGGCCTGGACCCGAAGAGTGACTTATTGAATTAATTGCCACTGACCCAGTAGGGCCACATGTAGGATTTAGGTAGCTGAAGCAGCACTGGAACACCAGTAACAGATCCATCTAAATCAGGGAAGCCACCATTAGTGATACCCCAAACAGTTTCGACCATTTGTGTATGTATGGTTCGTTGTTAGAGTTGTGAGTTAGGGTGACAGATGCTTTAAGGGGGAAGTATGAGGTGGGGAGGTAGGGGGAAGGGGCGTTTGATATCCGGGAAGGGGCCTTTGCTTTGTTTTCCTTCATTCCTTCCTCTTTTTGCTCTAACTGTCTTGCTAAATGACTATATGCCACACACCTGTTGCTCTGGTATTAACAATACATGACAGCTAACCCCCAAAGTCTCATCACCCTACCAATATATTGTAGAACATACTTCTAGAAAATGGCTCCATGCCACATGATGCGGTTAACCCCACAGTAGCCCGCATTGTCTTGACCTGGAACGTGAATGGACTCCTAGACCGCATTTAGCGTATGGTAGTTCTTCGATACGCTAAACACCTTCATCCCTCCATCCTCTTGCAAGAAACACACCATATGGGCTCCAACTGCCCTTTCTTGAAGAGGTTCAGATATGATAGGATCTATCATGCAGGCTTTACGAGAGACTCGAGGGGGGTGGCTATTCACTTATATAAATCCTTCCATCTTTTGATAAGACATACTATTATGGACCATCTGGGTAGGTATGTGGCACTGGAGGGCTTACTAGAGGGGCACCTATATAATATCCTGAGTATCTATGTTCCCCATCATATATCCACCCAAACATATGCAGCTGTCACAGAGGTGATCACGACCTTCCCTGCAGGCACGACGGTCATATGAGGTGACTTTAATCATATGTTACATCAGGAAATGAGCACTACTGGTACCCACATGACGCACCATGAAATACATGCGAGGCAACTCCAAGAATGGATGTGTGATGTGTGATGTGTGGCGGGTCTGGGACCCCTGAGGTAGGACCTATACACATATGTCTGCAGCACACAAGACACTATTGTGAACAGACGTCTTTTTGCTACCAGCAACTGATGTGCTAAAGGTTTCCGGAGAAGATATCCTCCCTAGGGGCATATCCGACCACTCCTAGTCGAACTCCGAATTGGTAGTCCAACACACTCACCGCGCCCTATGTGGTGTCTCATTGCCTGGCTCCTCCAGGATGAGAGATGCCCAACATTTCACAACCCAGAACTACAGGCCTATTTTGCAACTAATGCTGGGGCTTTGGCTTCGGGGAGCTTGCTTTGGGATGCCAGGAAGGCTACACTGTATATAATAGCAAAAGGGTATGTTCTCCAACTCAAAAAAGACAAACAACAACATATGTCTGACCTGGAGTGACGTTTACTCACATTGGAGCGAGAACTTGTACTTGATCCCCTCGGAGACCTTCAGATGTCAATTAGAGCTAACCAGTTCCTCACTCAGTCAGACTGCCCCGGAGGAGGTCTGGCACTGCTTGAGGGCCTCCACTCAATGTCTCCCCTCAGGTCCAGGAGGATCTAGATGTGGCCAACACCGTGGAGGAAATAAATAAGGCCATTGCTGGGCCTCAGCCTGGGAAAACTCCAGAGCCAGATAGGTACTCCCTGGAATACTATATCATGTTCAGGTACCTCCTCTCCCTGCATCTCCTCAATATGAACATGTAGGCAGCTCTAGCAAGTCACTCCCTACCAGAGTTTGACGAGTCTATATTCGTATTTCTCCCCAAATCTGACCAGCCCTCGTCATGTTGCAGCTCATATAGGCCGATATCACTTATAAATACCGAAGTAAAGATCTTTGTGAAGATTATCGCGGGCGGACTTGGACAAGTGATCTCTACGCTAGTTCATCCAACCAATGTGGGCTTATGGCTAATCACAGCATCCAGCACTGTATACGTCGGCTGCAAGTGGCCTTTGCCTGAGCCCATGATATCCCAGGGCCTTGTGCACTCTTACTCCTTGATTTTGAGAAGGCCTTCGATTTGGTGGACTGGAGCTTTATGTGGGCAGTTATATTCAAGATGTGCTGTGGCCCACAGGTTCCAGCATACATTGATCTTCTCTACTCCCAGCCTATGGCTTGGGTGTTAATAAATGGAGTGCTCTCATACCCCTTTCCTATTGGTAGGGGGATTAGACAGGGGTGTCTCCTATCACCCCTTTTGTTCGCCCTTGCCATGGAACCATTGACCCGATTGATAAGCTGCGATGCCCAAGTGTGGGGACAGAACTGGGGGACTGTGTTGGAGGATAGGACTCCACTTTATGCTCTTGATGTCCTCCTGTATTTGATGGAACCCCAGTTGACGGGACCTTATTGCCTTTGTCTCTTAGAACTCTATGAAGAGGCCTCAGGCCTCAAGATGAATCACTCCAAATTCTTGCTGGTCCCAATCCATGGGGACAATCAGACTCTGAACTGGAAATCTTCTATACCTGTAAAGCGGCTACGTTAGGCATTGCCATAGCTCTCCTTCCCGAATTGTTCTGAAGCCTTAACATTACGCCTCTCTTGACTGGAACGAAATGGATCTCCAACGTTGGTCCAAGCTTCCTTTTGATATACCAGGTGGCTTTCTTTAAAATGATGGTCCTCCCACGCTATCTTTATATACTTATAACTTTCTATTGTTGATCCCCGACCGGTGGCTCAGAGACCTTACCACTATGACCTGAGACTTTTTATGGGCAGGTAAGCCACCCAGTATAGCTTGGTCTAAGTGTAGACTTGCGGTATATGATGGCGATATGTCAATGTCAGACTTCCAATTGTACCATTGGGTGCACAATTATTGTGATTAATGACTGCCTGACTGTGGGTTGGAATGACTCTGCATTTCGAGCTGAACTCAGCTTGTTGAATGTAAACAAAGTCAAGGTCCCCACACACCTCCCCGAAGTCACCTGTGTCGTTTTTTAGGTATACAGGCTGGCTTTGCGCTTCATCCAATGGCATGACAAGCTTATGCAACAGACCCCCTTATGGCAGGGCCACTGCAGTGCTCACACCTCTGGCCTACATGGCTTCCAGCGATGGGCCTACATTGGCATCACAACTGTGGCAGAGTCTGGCAAGGGAGCGATATTAAATCCTTTCAGGAGCTCCCAACACATTTTTACCTCACCAAGATACAATTCCACAAATATTTACAACTTAGGCATGCTATCTACCTCACTTCTGGAACACGGCCCTTTGGAGGCTCAACTACTAATGGGCAAACTGGGGAGGGGAGATTTCCCGTATCTACAGCACACTGATCAACAATGTCACTGAGTCCTCACTCCCCTGAGAAGTAAGTGGGATGCCTGTATCGGTGCTCTGGAGGATGTGGACTGGCAATGTGCATGCATGGCTCCTCACGAGATTGCAATATCCTCCTGTCGCAGGTTGATCCAGATATACCACCTTCATTTCACACACATAACCCCCCTGAAGTTATGGCAGGTGGGGAAGCAATGGACTCCGGCCTGTTTCTGCTGTCCTTGCCCAAATGCAGACTTTTTTCACATGACATAGTCCTGCCCTCAAGTCGCCCTATACTGGGAACAGTAAGTCTTTACCCTTTCACAGATTTTAGGATACACACTTACACTGACACCCAGAGAGGCCGTGCTAGGCATACTGGATGACCTTGGCAATATTAGGGGGAACAATACTTTATCGGAATGGCCACAGTGGTGGCGGAAAGGGACATTGATCGGAGCTGGAAAGGACTCACCTCACCAACTTTGTCTGAGTGGAGATGGGGAATGGTCATGTGTGATATACTGGAAAAACTCATTTATGTTGCACAAGGTTGTCCTTGCAAACATAAGCGCATATGGGGGAAAAAAATTGAATACTATGGCCTACAGGCTTTCACATGAACGTGGTTATGTGTTCTTCCTTAGAGTATGTTGCGGAGGAATAATGGCTGTGCTGGCAAAGGTAGTATCGTACTTGGTTCTTTCTTTCTTCTTCCTACTATTATTGCATTCTGTGCCTTTATTTGAAAAGAATACAAATTGGTTGTCAAAAACAAATTACACTAGAGGAAATTACATGAATTTCTCACATTCCTACTTTTTAGCTCTCAAATGTAAATGCGAGGTGTAATCTAAATTAACTTCACTGGGGGCCACTCTCCTACATCCCTACCTAGCACTGGTAGATAATCGGAGAGTTGGTACCAAATTTAAATAAATTTCCCAAAAGAGGTGGTTTGAGACAGCAGTTCTTTATCTGCTTAGTGGTAAATTTTAGGGCTGCCTACAGAAATCTTTGGTTCGCTGGTTACAGTCACTTTGGTTTACAAGAAGATAAACTTTGGGTCTGATTCAGCTAATCCAGGGGAGAATCCAGTGGTAAGATTTTCTACACTGTTGGGATACTACTTGTGAGCAAATTCCTAATGTGAATGCTCCTCTGGATTTAGGAGCCCTTGCAGGGTAAATCAGTGAACTAAATGGTCGCTGCTGACATAAACGACAATTGCATCATGGCAATGTTGATTCCGCTTTTCATCCTAGATAGAGCAACATAACGTTGAGCAATAGTAATGCCTATTGTTTGCAATGCTTAGAAATAGTAGCTGTTCGGTTTGAAGTGTTACTTGAAGGTGAGTTATTATCACTTCCTCCAGTAACTGAAGAATTTTCCATTGCCACCATGCTTTACATCTGGCCCTATATGCTTTGCCTGACAGGATGTAACACCTCCTTCGTCTATTTGTTTGAAAATAAGTACAGACGTGAGGAGTTAGAAATCACCATATTTAACCCAGTCAACAGTGAGAAAAGAAACACACATTGGCAAAACCTACAGGCCTGGTTTTAGTGTGATAACTTGTCGTGAGGTTAATAGGCCCGTACACAAATGCTCCAATTTTTACATGTTCACGTTTAAGGTTGACATCTTTTTAGACAATGGCTTTTAGTGCATTTTGCTGGCGTGCTTGCATGCTATAGTGTACTCAGAGACTGTTTTGCTTACAAATGCATTTCTTCATAGGCACATTTTCATACCATTGTACATTTTGCCCAAGGACCAAGCACACTGCGCAAACTGACCTTGCATATTGTTGTCTGTTCAGAGACAGCTCTAAATTGGTAGAATCAACAATGACAACCGGATCTGAGCTCAGGCACTGTGCGAACGGGTCCAGTTTTCATTATATAAACTGGCCTAAGCATTTGTACGGTAGAGGAGCATTTCTATGGACTTTCGTGGTCACCCCGTGCCTGAATTCCAGAATCTCATCACTATCCTGAGAGGGATGATGGCCTGTTATACATCAGACTGGTTTCTGGATGAAACACGCACACAGGTAAATGGGGGAGTTAGACCACTCCAAGGTATCAGGCAGAAGCGCATTCACTGTATGCTCTCTAGGATAGGTTATGTTAGGTAGGAGTACAATTCTATGTATTCATATAATCAATGGACCAATCATTTGTTGAATTATTCATCTTTTTCACCGTTCTTGTAATTTTGGTCACAATGCTTTGTGTCCTTCTCCTAATCATTGCAGCACAAGTATTTTATACAAGAATTCAATTACTTCAATAAATGTTTGAAATGACAATTTGTGCATTTCTTGTGTCTCCCTTTGGGCATACCTGATTTAACAATGAAAGGATAGATCTTTTCCATGATTTCATTGGGAGAATTAGGGTTGTTCTGCTGTGAAGTTGCAAACACCATCAGGTACCCTTATAGGATTACAGGTCTAGATGGCACACTGTGAGCTAGACAGGAACTGAGTCAACATATTCTGATGGTATGAGTGAACGTAGTCCCCATAGTTTTGATGCTTATGTTGCCCAAACACACAGTCTTACTAAATTAGTAGGAACCATAAATAAGAAAATTCTCGAAACTCCAAGAATGTTTTAACTGTTCCGAGAGTCATTAGAAGCCATGTTGTTTCCAGCTTCCACAGATGATGTTCCCATTGATGTCCCAATCACAAGTTCCAAAGAACAAGCGTGGTTGTGTCCAACTGAATCAGCTGCCGCTGAAGTTGTGACAGCCAATAATGCATCCACAGATGACGAGCCAGGATCTAAAAATTCAGGAGCTGAGGGATCCAAAGAAGGCTCATAATATGCTTTTTGCAGCAACATCATTCGCATAGAACATCTCTGAAATTTTTAGTGGACTCATCAGCAGTTCCACATCCGTAGCTTGTACAGGTTGCATGACAAGGCATATATCCAAGGCACACTCAAAAGCGCACAGCAAACAGCGAAATATAGGTTTTATGAAATGTAATCAAACAGGTCGAAAGGATAAGGACTAGTTGTCATTTAGTTCCTGAAGTAAGGGTGTGCCAAAGTACTGTATCATGCAATCACGAGTCACAACAGCATATGTGGTAGTGCCATTCCCATTTGGTTGTGTGGCGGAACATCCAATGTGGAGCAACAAAAATAGAAGCAGGATCCCGACAATCAGTAATAGAATAAACGGTATACCTCCAAAGACACTGGAAATCAAGAAGTGTATAAAAGAAGAAATTGCCCCGAAGACAGTCTGGAAAGTACTAACAAACTCAGACCCAAAGTCAAAATATTTTTTATTGTTTTAGTTAGTTAAAACCATATCAATATGCTCGTAACAAAAAAATAATTATACTGAATTTAAAAGAGACGTAGACAGATTTTAAAACATCAATTGTCCATAATACATTAATTACACAGCTCATTTAAACATGCTAAAAGTGACAAGATATGATAAAATAAGACTGTGGAACAAATAGTCTGTTTTGTAAAGCACAGTCTAGGAGGGGACTATTAAGCTTACCACCTCAATTCATTGGACTTATAGCATATTGGTGTAATACAATAAAATCGAGTCGGGCCGGAAGAGGACCATTGTGTGAGTTGTGGACTGTAAAGTGCTATTCTGTGTCTCCCCTCAGACCGGACTTTACTAATTTTTCATACAAGGTTAAAAGTTTCACTAGGTTACAGTTGAGCTGTGGGTCATTTGGATCAAGACATTTTAGTATTGATGCTCTACAAGTGTGAATACCTCTTATATTAAAATGTTTTTTCAGTAACAGAAGACGATATGGTTTTAAGGTAGGACAGATGCAGATTAGATGAATTAGGTCCTGCTTCAGTGCTCCACAAAGGCTGCATGATTTCGGGCCTTTGTATTGCCAGCTTGGTTGGTCAGCATTTGATGGAATTGAGCCAAGACGTAGTGCTAAAAACGTTGTTTTTAAATATGGGGAGTACGTCTGACCTAAATATGTTGCCGGTTGCAGTTGGGTATATGATTGCAAGACCATCCATGCATGGGCTCGTTTGCTTAAACTTGTTTTGTCCTCCACAAACTCAGACACAATCGCTTTGAAAAAATGTACTATTCTCACAATATTTGAAGCATTAAATATGTGGTGCACCAGTTCTCTGAAGTGTTGTGGGATGTTAGTGCGCTGTAGCAATTGTATTTCAGAAGATGACCTTGCAACTTGGAGATCAAACGTCTCTTTTGCAGATGTTAAAGAAACTTCCTTCTGAAACAATAAGACTTTCAGTCTGCTCAGACTATCAAAGGACACATTAATAATAGAAATTGAAGGATGAGCCACATTCCTTCTTGTGCACAATTTTGTCTTGGACCAGATCCCTGATCTTTAGAAGGAGTTGATGGTTGCACCTTCACTTCTCCAGTGGCAGAAAGTTTCTCAAGCTCATTGGAGTGCTCATCCTGGAAGTCTTTGAGTTCCTATAAGAAAGCCAAACATTCATTGATATCAAAAGGCATTTCCACTGCCACTGTGCTAGGATTGTCACGGTTCAGAATCCACATTTGGATACAGAACAGGACCTCATAGAGAGTCCGACCACCCAAGGATCTTCTAGGCAGATTGTTTACAGCTCTCTGGACCCCAACCAAGTGGTGGTTCCAACTATGACTTGAACCTAGTACTCTAGCTGTTACAAACTGCTTTAAGTCATGTTTGTTCCTCTACACTATCACATTTCCCTCAGGATGATAGGGCGAGGAATAGTGCACAGCCACACCCAAGGTACCCATGGTATCCTGTTAAGCCTTACAGGCAAACACTGGGACCTGGTCTGAATGGATTGCTGCTACTGCATATGTTCCGATGAAGATTTGCAGATCTTTTATAACAGTTTGAGCATCAGCCGATCACTGTGGCTATACCCATAGGAATCTAGAACATGAATCCATTGCTAACAGAATGTATTTAAAGGAGCCATCACTATTTAGTGGCCCACAGTGGTCCAGATACACACAGGCCAGAGGCTTGTTTGAAATCAAGAGAAGTGTCTGCTGTGGGCGTTGTGTGGTGAAATTTCTATTTGTTGAGAAATGCCACATTTAGGGACATACTGTTTAGTCTGCTTGTATAGACCTGGCCACCAATAGCATTGGTGTAGTAGTGTAACTGTAGCTGCCACACCAGCATGAGCAAAAGCTAATCCCTCATGTGCTGCCATGATTGATTCTGGTCTGAGATCTGAATTTGGAATTATTCTATCCCCCACTTCGGGGCGATGAGCAAATATTATGTTTTGTGCACTCAGTAGGAAGGAGTATTTTGCTGGATATGATTTTGGTAACAGTGCCACAGCTCGTAGCTGTGACAGCCATCATGATGACTTCATCTACCCTTGTGTGCAAACGAGTTATGCAGCTACAACAGTAGTCTGCACTGCTGCCTTTGCTGCTTCATCAGCCAGTGAATTCCCTGCAACGTCTATTCCCAATTGTTGGTGGCTCAGTGTGTGGATAACAGGAGCCTGTGGCAAACTTGCTTTAAGATTTTCCACTTTCCCCAAAGCAACTTGTGCTTGATATTATACCCTTTAGAATCTCTGAATCCATTCTGGCTCCAATACTGTAAGTACTCATTGTAACACAGGACCCAATAATGCAAATCACACACTATAAGTGTGGTGAATTCAGGATCCATATTCTCAAGTGCCACAATTAGACCTTTCATTCAGCCAGCTGTGAAGTGCAATCACCTTTTGACTGTGTAAATGTTTCGAGATGTTGGGAAATTCCATCCCTCATTTTACCCCTTATGGCTGGCCAAGCAGTGAAGTATTGATGATTTGTTCCAACCGCAGGCTGTGCAGAACCATTAGTGTAGACAAACAGTTGTACTGATCTAGAGTCATAACTTCACTAGGCATAGGGTATTCTTGTTCATAATGAATTATGCTTGTGTTTGAAATGTAGAGTCGAAGGCTATGTCAGTTGCTGTTAGTAAAGTGGCCCACTGTATACATCTAGGGTGTAAGGCTTTCGCGTAACTGACACTGGCCTTTGTGACAGCCTCCAAACTTGGAATGGGAGTCACAACAATTATGCGTTTTCCCTGAGCTAATGATGTTTCCTTCACAACAGCCATCTGAACTGCAATCAGTATTTTTTCTGTAGGTACAAAACTCATCTCTGCATTAGAATATAAATGCGATTTATATGCAATCAGTACAGTGTCACCCTTGTTAAAAGTGACATGTGTAGCCTGTGGTCCCCACGACTACGCGGATCACCAAGTTTGGGGTGTTAACATGTGTGTAAGTGTTTTGAAGTTAGCATGTCAGTTTGCACTGAACACAAGATCTGTGTATGTTCTGGTGTCCAATGTGTGCTTGAAAAGTCTGGATTTTTTAATACATAAAATGGTTTTACCCGTTGTGCATAATCTTGTATTTATGTTCTACTCAAATTTAGAAAGCTCAAAAGTGATTGTAGCATTTTGATTGTGTTCAATGGTTGTAAAAGTGCACATTTCTCTAGGAAATGTGGCGCTAAGCTTTTGCCTTAATTTGATAGCTCACATCCCAAGAACAGGATACTTAGTAAGGCAATTTTTGATGTCTGGAAATTGAATTTTATAGCCTATTTGAGCAAATCCCACTACAATGCGATCTATTCTGTCTAGGTGTGTTTCTAAGTCATCATCCATATATTATCGACATAGAGCAATGCTGTTTGGTCAAAAAATGTTAACAGTCCTGTTACATGGCCAGAGAACAAACCTGAGCCATTTTTATACCCTTGAGGCAATCAACAAAATTGTGTTTGTGACTCAAGCATGGCCAATTTTGTCAAATACGTGCTTTTAGGCGCTATGTTTTGGCAGAAAAAAAGCAATTTGAAATGTCTAAAGTTGTTTTGCATTTTTTGCTCACAATATTGTTCATTAGTGCTGCGCTGTGTGCATTTTGAATTGCAAAGGTGCAAGTGTGACTGTTTAAATGACTGTAGTCTAAGACTAAATGGTAAGAATGGTCTGGTTGCGCGGATTGTTCATTGGTGAGATACAAGGCTCAATTATGCCTTGATATTCACGTTGTGCTAGAATTTCTGTAACTGTGCCTTTAGCTTCATGCTTAATGGGGTATTGTGATTGCACTTGTGGGCTGGACTTTATAGGTATTATATGATAGAGTGAATCTTTATCCAAGCCCACATGGTTCGCTGTATAATGCTGGGGCTTGTGCAAGGGCCCACTCCTTGGCATACACATGTTTAACTGCTTCAGGAACAAGGACGGAGAGGGATGGTAATATCACATTTTCCACTGGTGGGACTTTTCGTACAAACTCAGGTGGCCAATCTTTTTCAGCCAAGAGAATGTCATAGCCAAATGTCAAGTATTCCCAAAAGAGAACTTTAATGGTATGGGTTTTATCACTCTCAATTTGGAGTTGCAACTTATACAATATGCCTGGAGAACTAACTCTCTGAATCGGTGTTTCCACCTGAAAAAACTCATTAGTTGCTCTCGCCACCAGAAACTATTGACTTTTTTGCCAGATTATCATGACCTCTGCCACACTGCCTAGCAGAGTCAGAGCCCACTCCTTGTCAGAAGCAGTCCTTTATATGTATGGCATATTGAATTGAGGTTTTTGTTATGGAAGTTTTCCTTCCTTTTTTATGGTGATGTCAGAAGAGCGTTGTGAGTCCTTCTTTGGTTTCATGTACTCCTCCGACCTGCACTCCTGTCGTCCTCCTCTCTGCAAGTATTTTTCAGATGTTTCCTGAAATGAACGAGAAGGACGTGTATCAGTATACTGATACCTATCAGGCTGTTTTATAGTTTGACGGCTATGCAAGTTGCAGTGTTTTTCATAGGATTCTTGCAGAGGAGATCCACATCGTAGTTTTACCTTTTCTTTATTTTTCTTAATATTCCAGTGTTTTTTAGAATACTCTAGTTCCTGTCTCTGGGTATCTTTTTCGTATTGCCCTTTAACTGAGGTTTGTTAGATCTGGCCCCCAAATTATCTTTACCTATATATGTATAGGTTTCAGCAATAATTTTAGGTAGGTTGCGCTCTTGGTCTGCCAAAGCGACCTGCGCGAGGCGTTGGCATATCGCCAATGCTGCTGCTTCTACTTTAATATTATTTAAAATTATTGAGGCTACTGTGGTATAGTGGCCTATCAGTTTTATCTCCAAATCCAGGGCAATGACACCCTGTATTCATTTTGAATCTTTTTGAGCACATCAGGAAAAACAGCTATGGATGGTGTACCATGCTTGATGGTTTAGACTGCAGCAAACACTGAGCCCCATGTGGCACAATCTTCTACCGGGGGAACCACCCCTAAATGTAGACATATTGTGAGAATTCTGTGTTTATCTTGGGGTCCTGTATGGGGAAACACTGCTTTAATCTGATTTGGTTTTTGTGCAAACAGAACAGAATAACCTCCCATTTGGTAGGAACCTTACCCATAATTGAGTTAATAGTGACTAATTGCTGGCATTACCAGATGTGGTTGTGCAGTTTGAACAGCCCTCGCTAGGATTGCTGTAATTGTTCACATAGCAAACTGTTAACTTTCTGTATAGTCTAATAATACCTGTGTAAAGTGTACGAAGTTCTGCTGCTGTGAGAACTCCTATCCATGGATATGGTGTATAGCCGGTTAGGATTGGCATGCTGCCCCATTATTAATGAGTGGACCCAGTCTGACATTTTCTAGTGCACGTGGTAGGGTGCCTTGGAACCAATTTGTGTGTTCTTGAAATGTTAGTGCAATTTCAAAATCTTAATAATTGTTTGGTATGGCTACTTTAGTGTATGTATGTGTGAAAATATCCTGTGATGGCGTATGCTGCCGAAAATGTTGACCATGAATAGAATATCTCTGTTTTATATGCTTCGTGGGCCTCTACCACAAAGGTAACATCTACTCCTATAAGAGGAAGCCCTTGTTGTAACATCTGTGTTAATGCATGTCTGCAATTAAGTGGGATAACCACTGGAACTGGATTAGCCACTTTGATGAATGTATTTCAGAGAAGGGTATACAATAGTGTAGTGATCCTTTGAAAGTTCAAGCTTGAACAACTTACAAACAGAAATAGGTTACCTATTTTAGCTGAGGAGGATTTTTCCCTAACAATACGGACGTCTCTGTTAAAATGGGGACTATGGGCTTTGGGAACAAGTAAGAAAACTACTTAGGAGACCCTTTAAATAAGTACTTGACCTATAATGTTGGTGGCACCATGTCCTACTAATTTAGTAACACTGTGCATTTGGGCAACATAAGCGTCATAACTATGGGCACTATGTCCACTCATACCATCAGAATATGTAACCTCAGAACATTACAACCCTGATTTCCCCTGAGGAAATAGTGGAAACAGATCTACCCTTTTGTTGTTAACTCAGGCATGCCCAAAGGGAAACACAAGAAATACACAAATTGTCATTTCAAACACTTATTGAACCAATTGAATTGTTGTGTAAAATACGTGTGCTGCAATGATTGGAAGGAAACAAACTATTGTAAGCAGCTTTACCAGAATGGTGAAAAAGATGAATAGTTCAATCATCATGATTATTGTGTTGATTATATGAATACATATGATTGTATGCCTACCTAGCACTACCTATCCTAGAGAGCACAGGGTGAATGCAGTTCTGCCAGATACTGTGGAGTGGTCTAACTCCCAGTTTACTTGTAAGCGTGTTTCATCTGGAAGCCAGTCGCGGGTAGAACAGGCAGACATACCTTTCAGGATAGTGATGAAATTCAGCTGAGCTGGAATTCAGGCACGGGGTTCACTCTCGAACAAAGGCTTAGGGCAGTTCTTACAAAGAAAACTGGACCCATTCGCACTGTGCCTGAGTTCAGATCCGGCTGTCATTGTTAATTCTACCAATTCAGAGCTGTCTCCAAACAGACAACAATATGCAAGGGTAGTTTGCGCAGTGTACTTGGTCCTTGGACAAAATGTACGATGGTATGATAATGTACATACGAAGAAATGTATTTGTTAGCAAAATACTTTCTGGGTACACTATCGCTGTAGTGGGGACTACGTGTCCCAGAATTCTGGGGGACTAGGTGGTGGCTCGGTTGATCTCCCACACCTGCTGCCATTTTCGCTCTATTTAGCAATTGAGAGGACCCGCTGAGCGGGATGTTGTGAGGAGGACTTCTTGTACCAGGATTCTGTGGGGCCCAGGAGGTGGCCCATTTGATCTCTTTTCACACTATATAGCACATTGAGAGGACGCTGCACGAGATGTGTGTGGGACATGCCCAGGCAAAGCCCAGGCCAAGGGTGGGCCCATCCTGTACTTGTCATCGACGGGAAGAGGCTGGGCTGGGCCATCCCCCTAACATCTAATATAGGGTACTGTTGTATGTTTTACCCCTCTTAAGGATTTGCATAAGGCATGTAATTTGTCATCACTGTGCTAACATGGCGAAGCAAAAATCTACTGTTAACCCACCCTTACCCGTGCAGGGAACTACTCGGGATAGCTTTCTACAGCAGGTGGTGGGGGTGATTAGCAAAGAGATCAAGTTGGCAGAGTGATGTCTGCCCCTTTCTTCGACCCCAGATGCCAGTTCTCGTCTGTTCTGTCTTCTGCTGCTGTGGATTTGACTTTGGGTTCGCCGGAAACAAGGTCAGGTACTTCTGGCACTGTCACTGTCACTGCTGGAGTTAGTGCCCCAATAGTTGAGCCTGTTGGGCATTTGGGGGGGAACTCATTCTCAAACTTATTCTAATGGTGTTAAGACAACAGGTAAAGTGGGGAAGAAGAAAAGAATTGAAGGCCGGGTTAAATTCAAGAGACAATGTCCTGGCCCATCGACTTAACAGCTATCCTAACTGATAAGCCCGGACCCCAAAGTAAGGAGGGTTGGCGGATGGAACCCCCGAGTTAGCAGAGTCCCTGTGAAATTGCATTATGGTTTCCATGGTGGCCTTACTGAACCCGATTTTTGCCCGGCTTGAGAATATTGAGAAAGAGCTGGAGAAATTGAATCTTACCTTTGAGGCGCAATGCCCCTCTGTGGCCCCCCGCCCCCCTTGGTCTCCTCCCAAACAATTCCCCCATTTCCTAATTCCTTGCAAGTGTCTGGAGATTTTGGATTGTTAAGTAAAGATCTGCGAGCCAAAGATTAGGGACGAGTCATAAGCCTGCGGGAAGGGAGATTGGGCCTCAGGGCTGTTTAGTGGGAACAGAAATGCCTGAAGAGAAACACAAAGGGTGTTCTAAACCAATGAGGCATAGCACAGTTAATCCTTTCTCTCAACTCCTGCCTGAGTGTATTCCTTATGTTCTAGTTCTGAAAGATGTGCCGGTTTTAGCTCCACATGTAAGGGAAAGCAAATCTGCCTTGAAAAACAAAGTAATCCACTGGCTCATTGGCAAATCCGGCTGTCCGATAGACTATTCCAGGGAGATTTTAATGATCAGAAAAACACCCTGGATTGTGTCTGGCAAGAAGGAAATTTCAGAGAATGCCTTATCATTAATTTTATGTCACCTAATTAGGTAGAATCCTTGATAACGTTCTTTTATTCTCAACATCAGGACTCAGGATTCATCCAGGAACTACCACTGGGATACTTTTTTCGACCAAAGCTTTTTCCCCCCATACCTGCGTAAGAGAGTTTCTGCCGCCAGATGCCACCTACCAAGAGTTTAATGTTGAAGTCCAAAATTCTTCCCAATCACTTGCTACTTTAGAATTTCTGTACTGACTCTCTCACTGCACAGAGGGGATTATGCAGTCAGGAACTCAACAGGACATAATGAGGCCAGGGGCTCATGTCTTTGTGGATTTAGAGGGGCCCTTAATGGTCAATTCTAGTACAGTTTCAGGGGCTTCTATAGCCCTTCTGGGCAGTTCTGGTTGCTTTGGGGCAGAAAGGCGGGTGCTAAGGCTTCTGTTGTGGTCTCCACAAATTTGGATTAGCTCTTCAAAATAGGCAGAGCAGACATTATTTAACTGCAAGAAACATGGTCCCTGGATGACTTCAGTGTTGATGGATATTATTCCTTTTGTAGCACAGCCTCCCCAACTAGCTCAGTGTGACCTAAGGGGGGGGGGGGGTAGCTATTTTGATTTCTGTTAAATTTCCAGGCATTTTATCTAGAATTATCAGCCATTTAATCCATTTTCAGCTGATTTTATTATAGACCCCCTACTCTTATGATATGGTTCTGATAAATCTGTACAATAATGTATTTGATTCAAGAATAATGAAGTTAATTGAGGGTGTGGAGACTGCCCTAGAAAACTTCATAGAAGATTATAACAGGAAGATGCTTACAGCATGTGTGGGTGATTTTAATATCAAGTTATGGGGTAATAATGTACCCTCACCCTGTGGAGCTCAGGATAAGGATGGAGTGTTCTCCACATTTTCAACACTCGCAAGTTGGGGACTCTATCAATAGGATTATGGTGTCTAGTAATCTGGTCTTTACAAAAGAATTCAGGGTGGGTTGGTATTCGCTGCTCCCCACTTATACAGGAGCCACTAAGAGAAGTGAGATAGAATTTTTTATCTTATCCTTGGACTTGGCTGATATTATATTGGGTTATGAGGACAATGCCTCCTGTATTAGTGACGATAGCCCTTTGGTACTAGTCCTTGATTTTCCTCTGTGGAGTAATGTAGGGAGTCAGATAACCATACCCTTATTCAACTCTCGCAATAAAGGTTTAAGAATTAAATGGGAGTCATTAAATAAGGGGATCTTCATGACCAATTTGGTCAAGAGAAATTTGGATTTTTTCTCAGTTTTTACTTTGGTGAAGGAATCCCCCGAGTCTATTATAGACACATTTAGGGCTCTTTGTGAGGTAGTTGACAAAGGACTGAGGAGCAATAGAGCAGCCAAACCATTTCCCCCTGTAAGTTATTTTAATCATGCATGTACTTCGGCCCATAAGAGGCTGAAATTAATTCTAAAACTCCTCACCTCAGAGAAGAAATTGTGGATGCACGACGGTCCTATAAAGTTATCCTGGAGGCCAGGAGATCTGAGCTGAGAAGGGCTGTTTGAGATGAACTGGCCAAGACGGTCAGACTGAAGGACAGTGCCACTTTATGGAAGGTAGCTATTTAACCATTTTTTACAGGATAGTATAACCCAACATTAGATACAGCGATTTCAGCTGAAGCATGGATCGATCATTTTAGTAATATTTTTAATTCAGGGAATGTAGAGGTTGTTAGAGGTTTTAGTGAAGCTGTAGCTAACAATTCAGTGATGTATGAGGCTTTGAGCGACTCCATTGAAATAAAGGATGTTAATACTGCTATTATCTGCAGCCCTGTGGGAGAGGCTCACAGTCCAGATGGGGCCCCACTGGACCTCTTCAAAGAAAATTTATCGCTAAGGGCTCCCATCCTAACCAATATTTATGAAGGATTTTTTAAAATGGGATCTCATTCCCACCTGGTCTGAAGCCATAGTTGTACCTTTATTTAAAAAGAGAAACCGGTACTCACTGGTTTGTCATCATCCCATTTCTCTCTTGGGCAGCTCTTTAAAAGTCCTGGGGAGGGTCCTTGCATCCAAACTGGATGTTTGGCCTGCGAAAAAACAATGTTTATCAAGAGTTCAATATGGATTTCGCCCAGGGGTTTTCACTATTGAGCAGTGCTTTAACCTACAGTTGACCATTGGCAAATATGTAAAAGCTAGGAAAGGTTCCATTCACCTTGCATTTATGGACCTCTTCTCTGCCTTTGATATAATCAACAGGGGGAAGCTGTGGGTTGGTATCACTAGGATGGGAATCAGACATGGTTTAATTGAGCTTTTGCAAAAAATGCACTGGGACACTACCACAAGGGTCAGGTCTGGTAAAGATGGGAAACTCTCTCAGAATATTCAGTCACAGCTAGAAGTTAGACAAGGGTGTGTGATGGCCCCTCTTTTATTTCTCATTTATATCAATGATTTAGAATCACACCTGACCAAAGTGGGAAAAGATCTGCCCAAAATAAAGTCTAGAGCTCTCCCAGTCATACTGTATGCAGTTTTAAAGGCAAGAACTCTCAATGGTTTACAGCTTCTTTTCGGTGAACTTTATAGTTTTATGAATGAATGAATGAGTGAGTTTGTATAGCGCTCAGCTACTCCAAAAGGAGTGTCCCAGCGCTGCAGAATCACAGAGCTACTGACATAGAGATGGTTTAGCTCCCAAAGAGCCAGGTTTTCAACAATTTCGTAAAACTCATCAGATCCGTGGAGAGTCTAAGGGGCAGCAGAAGTTTGTTCCATGCCTGTGCCCCCAAGAGGCTGAAGGATTTACCACTACTACATGCCAGGTGCACTTTAGGGACGCAGACATACGCCCCGAGGTTGATCTAAGTGCCCTTGTCGGAGTGTACCAGCCAACACGTCTTCTGAGGTAGCTAGGCCCCTTCCCATGAAGAGCCTTGAAGAACATTACTTAAGCCTTAAACTGTATCCGCTCCCTGACTGGGAGCCAATGAAGGGCTTTAAGATGAGGTGCCATATGGGGCCTAGGTTTTAAGCGAAGAATCGCCCTGGCTGCGGCGTTCTGTACCACCTGAAGACGTTGTAGGAGAGAGTCCGGCAAACCTAAATAAAGGATGTTCCCGTAGTCCAGCCTCGATGTAATCAATGCCTGGATCACGGTCCTCCTACAGTCCAGCGGAAGAAGTGGAAGGAACTTTCTCACCATCCGAAGTAGTCCAATACAGGTCTCGACCAAAGCCTGAACTTGGGAGCACATAGAGAGAGCATCATCGATACGGATTCCCAAGTTTCTAACTATGGGTTGAGCCACACTGGGAGGAGAAAATTCCTCCGGCCACCATTGACTCCAGTCATGCACTGTAGGCAGGCCGAAGAAAACTATTTCTGACTTGTGGGAGTTACACTTCAGCTGGTTTTCCTCCAGCCACCCAAAGACGTCGGTAAGGCAAGATCTAATCATGCCCCCATCGAACTCATTACCTCTGTTGCAAGAGAAAACCAGCTGAGTGTCGTCAGCGTACGAAATTATCTTTGCACCATAAGACTCTACCAGTGTTGCCAAGGGGGACATATATAGATTAAAAAGCGTTGGGCTAAGGCAGGAGCCCTGAGGGACTCCCACTTGAAGGCTAGGCAAGGGGGAAGAAAAAGGAGGAGTCCAAATCACCTGCTCTCTGTCCTCCAAATAGGAAGTTAGCCAGGCTAGAGCGCATCCCCCAGAACCCATTTTTTCCAGTCTATCGAGGAGCCTCCTATGTGGCACTGTGTCGAACGCTGCCGAAAGGTCCAACAATATGAGGATCGCTCTACCCCCCTGATCCAGCTTCTCCTTTAGATATTCTGTCACCTCCAACAATGCCGTTTCAGTGCTAAAACCGGCCCTGAAACCTGACTGAGTGGGGTGCAAGAGATCATGGGTTTCAGCAAACTCCATAATTGTTTTATTTACTTGCTTCTCAAGCACTTTGGAGAAGGCTGGAAGGAGGGAGATAGGCCTGTAATTTGTGGGTATAAGTGGGTCGGCGCTCGGTTTCTTTAGAAGGGGCAGGATTTTCGCCTGCTTCCAGAGAGGCGGCATAAAACCCGAAGCCAATTAGGAATTCAGGACCTTGTTAATGTGTTGATTGATGGTGGGAGCAAGAGCTGGTAAAAGCTTTGCGGGACATGCATCCACTGGTGAGCCTGATTTCAGGCTCATCAGGTAGGAAAGTGAATCCCCAATTTCAATGGTCAGAAACTGTCATAGCTGAGGGCCATGTAGGGGCTCCCATAATGGAGAGGAACTCGTTAGATCTCCTACTGTCCCCGACCCAGCCATTTTATCCTTAGATGACACCAAGAAGGACTGCTGGATTGTCATTATTTTGGCATGAAAAGATTGGGCCAGCAGGTGCGTCCAGTCCGCTGACAGTGGGGCTGCTCTGCTAATTACCTTTGGAGCCATAAAAGACTTCACGATCCCAAAGATCTCTTTGCTCTTATTTTTGCAGACATGATTTTATTCTGCCAATAATTCGCCTTAACCTCTCTCACCATTTTATAATATGCTTTTGGACGGCCCTATAGGTATCCCTATCTTCCAGGAGATAAAGGTTGCGCCACTTCCTCTCAAGCTTTTTACATTTCCTTTTACTGGTTCTTAATGATTCATTGAACCAGGGAGCTGACTCAATGAGGGATGAGGGATCTAGATCTTAAAACTAACCTACAAAAATCTTTTACAATGAGTATTAGTCCAAGGAATGAAAAAACTAGGTCATTTTATCTAGGGGGACAAATATTTTGAGAGTAAAGTCTTTTCCGTATCTGGGTCTTCCTTTTCCCCAAAATCTATCCCGGCAAATTTGCACAATTCTAGGGCTGCCCAAACACAAAGAGGCGTGGAGTCTGTGTTCTCTTTGCCAGAAGGCTAGGTCAAAAACCAATTAGGGAAATGATCGATATCTAAAAGAGCAAAAGGAGTGTGTGGATATAAAGGCCCAGGGCCATTACAGCAGGTAGAAAACAAGTTTTCACTCAGATTGCTAGGTGTTCCACAATCAACTCCTGCCTTTAGACCTGCAGCGCCTTGAGACCCTCGCGGGTATGTAGTGCGCTTTATAAGTGACATGATTGATTGATTGATGTACCTTTCAGAGCTGGGTCTGGCCCCTCTGGGGGATTAGATAAAGCTGGAACCCCTCTTAGTATGGCTTAGGGTCTGGAGAAACCCAAAAGCACAATTATCAAGAGACGTAATTGAGGATTGTCTCTCTTTGGACAATGCGAATACTATACCTTGGCATAGCTATATCAGGAAGGAATTCAGAGACCTGGGCCTGCCAGAATTGGCAGGCCACCCAGCAAGTATAGATTTGAAGGCTATAATTGATGTGAAGGAGGTTTTCTGGAGCAGAGAGAGTAGACTCCACCAGTGGAATTTGATAAACTGTCTGCAAGTACTAACTACAATTTAATAAATCTGACATGTGGGTGTGAGCCTTAGCTCCTCTGGTTTCATAAGGGGAATTTGAGGTTCTATCTACTAGATTATGACTTAATTCACCACATTTTCTAGTTGCTTTCTCAAGGGATGTAGCCTGAGGATCATTATTGCAGAGATGTCCGTGCAATAATATTGCACAACAAAGCACAATGAACTTTATTGTATTTTTAGCTTGTATTCCCATGCTGGGAAATGCTTTTTGCATTCTGTCTTTCGCTGCTTTAACACTAAATCTCACAAGAAGGCTTTTGCAAGTTTGCAAAAGTTGGAGAATATGGAAATATGTGTGGCTGTGGGAAACTTTGTTTGTCTTGCCCTGTGGGTTAGAGATAGATATGGCTCAGCATAATGATTCCCCTCATGCACAAATATTAGACTTTTAGGTTTGTTGATTTTAAATCTGATTCCCCATTAGGGTTTTAGATGGTATTTTTATATTGTGCTTTTAATCCATGATTTATGATGTGTATTAGTATAAAATTGTTTTATTTATGAAGTGTTTTACCCTTAATGTATTATATGGTATTATTTATGGAGAATGATCATTTTTTGATGCACAATGAGTATTTTGATGCTGCTATATTCAAGAAATGGCTTTCATTGTACTTTTATGGCTTAAACAAGTCCAAATAAAGTCTTGTTGACTGACTGAGTACATTATCGCATGCAAGCACATAAGCAAAATGTGCTAAAAGTCATTGTCTAAAAAGATGTCGACTTTTAATGTGAACATGTAAAAATTGGAGCATTTGTGCTTGGGCCCTATTAACCTCATGACAAACTCATGCAAAAACATATACACTGAACTGATGATTCCAAGCAATAGCACATTGGAGCCACAACTATTACATTTGACAATGCTTGGTAATGATGGGGATGGTAATGGTATTGGTGGTTGTGTACTGTAATGGTGATATAATTGGTGCTGATGGTAGTGTGGTACTGGGGTGGTTGAACTTGTAGTGTTGTGGTGGTATTAGTGGCAGTGGCTTTGTTAGTGGAATTGGCATTGTGGTAGTGGTATTTGCTGAAATGGTGTAGATGGTATTGATAGTGCTTGTGTGGTATTGATGGAAGTTGTATTGGTGGTGGTGATATTTGTGTTTTAGTAGTGGTGATGGTATTGGTGGTAGTCTTGGTGGTGGTATTGGTTGTGTATGGTAGTGTTGGCTTTGGTGTTATTGTTGGTAGCATTGATGGTGGTACGGATGACATTAATGTTAGAGGTATTAGCTGTAATGGTATAGCATGATATTGGTGGTGGAATTGGTGGTGGTAGTGGTGGAATTGGTAGCATTCATAAGGTGGTTGTGGTAGTGTGACATTGGTAGTGATGGTATTAGCGGCAGTATCCTGGTCGCATAGGTGTTGGTGTTAGATGTATTTGTGATATTATTACAGGTGGCATTAGTGGTAGTAGTACTGGAGTTAGTATAAGGGGTATTGTTGGTGGTCTTTGTTGTAATGATATTGGTGCTGGTGTTTTACGCAGTACTGAATATGTTATTGTTGGTGAGATTGACACCAATATTGATGCCTGTCCTACTGGAAGTAGTTTTGGTGGTCTTGGTGTTGGTGGTTATGATTATATGCATATTTTTGTAGGTGACATTCATAGTGATATTAATGTTTTTGGGATGTATTAGTGGTGATAGTAGTGCTGGTGTAGTATTGGTGGTTGTAGTATTGGCTGTAGTGCTACTGGTGTGGTTATGATATTGGTAGCATCTACAATAATATAGGTGGTATTGGTGGTGGTATTTGAGTAGCAAGTAATGGTAGTGGTGCTACTGGTGTTGGTGGTAGCGTTGTCACAGTGGCATTAGTTCTATTAGCAGTGGTGATTGTGGTGGCAGTATTACTGGCCTGGTATTGGTGTTAGTGATGGACTTTGCAGTGTTGTGGAATTGGTGGTGGTCTTGGTGCCCATGGTTCTGGGGCTGGATATGAGGGTGGTGATATTGACAGTGACTATGGCAGTGAAAAAATGATTCAGCTTTGACAGACAAGTGCCGCATTCCAGACTTCATCAAATTCAAAAATTCAAAGGTTCGATTACAATTCCTTCATTCTTGCAAGACACCCGGAATGTACTAAGACTTATAGAAACTTCCACTAACGCTTATCATACAGACCTTCTGGTCTCATTGGATGTGGAGGCCCTCTATACAAACATCCCCCAATCTGCCACTTTAGAAGTGATAGAGAAAGCCCTACATGCAGAAACTTGGACGGCTAAAACACCAGTAAGCTTCATTATGGAATGTCCCACACTTGCATTGACAGAAAACTTCTTCCAATATGGAGAGCAAATATACCATCAGACCCAGGGCACTTCCATGGGCAGCACATTTGCGCCAAGCTTGGCTTGCTTGTATATGGCAGCCTTTGAGGAGGAATATATATACTCAAACACTAACCCATATTTAGGCAACATCTCACTCTGGCGCAGGTACATTGACGATATCCTCATCCTTTGGAAGGAGGAATAGAACTACTCTCGACGCCTTCTTCGAATGGGTCAATTCACTCAACCCATTTCTCCATTTCACAAGTAGCATTTCAGATAGGAACATTCTCTTTTTGGATTTGATGATACATTTGGGGGCAGATGGGAAACTAACAACTACCACCTTAAAAAAAAAACACTGACTGTAACAGCCTCCTACTTTTCGGGAGCCACCACCCGAGAACACTGTGAGAGAATGTCCCATACGGCCAATTCCTCAGATTATGCCGCAATTCAGCTCCATCACTGATTAGGACACCCAAGCTCAAGAACTAGCAACTAATCTAGTAGCCAGGGATTACCCCTTGCATACTATTAAGATAGCAAGAAAACGCGCTAGGAATAACAACAGAGAGGCCCTCCTAGAACACACTGAGAAGGTACCCAGTGATATACTGACATGCGTCACCACATACATTCCCGAGTCTAACAGAATATGTAAAATCATACGCAAACACTGGAACCTTCGGAGCATGGGAAACCTTTGTTTACCCCCTAGGTTTGCTTTCACACGAACCTCAAACATCAAAGACATGTTGGTGCATACAAGACCCCAGAGAGCCACTACCATTAACCAAAGCACCCTATGGGCTTTGCGTCCTGTGAAAGGTCACTTCCCCTGTGGCTCATATGCAGTATGCAATCTTACTACCGCCACTAAGGAAATTTAAACTCTCTGGAACCTTCACTTGGAGACAATAGTCCCATACCAATTGCAACACAAAGAATTGCATCTACACAGTAACAAGTCCCTGCGAAAAACGATATATAGGTATGACGAGTCGCCCAGTAAAAATCTGCATCACAGAACATTGCAGCAATGGGAGATGCCAGAGAACCAGTACTAAGATCAGTGCCCATTTTGTCATCCTGAGACACTCTGCAGACAACTTACGCTGGACCATTACTGAATCACTTCCAAACCTGACTAGGGCCGCACTCTTTAGAAGGGAACAGAACTGGATTTTCCACCTGTCTACCCATATAAATGGGTTAAACAATGACATTACGGGGGAGTTTCACACATGACCACGACATCTAGTTGTGCTTCCATACCAACAATGCACACTGCTTGCACCGACCCTCAAGGCTTAGTCCTACCCTGTAGTTCATGGCTACCGTATACTGACCTATATGCAGCTTGATGTCTACCCATAACCCAAAACAGGGGCCTTGGATCTAAAGCTGGGTCGTATACCTGGTCCCCCGTACATTCAGTGATCTCTGTCTTTAAACTGCTGGACTAGTAACCGACGGACCTCACATGATTTTTACAAATGACGGAGCTTCTCAGTCCAACCTACAGTATACCAATCCAAGTGTAAATCTACTGCATAGGCCCCTTCTTCTTCTTTATAAGATAAGATATCCCGCATTAACTTTTCACGTCACCGGGCAAGATAGCTCCCTGTCTTAAATACCCGTTTTTTTAATTCCAGTTCGGCGCTCAATAATGGCATGCTAGCTTACTCCTGATGGTTATGCCTGTACCGAGGCACTGTTTCAAAACACGACAAGCTACCAGTGCACACTACACATGGCCGATCCCTGCCCTTAAGATCACTTTTGTGATCAGCCCATTAAAAGGAGATTTCTCCACATTTACATTTGATTAACACCACTACACTTCAAGATGGCGCTCATAATTGCATCCGTTCATGTTGCCTTTAATTAATATGGTGCTCATTCCTGCACCCTACGGCTACACCTGTATCCAGGCAACCCCAAGCACAGCTGACGCACCTGAGTGCAATTAGCTCTCTGCGGAGAACAAAAGTGGCTGACCACCCGCGGCCCTCACTACCGAGGTGTCGGAGATGGGGAAGGTCGCCGTGGGGGCTCTGTTTGGACGTTGTAAGTTAGAACTCCTTCAATACCTAATGCAGTGAAAGACGAGGACACCCTCCATCACGGTTATCTAATACGGAGGTTTCCCATTTTTAATTTACTCTCTCCCTACCTTAACGCGCTGCAGTTCAGCGTGCTGCTCCAGACACCATTGAGGAAACGCACACACAACCCGAACCGGGCAAGTGTGGCTTTCAATGGTTGTGTTTGAAAGTCAGCGAACTTCATTTTAAAACTTCCACACTGTGGGCCTGATTCACAGAACTAACTTACGTCAAAAACGTAAAGTTAGTATCTTTTGGTATTCACAGAATACACTTACTCATTTTGGTATTCACAGAATGAACTTACTAATTTCGGTATTCACAGAAGTTAGTAGTCTTAACTTTAGGACTCCTAAATGCCTTCTGTGAATACCGAAAGTCTTAAAGTTAGGATTTTTCTCAGTTTAGGAGTAGTAAAGTTAGGACTCCTAACTTTAGGACTCCTAAATGCCTTCTGTGAATATCGAAAGTCTTAAAGTTAGGATTTTTCTCATTTTAGGAGTTGTAAAGTTAGGACTACTAACTTTAGGACTCCTAAATGCCTTCTGTGAATACCGAAAGTCTTAAAGTTAGGATTTTTCTCAGTTTAGGAGTAGTAAAGTTAGGACTCCTAACTTAAGGACTCCTAAATGCCTTCTGTAAATACCGAAAGTCTTAAAGTTAGGATTTTTCTCATTTTAGGAGTTGTAAAGTTAGGACTACTAACTTTAGGACTCCTAAATGCCTTCTGTGAATACCGAAAGTCTTAAAGTTAGGATTTTTCTCAGTTTAGGAGTAGTAAAGTTAGGAGTCTTAACTTTACTACTCCTAAACTGAGAAAATCCTAACTTTAAGACTTTCGTATTCACAGAAGGCATTTAGGAGTCCTAAAGTTAAGACTACTAACTTCTGTGAATACCGAAATGAGTAAGTTCATTCTGTGAATACCAAAATGAGTAAGTGTATTCTGTGAATACCAAAGGTACTAACTTTACGTTTTTGACGTAAGTTAGTTCTGTGAATCAGGCCCTGTATTTTTAATTGGTTGGTGTACCATGTCACTATTGTTCACCCACTCACTATTTGATATGATTTTCACGGTGATTAGCATGCCGTATGTGCATGCCTTTCTGATACAACAGATTTGTCAAGGCTATCCATCCAGTATTGTTCATATGCCTTTGCTGTTTATTTTTTCTTCCCTTGTCCTAACAGGCCATCCTCGTTAGGTGATAAATTGGAAAAGCCTAACCAGGGTTTCACGGTAACAGAATATTTTTCCAATATTATCTTGTTGCTTATGATGGAGCAAGGTTTCATAAACGAAACTTGCTTGTATACAATCCTCCTCATAGTATTAATTTATTAAACTTGTATTGTTTTACTAACCTTTGCATACACGACACGAATAGAAAGGATGCTTGCCTATGTGTTTTACTAATGAATAACGCTTGTCTGTAATCTAAAATGACCGCTAAAGCGCGGGAATATCACTGCGCATGTCACAACCATATCACATGGTGTGACGTCTCTCTTTGCTTGGTGGGAAATTTCTGCTTCTGCGCAGTGTGTATTAAAATGGCTGCTTGATGTTTTCACATGCTTCAGCTTGCTCTCATGTCATTATTAAACTGTCGTTTCTCTAACGCTACTAATGCGGGATAGAAGTTGTAATTAAATGGGAATAGAGTAGAAAGAGTGGGCATACAGTGAAACATTTTATTTGTGATTTTAATGTTTTCTTCTTTGACTTTTATTAGTTCGCAAACTTGGGCCTGGGTTTGGTACAATGAAAGCTCGTGTGACAAAGATTCCGCACATGCGCCCTGCAGTGGCAGACCAGAAAGAAAAAGATGAAGTCAACTTGGACATCACCCAAGGCCATGACCTGCTGGCCGACATCATTACATACCAAAATGTTCTTGTCAAAACGCAACATTTTATATGAATACATTGTCAATTTTGTCGTGAGACGGGTGGGAAATAAAGCAAATGTATTAAATTGAAGGGGCGGTAGTTTAAAAACAATAGGCTTCAGAATTCAAGACAAATCAATATGGTGTGAGGATCAACCCCTGTCCCTGTCCAATCAGAAGTAGTGGTCCCATATTTTAGCAACATTAAGAGGAGGTACATGGGCGTAGAAGGGTATAATAGATATAGAATTAGCAAAATAGTTAGCTTCTAGCTCAGACCGCAGAGTGCGCACAGAAGACTAGCGCTCTTAGCTCCAGACTGCCAAGCTGATCGATTGCAGACCGAATCGCTGTCCAGAGAGGTCCTGAGGAGGGGGCGGCGGATTCCATTAGAAGGAAGGCACGGGAGAATCGAGGAGAAGTCGAGTATCAGAGAGGGGAACGACGCAGGCGTCGTTGTAGAGAGGTCACCAGTCCTGTCCTGATCCTGGAGGAGGTCTTTGCTCTTCATCCTTCCTGGGTCCTATTCTTTCCAACTCCTTGGCCAAGGGGTTTGGTTCTCGCACTTAGGTAAATATAATGCAACCTTTAGTTGCGCTGCTGTCTCTATTCTCTCCTTTTCCTTAAACACCGTCATTTATTAGCAATAATTATTCTATGCTTCATCTTGGGTATTTCGATTAAGTACCATGTGTTTTCTGTAATTTACTCTGCTAAATCTTTAGATAAACATTTTAAAACTTCCTGACTCAGTGGTTATTTCAGGATTATGTACTATAATGAATGTCACTCATTTTAAATTTCCCAATTAGAAAGGATTCATTGGTAAGTCATTACTCTTCATTCGGAAGGTAATTGGTAGCAGGGATTTTGATAAAGAGTAACAACTGATAAAACCCAGCGTAAGTATTAGCGTAGTATGAATGTATGGGCCCAAGGGAGTATTTGGTGTATGAATGCTGTTTGCTAATATCGCGCTGGATCAGTTTTCTGGTAATCACAGGATGGTTACTCTTTGTTAATTGGGTAATGAGAATTTTATTTTTATGAACTAACATCCGTATATTCAAAGTTTGTTTTACGTTGTCTAGAATCCCCGGGGTAAAAGGAATAGCGGATGGTAAGTGGAAGCCATACTGCAGTGAGGTTATCTGCCAGGCCGAATTAGTACTGAAAAGTTAAGCAGGACTTTCAGTACTCGTTAGGGACTCTATGCGTGTGAGTAATAGCAAAAGAGTACGCTGGTGAAAATTTGATGTTATATCACCTAGAAAGGGTAACATTGAAGAAGTAACAGGTACTTCTGGAGCTTGTGTGAAGAGTAAACGGAAGGGTTTTACTCGTAGTATATGTTAGTAAACGGAAAGGTTTTTACTAAGTGTGAGAGAAAACTATCTTTTCGAATTTAGAAGAAACTGGCACGATAGCGAATGTTTTATGTTGTTACTGAAATTAAGAATTGTAGAGAAAATAAGTTTGCGTACATTTTTGTAAAGGGAGGGTCAGTTGCCGGAGAGGGAGCTGACGTCACATAACGCCGCGCTGGGATTGGTTGAATCAGCGGGTGTGGAAAGACCTTTGTAAAGGAGGGGTCAGTAGTCAGGAGTAGTACTGACGTCACAGGTGCCGCGCTGGGATTGGTTGAACCAGCAAGGACAGGAAAGAGCAGATTGTAAAGGAGGGGTTGACAGATAAACGTCACCAAAAGGCCGCGCAAGGATTGGCTCAGAAATAAAAGATAGCAGACATTTGATTGGTCAAAATTATAGAAGCGAAATTCTTAGTGGATAAGGATTGAATGTTAAAACACGATCCGACTTTAACAGGAATTCGTCAGGATAGGAGATATTTAGACTTTGCAGAATATAATTTTATACATCGGTACTTACCCAAGATGTACGGAGAAAGGAGAAAAATGTCGTTTTTACAAAAGATCAAGAATTATTTTAAAAAGGAGAAACCAATAAAAACTAGAGAAGGAATTATTATTCCACCAGCTAAAACGCCTGCTTCATTCATGATGATGGAGATAGGTTATCATACTTGTGTATGGATGGAGAATTGGATAGAATATACCAAAAATGATGGAATACTAGCATTTCCCGAGAATGGCACGTTCAATGGGCGAATTCTGCAAAACTTGAGATTGAGGATGAATGACTTAGAACCCAGACCTAGATTAACTCAGTACGAAGCTCTAGAGGAATGGGAAACCGAGGCATTTGAGCGTGACCGATCCAGGAGTAATAGGGGTTATCGAGGATTTTTCCCCAGATACCAACATGAGTCTAGAGAAGGTCAGATGAAACAATGGAGAAGGGCAATGATTACAGAAGGATTATATCCATTGTTAACAGCAGAGGAGAAATTAGGAAGTAAATGCACAGAAAAGACAAAACATTTAATGAGAAATGATGACTCTGAAGATGAATTTATGGAGGAAATGTTAAGAAACCCTCCACCATATCAGGAAGGAACAAGTGGATGCACCCCAAGTGCACCACCAATAAAAACTCCATTAGTGCCACAGGTAATGCATGAATTCACCCCTAGTAGAATACTTCATGACAAAGAAAAAGAAGCCCTAGAAAAGACCAGAGCAGAATTAATACAGAAAATAACCCAGATAAAAGTACACCCTGATTCATTGACCATACCTGTAACAATTGGTCCAGTAGTTCCATTATATGGCACTCAGGGAAGCTGTCCTCCACCGATACTTGCACCTACTCATGTGAATAATCCCAAACCTGAAGCTCCAGTTATAATTGAGGATCAATTTAGTGACTGTGAATCCACAATATCACTCATGGACTTGCCTATTCGAGGTACTGTAAATAGCACTCCCAGAAAAGATGTACCTGGATGTTCAAAAGATGTAAGTTTAATAACTTCATCGGGAGCAAAAAGTGCCACCATAGTAACACCTGAAGATTTAGAAAAATGGGTACAAGGGTCAGTTAAACAGTGCACACCTCCGAAAATAATAGACATTCATAAATTGAAAGTCGAATTAGAAGAAATAATAGCAGGAAATGTAGGACTAGAACGCTTAAATACCTACGATGATGAAGAATTATTGTTCCTGTGCAGGAGTATCACCAGAAATGTAAGGTTATTTCATGAAAAATTATCCAATTTAGCACTACAGATGGGAATAGAAATAGGGAGATCAAAAGTACTACAGAAACCCTATAGAGCAGAATGTTCAGACAAAGATTTAGAAAATATGAATGCCTCTGGAAGAAGATTGCAAATAAGAGAATTAATGTTAGTTTTGCAAAAATGGGGAGACCTAGATAAATGGAGAACTAGGTGGGCCAAGAAAAAGGAAGAAGCACGAACAAGTAGAACAGCATCTGACTATGTGATGAAGGAAACAGGGAAAGAAGATCAAATGTATCCAATGCGAGAAGTTGCGGGAGGAGGATATGTACATGTCCCATGGAGCAGACAGGATATTTTGTCATTTACGAATAATTTTCCAAAGTTGAGAGAAAAACCAATTGAATGGTACAAGCAGGTTGACAGGTGTGTGAAGGTGTCGAAGGTATTGTTGAAGGATTTGGATGGTTTGTTTGACATAGTGGTACCTGCCGATTTATGGACAGATTGCAAAATCACAGTGGATTGGCCAAGTGACGAATATCCTAGAGATCCGAAAACAGGTGCCCCGTCAAATGAAGTGATGAAAAAGTATCATCAGGTGATAACTTACCTGAAAGGGAAAATACCCCCGAAAGAAACAGATTGGGTAAAAATAGATCGAACTACCCAAGAAGCTAATGAATCGGTGCATTCCTACTATGAGCGTTTATTGCAGGTATTTAATCAGTATTTTGGATTTGAGGACATTGGAGACAAGAACATGAGTCAGTTTGTGTATCGATTTGTTTACGGTTTGAAGCCAGAGATTTGTCAGATGATTAAACAACACATGCTGTGTTGGCAGGGAAAGCCCATTGATGAGATTTTGAAGTATGCAAAATATTGTGGAGACGATATTGAGGATAGACACAAGAAATTGCAGGAAAAAGTGATGTGGGTTCAGGTGAAAATGGCTGAGAAACAGGGAATTAATTTGGAAAATCCAAGTGAAAATCCAGGAAAAGATTCTGGAACGAATGGTGATACTGGGAATGGTGGAAAATTTAGAGGACGAATGAGTATGTGCATGATTTTGGCCAACTATGGATGCAGAGGGATTTCCTGACTTCTTCAGGATCCCCCATTAAAAATGGACAGTTTGTAAAGGAATTGCTGGAAGCAATACAATCACCAAAAGAATTGGCTGTGGTGAAATGTGCCGCACATCAGTCAGGAGATGACTGGGTGGTAGTCGGCAACAGATACGCAGATCTGGTGGCTCAACATTGTGCCAAAAATAGATTGTCAGTCAATAAGAGGGTGGAAAGAATGGGAATCAGCTGCCAACTTATGCTGTACATGCCGCCTGAAACATGGAATGATGTTAAAAGACTGCAAGATGAAGTGGATGAAAGTGAAAAGAATTTGTGGATCAAAGTAGGTTGTTCCCAGAGACGAGATGATGAAGGGTGGATCAGTGCTGATGGCAGACCAGTCATGCCAGATTGCCTACTCTCACAAATGGCTAGAATGCATCATGGAGACACACACATAGGGAGAGATGCAATGATTAGGCTCTTCAGACAAAACTGGTATAATCCTAAGTTCAGGGCGGTTGCAGAGAGTCTTTGCCAAAGGTGTTTAACTTGCCAGATGCACAATCCCAGGAGGAAAACAATAATTGGGTTTGGAAAAATTGGAAAGGCAGAGGGTCCTTTTATAAGACTCCAGTTCGACTTTATACAGTTACCACCATGCAGAGGGCTGAAATATGTACTAGTCATAGTATGTCTGTTTTCAAAGTGGGTGGAGGCTTACCCTACCAGAAGAAATGATAGCATTACAGTCGCAAAACTGTTGCTACGAGAGCTTATTCCTAGGTTTGGTTTCCCAGTAACTTTGGAATCAGATAGAGGAAAACATTTTAACAGTGAAGTGATCCAAATAATCTGTGAAGCATTCCAAATCCAACAGAAACTGCACTGTGCATATCGTCCAGAAGCTTCTGGAGTGGTTGAACAATTGAATGGCACTATAAAGTCAAGATTGGGAAAGATGTGTGCCTCAACATCATTAGAATGGCCAGATGCATTGCCACTTGTTTTAATGGGACTCAGAAGAATACCTGACAGAAACACAGGATTGAGCCCCCACGAAATAATGATGGGAAGAGCAATGAGACAAACACATGTTCCCACAAACAAACTACTGAATATATCTGATGATATGGTTCTGGACTATTGTAAAGGACTGGCTGACCTAGTGTGTTCTGTCTCTCACCAGGTTGGAGAAGACGCAGTTTCCAGGCAGCCCGAACAAGAACATGATCTGAATCCTGGTGACTGGGTGGTAGTGAAGAATCACACCAGAGAAACGTGTCTATCACCCAGATGTAGCAGTCCTTGTCAAGTCATACTAACCACCAACACAGCAGTGAAGTGTGCAAGATTTCCTAACTGGATTCACGTAAGCCACACCAAAAGAGTACCAGATCCTGAAGAAGAAAATCCTCAGACAGCATCAATCACTGAGGAAGCTGAAGGTTGACCAGCTGAGGAATCTCAGGCTCGAGATTCAAGAGAAGCTGAAGAAGAACAACCGAGCACAAGTCAGGACTGGATACCGGTGGTAGAAGTTTCCGAAGTTTACCACAGAACAAGAAGTCAAACAAATTTGGAAGAAATTGAAGAAGATCAGATAGGTGAAGAAGAAGCAGTTCAGGGACAAGAAGAAGAGACAATAAGAGAACTTGAACAAGAGCAGATAGGGAAAGGAAACTGGGCTCAAAGCAACAAAGATCTGATAGATTTTGAGCAGGGACAGACAGGTTTAGAAGAATCCGGTCAGGCTGCAGAAGTTCACAGTGCAATAAGCCCTGATCAGAACAAGTTAGATCAAGAAGAGTGTACAGAAGAAGAAAACCTTGAAAAACATGAACTTGAAGAATTAATTAAAGAACAAGGTCAGTTATTGGAAACTCACAGTGGAGCTGTTACGGAGAAACCAATCAGACCTGAAAAAGAGCAAATAAGAAACACAGTAATTGCAGAACACGAAACAGTACTAAGCAGTGAAATTAAAAAGATTTCTGAAGACAAAGATAAAGAAACAGTGCAAAAAGAGAAAACAAGAAAAGGAGATCATTGGCCGAGTATCATTAAAAGAGTAAAATACCACATAACAACCAGAAGTGAAGATCCAGATCAAGTGAATGAAGTGACAAGTCAAACTGAACAAGAAAATAAAACTGAGAAAAGAAGAAGTAAAAGACTGAAACTTGTGAATAACAAATTCAAGGGTCCTGACTGGACTTACATCATTCTTGAAGATTTCGAAAGCTCAGAGTCAAGTGAAAGTGGTGATGAAGGAACAAGTACAGAACTGACGTATCGAAAAGAAACAAGACCACCTTGACTAAGCAAAAGAATCATATAAAGAAAAAGAGGAAATAGATAAGAAGAGCGATCTTCCGTGTCGAAAATGCCTGACGATAGAGTTGCTGGGAGACCAAAACAGAGATGTTGTAGAAGATGCTGTGCAATATGCATATGTAGTCTAGTAATGGTGCTTATAGTATGGTTAGTCCTGATTGTAGCAGTTCCTTACCTTATGATAATAGATAAAAAGATTAATAATGAAACTAAGGAGAGGACAGCAAACATGAAGGGCAATAGAGTAGAACTAATGGCAGAGAATGAACCAGAAATTCATCATGAAATAGCTGACAATGACACTAGTTTAAAGGTTTTCACAAAGTTATTGTTTCAATATCTAGACACAATGGAAGTTAGTAACTGTTATGTCTGTATGAAGTTACCTGAATCAGTAGCAGAAGGATTAACATACCATCACTTACCACTGACATATGGCATATCATGTAGTGTTTTGTCTAGTTTATTTTATAGAACAGGGAGACTTCAGTATTATTATTCAAACTTAGATGTGATATTTTCTGAGGTTCCGATTCGCAAGAGTATGAACCCAGTGCTTAGTAGTCAAGACGCACAGTTTATGGGAGAATTTTTCTTAACAATGAAATCAATAGACATAACACATGCACATAGACACAATCTAACATGTTCTTTACTTGAAGAAGAAAAGATATTTTTGAATTTAGTAGAAGATAGAAGACAAGATTTTCAAAAGAAAGCTTCTGAGCATAAGGCTCATTTGCCACCTTGGGCGGAAAAAGAAGGGAGTTACACACCTGGCAAGGTTCAAGCTGCTATGGCTCTGGATTTTGTAAAGACAGGAAAAATTTGTCTTCATAGGTTAAAGACTGAATATAACAATGTTTTCATCGGTACCAGTGAATGTGAACACAATTTTTTAATTCTTGGAGGTTGGGGACTCAAAGGAGGAACAGATTCAGTTTTTCCTGGAATATATTATGTGTGTGGGAATAAGGCTTACTTTAGGCTTCCTGCACGGTGGTATGGTAGTTGTTATTTTGGAATAGTATTTCCAAAGATATACCACGTAAAAAGAAACATTGGGAACAATGAAAACAATAGCGAATTAATATGTAGTAAAAGAGCTAGTTTTTCAGAAATTGTAGGTGATTTATTTGGTGCATTGATACCTTCAGTGGGAATAATTCTGAACTCAAGGAAAATATGTAAATTATCTACAGTGGTTGATCGTTTATCAACGGATACTGCTGGAGGTTTTCTATTGATTAATGCGGAAATGGTTGCGATTAGATCTATGGTTATGCAAAATCGACTTGCTCTTGATATAATATTGGCAAAAGAGGGCGGAGTCTGTAAATTATTGAAGACGAAACATTGTTGCACTTATATTCCTGATAAGAGTGCAGAAATTGGAACGTATATACAGAATATAAATAAACTTGAGAAGGAACTTAAACCACTGGAAGTTGATAGTGTATGGGAAAGATTGACAAATAGTATTGCGTCAATTGGTACCTGGTTTGCTAATGTAGGAAAAAGACATAGGTCAAATATTAGTACCCTTAGCAGGGATAGCAATAATAATCTTGGCAATAACAATATGGTGCAAATGTTGTAGAAAGAGTGGAACATATAAAGTAACAGGTAAAGGAAAGAAGCGAACATTTGAAGAAATAGAACTTGAAGAATGGAGAAGTGAATTATACAAGAAATTGAAAGGGGATGGCAAAAATGGAAAGTGTAAGAATGAGAATGAAGTAATTTGCTAGAAGTTGGCATCTGATTGTGGGTAGTATTTTGATGGCACAGAAACGCCATCAGAGAGGGGATTGATGGAGCAAGGTTTCATAAACGAAACTTGCTTGTATACAATCCTCCTCATAGTATTAATTTATTAAACTTGTATTGTTTTACTAACCTTTGCATACACGACACGAATAGAAAGGATGCTTGCCTATGTGTTTTACTAATGAATAACGCTTGTCTGTAATCTAAAATGACCGCTAAAGCGCGGGAATATCACTGCGCATGTCACAACCATATCACATGGTGTGACGTCTCTCTTTGCTTGGTGGGAAATTTCTGCTTCTGCGCAGTGTGTATTAAAATGGCTGCTTGATGTTTTCACATGCTTCAGCTTGCTCTCATGTCATTATTAAACTGTCGTTTCTCTAACGCTACTAATGCGGGATAGAAGTTGTAATTAAATGGGAATAGAGTAGAAAGAGTGGGCATACAGTGAAACATTTTATTTGTGATTTTAATGTTTTCTTCTTTGACTTTTATTAGTTCGCAAACTTGGGCCTGGGTTTGGTACAATGAAAGCTCGTGTGACAAAGATTCAGCACATGCGCCCTGCAGTGGCAGACCAGAAAGAAAAAGATGAAGTCAACTTGGACATCACCCAAGGCCATGACCTGCTGGCCGACATCACTACATACCAAAATATTCTTGTCAAAACGCAACATTTTATATGAATAAATTGTCAATTTTGTCGTGAGACGGGTGGGAAATAAAGCAAATGTATTAAATTGGAGGGGCGGTAGTTTAAAAACAATAGGCTTCAGAATTCAAGACAAATCAATATGGTGTGAGGATCAACCCCCTGTCCCTGTCCAGTCAGAAGTAGTGGTCCCATATTTTAGCAACATTAAGAGGAGGTACATGGGCGTAGAAGGGTATAATAGATATAGAATTAGCAAAATAGTTAGCTTCTAGCTCAGACCGCAGAGTGTGCACAGAAGACTAGCGCTCTTAGCTCCAGACTGCCAAGCTGATCGATTGCAGACCGAATCGCTGTCCAGAGAGGTCCTGAGGAGGGGGCGGCGGAGTCCATTAGAAGGAAGGCACGGGAGAATCGAGGAGAAGTCGAGAAACAGAGAGGGGAACGATGCAGGCGTCGTTGTAGAGAGGTCACCGGTCCTGTCCTGATCCTGGAGGAGGTCTTTGCTCTTCATCCTTCCTGGGTCCTATTCTTTCCAACTCCTTGGCCAAAGGGTTTGGTTCTCGCACTTAGGTAAATATAATGCAACCTTTAGTTGCGCTGCTGTCTCTATTCTCTCCTTTTCCTTAAACACCGTCATTTATTAGCAATAATTATTCTATGCTTCATCTTGGGTATTTCGATTAAGTACCATGTGTTTTCTGTAATTTACTCTGCTAAATCTTTAGATAAACATTTTAAAACTTCCTGACTCAGTGGTTATTTCAGGATTATGTACTATAATGAATGTCACTCATTTTAAATTTCCCAATTAGCAAAGGATTCATTGGTAAGTCATTACTCTTCATTCGGAAGGTAATTGGTAGCAGGGATTTTGATAAAGAGTAACAACTGATAAAACCCAGCGTAAGTATTAGCGTAGTATGAATGTATGGGCCCAAGTGAGTATTTGGTGTATGAATGCTGTTTGCTAATATCGCGCTGGATCACTTAGACCACGGTAATTACACTTCTGGGTCCTGGTACTGTGTAGATGCATTTATTAATTAGTTTTTCATATTGGTCCTGAAGAATTGCCATAGATCATGTATTGACAACAATAAGGCAAGAAACATGACGACCTTACACTAAACCAGCCACCAGAGATCATTACCTCTGCCAGTGTCACCCAACTTTTTAACATGACAGGTAGACTCATAGAATAAAAAGTATTTTGTCTTGTACCCTACCTGAACTTTTTTAGCCACTTACCTTCACCTTAACCTACACTCCCAGTACACATCTACACTTAGGGCCCTATACAGGCACTTCAAATATGGCTTCGGATAAAAGATCTCAGGTATAGAGCCCCCTAGAGGGTGCCTGTTGAGCATTGCAGCGCCGGCTCGACGAGGGGCACAGGCCTCATGATGTAGCATGACACTCTGTCAGAGGGTGTGTGAGGGCTCTAAGTCCAAAAAGGAATCATTCCAATGGTTCCACGAACAATTAGACTTGTTAGGACTCCTCTATATTTCACCTATCCCCTTTCATACAGAAACTGCATACTTATCAGATTACGAGTACTATTTTGGAGCATGTATGCTAGACCTTAATGCGCTCTTTGTCCCTCCCTTGTTGTAATTGTCGATTGCAAGTACCTCATAAACGTCTGATACCAGTGTAAACCGCTGTTTGAACATGTTTTGGAATTATATGTTTGTTTAATTTTACAGAAAATTGAATCTTCCATGTGATACTTATCTGCAAGCAAACGCTGCTGAGGATTTCCCGGTGAAAAATGTCTGACATATTACCATGACATTAAAATTCTTATGTGGTAAGCACCAAAGCTACATGTTACAACCCACCATTTCCAATATAAAACTCATGATTCCATTGTTTATTGGCTCTGATACAGGATGAACCCATGGAACAGATGTTTACCAGATGCAATACTGTAAAAAGACTTTAATTGGGGCCAAAGTGGAGTAAATTAAGCAAAGGGAAAAACTCAGATGATTGTCCAGTAACTTAAGCTCCTTGAATAACCAATTCCAGGGGTACTGGTAGCTTAGGTAAACTGAAGTTTTTGGGCGTGGGGAGTTACGAGCGGGACACTTATGAATGAAAATTACTGGGGGAATTAATAACTCCTGATCCATTTCCCTCAGTAATTAAGCATTTCCCCCCAGATTTTCACATCAAGATTTGGCTGAATCTCCACGTGAAACAATCAGATCTCCAGTGTTCCCCAGATCTCATAACTACTGTTACCAGCCCCATTGGAATTAATAGACCAATGGCAATGAGGGCAGAGTGATTACTTCAAAAGATCTACAGACTGGACTTTTCAGAGTTATTCATATTTTGATTCATTCTTTGGAGGAGGCTTTTTATGTGTTTTGCTGAGTTTAAATTGATTAAGAGATCCCTTGATGTTTTTGCCTAATGTTTGCTTTCTTGTTATCTTTGACAGAGTTATTAACCCAAAAGAGCTACAGATTGGATGTTTCAGAGTTGTTCATATTTTGATTAATTGGATGGAGGAGGCTTGTTAAACTGATATTTTATGACTGAAAAATGCTTATTTAACTCGTGTAATGGATGTCATGAGTGGAATTTGTCAGTATTGTTTAGCTCATCTCAGGTCTCTTTCAATTGGTGTTTTTTGTAAAGGTTCTATTAAGTTTCCTAAGTTTAGTTTTTATATTTGTTAATTCTATTAACATTTACTCACATTCTTGGATCTCAATAACTTTACAAGTTATTTATGTGGTTTAACTGCTTCACTGTCATAAGTAACATATTGTAATAAAGCTCTACAAACCCTTGCTGGTAATGAGATATTTGAGGGTCTGTTGGATTAGGGGCACCGGTGTGAACAGCTAAGCTAGCTCAGTCAGCAAATGGAGCGTTGCCAGTGTTTAACTTGTAAAAGAATCCTGCTGGTGGCCAGGTTTTTCTCAGAAGGTTGCTGGTGAATGTCAGGGTTGCAGAAAAGCAAGGCTGCCTAGTCTTGATTCCACTTAATGCCTCCTTCATCTACCTACAGGCACTCCCTGCTCCTTTATCTCACTCTTGCAGGTTCTTTTTCATCCCAGTGGCATAACAAAAGTTTGTCCCCCACAAGATACTATAATGACCCCCTGACAGTGTTTAATTTGTAAAACAAAGAGTGCCCAGTAGCGGCCCGTCTCCTGCCAAAGTGGCGGGACAGGCTGGAGGAGGGAGGTGAGGAGGGGAGGGGAGGTGGGGAGGGGAGGGGGGGTTCGGGGGCAAAAAAATGTAAATAAAAAAACATACCTGAACGCCGTTGCCAATGCCAACCTTCGCCCGCCGCATCGTGCTCTTCCTTCTTCTGGCCACAGGCTCCCAGACTGCACTGCGGCCAATCCTGACGCTGCATGAAAGCAGTGTCAGGATTGGCCTGAGCGCTGGCAACTTGCACTCCCAGGCAGACTGGGAGCCTGTCCCCGCTCTCTCCAGCCCCAGCAATGCAGCTGAGGCTGGAGAGAGCTTCACTGCGCATGAGGGTTTGGCCGACCTGAGACGGCCGGCCAAACACCTCATGGGCAGTGAAGGGAGTGCACTACCACTCCCCCACCAGCAGTGTCATCCCCCTGGACCTGCCCCCAAGTCTCATCAGAGTACTGGGGGCGGGTCCAGGGGATTAAAATAAAACGATAATAAAATGAGTTTAAAACTCATTTTATTATTGTTTCATTTGAGGGTGGTGGTAGGGGGGCAGCGCACTTCCACCCTAATGGAGGGGCCGCCGCTGAGTGCCGGTGCTCAAACTCTCCTCCTAAGTACCTGCCTCTTTATCTCATTCTTTCAGCCTCCTGATTTCCCCTTGTGTGATGCTTTTTCAGTCTTCCGCTTCCTCCATCTTTTTGATCTGCGGGCCAAATTTACAAGCGGCCTCGCAGTTGTGGCGGAGGCCTCGCAGTTGTGAGAGGGGTCCCACACTCATGGCAGGACCTCTGCAATGGGAAACTGCTGTATGTATGGAGGTCCAGTCACGAGGGCGGGACCCCCACCATGACTGCAAGGCCTCCGCCATGAATGCGAGACAATTTGTGAATTAGGCCCTGTATGTTTTTCCCTCACTTGCGCTCGGTAAATACCTGATGCTGAAAAATAAGTACAAATCCTCACAAATAAGTGCTGATGGCCCCCTCTGGCAACCAGCAGTGCAAATTAAGCAGCGAATGGGAAATAACCCAATAAGAAAACCTCCATATGTTCTACTTCGTAGCTTGTGAAAACTAAGCTACCATGTTTCAACTCCGAAAATATAGTCAGGCCTTCCTCATATGATTTCGTTTTAACCTGGGTTTTGAGGTCCTGCTTAAATGCACTATGGCCGAATCTTGCCTCAGGTCAGTCTAATACACATGTAATCTAATACTTCTTCTAATTATCCCTTCCATAGATTCAGGCCACTCTGTGTACTATCTCCCACAGAAGATGCTCTATTGAACCCGGTATGGCTTTGCTAGCTGTATGCCAGAAACATATTAAGCCGCACTTAGCTTCAAAAGTGGTTTGGTCAAAGAGAATTCCAAGGCCTGGAAGGTTGGAATAGTTTTCCAAAGAGCGAAATGTGACCCCATATACTCAGTGCTATGTTCATGTTTCATTTTACTGTCTGACAAGGCGAGGCCTGCTTCGCACAAAAGATGAATTGTTCTCTGACCTCGAGCATGGCTCAGTGCGACCTAAAAGTCACCATGCGCTTCTATTCATAGGGATATTTTGTACTGCATTCATTATGGCAAATGGGTTAATGCATAGGCTAGAAACTATGCAAATATCGGTAGAGCTCAAACAGTGCACGTGTAGCTGTAATCCCAAATGGGTCGTGGGACGTTCTATGGCTGCTCCTTGCCCGGGTGTTCATCGTGGTATCCTACCAGACAGGGGTTTTTAAAAAAGGGTATGTTTTTTACTCCATGTATTTTCATCTGCATACTAGTTTCATTCTGGAAGTCAATACATCCCCTAAATATGTCTTCAGATTGCATATAACACAATGGTTACATTTTAAATATGGAAAATAGCTTCGTACTCTACATTTGCCATAAATTATTATGCGATACATTACCCCGGGCAAAGGTGACATGTTGGCTCGTGTTGAGGAGGAGAGGAGGAGAGGAGGAGGTGGCGTCTTATGACTAACACCCATGTTGTTTACAGCTCAGGAAAGTGCTTAATGAACTATGAAGCCCTGCACAGCACATAATGATGTGAAGCCAAGTCACCTCTGCTGAAAGGACAAGAGAGGATTAAGGGACTGTCCTAGTCAGTAACAGGAGAGCTGCGCTCCCACTTGGCTCAGCGGGAGTGGCCACAGGGGCTCGCGCTAGCTTCGACCAGGTTAAACGAGCTAAGCTCCAGGAGACCAATTGTTGACTAAGTGTCAAAATAGGTTTATTGAAAAATGAGCTCAGACTTCCCATTGGCTAAAGCTAATCTGAAAGGTAAACATGGATCTCTTGCTGCATAAAGGTGGGTGACCACAAATGGGCATCACCTGATCCTCTCTGATTCTGGGGTGGGGCTGGACCGAAGCCTTTTAGCTAGCTGGCTGCAAGGCTAGCCTAGAATAATGTGCATGTTAAACGTGCAGCGTGAAAAAATATAGGTGTCTGAGGCAGTTTTTTAGGCATGGCTACACAAGGCAACTGTCGCCTGACCTAATGTGATCAACAGAAAACGAGTTCTAAGAAGCCCCACTAAGAGAGGGGGTTTTGGCTCTGCCTACACGTATACCGTCCTTCTTATAGCATTTGACTCAGCAAAAGTTGTTACGTTTTCAATGTGAAAGAAAGCTTAGATAGCAGTTTTCGTCTAGTTTGTAAGCTTATAGTCAATATACTCGGCATGAGTTAGTTATGTGACAAGCCAATAATAGCATATTTCAGATGCCATAGGCGTGATCTATTTATTATAATAAAAAGTTACGAAAAAGGCAGGAATCGCAACTTATTCATTATGCAAAACATATGTAAAAGAAAATTGGCCTTTAATAGTTGATTGTTATTGCACTGTGTTAAAGACTTTTAATGTTTTTTTTCTTTGTTATATGTAATCTTATATTACAGTTTAGGCAAGGCTTTTGATAGTGTTTTCTCCCACCAATGAAGCGTGAGAGGAGGCGATTTGCACTGATTATCCTTGTGAGGCCGTTTTAAGAAGAGTTGTATATTTCTTGCTAACGGTCGTTTGTATACATAATTGTAATTTTATTATTGTATGTCAGAAGATTTCCTTCTGGGAAAGATTATGCTCAATTCAGTAGACCTGAGTTGCTTATGGAGCTAAGTCAATGGTGAAGGCTATAGACTTATATGGTTCATTAGGAAAAGTAAAGCCAAATTTCTTAGGTCTGATCAGATATAACAAAGGGACATTGTGGAAGCCCAAGTAAAGAGGGGGTTACTTTTTGAATTACGTGAAGTTGATAACCCGAGTGGGATGAGTATGCCGAGACATGGGTCCCGTGCTCTCCATGCCACTGGAGTCAAGCTAGCCTGGCTGATGAGGGCTGAAACCCCGAAATTGGTCCTAGGATGCTTGTTTCCATTCCAGGGAGGATCTGGCCTGGCAGTTCGGGCTGGACTGTTCTCATAGGGAGCAGGGTCAAGACTGATTTGCATATGGCTGGGTTCAAACTGGAATGGCATGGGGAGCAAAAAAACGATGGATTTAGGCCCAGATCTCTCTACTGGGGTGAATATATCACATTGTTCTGCATTCTGTCCATCAATTTGTTCTTTTTGCATTTGTCACCCCGAGTGGGACGGGTGTGCTCAAACGTGGGTCCTTTGCTCTCCATGCCACTGGAGTAAAACTAGCCTGGCTGATGAGGGGTGAAACCCCTGAAACCGGTCCTAGGATGCTTGTTTCCAGTCCAGGGAGGACCTGGCCAGGCAGTTCGGGCTGGACTGTTCCCTAACCCTGGGCGGAGTTGCACTACGCGGAACACCGCGAAGTGCATAAAAAACTCTGTCGCACTACGCAGAGCTCTGCGAGTGGCGGAGTATGATAGAAAATGCAGTTTGCGGTGATTGCACAGTGCCGGATGCTTGTCCGCACTGTGCAATCATTGCGAACGGCACCATGCACAGCGCAAGCTTTCCTTTTCTGCCGCTTGAGTAGATTTTTACTCAAGCGGCAGCTTTCTCAACGCGAACGGGCAGTTTCTCAACGCGAGCGGTCGCGAGCATACGTGACCACTCGCAATGAGAAACCTGACCCCCCCCCGCGTTGAGAAATCTCGCCGGGAGGTTGATTTTCCACGATCGCGCTCGCCAACTTGATGTTGACAATCACGAACGAGGAAAAATCTCACCGGGAGGTTGATTTTCCTCGCTCGCGGTCGCCAACTTGACGTTGACGAACGCGAGCGATGAAAAAAACTCCGCTACGCACTGCGAAGCGGAGTTTTTCGGAACTCCGCGATCTCCGCGTAACGCGGAGTGCAGGAAACTCCGCAAACTCCGCGAGCGGAGCGGAGTTCACCACCCAGGCCTACTGTTCGCATAGGGAGCAGGGTCAAGACTGATTTACATATGACTGGGTTCAAATTGGAATGGCATGGGGAGCAAACAAACAATGGATTTAGGCCCAGATCTCTGTACTGGGGTGAATGAATGACATTGTTCTGAATTCTTTCCATCAATTGTTCTTTTTGCAAGTAAGGTATTTAGGCACACCCAGCTAGAAAGCAGTGTCATAACCCAGTTGGGAAGAGATGGCAGCTCAAATTAGGCACTTTTTCGCCTTTGAAATTCAGAATAGTTTAAGTCTTTGAAAGAAAGTCGAAGAATGGAAATCATATAGAAGCAGTTTTACTAGTCCAAAGCCTGAACAAAACGTCATAATTGCACATGATACCTATATTTCAAACTTTAGTGACAGGTGAGGATGAGTGCCTAGTACTGGACCATATCTCAATGGTTGACTGAGGGTCAATACCTCAGTTTTGTCCAAGGTGAGATGCAAGCAATTGTGTGACATCCAAGTGGTAAGAGCAGACACAACATTATGTAACTTAAATATGTTATTTTGAGTGGTCTTTTGTGTCTAATCAGAAACTTCATGTCACCAGTGCACACAAAAATGGTAGTATCTGACAAGTGTGGCAAAGGGAGCCACATAAAGCATTAAAATTGTAGGACTCAGTGCAGAGCACTGAGGCAAACTAAGCATCAATACCTGGGGCCGTATTATACAGTTCTCTGGGGGTACAACGGGTGTTTGTGCCCAGTTTGAACGCCCCCGGGGCTCTTTGGTATTACAGAAGGGGCGGCAGACGCTTGGGTAGCCCCTTCTGTAATACCCATAGCGCTGGCGCACATAAAGTGCCAGTGATATCTTCAGAGGGCATTCCCTCATTTGCATGGGGGTGAACCCTGTGCAAATGAGGGAATCCCTTTGCCTCTGCGCCTGCGCCGTATTACAGACGCGGACACAGAGGAAAAGAAGCTCTCAGGAGGCACACTGACAGTGCGCCACCTAAAAGGTTTTGCACTGTCAGTGGGCCCCCTGATGGCAGCCCTCTGGAGTGGGAAAGGGGGTCCCATGGACCACCAGACACCACATTGCAGGAGGGTGCAGTCACTCACTGCACCCGCCTGCAAGGGGATCTCTATTCCCCCTTCAAAGTGCAGGCGGGTTGTCACTTGCACTGTGAAAACATGGAGCGGCTTCAAAGAAGCCAGAATCATTCACAGGATTTCAACAACCCCCCATCCAACAATCTCCTTTGTGGGTACATCTGGAAAAGTCTTTCCTCCCCCCTTTCTCTTTCCATGAATATTTGGCTTTTCCTAGAAAACCTCACACTCTCTCCTCACCCATTTTCAAACATCTATGCATCTTACTAAAACCCTTATTGGATTCTGATCCTATTGATATTCCCTCTTTTCTCAATTCTACCATTTGGTACAATACCTTTGTTTTACACAACAAAAAACCTTTTTATTGGAAAAAGTGGAGAAAATTCGAGTGAATCTGGATTAATCAATTCTTCATTAAAGATTCTGTTATGTTTCGTATAGAGGCCCTAATATAGACGCGTTCATATATGCCGTATATGGTCATATTCGCATATGCCCTATTATGGTCATAATCATACATGCCCTATTTTCGTCATAATCGTCTATGCCCTATTATAGTCATGATCTCCTATGCCCTAATATAGGCATGATCTTTCACCTACATTAGTTCCCTACAGTACACAACGAGCTCTGAGGGTTGAACGTTATCTAGTCTGTGGTTAGAACACTGCAGGGTTTTTCCCGAACACAGGCCTACAATGTACTCATAAATTATGCATGAGCATTCACTAGCTACATCTCCCGCATAATATATATGTACAAAGTTCACCCCTGATGTCTTCCTCATGCCTAACAAAGACCAATACAAACCATACTGAGGGACGAGACACTTTAGGGTATAAATACACCACATCTTGCCACGGTAAGATAGAGGGAGCCGAGACTTCCATGCTGACACACTGACCAGAGACGCTGAGGCTCCTGCATGCAGTCGCTCCAGCTGACAGCGGTCTAACACAGCCCTTGCGGGGTGTCCAACTCGAGACCAGGACGGGGTCCCATACTCTCTCTATTCAGGTAATGGGGTTCGACTAAATCCTAGAAGGATTTTTGGCTCTTAGGCTTTTAGACCTACACATATGCTAGGTACACTCAGGTACATCTAGTTAGGCATCGTAGGAGTACGCGCACTTTCATAATGCGTTTATATTCATTTATGTATTCATGATTATTGCAAAATGGTAGAACTGTTCTATCCCTTCACTTTTATCGTACTGCTGATAATATATCTCTGCTATTGTCTGCTGGTTGCTGCAGCACATATATTTTACACTAGAATAACAACTGTTCAATAAATACTTATTGAAACGCCCAGACTGTTTATTCTGTGTAACTCTCTGAGACAAACCGAATAAGTAAGCACGAGTGACTGAGCGAAAAGTAGTACATTGTTTCCACGATTCTGAGGGATCAGGGTTGTCATGATCTAAGGTTGCCAGAAACTAATCTCTCCCCGATAAGAGGAGATTCTAGTGGCACTGTGAGCTAGATAATGCAAATCCGGCTAACATACGCGGTGGGGGTGCACAGAGTCAGTCTAACACCAAGCCCACAGTTTATGTTATCCAAACGCACAGGTCCTGCATGGGTACTATAGGAACTACACGACATGGCACCCAACGTTGGTTGGGTACTTATTTAACAGTAGAATCTGAGTAGTTCAGTCGTGCTATTCTCAGAGAACCTACTCACAAAACCCCAGAGACGTCTGGAGTGGGTGGGCACAAACTCCGCCACAGCTGAGTAGGCGAGATATCCTATTTATCGGCTGTTGGTTAATCAAGCTTGAAGGACATTTAGTTCCTAAATTGTGCATAAAACCTTTAACTAAGTTGTCTTGGAAAAGCTTTTCTTTTCAAAATGACTGAGCGATGAAGAAAGAGTAAATCTGCAGGTCTCAGCCAGAGAACCACCCGAAAATGCAATTGAAATTGCACCTTTATTCAGACATATGCTCACCATGAAACTATTAAACAATGGTTTACCACCAAGGGGTGGCGTAGTAGCTCTCGTGATTGAGGCACCCGAATCAAATAAAACAGAGGTATTCTATTCATGGGTTACATTCCCAGCGGCAGATGCCGTAACAGACATTTCACTACTACATAGAAGGAGATGCACCAGAGGAATACTGTCCATTCGATGACATAGAGATTCCACTCACGTACCAGGAACACTTATTCTGGTTTAAAGGCGCCCTACCCCACTTAAGAGCAAGAGTAAGACTAGGCCCGCTCGGAGGAGACGGGGCCACATGGCCAATACTAGCGGCTTACACACCGCATCCTGAAATTGGCACAATGCCACAGCCAGGATTACTCATACCACACGGAGATTTAATTAAAATCTACAGAAACCTGACACAATTCGTCATGAGGACTCTCACAGTTCAACCAACAACAGTTGCAACAAACGGGACCCAATTCCAGGGTACAGCAACTAAAATTACTCCTCAAACATTACACGCGGTAATGGGCAAAATGCCCGCAAAACGCGAACCAATACCATTCTTGATAGCTCAGAAAATAACTCAGCTTGAGGCAGTATTCCCGAATACTACCACCTATGATAAACACAGAATACTAACAATCTGCTTGCCCATGGGGATCACACCACAAATAGAGGACTGCACTGTTATGTCCCGTATAGAGGCCCTAATGTAGACCCATTCATACATGCCCTAAAATGGACGTATCCATATTTGTCCTAATACGGTCATATTCGTACTTGCCCTATTATGGTCAAAGCTGCATATGCCCTATTATGGTCATAACTGTACATGTCCTATTATAGACATGATTCCTTTTATAGGCATGATCTTTCACCTACATTGGTCCTCACTAGTACACAACATGCTCTGAGGGCTGAACGTTATCTATCCTGTGGTTTGAATACAGCAGGGTTTTTCCCAAACACAGGCCCACACTGTGCTCATCAATTATGCATGGCTTTCTAGGAATACACCACCTGCATAATATGTATGTACAAAGTTCACCCCTGACGTCTTCCTCATGTATAACGATAGACCAATACAAACCATACTGAGGACCGAGACTATGCTTTGTTCCCTTTGACTCTTGGGCTCACGCCGGGACACTCTATTGAGTAGCTGTGCGCACTACAAATCCCAGAAAAAATGAAATGAAAAAGGGTATAAATACACCACATCTTGCCCCGGTAAGACAGAGGGAACCAAGACTTCCATGCTGACACACTGACCAGAGACGCTGAGGCTCCTGCATGCAGTCGCTCCAGCTGACAGTGGTCTGACACAGCCCTTGCGGGGTGTCCAACTTGAGACCAGGACGGAGTCCCACTCTCTCTCTATTCAGGTATGGGGGTTCGACTAAATCCTAGAAGGATTCTTGGCTCTTAGGCTTTTAGACCTACACACATATGCTAGGTACACACAGGTACATGTAGTTAGGCATCGTAGGAGTACGCGCACTTGCATAATGCTTTTATATTCATGTATGTATTCATGATTATCGCAATATGGTAGAACTGTTCTATCCCTTTGCTTTTATCGTACTTCTGATAATATATCTCTGCTATTGTCTGCTGGTTGCCGCAGCACATATATTTTACACTAGAATAACAACTGTTCAATAAATACTTATTGAAACGCCCAGACTGTTTATTCTGTGTAACTCTCTGAGACAAACCGAATAAGTAAGCACGAGTGACTGAGCGAAAAGTAGTACATTGTTTCCACGATTCTGAGGGATCAGGGTTGTCATGATCTAAGGTTGCCAGAAACTAATCTCTTCCCCATAAGAGGAGATTCTAGTGGCACTGTGAGCTAGCTAATGCAAAACAATCTAACATACACGGTGAGGGTGCACAGAGTCAGTCTGCCACCAAGCCCACAGCTTATGTTACACAAACGTGCAGGTCCTGCATGGGTACTATAGGAACTACACGACACACCTCTTGGGGTTCAGTCTTTGCTGCCATATATACCAGATCGCATGGTATCCCGTCATTAGCAGTAGTACCTGACTTATTGAGACAGATACAAAATGAGTACGGAGCAGAACCTGCCCTAAACTTAGGGATGAAGTTACTAAATAACTTTGACCAGGTATCAGCCATAATACTAGCTAATATTAAAGGGGAAGCAGCTTCAGTGGCGATCCGCTAACGCCTAAGGGAGTTCAGTCTAGTGGATCAACAACACGAACTACCCAAAATAATTGAAACTGCATATGCAGAACTAGGCAGAGACAGTCTAGGTGGGAAAGCATTAAAACCACAACTGGTGGGCAATCCTGAAAAGGACACTACAAAGCAGACACCTACTTCTTCTAAAAAGAAGTGGGAAAACAAAAAAAACAAAAAAGTCTAAAGACAGCAGATCTCAATCCAGAGGCAGGTCTCCTCAACAGGAGCCCTCTGAAAGGAGGTATAACCTCAGGAATAGGGATAATATTAAAAAACCTGACAGGTATCAGGATACTGATACACGTTCCTCTCGTTCCTTTCAGGGTTCATCAAAAAACTCAGAGAGGGAAGGACTGTCAGAGGAGCGTACAAAGTCCAGAAAGACGCAACGCGCTGCGGACTACGCACCTAAAAAAGAAGATAAACAAAAACAGAAACCTCAGTTCAAAAAGAAGAAGGTAGCAGGTCTCAAGATCAGACATGTCCAGAATTCTGAGGACACAGCTTCTGAACGGGGAATGGACTCTGATGATGCTAGACAGCGTGGCAGAAGTAACAATAGCTCGCCAGAACCTGAAGGAATTTCTGGTGACAGCGGAGTTGAGTGAGTATATCACGGTGGAAACACCTGATACTCGGGTAAGTGTCCCACATAAGTTACATGAGATAACACTCCGGATGGAGGGGGACAAGCCCAGGAAAGTTAAGGGTCTATTTTGGAAAAATTTGTCATCTGGATATGACATCCTATTAGCAGAGCAAGACTGGCCGCCAGCATTCGTCATGGAGTGCCCTAAGGGAGAAAAGGTAATTTTTCTAGCATTTTCCGACCTCGTTCCCATACATTTAAAACATGCATATGCGCAGGAGTGGGCGATTGCCCTAGCTCCAGCATTGTACAAAAATCATGCTGGTTGGGATGAGGATTCAACCCACCACATGATCCCGTTAAAAGTTTCCCCAACTGCTCAGAGACAATACCCTATAAAGCAGGAAGCTAAAAAACAAGTCAGAGAGATCCTAGATCAACTTGAATACCAGGGGTAATAGAAAATTGCACCTCGCCAATGAACAATCCTTTGTTCCCCGTATCAAAACCTGACAACACATATCGTTTCGTTTCAGATTATAGACATTTAAACACTTGCACAAAAACATTTGCAGTTCAAAATGCACACAGTGCCGCATTAATGAATAACATTGTGCGACAAAAATACAAAACAACACTTGATATCTCAAATTGATTTTTCTGCCAAAATATAGCGCCTGAAAGCAGGTATCTGACCGCATTCTCAGCACTAGGGTCCCAACGGCAATTTTGTCGACTCCCCCAAGGGTATAAGAATAGCCCGGGGTTGTTTTCAGCAAGGGTAATGGAGTTACTCCAAAATTTGGATAAAGAAGCATTGTCCTATGTAGATGATATTTATCTGACGGACGATGACTTACCGAGGCACTTGACCAGGGTGAGCACCATTATTATGGGATTCACTTCTGAGGGCTATAAATTTAATTTAAAAAAATCAAAAATTGCCCATCTCAATGTCCTGTTTTTGGGATATGAGCTGTCAAGTGAAGGAAAAAGCCTAGCAGCTAACTTTTTAGAAAAGTGTGCGCTTCTCCAACCTCCAAAATCATCAAAGAATTTACAATCAATTCTGGGATTCCTAAATTTTGGTCGAACATACATTTTGGATTACGAAGAAAGAGTAAAACCTTTCTACGACTGAATAAAACCTGATTTTTCAGTCAGACAATGGACACAGGAACATACAAATATCCTGCGTTCCTACAGGAAGACATGATAGTTTCTAAACATTTACAGACACGCGTAAACATACGCAACTTGGTGATCCGAGTAATAGCGGGTCAATGCGGGTACACTTATTTAACTTTCAATGAAGGCTAAACGGTACCAATCGCATACAAATCACACCTGTACACAAACGCAGAGATGCGTTTTACTTCAACAGAAAAAATCCTGACAGCAGTGCAGACCGCTGTAGCAAGAGAAAGAGCTCTGGCTCAGGGAAAGCGCATAATAGTCGTGACCCCAGTACGAGCCTTAGAGGCTGTTACAAAGGCTAGCATTCCAAATGCGAAAGCCTTACATCCCAGATGGATACAATGGGCTAATTCTCTTACTGCAACGGATGTTGAATACAGATTTGATCCAAGTTTAAAAACACAAGCATTTCTGCAATACGAACAAGAATATCCTCTACCAAATTAGATTTTGCCTCTAGATCAGTATGAATACATTATTTACACTGACGGCTCTGCTTAACCGGCCATAGGGAGTAAGCATGCTTAAAGCGCGGCGTGTGCAATCGTTAAAGGTCGCATGCCGATTGGAAAGTTCCATCCCAGTAGCACTAAAACGCAATCTCTAAGAGACTGCACGGCTCAGTTAGCAGAATTAAAAGCACTGATACTGGCACTTGTAAATACGGAACACGAATTCCCACACTAATTGTGTGTGATTCCTTTTACTGTGTACAGTCGTACAATGAATATTTACATCATTGGGAACAAAACGGGTTTAAAGATGCAAAAGGTGGCACAATTAAGCATAAAATGCTACGGGAACAGGTAGTGGAGTTGAGAAATGAACTACCAAAGGCTCACGTGATACATACACTGAGTCATCAGCGTGATGGCGTTCACGTTGAAGGGAATTCATTGGCTGAAGAAGCCACAAAGGGGGCTGTACGCACAGCGTCCGTAGCTGCAATCACTCGTTCAAAAACGAGAATAGACGGCGAGATTTTGGTAGCTGTCAATGCTTCACGCAAAGGCAGCACAGCAGTACCTAAAAAATTTCCACTCAAGTACTCCTACAAGTTAGATGCACAAAACATTCCATATGCTCAGATTCCTGGAGTGGGGGATAGAGTAATACCAAATATGGATCGTAGGCAAGGCTTAATTCTAGCAGCACACGAGGGTTTGGGTTCTGCACATACAGGCATCACAGCGACTATTTCTTTATTGAAACAGCGCTACTGGTGGCCAGGGTTAACAAAGCAGACCAAAGACTATGTCTTGAAGTGCGACATCTGCCAACAGATGAAGGGCTCCACCGTAACACGCCCAGCGCAGACACCATTACTAAAATCAGACAAACCTCTCCCATGTGTATATTTGGACCACTGCGGACCCGTACAATCGGATGGGGCCAAGAAATATATCATGGTTGCAGTGGATTCCTGCTCTAGATTCCTATGGGTTTGGCCTCAGCGCTGTGCTGACGCTCGAACTTTAATAAAAGATTTGCGAGTCTTTATCGGCACATACGCAGTTGGCACGTTACATTCTGACCGTGGCCCAGCGTTTAGCTCTCGGGCTTACAAAGAGGCCATGGAAGGAATGGGCGTAGCATTGCAGTACTCCACTTTGTACCATCCTGAGGGAAATTCGGTTGTGGAGAGGAAAAACCGGGACTTAAAGCAATCTTTAACAGCTAGGGTATTAGGCAAAGGCGGTAGATGGGTCGATCACCTTTATGGGGTCCAAAGAGCAATAAACAATCAGCCAAGAAGCTCTCTAGGGGGTGTCACTCCTTACGAGGTCCTATTTGGGACAAGAATGTGGGTACCTGATCTTGATTGTGAAGGCACAGTGGCGGATGAAAAACCATTTGATATCCATGATCCTTTGGTTGTTTTACAGGATCTAAAGCAATCCAGGACACAACAAAGCAACGTCCACTTAAAACAGACCGCCACTGAGGAAGTCAAGGCAGTAACAGCAAGACCTGTCTGGATCCCAAAAGTCGGGGATCTGGTCAGAGAGAAGATTGCAGACAAGAAAGAATTCGGACCATCCTACAGAACAGCTGTACTGGTCCTAGCAATCCAAGGCACAAGAACTATACTTCTGCCGCCTCTTGCCGGGAAATAGGAGAAAAGATTTGTCTCAATCGACTTAATCAAACCACACTATGTGGCCGATACTAAACAGTAGGCCTTGTGGACTCCACAGTAGCAGACACCCTCCTCTCGCTACAATCCAAGAAGTCCAAACAGAAAGACTCATCACGTTTGAAGAGCCTCCTGTACGGAATGAAGGCCTAAGCAACAATACTATGGAACTCGTTCCACTTCAACAAGAAGAAAACAAACTTAACAACCAATTTGCAATCAGACCGACTACAGACGTCTACGTCAACATGCCTCGTCAAGAGCAAAATCCAATTTCAACAAATCCCGATGCAATTCCAACAATTGATCGAACTGCTTCTGGCTATTTCATGAACTTTGATACGTTTTCACTGGATCCAAGCTAACCGGAAACGACCCCAGCCAAAAAATCACACAAACAGAAACTCATTGACTCTTTGAACTTTTTTAGAAAGACTTACCTGGTGTCACCTTGTATAGAACTATGGTATATCACTGGGATTCTATTTTTTCTTTTCTGGCTAGGTTTAATTATAACTTTTAGTATGCTTATTAATGGACGATATCTCCAGCCGAGCTCTACAGCCCAAAGAGTCAATTTAATTTTAAAGCCACACCAGTCTTCACATCATGAAACAAGAGACTTGTCTTCAGTGAACATCACAGCAGTTCCTATACCGGACGGTATAGTATGGGACAAGATTGATTTTGATATATTTGGTCCGACTGAACTTTTAAAGCTTAATCATGTATTTAAAATTTCTTTAAGTGATATCATTACCTCCAGTACATTGTCTGATGATTGGGACACTGAAACTGTGAATAATATGATGTCTGATTTGGAAAAAACTGCAGCATTTCCGAACAATGAAATGTTAGAAGGTACTTCAGACTATGATATATTGTACTGTTACCAACATTATGGTCATCATTTCTTGCACAAATCTATAACACCTAGAAATGTATTTGAATACCACCAGTGGGAACACTGCCTAACACCAAAGGTAGTTCGCAAACTTTTGCACAGAAATTCACATACTTTTCAGGGTTTAATACATCTGACCCGAAGTCATTTTATTGCAAAGTGGCAAAAACATCAGCACAGAAAATTATGTTGACTAACACCAAACAGATTTACTCTGCTTCCTTTATGGCCCAGTTGTCTACACAGGGTTTCGACCTATGGAAGGACACTATAGATTTAAAATCAATCTGGGGTTCTAGGGACTGGCAAGTCCAGGGAACAGAAGCGCTTTTTAGAGCATGCCTCATTCCACAGCAGATGATATTTCTAAATGACACTGTGCAACAGACATCCTGTCTTGGACTAGCCAAGAACAAGGAAATGAACACACTGGGGTTTCCAGCACCATCACAGATGGGTGGGGTGGCAGAATTCAACTACACATGGGGTAGGATTAGATGACATTCTCCAGTACAACAGGTCAGATCCCAATTGGACAGAATGGCTGATTTGGCCCATTGACACAAACATATGTCAACAGAGATTCCTAGGTATAACCGAGGGGTTTAGTATAAATAGGCCAGATACACGCTATGTACAAAGACAACACCCAGGGGTAGTGACATCCTATAGTGTTGGGAAGTTGTGCCTTGATTGGCTAGAGACCTCAACACCCACAGACGTTAAACATCACTTGACCTTACTCACACCTGATATGGACCTTAGGGATTTCTTGTCAGGCCCAAGGGAAACACGTCAGAAACATTTCATATATGCTGGCATTTATGCCTATTATAATGAAAACTGGAAAATATCCCAACAGGAGGCCGCAGAAAGAATACAGGAAATAGACCGTATTAACTTAGAGAAGGCATTAGCTGTAGTGGATAATGGGTTAACAACTTTGACCTCCAGGATTTACTCCTTAGGCAACATTGTGTCTTCGGCAATCGACATATTAGAACAAGATCTGGCCTTGCTACAACACGGGCAATCCCAATTACATTCTATTATGATGTTAAGCTGGACGCTGCAATCTTTGCATGCAGGCTATGTGCCCTGGCATTTTATAAATACCACGTCTCTGTTTTCAGAATACAATCTAACTGATAAACAGACAGAAATGGCACAAAGGGGAGCCAAATATACAATGCTGCGTATTGAGAAACTGGAAAGGTTACCATTCACTGTAGCCGAATTACCATCAACTGAATGGCTAATTCATGGTCAAATCACTCTGCCGGTCACTACGTTTCAGTTTCAATATTGCCTTGAACAAAGACAGGCAGGCAAATATGAAAAAATGGGTAAGGGTTACATTTAGGAAACTTGGGAGTTACCATATAGATATCGATGCTGGAATGGGGATCAAGAAGTGTATCTGAGTGGTACAAACTGCAAGAACGCTTTAAGCGGTTCTCTCATGTGTCAGGATATTTCTCTGCACGGAGCATGTAGTGGTTCGGTAGCGAATCTATCTTGTCACATGTCAGGGACCCCAGCGGCCATGATCACGCCGGTTTTCCAGCTGCTCTCGAATGGGAGTTACTTGATGCCCAATGATCGAGGTTGCTGTGGGATGCTTCCCGGCATCGCCTATCTGGTCACTGTTAACTCCAGGGTTACTTGCTGTATGCAAGTATTGTTTCCGCCACTGAACACAGTCAGGGAGGTGCCGTTATGCCTTCATTGAATGTTTCCTTTATACAATTTGATACTTTGAGCAGACTGAAAGCCATGCTTTTACAGCAGCCCGTGCCCTTAACCTCCGCTCGAGAAATCTTTGAACTTCAAGTTGCAAGGACCTCGACTGAGATACAAGCACTTACACGTACGAACTGTCCCTTTCATTTCATAGAAATGGTGGGTCGTATCTTTAACATGTCTGATACGAGCGGTATTGTACACCTATTTAAGACCATAGGGTCAGGACTATTAAGCACCTTTCAGACAGTTCTCGGAGTAATCCCAAATTTTATACACTCCGTATTGGGAAGCGTGTTTGGAGGTCTGCCGCTTATCCTGTTCCTAATTGCAGGAGTCCTGATTGTAATCTTATTGCTACGCAATGGACGGCCCAATTTCCGAGGAAATGGCAAACATACTCATGGAGCTTAAGTACCATGAACGCATGGTACAGCTTCTGGGAATACCTTGCCTAAGAGAATTGAACACCTCTTGGTTTCTATCGTTTAGACCAGTCTGGGTGGACTGCAGCTTACCTGTTCTTCGATGCCTGTTTTGTGGAGAAGAATGCACGTTGGATCTCTGTCTAACGTTTCCATCAGTTACGCCTCCGGACATGGATGCTATGCTGGACCCCCTAAAGGCCCATGCTCTGCGTTGTCCCCATCGTCTTCCAATTCTGATGAATGTATTCCTTGAGAATCTAAAGGTGCCGTTTGCTCCTGCTGGGTGAGGTGGTTCCTCCACAGGCACTCAGGTAACAACTGCCGCACAAGCTGCAGCAGCACCGACTGTTGGCAGTGCTGAATTCCATCTATGTGCAATTGACGTTCTCTGTGAAGTGTTGGATTTGTCGTCTGCAGTAGCTAGCACCGATAATGCTGTATCTCCCAGCCAGGACACTTAATCTGAAATTGACTCATCGCGTCCTGGGAAAGAATTCGGCTTCTCCAATTCGTTTCATAAATAAGCGAACTAAATTTGGAACACTTCCTAAATTGACACTTTCACTTGAGAAAGAATGGCCTTCTTCTGCTTGTAGTAATGCAACTTTTATAAGTGAGACAGAATTGACTTTTTCAAGTGGCAACAAAAGAATAGCTGACTTTTAACGTTTTTAATCATTTTTTTTTTTTGGAATGTCTTTTTAAAACCATGTTTTTAGCTGTTTTTAAGAAAAAAAAATTAAATTGTCCAGATTTTAAGTATGGTCATTGTCCTCCGATTCGAAAGTGGAGTGGGTGTTATGTTTCATTTAGAGGCCCTAATATAGACGCGTTCATATATGCCGTATATGGTCATATTCGCATATGCCCTATTATGGTCATAATCATACATGCCCTATTTTGGTCATAATCGTCTATGCCCTATTAGTCATGATCTCCTATGCCCTAATATAGGCATGATCTTTCACCTACATTAGTTCCCTACAGTACACAACGAGCTCTGAGGGTTGAACGTTATCTAGTCTGTGGTTAGAACACTGCAGGGTTTTTCCCGAACACAGGCCTACAATGTACTCATAAATTGGGCATGAGCATTCACTAGCTACATCTCCCGCATAATATATATGTACAAAGTTCACCCTTGACGTCTTCCTCATGTCTAACAAAGACCAATACAAACCATACTGGGGGACGAGACACTTTAGGGTATAAATACACCACATCTTGCCACGGTAAGATAGAGGGAACCGAGACTTCCATGCTGACACACTGACCAGAGACGCTGAGGCTTCTGCATGCAGTCGCTCCAGCTGACAGCGGTCTAACACAGCCCTTGCGGGGTGTCCAACTCGAGACCAGGATGGGGTCCCATACTCTCTCTATTCAGGTAATGTGGTTCGACTAAATCCTAGAAGGATTCTTGGCTCTTAGGCTTTTAGACCTACACATATGCTAGGTACACTCAGGTACATCTAGTTAGGCATCGTAGGAGTACGCTCACTTTCATAATGCGTTTATATTCATGTATGTATTCATGATTATAGCAATATGGTAGAACTGTTCTATCCCTTCACTTTTATCGTACTGCTGATAATATATCTCTGCTATTGTCTGCTGGTTGCTGCAGCACATATATTTTACACTAGAATAACAACTGTTCAATAAATACTTATTGAAACGCCCAGACTGTTTATTCTGTGTAACTCTCTGAGACAAACCGAATAAGTAAGCACGAGTGACTGAGCGAAAAGTAGTACATTGTTTCCATGATTCTGAAGGATCAGGGTTGTCATGATCTAAGGTTGCCAGAAACTAATCTCTCCCTGATAAGAGGAGATTCTAGTGGCACTGTGAGCTCGCTAATGCAAATCCGGCTAACATACGTGGTGGGGGTGCACAGAGTCAGTCTAACACCAAGCCCACAGTTTATGTTATCCAAACGCACAGGTCCTGCATGGGTACTATAGGAACTACACGACAATTCTTTTCTCACTTTTTCTCAAGCCCAATCTCTTTTTAATCCCCAACCTCCTTTCAAAATAAATTCCTTCTCTTACAATGCATTATATTGGTTGTCCTTAATAAATTTAAATCCTGCCCCTCACAATCTCCTACATCTCATTCTATCTTAGCTACTCTATGACACTCTAATACTAAAGCTTCTACTATTTATCGTATTCTACATCAACCCTCTACTGACAGAATTATTCAGACTCTGAATTATCATGGGAAAATTATTTGGGAACTACTTGGCTGGTTTCCTTTTGGAGGCGAACTTTGTCAAAATTACAGTCCGCCTCTCGCACCACCAACACCACTCAAACATTATTTTGCATCTATAACATACTTCTCCTCTCTCCAACCACTCTCCATCATATATACCCAGATTTCCCTGATAATTGTTAGTCCTGCCACTCACGACAGAAATATTTACATCACTTGCTCTTTACCTGTCCCATTGTACATACTTTCTGGAAACAGATTTGGAATCACATTAACTCTGTCTTTTACACCGCAATATCCTTCTCTATTAATAACATTTTCCTAAGGGGTCTATCCACTAGCTAGGAACATGCCTCACCCGGCATAAAAATTATAGACTGACTTGTAGCAATCGCATTTCAACAAATAACAAATAATTGGAAGGATTTTTATCAACTGTCTTTTCAAGCTTTGTGGTATGCGGTTTGTTGTAACCACAGAATTAACACAGCCTACATTCACCCTATCTTACTTGCAACTAACCGTTCTAGCCTATGGTGTCCCATTACAAACTTTATAGATAGTCATGCCATTACATTATTCCTATACTGGACCATGCATATTTTGTATCATTACCATACTCTTTTCCTTTTTTTCCCCATTTTACCCCCTTGCCTACTCTATACCTTTGTAATAATTTTAATGCATTACTAGTAATGTACTCTATTTTACTCTAATAAAGCTCTTTTAAACCCTCTATCATGTGACTCACAAATGATGCCTTTATTCTGCCTCATCTACTGTGTGTGCAGGTGTCATAGGAGTAATAGTAGAAGTAATCTTAGCTTTGTTTGGTGTGAAATAAAGCACTAATAGCACTGTAAAAACCACTAATACTACTACTGAACATGTAATACCCATAATGATCTTGCATCTAGCCCTATTTAGGACACACATGTTTGTCTGCAGTCAGATTGTTAAACAAAATATGGCAGCAATAATTTAAACAGTGTATTTCTTGTCTTTAGTTAAGGAGCTTCTTTGATTTTCTTTTGCAGTTAGTTTGTTTAGCTTTATTTACAGCAGTATTCATATAGCCATCCCTATCCCTACTGTCTTCTTCTACATGTGTTATCCCTACTCCTTCTACTGCAACGTAGGGCCTAGGGAACTCTTCTTTGTACTTTTCAGAGCATCAATTTTATCTCTTTTTAATATTTTATAACAGGTTGTTCAAATTTGTTTTGTTATTACAATGCATCATGGGGGCTCAAATAGTTCCGTTCTCAGGTCAATTAAATCTGATATTGGTGTATTTAGCACTTGATTTACGCAGTATGTCCATTCAGGTGCAAAATACCTCCGACAAGGTACTCTAGCTCTTTTTTCATCTTCTTGGTATCTGTTGATTTTCTTCTTCTGCGTCATTTATACCGTTTGATTCTTTTTCTTCAGTGATTGTTGGCAGTATGCAGTCAACTGACACACTTGATCTCAATTTCCTTTAACCATGACTTTGTGGCCATTCATCATGATAAAAAAACTTTTCATGATCCAGTACTCGTTCCTTCACCTGGATCTAATTGTTCTAGAGTGGTCTCAACTGAGATCTTAGGTTCAGATCTTGTCTCTACTTCTTCCTCTTCTTCTTCTTCTTCTCCTTCTCCGGAGACTTTAATGCCACTTTGTGAAATCACTGTAAACAGGATTGGTGTTGCTGCCTGAAGTTATTCACCCCTCTATTCTTCTTGCTGTCATGCCTCTTTTGAGACCACTCTTGACTCTTGTACATCTTGTGGAGATCCTGCCACTAGTGTTCTCGGTTCTGGTTCAAAGAACACTATTTCTTCATATGGATCTCTCACTCTCTGTGTATGCAATGGATGCACCCAGTTTGGCACTCCGGCTTACTTAACAGCAGTGTTCGTGATGAGAATCAGTTGGAAGGGGTCTTTGCATCTCAGTTCCAGGCAAGACTTCCTAACATGCATTTTGATTAACATCCAGTCACTGGACTGAGGTCATGGCACTGTTCTTGATGCGAATTTAGGGTAACAGCTTCAACCTGCTGAGAGATAGAACACAACACATCAGCCAATCCTTTGCAGTAATTGAGAATCATGTCATCTGTGATGTTCAAAAGTGCATGTACAGCAGGCAATCTCATTGTACACCACATCAAAATCACTTGGAGAGATAACCCTGTCTCCCTGCCAGGGGTACTTCGGAGACTCATCAACACCAAATCCAATGCATCTGGCCATTTCAAAGATGTAGAAGCACACACTTTCACAAGCTGTGACTTTATGCTTCCGTTTTACAGTTCAACTATCACAGAATCTTCAGGTCAATATCTACAATGTAACCCCTGCTCGATCTGCAGTGCTAGACAAAGCATCCTTTGGGCCTCGTTGTTGAATTGAGTCCCACAGTCTCACTCCAGAGAAACTGGCAATCTAAACCTCGGTACCAACTCCAGTAACAACAGTTTTGCTACAGTGAGACTGTCATTCCAAGAGTTGGGTACCCCCATCTGGAGAAAATGCACACAATAACCAGGACGTATCACAACCCGTCATACAGGCACCTCAATAAAGTCCATCTGCATCCTGTTGAACGAATCTCCTGACCTCCTTACATGGCTCAGTGTAACTGGGGTCCTTTTCCCAACATTCATCTGTTGACATGTCACACACGAATGAAACAATTCTTCTACAAGCACCCTGAACCCAGTGTTAAACCAATTCTGTCTGAATAATCTGACCACTACATCTCCCCCTAAAAGTGCTGGGCCATGGAAGTTTCATGTCACGGGGAATAGTAAACTGTCTGGCAACAATGGACTTCCATCTGCTAAAATCCAAATATCATTAGAATTTTTCCCTACATCCTGCTGTGATTCAGCCCTGCTGTTCTGCTTCTGAAATGTCTTCCTATATCCTTTTAAATTCTTCCTATGTTTCAGCTATTGACAACAAGATAGAAAAAACAGTGTCGTCTTCAGATTCATTTGTGTAAGCTCGGTTAAATATGCCGGCCACAAGTGCACAATAAGATGCAGCTTCATCTGCAAATCTGTTTCCAACTCTGACATATCCATTGCCACTTCTGTGAGCTGCACATTTAACAACTGTGACTTATTTTGGTAACCGCAATGCCTCTAACAATTTTCTCACATGTTCTGCATTTCTGATTAGGGTTCCAGATGAGATCATAAAACCTTTTTGTGTCCATAACTGTCCAAAATCATGGACCACACCAAAGTCATTCTTAGTATCTGTAAATATAGTCACTCTCATTTGAGGTGTTAGACTGCAGGCTCTTGTAAGTGAAATTAATTCTGCAACCTGTGCTGAGGTAACACTTTGAAGCCATGAAGCTTCTACAACCTTTTGAATTGTGCAGACAGCATAAGCTGCTCTCAGGGTGCCTTCAATCATTATTTCTTCGACATGAGCGCTCCACAAAAATGACAACCTGGCTCGCTCAAAGGTTCATCTTGGCCCAAGCCAACGGACCACGCACGCAACCTGGGCTTCATCCTGGACTCCTCCCTGTCGATGACCAGACAAGTCAACGCCGTCTCATCTTCGTGCTTCAACACCCTGCGCATGCTCCGCAAGATCTTCAGATGGATCCCCACTGAAACCAGGAAGACCGTCACCCAGGCACTCGTCACCAGCCGACTGGACTATGGGAACACCCTCTACGCCGGAACCACAGCCAAACTTCAAAAAGACTCCAGCGCATCCAGAACGCCTCCGCACGACTCATCCTGGACATCCCCCGGCACAGCCACATCACCGGACACCTGAAAGACCTGCACTGGCTCCCCGTCAGCAAGAGAATCACGTTCAGACTCCTCACCCACGCACACAAGGCCCTCCACGACCTGGGCCCCAAGTACCTCAACGACCGCATGACCTTCTACACGCCCACCCGCCAGCTACGATCAACCAGCCACGCCCTCGCCACCGTACCACGCATCCGCAGAGCCACCGCCGGAGGAAGATCCTTCTCCTACCTGGCAGCCAAGACCTGGAACTCCCTCCCCACTCACCTTCGGCGAACCCAGGACCATCTCTCCTTCAGGAAGCAGCTCAAGACCTGGCTGTTCGAGCAGTAACTTACCCCCTCCCCCAGCGCCTTGAGACCCTCCCGGGTGAGTAGCGCGCTCTATAAATGCCGTGATTGGATTGGATTGGATTGATGCTTGGACTTGGCTTGGTGCAAAAATCTGTGACCTCTAGACAATCATGTTCAAACTCACAATCATTACAATTCTCATTTATGAGGAGCAATGTTGAAGGATTTAGAATCTGGCAGCGTTTCGATGCAACATTTTTGGCAGCAAGGATTTGTTGTTCATACTTTGTGAGTCTACTATTAGTCATGTACTGAGTTTTGGTTGGGTAAGCAAAATCTCCAGAGTGTGAGACCATAACAGTTAAAGGATCTCCCATCAATATGTTCTCACATGTCTCTATGTTTATCCTGACTGCTGCCACTGATTTAAGACAGCTGGGCAGTCCTGCGGCTACAGGGTAAAGTGCAGTTGAGAAATAAGCCAAAGGTCTTCGACAATCTCCATGCATTTGAGTAAGCACTGAGAGAGCACATCCCTCCCTCTCACTGAAATCAAAGTAAACAGCTTACTGTAATCAGGAATTCCTAGTGCAGGGGTATGACAGAGACTTTCCCTCAGCTCTAGAAAAGTTTTCAAGCACTCATTGTCCCATGGAAGTGGATCAGGCACATCTTTGTGTGTCAGCCTCAGTAAAGGCTTAGCCACTAAGGAAAAGTTTGGTATCCACTGTCTACAGTAGCCAACTATTCCCAGGAACATTCTGACCTCTCTCTGTGTTCTGGGTGGATTCATTCTAAGGGTGGTCTCCACTCTCTCTTGTGACACCTTTCTCACTCCTTTCTCAATGATATGTCCCAAATACATGACTTCTTTTTGACAATATTGCAATTTACTTGGCGACACTTTATGTCCGTTTTCAGCTAGTTGGTTCAGCAATGCTATTGTATCCTGTCTACAAGCTTCTCGTGTTTTTGATGCCACAAGTAGGTCATCAATATATTGCACAAGAACTGATTTGTAAGGTATCTGCAGAGACTCAAGATCTTTCTTCATAATTTGGTTGAAAACTGATAAGCTCTGTATACCCTTGTGGAACTCGGCACTATGCCAAAACTCGAAAATACAAAAGCGAACAAAAACTAAATGCACTCATGCAATGGAATGGAAATGAAGGCTTGGCAGAGATCCATAATGGTAAAGCATTCTGTAGTGCACGGTATTTGAAAAAAGATGGTGGCTGGGTTCAGTACCACAGGACAACATGGAAGAACAATGCTGTTAATCTTTCAGAGGTCTTGAACAATCTGATATTTATTATTAGGCTTCCTAAGTCCATGATTGGAGAGTTACAAGGGCTCCCAACAATTTCTCTGAGAATCCCTTTGCTCAACATGTCTTCAATTACTGGTGTTATTCCTGCCACTGTTCTGGGGTCAAATCATATGGTGGTGTTCTTAGATACACAGCATCGGGCTTCAATGTAATTCAGACTGGTTTTACACACTTGATTAGTCCGATATCCTTTCTGGAAAAATCCCATACTTCCGGGTTTACAGTTCCTTGTAAGTCAAGGGATAAATCATCTGCTCCTCTCAATGTACATAATCCTACAGATGCTTCTTCTCCGGCCACCTTAAATTCCACATCCTCAACAAGGGTTTGAAATTCAACACCATCCGGTGTACAATAAATAGTGCAATTTAACTTGCACAAAAGGTCTCTCTCTAGCAGATTTACAGGACTAGAATCACAAACAACAAAGCAATGGTTCTCTTCAAATGAACTAATTTTTACAGGGACCATCTCTGAAATGGATTTTGTCATTTGTTTATTTGTAACAATGATTTGCATTGTCTTTCCCGAGACGGGTAGATCTGGGACTTCCGCTGTTCTAACAATGGAACGGGCAGCAGCTGTGTCGATCAAAAATATCACTTGGTGGCCATTCACCTCTCCTTCAACAGATAGTCCACTCTGGCCTACCTCTAAGACTGCACCAAGTAAGCAATCTTCCTTCCCTCTCAGGCACCGTTGTTGAGAATTATCAGAGCCAAAGTCACTGTCTAGCACGGGGTACTCGTGAAAGACATTTTGATTCTTGTTCTAGAACGGGTTTTGATTCGATCTGAGAATGTGTTTCATGTTAAATCTAGGGGTTCCCATACTCTGTGGGGCCATCAGAGCTTGGGGAACCTGCATCATTGGAACCTGTGTCTGCACTGGCACTTGCATTTGCTGAAGAGGTACATTCTGCATTTGCATCTGGTTTCCATCTTGCTTTCCAGTCATTCTATCAAGATTAAGCCTACTCCCTCTTGCAATGCCCACTTTTGTTACAATAAGTTCTTCAACGTCGGAACATATGCACCAGAATTTAGATCAATCAGAACACCTCTGCCTCTGCCCTGAGAAACTCCTTGTACACCTTGATCCTCAAAACCAACCTCTTGCATCCCACTCTGATTCCCTGCAAATGGCTGATTCTGAAAAGATTTCTGTGCCAACTTTGTCTGTGAAAGCATGAATTTCTCCCTAAGCCTTTTCTACTTCATCCCTAGTTTGTCACCGCAATATATAGCATATCCCAGGCTCTCATCATAGAGATCTATTTACTAAGATTTAATGCAGTATTTGCATCACAAAAGTGACGCAAAACGTTGCTAAATCTATTTTTACCTATTTACTTCCCAGAGCAAAACTTGTTTTGCACTGGAAAATAACTTGAAAGTAACGCTGCTTTGCATTACTTAGCGCCAAGGGGGCGTACCATTGGTGGTGCATGGGAATTCCTATGCAACTACCCAAGGTTCCTGATGCTCTATTTACTTAAAAAAAGTAGATAAGGTTTAGCAATCAAAAATAGCGCCCATTTCAGATAGGCGCTATGAAGGAGAAATGCTTTTATTTCTCCTTTCTTTTTTGACTCTGAATGTGTGCAGAACTGTACAGCACACATACAATGTGGGAAAATGTTTAACTTTAGTCTAAGCATAGTATTTTGTACTCAAAGGGAATCCTTCCAGTACAAAACCTATGCTAGACTCACGGAGACACCCTTGCACTATGGTGCAAAGGTGTGTCCGTGGCGCATTGCCACACGTTTCTGTTCTGGCATTAGGGAGAGGGGAGGAGAGTGCCATAATTCTGTAAATATTGCACTCTCCTGCTCTCTCCTTCTCATGCAGTTCAGCGCAGTGCAGCATTTGTGGCTGCTGCACTGCGCTGCATGAGAAACTGGTAAATGTTGACCGTAGTCTGCCAGCAAAGCACACTTTGGGGCATATGTACAAGCCCCTGTCACCACCACAACGTCACTTTTACTAACGTTGTGGTGGCGATAGGGGCTTAGCGTTAATTATAAGGCAGCGGTAAGCCACTTAACGTGGCTTAACGCTGCCTTGTAAATAAGGCCCCCTTTCACGCTATGGTTAGCGTGAAAGGGGTGGGCAGTGGGTGTTGCGGTGGGCGCTCCACCGCAACACCCATTGTTTTTGACCCTGCCCCCTATGGACAAGGGTGGCGTACATAGAAGGCAGCGCCAAAATTAAGAACAGGGAAAACCTGGTCTTAAGTTGGCGAAACGAGGAGAAATGCATTATTTCACCTCGTTTTTGCCTTTTCCATGTGTGCTGCCTTATGCAGCACACATGAAAAAAGCAAAATGCCATGGACTGTTTATGTACAGGAAGGTCCCCCTTCCTGTACATAAACAATCTTTAGAAAAAATGCCATTTTGTGACTTTCATGTGTGCTGCATTAAGCAGCACACATGAAAGTGACAAAATGGCATTTCAGGATTGTTTAAGTGCAGGAAGGGACACCTTTCTACACATAAACAATCCTCCCCTGTACGCAGACACCCTTGCACTATGGTGCAAGGGTGCCTGCGTTGGCGCTACACTGCTAAGTGTAGCGCCATCGCAGGGGAAAACGCAAGGCTGCACCATATCGTTGTAAATATGGTGCAGCCTTGCGTTTCAGAGAGGCGTTAAGCCAGGAAGGCTAACGCCTTTCCCCGCCACTTCCTTGTAAATATTCCCCTCTGTTTATGTGCATTATGATCTCTCTTAACCCAAGAACAAACTGTGACACAAAAAATCCCATATCACTCTTCTCAGGATGTTCCTGCCCACTGTGTTGTTGAAATACCTGCAACAATCGCTCATAATAGTCATGCACTGACTCTTTAGTCTCTTTTTATCTTTATCCTATCAATGTCTGTTAGATTTGGGGGTCTCTAGTTGGCAGAGGTAAGTACCTTTGTCCAAATAGGGACCCTTAAGTCTAGTCAGGGAAAGTAGGTACACTCCTGAAATAACCCCTGCTCACCCTCTTGGTAGCTTGGCACGAGCAGACAGGCTTAGTTCCGAGGCAGTGTGTAAAGCATTTGTGAACACATACAGTAATCAAGTGACAACACTACAAATGGACACCACACAGGTTATATATTTATAAAAATAGGTATACTTTATATAGATTTATCACAAGACCATAAACGACAAAAATAATCCACAATACTGTTAAGAATACTTAGTTCTGATCAAAAAGGCTGAATTCAAGGTTCTGTGCGAGTCGGTAGCCTCCTCCGGCTACGGCGATGTTGAGAACAAACAGAGTCTAACAAATCCAGCTGACCACGTCGAGACGGGCCAACACAGCGTAGACAGACTCGGTCACAGTACCTTTTACTTGAAGCGGCAGGCACGGGCGAGCGAGCCGGATGGCTGTTGGTCACGGTCGCGATGCAAAAATGGAAGCGTTGCAGGACGCGCTGTCCCTCGATGCGGTGCAGGCAGCGGCTTGTTGACGTCGTTGAGACGGAGTCGGTGAGACCAGGGCCGTGCGTTGCAGGGCGAGACGGTGCTTCGATGCGTTGCTGGCAGGTTGCGGTGCGGCGACGGAGCCGGATTCAGGAGCTGGCGTCGATCAGTCCGGACAGCGGTGCGAGTCGGGCGGTGCGTCGCAAAGCGTGCGAGCGGTGCCCAACTCCGGTGCGGTCACAGGACTCGAACTCAGCAGCAGTGACCGTGTCGGTCGGACCAGTTCGATTCGGCGTAGCGAAGCGTTGCAGGACGCGTTGTCTCTCGATGCGGTGCAGGCAGCGGCTCGTTGACGGAGTCGGTGAGACCAGGGCCGTGCGTTGCAGGGCGAGACGGTGCTTCGATGCGGTGCTTACAGGACACCGAGTCGGTCGTGAGAGTCGGTCACAGCTCCCTACCTCTGTAGCCACTGAAACAGAGTTTCCAGCAGCAATTCACAAAGGGGGTGAAGTCCAATGGTCCTGGGACTTCGGTCAGGGGGCAAGCTCTCTTCCAAGCCCTTGGAGATCCTTCACAAGTTGATGAAAGTCACAGCAAAGAAAAAGTTCCTTTCTCCTCTCTTTGGCAGTCAGGCAAACCACTGCAGGCCAATCCCCCAAGCAGCACTTCAGCTTAGGGATAGTCTCTCCTCAGTTTCTTCTTGGTTCCGCTCCTTAGCAAAGGTTTCTTCTTGTTCCCAAAAGTGATCTAATTTTCCTGGGGTCTGGGTGCCCCTCTTATACCCTGATTCTCTTTGTTCTCTGGAGGCAGAGAGGCCTCTGCCTAGTCCAAAACCAGTTCTGGTCAGTCCTGGAGCACTTTGTTTTTCTGACTCCTTCTTTCCTTTCAGAATGTGGGGCAGAGTGCTCAGCCGCCCGGCAGGAGGTGGAGCCAGCATTGTGGAAGGCAGGCACAGCCCTATTCAGACCCAGGTGCAACTCCTCCCTCCACTCTGGATGCAGATCTTTCTATTCAGCCCTGCGCTGACTCACCCTGTCTCCTGTAGCCACCCCCAGCCCCTGTCACTCAATCTCCAGACAAGGAATACACAACCTAGCAGAGGCAGGCTTGGATAGTTAGGCAAGAAAATACCCACTTTCTAAAAGTGGTATTTTCAAACACAGAAGGTTAAAACCAACTTCACTAAAAGATGCATTTTATCATCCTGAGTTCAGGCATACTAAATTCGTTTTTCTACCATGTTCCCTGGGTCAGTTCTGACTATAAGGTGTAATAGTCAGTCTGCCCATTCTGGCCTATGGGGAGCAGGTAGCCTTGCAATAGTGAAAAACGAAAATGGCTGTAATTCACTATTAGGACATGCCACACACCCCAGGGCATGTCCTACCTTATACTTACAATGCACCCTGCCCTAGGGCCGACTTTAGGGGTGACCAACATGCAGTAAAGGGAAGGTTTAGGGACTGGTAAGTGGGTGTACTCACCAAGTCGACATGGCAGCCCTAGGCTGCACACAGGCTCTGCGATGGCAGGCCTGAGACACATTTTACAAGCCGCTTCTGTGGGTGGCACAACCAGTGCTGCAAGCCCACCAGCGGCATTGGATTTACAAGCCCTGGGCACACTGAGTGCACTGTACTAGGGACTGACAAGTAAACCAATCATCCAATCATGGAGTCACTAATACATGTATCAATTAACGATCGGGAGCACTTGCACTTTGGCACTGATTAGCAGTGGCAAAGTGCCCATGAGCATCTAGTCCAGCAAAAACATATCGGCAACAGTGGAGGCATTACGAAAAAATGGAAGGGAGACCCACGCCAAGGATGCCAGGTCTAACACGTGTCCCCTCCAGCTGAAAAGTGGGGAGAACTATCCTACCCCTAGGTAGTTCTCATCGCTAAGACGGAAAAATCTGGACAGTCCATCAGCATTGGCGTGTTCTGTACCAGGGCGGTGTTCCACCGTAAAGTCCATCCCCTGTAGGGAAATGGACCACCTCAACAGCTTTGGATTCTCACCCCTCATCTGCATCAACCATCTGAGGGGCCTGTGGTCTGTCTGAACCCGGAAGTGAGTCCCAAACAGCTATGGTCTCAGCTTCTTCAGTGCCCAGACCACAGCAAATGCCTCCCCGCTCAATAGCACTCCATCTCTGTTCCCGGGGAAGTAACCTCCTACTGATGAAGGCTACAGGTTGGTCTAGGCCCTCCTCATTGATCTGTGATAGAACAGCCCCTACACCATGCTCTGAAGCGTCGGTCTGAACGATGAACTCATTGGAGAAGTTGGGTGCCTGGAGCACAGGCGCCGTGCACATGGCAGTCTTCAAGGTGTCAAAAGCTTTTTGACAGGCGTCAGTCCAAATCACTTTCCTGGGCTGCTTCTTGGAAGTCAGCTCTGTCAAGGGGGCAACAATGCTGCCATACCCCTTGACGAATCTCCGGTAATACCCGGTGAGTCCTAGGAAGGCACTCACCTCTGTCTGGGTCTTGGGGGCTCCCAAGCCAGAATGGTATCAATTTTCGGTTGGAGGGGCGCCACCTGGCCGCTCCCAACCTGGTGTCCCAAGTACACCACAGAACCCTGCCCAATCTGGCACTTACTCGCCTTGATTGTGAGGCCTGCCCTCCGCAGCGCCATCAACACTTCCCAGAGGTGACGCAGATGTTCTTCCCAACTGGCACTGAACACTGCGATGTCATCCAGGTAGGCGGCACTGAAATCCTCCAGTCCAACCAACACCTGGTTGACCAACCTCTGAAAGGTGGCAGGGGCATTCTTCATCCCAAAGGGCATCACCCGGAACTGGTAGTGCCCATCTGGTGTGGAGAATGCTGACCTCTCTTTGCCCCATCAGTCAAGGCGATCTGCCAGTACCCAGACGTTAAGTCAAACGTGCTGAGGTACCGCGCAGCCCCTAACCGATCTATGAGCTCATCAGCTCTGGGGATGGGGTGGGCGTCAGTCCTGGTGACGGAATTGGAGTCCCCTGTAGTCCACACAGAACCGGAGTTCTGGTGTGGCACCAGGCGCGGCAGCCTTTGGAACCAAGACCACTGGGCTGGCCCAAGGGCTGTTAGAGGACTCAATGACCCCTAGCGCAAACATCTTGGAGACCTCCTCCTTGATGCAGGCTCTGACCCTGTCAGTCACCCTGTAAGCCTTGTGCTTCACAGGAAGACTGTCCCCAGTGTCCACATCATGGACGCACCAATGAGTGACACTGGGAACCAGGGAGAACAGGTCAGGGAACTGTCCCAACAGTTGGCGACAGTCACCCTGCTGCTCAGGTGTCAGGGAGGTAGAGAGGTTTACTCCCTCCACTGATCCATCTTGCTCTCGGGCTGACAGGAGGTCAGGAAGAGGCTCGGTCTCCTCCTCCATTCCATCATCTGTAGCTAAGAGCATGCCCACTTGGGACCTCTCCAAGTGGGGCTTCAGGCGGTTCACATGCAGGACCCGCAAGGGGTTCCTGGGAGACTGCAAGTCCACCAAATAGGTAACTGGACTCTTGCGCTCCACCACCGTAAAAGGGCCGGTCCACCTGTCCTGGAGCGCACAGGGCTCCACAGGGGCCATGACCCACACTTTCTGACCAGGCTGAAGCTCTACCAGAGTGGCATTCTGGTCGTACCACCGCTTCATCTCCTCCTGGCTGGCTTCCAGATTTGCCTCAGCAAGCTCTCTGAAACGCCTAGTCTGGTTCCTGAAGGCCAGCATGTAACTGTATACATCCTGGGGAGGTTTCCTGGGAGATTGCTCCCAGCCTTCCTTGACCAAACTCAGAGGTCCTCGCACCGGGTGTCCATAGAGGAGCTCAAAGGGACTGAACCCTAGAGACTTCTGTGGCACCTCCCGGTATGCAAACAACAGGCATGGTAAGAGGACGTCCCATTTACGCCTCATGGGTTCTTCCAGACCCATAATCATGCCCTTGAGGGTCCGGTTGAATCTCTCAACCAGACCATTTCCTTGAGGGTGGTAAGGAGTGGTGAACTTGTGAGTTACACCGCACTCCTGCCACAGGGACTTCATGTACTTGGACACGAAGTTGGTACCTCTGTCAGACACCACCTCTTGAGGGAATCCTACACGTGAGAAAATTCCCATCAGTGCCCGTCCCACCACGGGGGCCGTCACTGTCCTCAGAGGGATGGCTTCAGGGTACCGGGTGGCATGGTCCACCAAGACCAGGATAAACCTGTTGCCCATGGCTGTCTTGGGGTCCAGTGGCCCCACAATGTCAATACCCACCCGTTCAAAGGGGGTGCTGACCACAGGGAATGGCTGGAGAGGAGCCTTGTGCTTCCTCCCACTCTTTCCACTTGCCTGGCAAGTCTGGCATGTCCTGCAGTGAGTGGCGGCACTCCTGCGCATCTGGGGCCAATAGAAATGGGTAACAAGCCTGTCAAAGGTCTTGTCCTGCCCCAGATGTCCCGCTAACGGTACATCATGAGCCAACCCCAGTAGGAAGGCTCTGAAGCGCTGGGGTACCACCAGCACACGGGCTGACCCAGGCTCAGCAACCTTAGGCTCTGAATACAGGAGACCATTCTCCCAGTAAACCCAATGTGATCCAGACTGATCACCTGCTGCCTGGTCTGTGGCCTGTTGCCTCAGACCCACGAGAGAGGGGCATGCGTTCTGCTCCTCGCAGAACTCTTCTCTGGAGGGTCCTCCTTCTTGCTGCCAATGGGTCAGCTCAGGTAGGTCCCCCAGTTCAGCTACCTGTTCCCCTGTAGGCTCCAGGGCATCCCCCTCAGGGTCTGCCTCCTCCTGGACCGTGGGAACTTCGGGGGCCGGTTTCCCGCGCCTCCTGCCTCCTCTCTCTCCGGCAGGCACCTGGGCCTCCCTCTCAGGCTCCAGGTCCTCTTGAACACCTTTAGCTGCCATTGACCGGGTGGTCACACATGCCCAATCAGGCAAGCCCAACATTTCTAAATGCGCACTCCGCTCCACCTTAGCCCAAGGTGAGCTCTCCAAATCGTTCCCTAACAAACAGTCAACAGGCATGGCTGGCCTCACAGCTACTTGAAGAGTACCCGAGACCCCCCCACTCAAAGGGAACCTGAGCCACCTTGCAGTGACTCTCTGTGTTGTCAGCGGCAACAACCGGATAGAATGCATCAGGGATAACCTGCTCTTTAGACACCAGGTGACACTTGACAGCTGTCACACTGGCTCCGGTGTCTCTCAGAGCCTCCACCCTATGGCCATTGATGGTCACCCACTGCCTGTATTTCTTAGTGTTCTCAGGCAGCGGGGTCCTAGGGACCATCTCAGAGTCTCCTAATGAGACAAGGGAAAACACTGTGGGATCCCCCCACCTTGGGCACCCAACTCCTCCCCCAGGGCTACACTAGCCAACTGCCGGGGGACTGCACTCGTGGGTGCTGGTTTTCCATGCAAAGGGCAACGAGGATCGTTTGCCTTGTGGCCAGGGGCGCCACACTTGTAACATACCAGTGGTCCCTGGTGAACAGGGGGGCCTGTCAGGGCCACTGGCTTCTTCTCAGGGGGAGGCTGGGAACCTTTCCCTTGGTTCCCTTGGGGTCTACTTTGGGGCCCTTTATGGAACTCCTTCTGTTTACCCTTGTCCCCCCACTCTTCTGCTGGGGACCCTGCCCACCCTTGGCGGAGTCTCCCACGTGACCCTTGTGGACCCGGGTACTCACCCAGCGGTCCGCCTCCTCAGCAAGCTGCCTAGGGTTAGTCAGCTTACTATCAATCAGGTGCTGGCGTAGCTCAGGAAAACAATTACCGGACAAGTGCTCCCAGGCAATCAAATCAAAGAGCGCCTGAAAATCAGTCGCTTTGCTACCCTTTACCCAACCATCCAAGGCTCTGCAAAAGAAGGTCACATATTCAACCCAGGTACTGCTTTCAATCTTACTACAGTTCCTGAACCTTTGCCTATAAAGCTCAGGGGTCAAACCATACCTAGTCATTAAGGCATCCTTCATGTGGCTGTACGAATTATAGACTTCAGAGGGCAAATCCAACAAGGTATCCCGCCCTTCACTGAGGAACCGTCCCCACAACCCCGCTCCCCAATCCTTCTCAGGGACCCGGTGGGAAGACATGGCTACCTCATAGGCTTTGAACCACTGCCCTATGTCATCATTTTTAAAAATTCCTTAACCACATCTTTTGGAATATACACCCTAGCTTCAACAGGCACAGGCTGTACACTGCCACCAGAGGGAGTAATCTCTAAGCTCTTGGCCTTCAATTCCAACTCCCTCAAAACTTTCTCATGTTCAAACTGCATTTTCTTTTCCTCTAGGGCTAATTTCCTAGTTTGCATTTCGAATTCTAGCTGCCCATTCAGCTTGAGCTTGGTCAGCTCCATTTCGTGCATCCTACTCTCCTTCCTGTCCTCCAACTCCTCTGGAGACAGTCCTCTGGCAGAAACACTGCTACCTACTGGGGAAGGTGGTCTTCTAGCCCCTAGACCCAATAGCCCCTCCAGCTGCCCTTCTGCATTCTCTGCCCCTTCGACAGGGGCACTCCTTGATTCGACCCAGGCCCTCAGCGCCTTTTGGAGGTCCTCCTTCCTGGAGATCCCGGTCATGGACACTTTAAACTTTTTGCAGAATTGCTTGAGCTGCTTAAGGGTGTAGCATTCTAGCCTCTCTTCTTCCCAATCACCCTCAACAGAGGCTACTGATGCTGGTTTCTCCATAGTGACTGAACTTGGCATTTGTAAAAATAGGAAATCCCAGAAAAAATGCTATAAAAGTATGTGGTTGCGTTTTGGTCTGCACTCACTAAGTAGTGTTCACCAATCACTGTACATGAGTCACAAATGCAAGTCCAGAATCCTCACCGCTGACCACCAATGTTAGATTTGGGGGTCTCTAGTTGGCAGAGGTAAGTACCTTTGTCCAAATAGGGACCCTTAAGTCTAGTCAGGGAAAGTAGGTACACTCCTGAAATAACCCCTGCTCACCCTCTTGGTAGCTTGGCACGAGCAGACAGGCTTAGTTCAGAGGCAGTGTGTAAAGCATTTGTGAACACATACAGTAATCAAGTGACAACACTACAAATGGACACCACACAGGTTATATATTTATAAAAATAGGTATACTTTATATAGATTTATCACAAGACCATAAACGACAAAAATAATCCACAATACTGTTAAGAATACTTAGTTCTGATCAAAAAGGCTGAATTCAAGGTTCTGTGCGAGTCGGTAGCCTCCTCCGGCTACGGCGATGTTGAGAACAAACAGAGTCTAACAAATCCAGCTGACCACGTCGAGACGGGCCAACACAGTGTAGACAGACTCGGTCACAGTACCTTTTACTTGAAGCGGCAGGCACGGGCGAGCGAGCCGGATGGCTGTTGGTCACGGTCGCGATGCAAAAATGGAAGCGTTGCAGGATGCGCTGTCCCTCGATGCGGTGCAGGCAGCGGCTCGTTGACGTCGTTGAGACGGAGTCGGTGAGACCAGGGCCGTGCGTTGCAGGGCGAGACGGTGCTTCGATGCGTTGCTGGCAGGTTGCGGTGCGGCGACGGAGCCGGATTCAGGAGCTGGCGTCGATCAGTCCGGACAGCGGTGCGAGTCGGGCGGTGCGTCACAAAGCGTGCGAGCGGTGCCCAACTCCGGTGCGGTCACAGGACTCGAACTCAGCAGCAGTGACCGTGTCGGTCGGACCAGTTCGATTCGGCGTAGCGAGCGTTGCAGGACGCGTTGTCTCTCGATGCGGTGCAGGCAGCGGCTCGTTGACGGAGTCGGTGAGACCAGGGCCGTGCGTTGCAGGGCGAGACGGTGCTTCGATGCGGTGCTTACAGGACACCGAGTCGGTCGTGAGAGTCGGTCACAGCTCCCTACCTCTGTAGCCACTGAAACAGAGTTTCCAGCAGCAATTCACAAAGGGGTGAAGTCCAATGGTCCTGGGACTTCGGTCAGGGGGCAAGCTCTCTTCCAAGCCCTTGGAGATCCTTCACAAGTTGATGAAATTCACAGCAAAGAAAAAGTTCCTTTCTCCTCTCTTTGGCAGTCAGGCAAACCACTGCAGGCCAATCCCCCAAGCAGCACTTCAGCTTAGGGATAGTCTCTCCTCAGTTTCTTCTTGGTTCCGCTCCTTAGCAAAGGTTTCTTCTTGTTCCCAAAAGTGATCTAATTTTCCTGGGGTCTGGGTGCCCCTCTTATACCCCTGATTCTCTTTGTTCTCTGGAGGCAGAGAGGCCTCTGCCTAGTCCAAAACCAGTTCTGGTCAGTCCTGGAGCACTTTGTTTTTCTGACTCCTTCTTTCCTTTCAGAATGTGGGGCAGAGTGCTCAGCCGCCCGGCAGGAGGTGGAGCCAGCATTGTGGAAGGCAGGCACAGCCCTATTCAGACCCAGGTGCAACTCCTCCCTCCACTCTGGATGCAGATCTTTCTATTCAGCCCTGCGCTGACTCACCCTGTCTCCTGTAGCCACCCCCAGCCCCTGTCACTCAATCTCCAGACAAGGAATACACAACCTAGCAGAGGCAGGCTTGGATAGTTAGGCAAGAAAATACCCACTTTCTAAAAGTGGTATTTTCAAACACAGAAGGTTAAAACCAACTTCACTAAAAGATGCATTTTATCATCCTGAGTTCAGGCATACTAAATTCGTTTTTCTACCATGTTCCCTGGGTCAGTTCTGACTATAAGGTGTAATAGTCAGTCTGCCCATTCTGGCCTATGCGGAGCAGGTAGCCTTGCAATAGTGAAAAACGAAAATGGCTGTAATTCACTATTAGGACATGCCACACACCCCAGGGCATGTCCTACCTTATACTTACAATGCACCCTGCCCTAGGGCCGACTTTAGGGGTGACCAACATGCAGTAAAGGGAAGGTTTAGGGACTGGTAAGTGGGTGTACTCACCAAGTCGACATGGCAGCCCTAGGCTGCACACAGGCTCTGCGATGGCAGGCCTGAGACACATTTACAAGCCGCTTCTGTGGGTGGCACAACCAGTGCTGCAAGCCCACCAGCGGCATTGGATTTACAAGCCCTGGGCACACTGAGTGCACTGTACTAGGGACTGACAAGTAAACCAATCATCCAATCATGGAGTCACTAATACATGTATCAATTAACGATCGGGAGCACTTGCACTTTGGCACTGATTAGCAGTGGCAAAGTGCCCATGAGCATCTAGTCCAGCAAAAACATATCGGCAACAGTGGAGGCATTACGAAAAAATGGAAGGGAGACCCACGCCAAGGATGCCAGGTCTAACAATGTCCTTTGGAAGAACCTTGCCCTAAGTGATCACCTCATTATACTTAGCCATCGCTATAGGAGATAGTGTATGGGTACGCGCATCTCTTGGGGGGGGGGGGTCTGCAGTTGGCCACAGTACAGCTATCTTACATTTGGCCCACAAATCACTTTGCACTACAATATCAAAGAACTTATTCAAATCAATCCACAGCACCTTTGATATTTTGACCAATCTGTTGACTTGTGCATATCACTTTACAAGACTCTCCCTGAATTTTGGAAGATTGTTTTTGTGAGAAGTTGGCTTGGCATATGCTGTCCACTAATTATAGTGGGCACCTTGCACCAGTCCAAACAACCCCTTATTGGAGATAGGTTAAAGACAACCTTATTGAAAGCTATCCTAGTGGTAGCTATGGAGAGCAGCCTAAAGCAGCTTGTTTTACCAGTCTATAATCTCTTGAGTGATCAAATGAAAGAGCACCACACCAGGTATATATTCAAAATATATGTATTTATTGCTAAACACACCCCTCTAGTCTCTTTATGAGGCTAGAGTTCGAAATACATAAGTTAGAAGTTATTTAAACACAGTAATAGCACAAATACACGTTTGGGCCCTAGGGGCGTACCAAACCATATACCAATAAAGTGGTATGCGAACCACGACTGAACTAGACACTAGGCCTAGAGCCTCTAGAAGTGCTTGGACCACAAGGAACCACCCAAGGTAGTGACACAGGGGACCCACGGGAGACGCGTGCAGTGTAAATACACAACCGCGATACGCCGTTGACTTCTATGGAGAAGGTCGGGATCTGGAAATTAGAGAAAAGGGACACTTAAAAGAGGACTTGGACAAAACCCTTTGAGAATTAGGACTTTGAAGAGTCTCTACCCACGGGAGCACCGGAGTACTCGTGTTACCTCACCCAGGGAAGCCGGGTGCATAGGTGCCTTTCGGGGTCGGGTTTCGTCGTCGATTCGAATGGCGATCTGCTGCAAAGTGCTGCTGGCGACCAAGAGAAAAGTGTCCGGGTGGATCCAAGAGTGGATCGGAGTTCTGAAGAACCTGAAAGCAGAGGGGACAGAGTCTGGGTCACTAGCCAGTGACCAGGAAGGCGATGGGCAGATGCCCACCGATGTCGAGTGCTTCAGGTGCGTTGACGGTCATCTTGACTCTTCAGCCACGAGGTCCAGGAGGCGTTGTCGGCAACCAGGAGCAGGATTCCGGCTGGTACACAATGTCTGTCGAGTGCTGAGGTGTCGGCGACCGGATTGGACCCAACAAGCCTTGGCAACGGCAAGTCTCAGTGAAGATGTAGATCGTCGATGGTGCAGACCAGCAAGGTCTGTGGAACTCACTCAGCAAGGGTAAGTGAGGGCAGGCCTGGAGCAACCAGGATGCCAAGTTAGAAAAGGATTGGCCTTAGTTAAGGGCTACTAGCCAACGGGCTAGCGACCGCAAAGGAGCCTTGTGACGCCGCACGTGGAGCTGGCTTACAGGACACTTGTGGAGTGGGGGCCAGTGATCTTCGGTGCAGGTGGTGCTAGAGGCTAGGGCTACTCGGAGCCCAAAGCACGACTTCTTGGGATACCCAGAAGAGGATGCACTTGCAAATGTGCTCAGTGTCCAGGGGTCACGGTCTCAAGTCACCCACGATAGCCACGGGCCTCAGCTTTGCTGGGGACTCAGGGTAGCCTCGGGGAAGTCTGAGAATCCACCTCTGGTGATGCGATGACATCGGTGTCCGACGGGAGCTTCAGAAATGCGAACCGGACAGATGCTTCTTTGGTGCCTGCCAAGCAGGGGAGTCACTCCTTGACCCCAAGGGAGATTCTTCTGTCCTCTAATCGTGAGTAGAGCGTCGAAGGTCCAGGATTCAGTTTCAGAGTTTCGTCCAGGGATAATCTAAAGTCCTAAGGACTGGGTTCCTATCTTTATACTAAAGATAGGGGTTGGACTACTCTGTGGCCCCACCTATGGGTGGGTCAGGGCAGAGGGGTGGCTACACCCTTTCCCTTTGTCCAGTTCGCGCCAAAGCAGGGGCTGCAAGCCCCTGATCCGGTTTGAACTGGGGTATGCACAGGGACACCAAATGTGCCCCCAGTGCAGGACTTCAAAGCACACAGATGGTGCTCCCGCCCAGCCCCAATACACATTATCCTGTCTGGGGAGGTGGTCACACCTCCCTGGGACAGGAAACCTATTGTCCAGGCCTCCCCTGCCGGAGTTTCATCCAGCAGCAGGAGGCCAGACTCGTGTCTGTGGCAGCAGCATCCATTTTGTGATGCCAGGGCTTTGGAAAGAAGTTACCGGGTTAGTCAGAGTTAACATGTCTTTCCCTCTAGAAGGGGGAATGCTACCCCGCCGCCAGAATTGGCGGGGGGTAGTATTCCAAGATGTTTGACACCAAACACGACATGTTTAGGTGCAGCCATTCCAAAGTTAGCATTTTACCGCGAGGTTATAATGCGCTTAAGAGTATATGGTCAGGCTGCACTACAAACAGCATCAGAGATGGTCTCCGACTGCTGCAGAGGGGCCCTGCTCATGCAGGGGCACCCTCTCACATAGGAACCATGCACTCTGCCTTTAGGATTGATAAGGCCTGCCTTAGGAGTGACTTATAGGTTTATATGTGTGTATGTATTTAGTGATATAGGTAACCTATATCACAGTAAGGGGTGCATGCACCACCTTACCCAGGCTGCAGTAGCAGACCTGTGGTGTCAGTTTGGATGGCCTTCCAGGGGTGGCATAATACATGCTGCAGCCCCTGGTAGGCCTCTGAGGTACCTATGCCCTTGGTACATAGTATACCATATACTAGGGACTTATAAGGGCACTCCAGATTCCAATCAGAGATGTGCCTAAGGCACATGGAAACCTTTTTACAGAGAAAGCAGATAGACTGGGGCCCTGAATAGCAGGATCCCAGTCCAACTAAGTCATAAACCAGCAAAACACCATAAAAAAAGTGGGGGCAACCATATAGTCAGATTCCACCTTCCTACATAACCCCCAAACGAAAGGAGATAAGGCTAACCTTGGCCAGTTGAGCCTTCATTGACTAAGTGGTCATATAAGGAAGCACCTGCACTAGTATGGTTGCCCCCTGTCTTATGGTCCACTAAGCAATCCCTCACCCTAAGGGTATGAGAGGGTCTCCACCATGGGGAATTACTACCTGTGGTGTGCTTAGGTAAAGTACAAGGCTGGTGAGGTGTCTGAGTAGGGAAGTGAGGCCCTAGGAATGTTGGCCTCAGCTTCCTCAGATCACTGGTCACCATGTATGCCTGTCTTTCCATGACTGAGTTGCACTTTGCTCTAAGGGTCAACCTTTGGCTGCCTACAGCTGGGGGTTGGGTCCCTTTGGACGGACTATTGGAGGGACAGGGCAGGTTTGGAACCTTCAGGTCCCAGGTTTGCCCTTGCCTACCAGAGTCCTTCTGGGGGAGGTCCCTACATAAAGGCATGGGGGATCCCTCAGTGTGTAGAGGAGTTTTCACCTGGCTAGGGCTACTAGACTGGGTGCCCCTAATCTGCTGATGGGGGGGTTCCTCTGGACAGGGGGCCCTGGGGGGTCCACTGACCTCCTGACCTCCGCAGCCCTGGGCTGGCTGAGGCAGGGTAGAGAGGAGCAGGTTACCTGCTCCAGACTGGGTACCACCTTGGAAGGGTCCTCTGCCATCAGGGGGTGGCCAGGCCAGGCCTGACTACCTCTGGGGCAGTTCCTTCACTAGGGGTAGAGTCAGTTCCCTGAGGAGGCTGACCCTTACCTACTGTCTGGAGGGAAGAAGACTTTTCTTCAACCCTTGTGCTCTCTTTTGGGGGAGAGTGGGCCATTCTTTCAGGCTCCATCTCTCCAAATTCTTGGGCTGGGGCTGTGGCCATTACAGCCCCACTAACCTTTACAGGGACGCCCAACATCCTAAGGTGGGTTTGGTGTTCAACTTCAGCCCAGGCTGAAATCTCCAGATCATTGCCCATTAGGCAATCTACAGGTAAGGTGGGGGACACTGCCACTCTCTTTGGGCCTGTGACCCCCTCCCAGTTGAGATTGACTATGGCCATGGGGTGATCTGTTCTGACACCATCAATGTTGGTCACCTGGTATTTAAACTCAGGTAAAAGCTGGTGAGGGGGGACTAGTTTCCCTGCCACCATGGTGACACTAGCCCCTGTGTCCCTAAATGCCACAGCTTTCTGACCATTAATCATTGGCTCCAGTCTGTACCTGCCCAATGCTATGGGACCCATGGTAAAGGTGGCAAATCCTATACCACCATCAGAATCAGAGGAGTCTGTTGAGGGGTCCCTGTCTAAACTAGGGCCCACCTCTGTTCCTCTTGCAAAAGCACCTAACTTTTTGGGTGCACTACTCCCAACTGGAGGATTACTACTGGTAGTACCAGGAGGGGTGGTAGTAGTTGTGGGAGGAACATTTTCTTTATTGCCAATCCTGGGGCAACTGGGATCAGTTTTCCAGTGCCCAGGCTTTTTACAGACATGGCAATATGGTTTCTTTTCAGGAGAGGAAGGAGTTTGGGACCCACCCCCAGAAGAGGAATTTTGGGGCCCTGTAGGGGACTTATCCTTAGATTTATCCCCACCTTTCTCTTGGGACTTAGTAGAATCTTTCTTCTGGTCACCACCCTGATTTCTAGTTTTTACTCTGGTTCTGACCCATTTGTCTGCCTTCTTTCCCAATTCTTGGGGAGAGGTCAGATCAGAGTCCACCAGATATTGGTGCAAAAGCTGGTTTTGACAATTATTAAGGATCTGCTCCCTCATAATCAAATTGTACAATCCTAAAAAGTCATGCACTTTGTTGCCATGTATCCAACCTTCCAGAGCCTTTGTAGCACAATCTACAAAATCAACCCAGTCTTGAGTCTGAGCTTTTTGGGTGTCTCTGAACTTCAACCTATACTGTTCAGTGGTTAGGCCAAACCCATCTATCAGAGCACTCTTCAAGACTGTGTAATTGTCAGCATCCTCTTCTCTTACAGTGAGGAGCTTGTCTCTACCTTTGTCTGCAAAGGAGAGCCACAAGATTGCTGCCCACTGCCTCTGGGGGACCTTCTGAACTTTACAGGCCCTCTCCAGTGCAGTTATCCATTTGTGGATGTCATCCCCACTCTGGTAGGGAGGGACAATCTTGTTTAGGTTTCTATGGTCATAAGACCTTTCCCTATCTATAGGGATATTGCTGCCACCATGGGACTCTAGTCCCAACTTTCTTCTCTCTCTAAAGAGATCTAGGGACTCCCTGTCTAAGGCTACTTGCTTCCTTCTGAGTTCAAGCTGAGCTTCCTCATATTGAATCAGCCTCTTTCTTCTCTCATGAGAGGATTCCCTCCTATGAGATGAGACAGAGCTCCCTATAGAGGTGCCAGAGTGGTTAGACTCCTGAGAAGAAGATCTAGACCTTCTGGGCACACTCACATTCCTTCCTGGGGGACAAAGGGGGACTCATTCTGATCCTCCTCTTCATCTTCCTCAGGAGGGGTTGGATTATCCAGGTCAGGGCCATTGTCGCCCTCCTGGCCAGTTTCAGAGGGGGCTGGGGGTACTGGTACCCCCATTCACAACCTCATCATCTGCCCCACCCTCAGCTCCTACCCCTTCAGTCCCCAAGGGCTTACTAAGGTCATAAGCCACCAACAACTCCTTGAGGTGTTGGGTGGTGGGCTTTGGCCTGTCCTTATTTTTCTCAAGTTGCATAAAGCTCTCAATTCCAAGAATGGGAGTGTATCATACTTGGAGGGTGGAAACTCAGTGGCTTCCTGCAAGGATTCTTTAGATCCTACCCTTAAAGACATTACTAGTGTGGTGTGGTGTATGCACTACCTACTCTAGTGTGGCCTACTAAACTCTCTTGAGGTGTAGAAAGGGTTGTGCTATCCCTTAACACACAACTCTAAGTTCAGTAGAACTTACTGTATTCTAAGCTTAAATTATATGTACCTTAGGTACCTTTAGTGGTTTTCAGTTGATCAATTCAATTGAGATTATCTGGTAAAACAATAGCAAGCTGGAATCCCACACGCTGCACACCAATGTGAGAAGTTGGCCTGGCATATGCTGTCCACTAATTATAGTGGGCACCTTGCACCAGTCCAAACAACCCCTTATTGGAGATAGGTTAAAGACAACCTTATTGAAAGCTATCCTAGTGGTAGCTATGGAGAGCAGCCTTCAGGCTAAGTCTTGAAGGAATGTAAAGCAGCTTGTTTTACCAGTCTATAATCTCTTGAGTGATCAAATGAAAGAGCACCACACCAGGTATATATTCAAAATATATGTATTTATTGCTAAACACACCCCTCTAGTCTCTTTATGAGGCTAGAGTTCGAAATACATAAGTTAGAAGTTATTTAAACACAGTAATAGCACAAATACACGTTTGGGCCCTAGGGGCGTACCAAACCATATACCAATAAAGTGGTATGCGAACCACGACTGAACTAGACACTAGGCCTAGAGCCTCTAGAAGTGCTTGGACAACAAGGAACCACCCAAGGTAGTGACACAGGGGACCCACGGGAGACGCGTGCAGTGTAAATACACAACCGCGATACGCCGTTGACTTCTATGGAGAAAGTCGGGATCGGGAAATTAGAGAAAAGGGACACTTAAAAGAGGACTTGGACAATACCCTTTGAGATCTAGGACTTTGAAGAGTCTCTACCCACGGGAGCACCGGAGTACTCGTGTTACCTCACCCAGGGAAGCCGGGTGCATAGGTGCCTTTCGGGGTCGGGTTTCATCGTCGATTCGAATGGCGATCTGCTGCAAAGTGCTGCTGGCGACCAAGAGAAAAGTGTCCGGGTGGATCCAAGAGTGGATCGGAGTTCTGAAGAACCTGAAAGCAGAGGGGACAGAGTCTGTGTCACTAGCCAGTGACCAGGAAGGCGATGGACAGATGCCCACCGATGTCGAGTGCTTCAGGTGCGTTGACAGTCGCCTTGACTCTTCAGCCACAAGGCCCAGGAGGCGTTGTCGGCAACCAGGAGCAGGATTCCGGCTGGTACACAATGTCTGTCGAGTGCTAAGGTGTCGGCGACCGGATTAGACCCAACAAGCCTTGGCAACGGCAAGTCTCGGTGAAGATGTAGATCGTCGATGGTGCAGACCAGCAAGGTCTGTGGTACTCACCCAGCGAGGGTAAGTGAGGACAGGCCTGGAGCAACCAGGATGCCAAGTTAGAAAAGGATTGGCCTTCGTTAAGGGCTACTAGCCAACGGGCTAGCGACCGCAAAGGAGCCTCATGACGCCGCACGTGGAGCTGGCTTACAGGACACTCGTGGAGTGGGGGCCAGTGATCTTCAGTGCAGGTGGTGCTAGAGGGTAGGGCTACTCAGAGCCCAAAGCACGACTTCTTGGGAGACCCAGAAGAGGATGCATTTGCAAATGTGCTCGGTGTCCAGGGGTCATGGTCTCAAGTCACCCACGATAGCCACGGGCCTCAGCTTTGCTGGGGACTCAGGGTAGCCTCGGCGAAGTCTGAGAATCTACCTCTGGTGATGCGATGACTTCGGCGTCCGACGGGAGCTTCAGAAATGCGAACCAGACAGATGCTTCTTTGGTGCCTGCCAAGCAGGGGAGTCACTCCTTGACCCCAAGGGAGATTCTTCTGTCCTCTAATCGTGAGTAGAGCGTCGAAGGTCCAGGATTCAGTTTCAGAGTTTCGTCCAGGGATAATCTAAAGTCCTAAGGACTGGGTTCCTATCTTTATACTAAAGATAGGGGTTGGACTACTCTGTGGCCCCACCTATGGGTGGGTCAGGGCAGAGGGGTGGCTACACCCCTTTCCCTTTGTCCAGTTCGCGCCAAAGCAGGGGCTGCAAGCCCCTGATCCGGTTTGAACTGGGGTATGCACAGGGACACCAAATGTGCCCCCAGTGCAGGACTTCAAAGCACACAGATGGTGCTCCCGCCCAGCCCCAATACACATTATCCTGTCTGGGGAGGTGGTCACACCTCCCTGGGACAGGAAACCTATTGTCCAGGCCTCCCCTGCCGGAGTTTCGTCCAGCAGCAGGAGGCCAGACTCGTGTCTGTGGCAGCAGCATCCATTTTGTGATGCCAGGGCTTTGGAAAGAAGTTACCGGGTTAGTCAGAGTTAACATATCTTTCCCTCTAGAAGGGGGGAATGCTACCCCCGCCGCCAGAATTGGCGGAGGGGGGTAGTATTCCAAGATGTTTGACACCAAACACGACATGTTTAGGTGCAGCCATTCCAAAGTTAGCATTTTACCGCGAGGTTATAATGCGCTTAAGAGTATATGGTCAGGCTGCACTACAAACAGCATCAGAGATGGTCTCCGACCGCTGCAGAGGGGCCCTGCTCATGCAGGGGCACCCTCTCACATAGGAACCATGCACTCTGCCTTTAGGATTGATAAGGCCTGCCTTAGGAGTGACTTATAGGTTTATATGTGTGTATGTATTTAGTGATATAGGTAACCTATATCACAGTAAGGAGTGCATGCACCACCTTACCCAGGCTGCAGTAGCAGACCTGTGGTGTCAGTTTGGATGGCCTTCCAGGGGTGGCATAATACATGCTGCAGCCCCTGGTAGGCCTCTGAGGTACCTATGCCCTTGGTACATAGTATACCATATACTAGGGACTTATAAGGGCACTCAGATTCCAATCAGAGATGTGCCTAAGGCACATGGAAACCTTTTACAGAGAAAGCAGATAGACTGGGGCCCTGAATAGCAGGATCCCAGTCCAACTAAGTCATAAACCAGCAAAACACCATAAAAAAGTGGGGGCAACCATATAGTCAGATTCCACCTTCCTACAGTTTTTAAATGCTGCAAGATCACCTCTGCTCCAGGGTACATGTGCGTACCCTTCACCCGGAATCTCTCTCAGTGGATAAGCTGAGGTTTCTCCTTAATCAAGAGGATCGGGTGGTGGCTTATACTTTATTTCAACGGTAAGAAGCAGTCACAAAAACACAATCCAAGACATTATAACATAATTAACACATAATCACATCCTCATCTCATTGCAGAATTCATAACCAACAGATAAATATATGCATGATAAAAGTAGACAATTAACAACATTAAGGGCCCTATTCCGATGTCGGATGGACCGGAGTCCGTCCGACATCGGTCAGGAACTGGAACCGAACGACCTCCTGTCATCTGTTACAGCCCTGGAAGTAGGATGCGACCGAACCCTGTTTGGTCACATGCCTATCCTTTTCAATGGGAGCATGCATTCCGAAGGAAATGCATGCTCTCATTGAAAAGAGCAGTGGTGCAGTTCATCCTTGCACCCCGTGGTAGGCACCTTAAGGTACCTGCCACCGGGTGCAAGGATTCACAGGGGGCGCCATAGGTGCCCCCTAGGCTGCCCATCGGGGCCCTGCTGGGGGCCCCAAAAGCTGTTTCCCAATGCTTTTCTGTGCCGGAAAGGCCGGCACAAAAAGGCAGTGGGAAACTGCCATTATAATCCCTCTGCCGGAAAGAGCCGGCCGGGGGAATGCTGCAGGGTTTCCGGATGGCGGACGAGCCCGTCGTAAGCCATTCGGAAATCCAAGTCAGATTCCCTTCTGACCGAGCCCTTCGAAATGGCTCGGTCAGAAGGGAATCCGAACAGCAGAATCCGATGCGGGCAGGAGGGCTCCGACTGACGGCCGGAGCCCTTCCTGCCAGCATTGGAATCGTGCCCTAAGTGTATAAAACTCCTTGGCCAAATGACCAGGGTTAAATTCCCACACAGTTGGATTCAAAAGCGATAACAAACCCATCAGACAGATGCCTCTATGTTAGCATCTGATCAAGTGACCAAGTGTGACATGGGGTGCCTATGGGTTAAAATACCATGGGCCTGATTCACAGAACTAACTTATGTCAAAAACGTAAAGTTAGTACTTTTTGGTATTCACACAATACACTTACTCATTTTGGTATTCACAGAATGAACTTACTCATTTCGGTATTCACAGAAGTTAGTAGTCCTAACTTTAGGACTCCTAAATGCCTTCTGTGAATACCAAAAGTCTTAAAGTTAAGATTTTTCTCAGTTTAGGAGTAGTAAAGTTAGGACAACTTTACTACTCCTAAACTGAGAAAATCCTAACTTTAAGACTTTCGGTATTCACAGAAGGCATTTAGGAGTCCTAAAGTTAGGAGTCCTAACTTTACTACTCCTAAACTGAGAAAAATCCTAACTTTAAGACTTTCGGTATTCACAGAAGGCATTTAGGAGTCCTAAAGTTAGGACTACTATCTTCTGTGAATACCGAAATGAGTAAGTTCATTCTGTGAATACCAAAATGAGTAGGTGTATTCTGTGAATACCAAAAAGTACTAACTTTACGTTTTTGACGTAAGTTAGTTCTGTGAATCAGGCCCCATCTGTTTTCTTTTGGCAATTGCACTCTTTAAAAAATAGAAAATACTACTGCAATGAATGGTGAACTTTAACTGCTGCAGGTATAACAAGGCATCAGCAAATCTTCTGATACCACATTCTCTAATCAGTGGAACTAGAAACCTCTTAGAATATGTCAACTAATACTTGCAGAAGAAGGTGAAATGGAGCAGGCTCTGGGGTGAGGACTCATTATGTGGGCAGATTAACACATTGTTAAGATCAAATTGACCCAGGAGCAAACCCAAGTCCTACCTCACATGGCCGAGCCTAAATCTGGTCAAGAGGACTATATCCCAGTTAACTTCTACCCATGTTAGGGGTAGTTTGAAGGTACACTGTTGCAAAGTCATCCTGTGCTCTGGGCACCCCCCAACATTTTGCTGATTGGTACTGGTAGTAACTGACTCTGACTGAGCCTGGGCTCTGCCTAACCAGCCCCAGGGCCAGTGCTATGCTGAAAGAGACACTTAGAATACAGTGATAACACATACATATACTAGGGTAGACTATGGGTTAGGGTACCCCTGTGATTGGCATGACCTACCCTATAAGGCCCTAGTACATAATAGGGCAGGGGAATTGAAACTACCTATCAGTCCCTAGTATATAATAGGGCATGGCAGTTTAGAGGCCAGCAGCCTTTTCTGCGCTTGCATGTGCACAATGCTGGAGCCTGAGGTAAGTTTAAAAGCAGCCCTGTGTTGCAGGACTGCTTTTATAATGCAAATTATGCCCAAACTCGACTTTGGTGTTTGGGGCACTTACAAATTAATAAACTACAATGTTTGGGCATGGTAGGTACCCCCCAGGATCTCCCCTAGGTGTCCCGGGGGGCGGGGGGGACAGGTACGTATAAGGAGAACCTTATATAAAGTTTTTTATATGCCCTGGGGTTAGTGACATTGCATATTTTACTCCCCACATTGTAGTAAAGTGCTTCCCAAAATAGACGTTTGTGCTAGGAGCACTGTGAAATGAGGATCTGCAATATTCTAATATATTCAGAACCCCTAAAGTCTTTCCTAGGTGTTTCAGGGGTGGAAGGTCCTGTAGGTATAAGCAGGGTCCTTATAAAACCTGTTTTATAGACCCTGGTATTGGAGAAATTGCCCAGTTCATTGTTCCATTGCAGATCCCCAGCCCATAGGTTAACATTGGAAGAGGTTATTAGTTAATAAATGGAGAAAGAAAAGGCCTAAAACTAGGATTAAAGGACTCAGTAGAATGGTAATGATAAATCCAACAATATGGCATTGTTGAATTTATTCTAAAATGACAGACAAGAATTTATAAGACTTTCTTGTCTGTAAACCAAGATTTAGCCCTCCAGTAGTCTGCCTTATACTGGTCACAGATAAGTGGATTAGCCTTGTTGCTTTGAAGAGGTGATAAATGACACCTGGTGTTAGGAAGGAAGCCTTTCGGGGAGGAGAGGTTGCTGGGCATAGGAATGCCAGAGCCGGGGGGGGGGGGGAGGAGGGGTAATAAATAATGCTCTTTAAGGGAACGACGAGACAAGCTAGAGAAACCAGTTTTCATTTACAACTCTCCTCTTTGAACCCAACCATATCCTAGGCTTAAAGAAAAAGGAAGGAGCAGATGCAAGGGGGAGAGACTATGGATATTAGCCATCCTGGCGGTGTGTTTAGCCAGCTCTTCTCTCCCTGCTGAAAATTCTAACATATTGAATTTTGGAGAAATAGTGTTTTCTGGGATATAATTGTGCCACACTTTGGAGAAAGTGGTCATGCTCTGGGGTGTTGCCCTGCACCTCATTGGACAGGAGTGCCCTCCTGCCTGACACCATAGAACACTGAATAAGTATCTGTGAGGGGCAGTGCCTCTCAGATCTGTTTTTTGAAACCTAAAAGAACAAGAAGGGTCCATGCTGAGGAGTTTGATGTGCATTAACCAGGCCCTGCACTCTGAAGATTGCGACATCTGAAACTACAGCCCTATGGAGCAAACCTGCTTCAAAAAGGACTAAAGAGTGGACTCCCTGCACGCTACAGGTTAACAGAGCTCACCTGGACCATCACCACAAAGAATCCTCAGCCTGGAGTACTATCAGTGGATTTGTAAGGGTTTTGTCTAAGTGGATTGTGGGAACTGAAGCCCCAAACTTTCAAGGACCCTCTTGGAGATTCCAGACCCTTGGATTGTGTTTTGGACAATTTGGACCCGCAAGAGGAACTTCAGGAAGGAGTTCCTAATGGAATTAAGCCTGCTGGAGGAGGCTGCACGAGTCTGGTGAGAAATCCTCCAGAAAAGTTGTTAAGTGAGAATTTGTCCCTGTCAGAAGCAACCAAATGTCCAAAAGTGACACTGTTGGTTTCTAAGCACTAGAAAGTGTCTAATCTTTAAAAAAAGTAGATCTCTGGTTCCCTACAGTGGATTCTTTTTGTTTTGGTGTCATTTTAAAGATAAAAATATTTCCTATTTTAATAAATTGGTGTTGGATTTTTATTGTGTGTTGTATCTTAATTATTTACTGAATTGGTGTTTTTAAATGCTTTACATACCTGTCTTTGAAGTTAAGCTGCCTGCTTGCAACCAAGGTACCAAGGGTTGAGCATGGGAATAACTTTCTAAGACCTGTTCGGAGCCCTATAGTGTGTTAGTGGTATATGGCCAGTGGCAAATGCATATATGCGACAACTAATCATCCACTTTCCAACATTTGGTGCTCAGCAGTGTGGATGAGGACTGGCGTTTAATAAGTACACCTTTCAGTAAAGTGAATTAAGATTTTAAAAAATCCTCTAAATTACCTTAGAACAAAACGTTTGAGTTTTATTTTTGGAATTTGGACTAAAACTGTTTTTAATCCATTGTTTTGATTTTTCCACATTGTTCTACGTCTGTGTGCCTAGTTGCTGTGACCCAAAACTAGGGAACCATGGAGCTGGACCTGGCTAAACTGTCCCAGTTCAGGATGGCTGATCTTAGGGTACAGTGTAGACTGAGGGGGCTGCCTACTTCCAACAAGATTAGGAAGGCTGGGTTGCTTAAGTCCCTAAAGGCCTGGGCTGGGGTAGCTGAGGAGATTCAGGGGGGGATGGGGAGTGTTCCCCTGCCCTCATCCCCCACCCTCGCCCGGGAGGGGGGGGTGAGGATGCTTCCTCTTCCATTTTTTCCGTTGTTAGCCAGGCGTTTCCAGATGGTGGGTGGATGGCAGGGTCCCCTAATCAGGAGCCATCACTGTCCCTTGCAGAAAGGCAGTTTGAGGCCCAATTAGCTTCCATTGCCCTGGAAAGGGAGACATTGGAATTAGTTAAGAAGAGATGGGAGAGGGATGAGGAGAAAAGAAATGATGAAGAGTGTGAGATGTCCAGGGGTGGTGGATTTGATCACAAACTTCCCAAGGGTATAGTGCCCAAGTACACAGAGGGGGATGAAGTGGCTAGCAGCTTTTGAGGGTGGGTGGACAAAATATCGAAAGCACAAATATCATCGGACACAATATCGTGTCAAAAATATCGAGGGCAAGAATATCGTGAAGGTCATTGCTTATGGGTAAGTAAAGTTTTACTATATATAACTCCACATATATGTACTTTGATGATATATATATCTTCAAGGTACGTAGATCTGGAGTTAAGAATAGTAAATTTATACCTATCTATTTGCACTTACCTACTCAATATTCTTGTCCTCGATATTTTGGACACGATATTCTGTCCACACGATATTTTTTGTTCGATATTCTGTCAGTGAACCGCTTTTGAGAGAGCCCTTAGAATGAGTAGGGTCCACTCTAATTATTGGGGTGCACTCCAGCGGGAGTTGATTCCAGTAGCTGGGAGGAATAGGCTCCTGATCCTGAGGGGTGAGGATGCAGAATCATACCAGCAGATGAAGGCATGCTTAGTCAAGAGATTTGGTCTGACTCCAGAGCAGTACAGGGTGAAGTTTAGAGACACAGAGAAAGTGAATTCAAAGTCTTCGGTGGACGTTTCAGTGAAGGCACTATAAGGCTGGATTGTTGGTAACAAAGTGGACACATATGGGGGTTATATAAGTTGTTTTTGAAATAACATATTTTAACTCATTGTGCAGAAGAGAAGTTACGCCAGTATCTAGTGGACTCTAAGCTGTCACACCCCAGACAACTGAGGGAAGCAGCTGATGAGTGGGTGAGACCCAGGTTTCCATTCAGCACCAGGGGGGACCAGAAAAAAGGAGGACAGGTCCCTCCCCAGGGGAAAGCCCAGGGGAAATAAGGTCAAAAACAGAAGGAGTCCTCCAAAGACCCACAAAAACCTGATCAAGGAGGGGGGGCCTGAGCCAACCCAAATTCAAAGGGAGGGGGTATCAGGGAAAGAATGAATGGTTCTTTGATCCCTCAAAAGTGGGTAAGTGCTTTGACTGTAACCAGCCAGGGCACTGTTAGATTTGAAAATGCCATTCCTGCTATGCACTCGTATCATGCTATATTAGGTTAGCGATGTATGGCTAAATATACGCCATTTGTATTCACGTTATGCAACCCACTGAGTTATCCCTGCAACGTGCAAGCTTTCCTGTAGTTAGCCAGTGTGACTCAATTTTGTATTTCGTAATCCCTATTGGGCCGCTTAGGCCATGTCTGAACTAGGCCTCATCATTCGTATTGCTTGCCTCAGCAGAACACTGTATTTCGTTATTATTTTCTCTCTGTTCAAGGCTGTTTTCTGACTTACTAATGAATAGGCCATTCTGCCCTCGCATACCTATCTGAGTGTGTAGTTCTGCTCCCACGTTGGGAGACGCTGAGACTCAGCGCGATGACCTCGAAGTGCAGATAGCATGTACCCATCTGGCAGGTGGTAGCCCATCCTCCTGTGCCTCCATTGTTCATGTTCAGCCCAGGCCGGTAAATTTCCACTGTGGGTGTGGTTGGAGGCTCCTTGGGAAGAATGATTACTCACTGCAGACTGTTGGGGGGTCAGTCCCTCGGCAGACATCTTTGGGTGCAGGTCAGATTGGACTCCTCTGCAGAGTATTGCTAATAAAATGTATGTTTGTATTCTCTACAGTCTGACCGACTCTTCATTCTTGGGAAGGCATAGCAGGTGGTTGTAAGAAACCTGAGTGGCCCTTGAGGGCCGCTTCCTTCAGTTGGCGCCCGAACAGGGACCCCGCAAGGTGATCCAGCTAGCCCGTAATCTGGTTGCAGGGACGGGGTCGCGTCTGGTCGGTCGGGCGGATTGGGGTACCCCACACGATCGAGCTTGGTTCTCGCAGCTGCCCCGCCCATCTGATTGGGCGACTCCTCGTCTAGTGGTCACCGGCTGGGGTCCTGAGAAGGCGAAACTTTGGAGTTGACCGTTTGGTCCGAAGAGTCGGCAGTGGAGAATAACTTGACCCGACCTGTGTGCACCAGGTGAGTGATTTGATTCTTGGAAAAATGGCGCCATTCTTGAACGGCATGAGCCTACGGGCTGTGTCTTGGTACAGTCTCCGGACTGTTGTGGTGCAGTTTTCGGACTGCCTTGCTTGAACGGCACGAGTCGATAGGCTGTGTCTTGGTATGGTCTTCGGGCTGTCTTGTCTTGAACTTGGTGGGTCTGCGGACCCTTGAAAAGGCACAGAGTGTTTGTGAGCAGTCTACCAGACCAACTGGAAATTAGGCCAGCGCTTGAAAAGGTCTGGGATTGTTCGCGAACACTCTGCCAGGCCAACTGGTAATTTGGTCAATGCTTGAAAAGGTCTGGGGCTAGAGCCTGTCTTCTTGAACTTGGTGCAGTCTTTAGACTGTCTTGTTCTGGTACAGTCTCCGGGCTGACTTGTGGTTTGATTGTTGTGTTGGGGTGCCATGAGGTTTGTGGACCGACGTCGGTGGTGGTGCTTGTGAAATGCTTGTTTGAGTGAGTAGCGAATGTACTCTTCGTGTGGAGGTAAGGATGCCTTACCTCAGCAAGCTGTTTTGTGTGGGGTTTTTGTTTGACACGGTCTGAGGACCGTCTTTGGGAAAAGTACTTGCAATTCCTTTGCCAGGCAAAATGATGTGTGGCCCCTTCTTGAAAATGTCTGGAATTAGTTTAATTTGGTCTCTTGTTGTCGTTGTTGCTCTGCAGATGCCCATTAGAAGGAGGTTAGCTAGCGCCTCCTGATGACACTTTAAATTTTGAAGAATGGAAAAATAATAAATAAATAAAAATCTGGTTTGATCAGAAATACTAGCAAGAATGTACATTTGTTTTGGCATAGGAAGAGTACAACATGAGAAGAATGTAAGGAAGGGATGTGCATTTAAATTGAAAACAGTGTTGTGACGATTCAAGGTAATGTATATTTATGCTGAACAGACATGCATTCTAAAGGTGCAGTAAGGAGAGGTGAAATACACGTTCGTAATTCAGTAGCGCTGAATGTGTTCGGTCTCTCCATGAAAAGGGGGGGGCAGGAGTTCTGGAAATGGAAAAAGGGAGCAGTGTGTCGGTACTTAGAGCTTTCCAGCTTTAGACACGAACTGCATTCTGGAAAATTGGCACGTAGAAATTCGGTGCAATGCTCAGAAGTTAATATATGATTGATTTGAGTGGGTGTGTTTCATTTGGATTTGTCCACAATAGAACGTGTATTTAATTTGGAAAAAGTGTTTTCAAGCACTCCAGGCAGTGTGTCTTTATGCTGAATAAAAGGATTTTCAAAGTTGAAAAACATAGCTTGTGAATTCAGTGTGTGGCAGGCTTGCTATGGCCTTCAGTGAGATAAGGGAGGAATTCCCAAGGAGGGGGCTCACGCTGGGGAGAGAGTTCTGTAAAGCCAGAAAGGAGGATGGGGGCAATGCCCAGCTCCTGACACAGACAGGCAGAGATGCACAGCGCGGAGCCAGACTATCCTGAAGGGCAGAGTGCCAGCAAAAGATGTTAAATGGGTACAGATTAAAAGAACAACACAGGAGCTAAAAGAATTGGTTCATGAATTTTGTGAAAGTGTGTATCTAGAGTTTCCACAACACTGTGGGATAGAATGTCCTGGAGCCGGTGGCATGAGATTCTTTGTGACTCAGTTGGTTATTGGATTAATGTTCTCTGATCAGATTAAGGTGCAAAGTACAGTAAATATTGGTTTGTTTTCAAAGAAAGTTGATAGATGGTATTCTGAAGGATGAAGGGTAATATAGTGTTGGACAAGGAATGAAGTAGAAAGAGTTTAAGAAAAAGGAAAAATATGGTGGTACAGAGAGGGTTTGATAAGAAAAATTGCTTGCAGGGAATGAAAAGTGAGTTAAAATGTGTATGTACAGTCTAGAGGGGCCCAGCAGGAGACAGCCGTAGCATTGTTTCCAGAAATGTCAATTTGCAAAATATCCCTCTGATTTTATTGCTTTAAACATTCAGCTGTTCTTTTCTTTCTGCTGTTCCTATTCCTGCTGTGATGGTCAGGCTGCTCTGTTTGTTGCTGTCAGAGGAAAGATGAGAGAGTGAAGGTGTTATTTAGATTTTAGTGGACAGGATTTGTGTCTTAAAAGAGGAATTTGATTGTTTATTTGCAGATTCGTTTTTATTGTGTTTTTTGCAATAGCGACTTGGTTGTAGATATTGGGAAGTAATTGGTCTATATTGTTTCTTTCTGTTATGTATTTAACATAGTACAGTGCTATGCGTGTATTGGTGGGTAGTTCAAACGCATTAGTTGTAGCATATGTTTTGCGCTCTCTTGCTCTGATTATTGGTCTTTTTTTTATTGTGAATTTTTCATTTCAGTTTATGCCTAATTGTGGTGAGCATGTGATGGGTTTGGCATCCTATTATCACTGCTCTCAGGCAGGTGAATGTCTGATGATGGGCCTTAATGTAAGTAGGAAGTAGTGTTTGTTTTTCCCCCCAGTTTTGCGGATGTGCCACCCACTTTGTAGGCAACAGGCGATGTAGAGCTGGGATTCTTACAGATTTCATGAGCCTTGTTGTGTATGATTCCGGATTTGGTTGAGAAAGGTGTTGGTGAGGAGAAAGCTGGTACATTGTAATAATCCCACTATTTCGATTGTGTTTACAATTTGTGACTGACCTGTGTGCAGTTCAAAGGAAAAATAAAAATGTGGTCCTCCAGTTGTCTGCTGCTCTGGTTATTATTATGCTTTTTCTGCTGCTCAATATTTTTCTGTCGCTGATCTAAAGCGCATTCTTTGGCAGTATTGCTTATAGAATATATATAATAGGTCCTTGTCTGGGTTAACATTGGCTGGTAAAAGATATAGGCTCTGCTGCGCCTTTTAGGACCATGCAGAAAGACAGGGCATCTGTAAAAAGGTTTCAAAATACAAGGTAGTTACTTGCTCATCGTTTCAGACACACCGCAAAGTTGTAGGGACAGTACAGTTACATAGTGTTAGATATGGCATCCTTGGCGTGGTTTTCCCTGACTTTTTGCCTCTACCTCCTATGTTTTTGATGCTGTGCTGATTGTGCCACCCACATGAGTAGCCTGGAAAATATGCCTCAGGCCTCCCACCGCAGTGCCTGTGTGCAGTTTGTACATAGGACGCCCCTATGATAGGCCCAAGGTACCACCCTAGGCAGGGTGCAGTGTATGTGACAGGTAGGATATGTACTGGTGTGTGTAACATGCCCTGATAGTGACATACTGCCCATTTTGTTTTTTATTATTGAAAGGCTATCTTGCCCATAGGACAGAATGGGGTAATGTGTTGTAAAATTTTACAAGCGTATCCTCCCATAGGGATAAGGTAGACAATTGAAGTCTGGTATCCCTGGACTCAGAATTTGATAACACACCTTTTAGTAAGGATGGTAAAGTCTGTGTTTGCAACAGCCACTTTTAGAAAGTGGCTATTTTCTTGTTCAATTTTTTGTGTGTTTTCTGCCTGATTGTGGATTGCCTGTTTGGTTTCAGTGTGACAGAGACTGAGGATGTGCATTTGGTGTGGTGTCTTCTTGTGGTGTTTTTATTGTGTTACTGTCAGTGTTGATACAAATACTTCACACATTGCCTTTGGGATAGGACTGTCTGCTCGTGCCCAGCTCCAAAGGGGGTGAGCAGGGGTTATCTAAACTGTGTATTCCCCTTACGCTGACTAGAGGGAAGGGTCCCTATTTGAACAAAGGTACCTACCTTTGCCCACTAAAGACACTCGTTTTTTTTTTAACAAATTGTTCTTACCTTTAGCTTTGACTGACCAGGGAGTTTGTTTTTTAAAGGGGTAAGTATTTTCGACAGGAGGTTTCCTTCTCAGGTCACCTACTGTCGAAAGGGGGCTAGGAGATTAACTCCTTAGCGACTAGGGGACTAACATATTAAATGAGGTGCATGTGGTGCATGGGGTGCATGAGCCTTAACTCTGAATGCCTAACACTCGAAACTGCGGTTTTTTTTCTTTGGCTTCTGTGCTTGGTACATATATTGTTGTGTGCTGTTTTGTGTTGTAAGTACACAAGACGGTTTGTCGTGCGTGCTTTCTGCCTTTGACGCTACCACAAGAGCCCTCCCGAGCGGTCTAGGAATGGTCATGACGGTGGCCGTCTCCATAAGACAATCGGTTGGACTCGCTTTAGCCACTAATTTCACAGATATGGTACTCCATGCTGTGAACATGCCCTTGAATAAACAGAGACACAGCACCTCACCAGTGTACGTCTAATTGGCCATAGAATACCACTGTTTAAAAAAAATTGTAATGATTAGGAAAATGTGTCACCTTGAAGTACGCCATGTTACTGCCCCTCCTTTCTGTAAATTGATGGAATTGGAATTGAGATGGAGATGAAATGACAGGTAGACTAGACTGATGTTCCCTTATTTGATCCTTAAGTAGAACTATATGTCGGTGGCTTTCGTTTGAATACCCAGGTGGCACCACCATTATTGCTCATGATACCGCAATGCTACATACAGTTGTAGAGACATCACAAATCCTTTATTAGTTAGCCTGAGTAACTGGGTTGCAACAGATGATGTGGGTAGGAATAATGCGTTTGCAGAAAATGATTAGAATAAATTGAGAGAATGTTTGTAGTAGGCCCTGCTGGGTGGGCACTGGAAATACAGATGTCTAAGTTGAAAGTAAGGCAGATTGTCAGGATGAGACATTGCTTAGCCCGTGTACTGTATGGTGCACATGATGCACATTACTAGGAAGGGTACCTGTATGCCCCCCAATAATTTCACACCACACATTTCCCTTTTTGAGGCTCTTCAGACGAATAATATAGGAATGGAGAGATGCAACGATCCAAAGTATGTCTGAATTGTTCTTTCAGAGCTTAGTAAATGAATTAAGGCTTACCCCATTACTTGGTGTTGGGAGAGAAAAATAAATTATATAAAGTTTTATCCTTGCCAGTTAACTAAAAGTTCATATTATACTCGCTAATAGGTCTGGGACGCCCTGCAGTGAGAGAGAGGGGTCGGATGTGATGCACAGCCTGGCTGCTTGTTATGGAGCATCTATGAATACGACTGAGGCGAAGCTGCAGAGCAAAGAGGTGCTGGACGAGGCAGTATCACCGAAAACAAAAAGAGAGAAGGGCTATCCAGGAGCCCCAGCCTGTTGGTCTACTTGTGCCTGAGTCCCAGCCCATTGAGCCTAGTCTGTGGGCTCGCCTGTGTTTGAGTCTCTGCCCCTTGGTCCCTCTTGAGTCTGACCCCCTTCTTCCCTTGACCCCTTTGTGCAAGGTATAATGTACGCCTGACGGAGGAACAGTGCACCAAAGTAGAATAGGATTAGTAGGGATGGACTTCATGGATGAAGAATAGGGTGTGGGTACCCTGTCTAAGGTACCAGCGATAGAGTGGAGGAAGAGAGTTTGGTGCATTGTTTGGACAGTCAACGAACGGGGCAAAGGGACTGTGATTCTAGAGAGAGAAATACCTTGCCCTGCAACGTGGGATCTGGATCCGACCTAGACGCACAGCTCCACCGCCGATGAACAATAGGAGCCTACCAGTGATGGCTCTCTAGAAGAGTTTTGCCCATCCTCTTGTTCCCTGGCCACCAATTCCATTGTGTTGCATTTCTCTCCCAACCACCATGTATCCGTTTGGCTCCCCAATTGACGAGGAAAACAGCCCTTTTGCACCTCCCTGTTCAGAGCAGGGTCAGTACATAGAAAGTACAAGTTTCATCCATAGTTGTTATTGTGCTAATAATAGTGTTAGGAACATCCTTCTCCCTGAATGAGAAGTATCCTGTGCATTCCCAAGTTTATACAGCACCAGTTTCTCCTGTCAACATGTTTGTTATTTTGGCTCCTCGTACAGGGGAGCACCGGAGGGCATAAAGCGATAATACAAGTGCTCAGATTGGTGTACCTTCAATTCCGTTCTCCAGTCCTAAATAATGCATTTAGTGATTTATGCCCTACAAAAGAATGTGCACATTAGGCAGAGGCCTGTCATGATAGTTAATATGACAGTTCGTTTTCGTATCCAGGGGCGGGGGAGATTAAGATGGGTGAGAACATATGACTTCATTTACAGACTGAACATGACAATAGGCCCATTCTAGATCCTGCCTCATAATGTTCGCTTCGCCTGTGGATCACAAGTTCATACTTAGCATCCGAGGGGATGGTTTGCTAATGCTGTTTTTATTTTCTCTTTTCCCCACTGTATTTGTTGCCCCATCTACGTATTGCACCTATCTTCAGGTGCAATGTAAAACTATGTGACACGACCAATAGGCCCTTGTATGCACTGTCTCCCAGTTTGTTGCATCTACTGCATAAGTACATTAACTGCTAAGGAAAGGACATCCACACAATACAAATGCTACGATCATGTTTCAGAAGGAGATAGAAGGGTTGATGAGCGTTGATGTAGATATCTTTTAGGTCAACAATGTCTCTTATAGTTTCCCTGCTTAATAACGAACATTTGAATAGTTCTGATACAGTCTGATTATGACGCAGTGTTGGAGTATATAGTAGTACACCAGGGGTATACACCTGGATCAGATGTAAAGGAGGGTACCTTACATCCAGAAGATTGTATGAGTGTTTACGAAAGGTAATCAGAATGCCACCTAGTTACAAAATGAAAAGTTGGATCTTCAGAGATTCAATGTGACTGAATACTTAACATTTTTACGGGATAATAAAGTCTCTACTATGATGATGCAAAAGATACAGGATATGTTGTTGATACATGTAGGTATTTTTTAATACTAAGTAAATGTTGATCCTCATGTGTTGTTTTATTCTCCCTGATAGTTTGAGTGACTATGCATTTCCCTCCTTCCCACTTAGAATTGTAAAGACCATACCGGATAGCATCAATAAAGCATTTAGCCACCCATGCTAAAAGGAGGGTATGTTAGATTTGAAAATCCCATTCCTGCTATGCACTCGTATCATGCTATATTAGGTTAGTGATGTGTGGCTATATACACGCCATTTGTATTCACGTTATGAAACCCACTGAGTTATCCCTGCAACGTGCAAGCTTTCCTGTAGTTACCCAGTGTGACTCCATTTTGTATTTCGTAATCCCTATTGGGCCACTTAGGCATGTCTGAACTAGGCCTCATCATTTGCATTGCTTGCCTCAGCAGAACACTGTATTTCGTTATTATTTTCTCTCTGTTCAAGGCTGTTTTCTGACTTGCTAATGAATAGGCCATTCTGCCCTCGCATACCTATCTGAGTGTGTAGTTCTGCTCCTACGTTGGGAGACGCTGAGACTCAGCGCGATGACCTCGAAGTGTAGATAGCATGTAAATATCTGGAAGGTGGTAGCCCATCCTCCTGTGCCTCCATTATTCATGTTCAGCCCAGGCAATTTCCACTCTGGGTGTGGTTGGAGGCTCCTTGGGAAGAATGATTACTCACTGCAGACTGTTGGGGGGTCAGTCCCTCGGCAGACATCTTAGGGTGCAGGTCAGATTGGACTCCTCTGCAGAGTATTGCTAATAAAATGTACGTTTGTATTCTCTACTGTCTGACCGACTCTTCATTCTTGGGAAGGCATAGCAGGTGGTTGTAAGAAACCCGAGTGGCTCTTGAGGGCCACTTCCTTCAGTACAAAAAGGGAGATGCTGTCTGTACCAAGAAGATCCCATCTAAGCAGACATCCCCTGATATTGCCAGTATAAGCCACCTTAGTGTCTCTGGTGGGGTGAATATTCCCACCCTGGCTGCCTTACCTTTAAACATGGACAAGTACAGGCAGAGGCCTTAGGTCAATGGGACTGAGGTTGAGGCTCTCAGAGACACTGGGGTTAGTGTAACTATGGTCCTGGATGAGCTGGTGCCTCCAGGGAGGTAGCTACCTGGTGAGTTTCGCCAGGTGACTTATGCAGACAGCACTTTCAAACTCCATCCTATGGCTGTGGTGGATTTGGAATGGGGAAGTGTGACAGGCCCTATGAAGGTAGCTGTGTCGAAGGTGCTCTCAGTCCATTGTTTACTGGGCAATGATCTTGAAGCCTCTGAGTGATCAGAGGTAGAGAGAGGACTCCATATGAAAATATTGGAGCTCCCTGAGTGGGTATGTGCTGTGACTAGGTCACAGACTAGCCAGAAGGAAAGACCTGGACACTTGGACCCTGGGACAAAGGGCCAAGCATCCAAGGACAAGGGTACTGGGCCTGGTGAGCCAGTCCAGGGAATTCCAGAGGTGCGGGAGGAATCTAACCCTGATGGGGAGGATCTGGCCTCTGAGGGAGGGACTCCATCCCTGCTAGAGCTGTCAGATTTGGTGGAACTGACAGGAGCAGGTGGACCCTCCAGAGAGGAGTTCAGGAAGGGACAGAGAGACTGTCCCACCCTTGAGAGCTTGAGGCATATTGCCTGTAAGCAAGAGGAGGGGGATGACAGTGGGTTTCATAGAATCTACTGTTAAGATGGACTGCTTTATTACTGAGGCCAGAAACCTCAAGGAGGGGGCCACCAGGAGGTTGGTGGTGACCCAGAAGTACAGTTCATCCTGACTTTGGGTCATGATATCCCCTTGGCAGGACATTTGGGGGCAGACAAAGGCATGGGACCAGTTGGTGAACCATTTCTACTGGCCCCATATGTCTGAAAAGATAAAGGAGTTTTGCAGCTCCTGTGTCACCTGTCAGGCGAGTGGCAAGGCAGGGGGCAAGACAAAGGCTCCCCTAATACCACTGCCAGTGGTTGGGGTTCCTTTTGAAATGGTGGGGATGGACATTGTTGGTCCCCTGGACCCACCTACTGCATCAGGGAATAGGTATAGCTTGGTGGTAGTGGGCCATGCCACTAGATACCCATAAGCAATCCCTCTTAGAACCATTGATGCTCCTGCAGTGGCTAGAGCACTGCTTGGTGTTTTCATCAGAATTGGTTTTCCGAAAGAGGTGGTGTCAGATAGGGGCACAAATTTTCTGTCCAGCTATCTGACTGCTATGTGGGATTAGTGTGTTGACAATTACAAGTTCGCCACCCCCTATTACCCATAAACAAATGGTTTAGTTGAGAGGTTCAACGAAAACCCTGAAGGGCATGATAAATGGGTTGTCAGAGAAACTCACGAGGAGATGGGATGTTCCCCTCCCATGCCTACTGTTCGCCTACAGGGAGGTGCCACAGATAGGGGTTGGATTCAGTCCCCTTTGAGTTGCTGTTTGAACACCCTGTGAGGGGGCCATTGTGCCTGCTGAGAGAGTCTTTAGAGAAGCCTCTTAAAGAAGCAAAGGACAATGTGCTTAAGTATGTGCTAGGCCTGAGATCTAGAATGGCAGAGTACATGCACAATACAAGCAGGAAACTGGAGGCCAGCAGGAGCTCATAAAGCACTGGTATGATCAGAAGGCTACTATGCCTGAGTGTACTCCAGAACAATTGGTGTGGGTGTTGGAGCCTGTGGCTCCCAGGGTCCTCTATGACAAGTGGAGTGGGCCTTATCCAATCTTAGAAAAGAAGGATGAGGTTTACTATTTGGTTGACCTTGGCACCCCCAGGAACCCTCATAGGGTCCTGCATGTGAAAGAGTGAAACCCCACCATGACAGGGCAGATATTACCATGTTACTGATTACTGATGAAGGAGTGGAGGAGGAAACTGAGCCAGTGCCCGACCTCCTCTCCACTAATATGCAAGATGGGTAAGTGGAGGGTGTTGTACTCTCCCAAGTTGACAGACCAGCAGCACAGAGACTGTAAGCAGGTGCGGGAGCAGTTTGCTGGCCTGTTTTCTTTGACCCCAGGCATCACTGAGTGGTGTGTGCACCACATTGACACTGGTGACAGCCTACCTGTCAAAAATAAGCGGTACATGTTGTTTGACCATGACAGAGCCAGCATTAAAGCTGAGGTAGCTAAAATGCTGGGATGGGGGTAATTGAACCATCTGAAAGTCCATGGGCCAGTCCAGTGGTGCTGGTGCCCAAACCTAATCCCCAGGGGGGACCCAAGGAGTTAAGGTTCTATATGGACTATGGAGGACTGAATGCAGTCACAAAGACTGATGCTCACCCTCTACCTAGAGCTGATGAACTCATTGACAGGTTAGGGGCTGCTAAGTACCTGAGTACTTTTGATTTGACATCAGGTTACTGGCAGATTGCCCTCACTGATGGAGCAAAGGAGAGGTCAGCATTCGCCACACCAGAGGGACATTATCAGTTCAAGGTAATGCCCTTTGGCAAAAAGAATGCACCTGCCACCTTCCAAAGGTTGGTGAACAGGGTCTTGTCTGAGTTGGAACAGTTCAGTGCAGCTTATCTGGATAATATAGCTGTATATAGTTCTACCTGGGGTGATCACTTAAGCCACCTCAGGGAAGTGCTTCAGGCCATGCAGCAGGCAGGCCTGACTATAAAGGCAAGTAAGTGCCAAATAGGGCAGAGTTCTGTGGTGTACCTGGGCCACCATTTTGGATTAGAAAGCTCCTGTTACCAAGACTCAGGTCAGGCCATTCCTTGGACTGACCAAGTTTTATAGAAGGTGTGTTCATAATTATAGGACTATTGTGGGGCTCCTAACATAACTCACTTCTAAGAAGAGGCCCAAAAATGTGGATTGGACTCCAGAGTGTTAGAAGCCTTTTGACACTCCGAAAGCTGCTATGTGTTCAGCACCAGTGTTGCTGGCACATGACTACACAAACGACTGTGTCGTTCAGACGGATGCTTCAGAGCAAGCGATTGGGGCAGTGCTGTCACAGCTAAATAAGGAGGGTCTTGATTAGCCAGTTGTCTTTAATAGCAGGAGAATTCTTCCCAGAGAGCAGAGGCGGAGTGCCATTGAGAGAGAGGCTTTTGCGTTGTTTTGGTCCCTGAAAAAGTTGAGACCATATTTGTTTGGGACCCACTTTCGTGTTAAAACTGACCACAGGCCCCTCAGATGGCTCACACAGATGAGGGGGGGAGAATCCCAAGCTGTTAAGGTGGTATATTTCCCTACAATGAATGGACTTTACAGTGGAAGAGAGACCTGGTGTTGCCCATTGAAATGGGGATGGACTTTCCAGGTTTTTCCACTTAGCTGATGAGGACTACCAGGGTGTAGGTTAGTAACCCATCACCTTTTGTTTGGGGGAAGGGGGCTATGTTGCAAAGTCACCCTGTGCCCTGGGCACCCTCCAGCTTTTTGCTGACTGGTACTGGTGGTAACTGATTCTGACTGGCACTGTGCTCTGCCTAACCAGGCCCAGTGCCAGTGCTATGCCTACGGGTTATGGGGTTATGGTACCCCTGTGATTGGCATGACCTCCCCTATAAGGCCCTAGTACATAATAGATCAGGGGGATTGAAACTGCCTTTAAGTCCCTAGTATAGAATAGGGCAGGTCAGTTAAGAGGCCAGCAGCCTTTTCTGCACTTGCATGTGTGCATTGCTGAAGCCTGATGTCAGTTCAAAAGCAGCCCTACAGGACTGCTTTTAATATGCAAATTGTGCCCAAACTCGCCTTTGGTGTTTCGGGCACTTAAAAGTTTATAAACTACAATGTTTGGGCATGGTAGGTACCCGCAGTGTCTCCCCTAGGGGTCCCAGGGGTGGGGTCAGGTACTTAAAAGGAGAATCCTTATAAAAAGGTTTTCATATGCCCTGGGGTTAGTGACATTGCATATTTCATTGTACATCGTAGTAAAGTGCTTCCCAAAATCTACTTTTGTGCTAGGAGCACTGTGAAATGAGGATCTGCAATATTTTGATATATTCAGAACCCCTAAAGTCTTTCCCAGGTGTTCCAGGGGTGGGGGCTTCTATAGGTAAAAGCAGGGTCCTTATAAAAACTGTTTGATAGGCCCTGGTATTGAAGAAATTGCCCAGTTCATGTTTCCATTGCAGATCCCCAGCCCATAGGTTAACATTACGAGAGGTTATTAGTTAATAACTGGAGAAAGAAAAGCCCTAAAACTAGGATTAAATGACTCAGTAGAATGGTAATGATAAATCCAACAATATGGTATTGTTGAATTTATTCTAAAATTTACAGACAAGAAGTTATAAGACTTTCTTGTGTGTAAGCCAAAATTCAGCCCACTAGTAGTCTGCCTTGATTGGTCAGAGATAACTGGATTAGCCTGGCTGCTTTGAAGAGGTGATAAATGACCCCTGGGGTTAGGAAGCCTTTCAGGGAGGAGAGGTTGCTGGGCATAGGAATGCCAGATCAAGGGGGAGGGGTAGTAAATAATGCTCTTGAAGGGAAGGAGGAGACAAGCTAGAGAAACCAGTTTTCATTTACAACTCTCCTCTTTGAACCCAACAATACACAAGGCTTAAGGAAGGAATGAACAGATGCAAGGGGGAGAGACTATGGAGATTAGCCATTCAGGGACTGTGTTTAGCCTGCTCTTCTCTCCCTCCTGAAAATTCTGACATATTGAATTTTGGAGGAATAGTGTTTTCTGGGATATCATTGTGCCACTCTTTGGAGGAAGTGGTAATTCTCTAGGGGTGTTGCCCTGCACATCATTGGACAGAAGTGCCCTCCTGCTTGACCCCAGTGAACCCTGAATAAGTGTCTGAGAGGTGCAGTGCATCTCAGATCTGCTTTTTGAAACCTAAAAGAACAAGAAGGGTCCATGCTGAGGGGTTTGATGTGCATTAAACAGGCCCTGCACTCTGAGATTCCGCCTCTTGCACCATCTGAAACTACATCCCTGTGGATCAAACCTGCTTAAAAAGGACTAAAGTGAGGACTCCCTTCAAGCTACAGGTTAACAGAGCTCTCCTGGACCATCACCCCAAAGAATCCTCAGCCTGGAGTACTACCAGTGGATTTGTAAGGGTTTTATCGAAGTGGATTGTGGGAACTGAAGTCCCAAACTTTCAATGACCCTCTTGGAGATTCCAGACCCTTATATTGTGTTTTGGACCCTTTGGACCCGCAAGAGGAACCTCAGGAAGGAGTTCCTAATGGAATTAAGCCTGCTGGAGGAGGCTGCATGAGTCTGGTGAGAAATCCTCCAGAAAAGTTGCTAAGTGTGAATTTGTCCCTGTCAGAGGCAACGAAATGTCCAAAAGTGGCACTGTTGGTTTCCAAGCACTAGAAAGTTTCTAATCTTTAAAAATTAATATCTCTTGTTCCCTACAGTGGATTATTTTCATTTTGGTGTCATTTTAAATATAAAAATACTTCCTATTTGTATAAATTGGTGTTGGATTTTTATTGTGTATTAATTACTTACTGAATTGGGGTTTTTAAATGCTTTACATACCTGTCTTTGAAGTTAAGCCTGTCTGCTCGCAGCCAAGCTACCAAAGGTTGAGCATGGGAATAATTTTCTAAGACCTGTTCGGAGCCCTATAGCGTGTTAGTGGTATAATTGCCAGTGCTAAATGCATATCTGCCACTACTAATAATCCACTTTCGAACATTCACATACTCCCTTAGGGAGGTCATAACAATCTCACCTTCCTCTCTAAGCCGATGTTTCCTAGTTTTAACCGCATTTTGAAACCAGGCCAGGTCAGTCTTGATATATTGCAACCAGGGTATACCCAGGCCTCTATCACAAGCAAGACAGTCAGTGATCACCTCCCTATTAAGGCCTGCTTCCAGATGTGCCCTATTACATTTTTCAGTTTCCATCAAAGAAATTTAAAGGAAAATCTACCGTACAGTCAATTTCTGCGGATTAGACGAAATTGTACAAAAAGGGAAGATTACTTTACCAACGCCAATTTGCTGATGAGTAAACTTCTAGAAAGGAATTATCCTAAGAAACTCCTGAAAAGAGCACTCAAGAGGTCATGGTACACACAGAGAGACACACTGCTGGTACCCAAAGAACACAAAAGAGATCCACCACTGGTACGAGTTACCACGTTTTCATGCATAAGAATGATGTCAAAAAAATCGTGAGGAAGAATTGGAATACAGGGAGAGGCCTCGAAGAACTAAGAGAGACACCGCTATTCGCCGTGCGGAGAAACAAGAACCTTAAAGACAAACTGGTGCGAGCAAATACCCAAACAAAGAGACAAAATGCATCTTTAAGAACAATGTTGGCGTTACCTCCAATTCAAGGCCACCACAGGTGTGGAAACTGTTCATCATGTACAAGTACCATTGAGGGCGATCAATTTAACTATAAAGGCGTAAACATCAAACACATGGAATTTACAAATTGCAATACAAATAACGTCATATATTGTGTCACATGCCCTTGTAAGCTGGCATATGTTGGGGAAACAACTCAGGCTGTGAAAAAGAGGATCACTCAACATAGATCCAGGATTAAATGTAAAGTCCAAAACGCCCCAATGGTACACTATTTTGATGAGAAAGTACATGGGCCACAAGATATTAAATGGACGGTCCTGAAACATGTCAAAGGATGTTGCAGAGACACGCTGCTGTCAAAACTCCTACGCTTGGGCACTACCACCAACGGCCTGAACGAATTAAGCGAAATACTACATTGCATATAGACGATTGAGGGAAAGAATATGCCTTGACCCAGTAATCGACATGGCCGATGACAGCCAGACAGGAGTACGTCCTGTTACCAAAAGATCCAGGGTGCCAGATATCATAAGAAATGCCTATGAGAGTTCCATTTATTAACAAGATTAGATATCCATGGCCTAGAGAACAAGTGATAGCTAGCGTTACCCTCCATTACTTTCCCAAGATCAGTAGTTAATATGAGTGCCGGCAAGAAACTCCTTTTTTTTCCTAACAGAAACATCACATTTCCGGAGGAAGCACACACGGAAAAAAATAAAAACATGGCACTTTTGATTTTTATTTTTAATTTAATCACTTTTTCCCAGAAAAAGGATAGAGGGCTCATCTGTCCCTCGATCACATATAAGGAAGGAATAGCCCCAAAGTTATGAACATAAGGTGCCGTTTTTGGGTTAGCGCATCACGAGTACATACATCAGGCAAAGAATGGAGAACAGGAAGTCAGGCAACTAACTAAAAGAGGAAGTCAGGCACATGCACGCATGAGCCAGGCAGAACGTGCCGCCGCCCCCCGGCATCCAGGACTTCCGGCCCTGCATCCGCTAGAATATGCTAAGGAGGATAAAAGCGGCCATCTCAAAGCAGGAAAAGAACTCGGTCACGGAGAAGTGGAGAGGAACCATAGCCGCACAGCCGTGGGAGACTAATGCGAAGACCGAGGTTGCCAGGCGGCGCAGGAAGAGAGAGCGAAGCCCGAGGAATTCTATACGAGGGAACCCACATAAGGAGTAAGGGGAAAAGAAACATGGGCAATGGAACACATGCCACACCCTGTTTAGTTAGAAATAGGCAATGACACTTCTAAACACAGCGGTGGCCAGGCACAGTGTAATGTAAGGTAGGATGCACCCATGACAGATGCATAAAGAATGTGTTGGTTCTTGACTAACGCATGGGGTACGTATGACTAACCCTGACAAATGGAGCGGGAAAGTCACAAGTTTGACACATATACAAGAAGTTTTGAGCTGCAGAATGCATGCTCCAGTTTAAGATGCAGATATACATGCAAGTACCCCATTAGACCGGAGTACTGGCACACCAACATGAGCACAACCTGGACAGTAATTGGTCGAGGATAACAATGGCAACTAAAATGACAATATGAGTTAAAGGACAAAAAGCATGATCCCTCCCCCAAACGTTTCTATTTTTTTACCCTATGTAGGCTCCATATGCCGCCACTAGAACAGTCTACAGTCCTACGAACATGACGAGGCATATATAATAAGACAGGACCCCTTGAGGGGACCAGTTCAACATTTACAGAAAGGAGAATTCCTACGAAACAAGAAAACGGTATGTTGTCTAAATGGCTAATTGAGGCAAAACTCAGAATGCACTACATATTTTTAAATGAGAAATTGACATCTCCTTTAATACACCCACAGTGTCCTAAGAAAACACCCGCCCTGAAGAAGACCTTCATTTAACCATTAACTCAGACCCGGCCCAGAAGGTCGAAACGCGTCGGCGCAAATATTCCTGAGGCCAAGAGTTTCCATTTACTGTAATACATAGTGCACAGCGATTATGCACAACGGGAGAAGCAAGTTGGGAATCTACCCCGAAATACCAGTAGAACTCTGACCTCTAAAGGGCCATAGAGTAGTAGGAAAAACAGATTAGAAAGAGGACCGAGAAACAGGTCCCAATCTAAATCACCCTAAGGACACCAGTTAGTTCACAGCAACAGATGGTTGCGATATTGTAGATTTATCCTCAGAAATGAGGTGTGAGGAGTCTGTATATAGGTTTTGTAGATAAATATTGGTGTATTGTATTGTTAGTTATTTTGTGTCCCCTTAAATGTAATATTTGTTCAACCAATTTGCTTTGTATGTGTCAAAGTCCAACATGGCGTGTAAAAAATAGTCGTCTTATGTCTTTATGGTGTATTTTGTAAATTAATATGTCTATGTGTGTGTAAAAAGTGTATTTAAGGCTAAGAAGTAAAAAGACAAACTGCAATTGGTCACAATTGTGTGAAAAATTTCTTTAGAATTGAAAGAAGCGGGATAGCAAGATACATTTAAAAAAGTTTTCAGAAGGATAATCCATTTATGGACGACAATAAGAACAAGGTATAGGTTCCTATTTAGGAAATTGATTGAAATCCATGGTCTGGGAGGCACCCCTTTATGAACAGTTTATATTGATTCCAGCCTCCGCAGTCCAGAGCTGAATCACTCCCCTATCCAGGAGACACAGACTTCACACTATAGCGCTAAAGGGACCAGTTTAAAGCTGTCTTCTACATACTCAAACCTGAGCTTCTGATGAACAATAAGGGTTGCACAAGCCTGGGAGACTCCCAAAAGGCACCACAAGACCCTATTCTCTTCAATCTGAAGGGAGGTGATAGTAGAATATGTGCAGATGCTAACCATATATGTGAGAATGTTGAAGCATTTGCCCTGGTGTCCTTCTGCTACAGGTCAGGACCAGTCTCCTGCAGGACTCCTTTTGGATCTCTTTGTGCCTACTGGGCAGGGCGCCTTTATACTCGGCTCTACAAACTTGGATCTTAAAACTATCCCTTGGTTTCTCCTTTAGGACCCTATGTAAGTTTGCCAATGCCTTTCTACAGGAAGAGTTGAGCCATTTGGCCCCATGGGTGTCAGGTCTAGTTGGCTTAATGAGTAGTTTGCAGATAGTTGGCGCCAATTGGGCAAAATGATTGGCCACAACCCGCTGATCACCCAAGGGGGATAAGCAATCATTCAGCATGTCAAGGTGGTTGACACCCAGATTTTTCATCAATGCCACCAGATCAGCATTCCTCCTTGCCAGGCGAAGTCCTTGAGACTTAACAGTTAAGGATGATGTGGGGATGCCTTTGCGTGACATTCCCCCTTATGGATACTTAGTCCCAACCACAGGGGGTTGTGGTCACTCAATACTGTTATTTCAGTGCCACCCGTTGGCACCCTACCCATTAGTGCTCTGGAAACAAAAATATAGTCAATAATCGACCCATATTACCCCCTGACATAGGTAGCATTCATGGAATAAGTAAAATCCACCGTTTCAAAGGCATTAATGAGATTGAACATATTAATGAGGGTTAAGAGAGTCTTGGCTTGCTGATCCAGGAGTTGGGATACACCTCCTGCGCTAGCCTTGTCCAGGATAGTTAACTCGTTATCCTGTAGCATAGGTCCAAGTTTAATATTAAAGTCACCCCCAACCACAATTTGAGACCCTGTGTGCAAGTGGGCTAGTTCATGGCCAATACCTAAAATAAAATTTAACAGCATCTTAATATTGATAGAAGCATCAGTTCCAAAGCGCGCATTTTAAAAACTTTAAAAACAATATTTAAGCCATTTGGCAAGGCTTGAGCTGAAGTGCTCCGAGTACATATCACAGATTTTGCACTCCAGGGTAACTCATAAATAGGCCATTAGGCCTCCCTTTGCTCTGTCAGAAGGGAAAGGGGTTGCCAGTACCATGTAGGAAACAAACCCATCCAGGCTGGCAGCTTCCGTGATCCAGGTCTCTTGAAGGAATATCATATTTTAGTTAGAAACAAGAGCGACCCAGAAATCATCATCCTTTTTGTTGGCTAGCCCAGCAACATTCCAATAAAGTCATTTTACTTGGTGTGTGGTGTCACTAGACCAAAAGAGACAATACTGCCATTTTCAGAAGGAGGGGGAGTGGGATGAGGTAAACTTGAGAGACCCTCCCCAAGGCCATGCTCTTCAGGGGGCCTTCCCGGGGCATAACCAGCTTCCTGGTGGACACATATAGAACCACAACTAATTAATCCACTTGGTCAAGCTCCCCATTGGCCCAAAATGGTTCTGAACTTGGATATTATAGGATTGTGGCTGGGCTGGCTTTACCTGCATGCCCTCCTGGTGGACTGGGTTAGATGAGTTATTAACAGATGACCTGTAAAAATAGCTGATGGGGTAAATTTTTTTTTTTTTTTAATTAAATCTTTTTTATTGAAATCAAGGCATGATATATGAAGGAGTCATGATTACATGTACATTGGCAATATTGTTACACTACAAATGTTGCTTAAGACATAGTGATCACAAAATAAAAGTTTCTCTCCCCATTGAAACACATTCAGATCCCATTTACAATATCTTCTCTCGATCTTGGAGGTTCACATATCTCTCCCCTGTGAGTGTTCCATTGCCCCCAAACTTGCGTCCACTTATTCGGGCACCCCCTGGCTTCGTATATGGACTTTTCCGTGGCCATACACCAGTCCATGTCTCTGCCCCAGTCCTCGATACCCGGTGGGCTCTGAGCCCTCCACAATCTCACTATATTGCGTTTTGCCACCATCAGCCCCAAGGTAACCCATATTCGCTCCCTGGAGTTTAGGTCGGTAGGGCCCTAAACATTTAGGAGGGACAATTTAATGTTACAATCTATCTGCTGCCCCAACACTTCTTCCATAAGGTTTGCTACCGCCTCCCAATATCTCTGGATAGTCGTGCATTTCCAGAGTGTGTGGACAAAGGTTCCCTCCTGCCCACACCGCCTGACACAGTCCCCGTCCGAGCTATATCCCGTGCGAACAAACAATGACCCAGACAGATAGGATCTATGGAGAAGCTTCAGCTGCACCAGGCGAAGCCTGGAAGAGATGGCCTCCTCACGGTGGGAGGCCACCGCCGCCAGCCACTCATCATCATCCAATCCTGCTACGTCGTGGTCCCATTTAACCCTCAGGTGAGTCAGGGGATCTGCCGTGTTGTTGACCAGTTTTTTGTAAACTAGTGATATGGCCTTCTCCGGCAGGTCGCCATCTAGCACTCTATCCTCAAGCGGGGAGGACTCTGGGAGTTCACTACCGTTAGGGAGAGCCGCATATAGGGCATGTCTAATTTGGAGGTACTTGAAATGTTCCGATTGCGCCAATTCGTATTCCTGTTGCAGCCAAGAAAAAGGGACCACTTCACCCGATTTCCACAAATCACCCACCTTGGATATACCAATAAGGTCCCAACGATCAAAGCCCTTCGAGCGAATCAGCCTGCCCAGTTGCTTGCTATGCCAGAGTGGTGTGGCCTGTGTAAGTTTTCCCTCCCATCCCAAACTTTTGGTAGCCGCCTTCCACACCCGTACGGCATGTGCAGTTGGGCCAGTCAGGGCAGGTTTCAATGACCGTACATAAAGGGCCCCTTCAAAGTTGCCTCCCGGGAGGAGCCACCTGTCAATCTGGAAGACCGGGTCGCCATGTGGCCTATACGTACATTGGTTAACCGCCGCTAGGTGTGATGCCCAATAGTACTTCCGTATGTCTGGAAGTCCGATGCCCCCATCGAACCACCCCAGCGTGAGCTTGTGCGCCGCGATACGAGGTGGCTTCCCCTCCCACAGCAGGTCCCATATGCTACAATCGATTTCTTTAAAGTATGAGGGTGCAACAGGGTGCGGAGTATTATGCAGAGCATAAACGAACCTGAGAAGGGACATCATTTTGAACAGGGCAGCATGCCCCAAAAGAGGTAACGGAAGCGATTTCCAATGTAGGACGTCAGCTTTGAGATGCACGAGAGGCGGCAGGAGGTTGCAATCATAAAATCTGAACGAATCTTTAGAGACCCAGATCCCCAGGTATTTCAATCCGCCAGTTGATATCCCCGAGGGAGCGAAGGTTTCTTGCCATAGAGGGCATATATCACTGATTTGGTCCAGTTTATAGAATAGCCAGAATATCTACCAAACACGTGAAATATATCCAGGACCACATTGAGAGATGCGGCCGGGGACGCCAGATAAAGCAAAATGTCGTCCGCAGACAGCGATATGCGGTCTTCCCATCCGGACGTCCATTTGAGGCCCCTTATGGAGGGGTGATTGCAGACCCACATTGCCAGAGGCTCAAGGGCCAGGGCAAAGAGAAGCAGGGACAAGGGGCATCCCTGCCTGGTGCCCCTACTAAGAGGGAAAACGGGAGATTTCCTGTTGTTAACCACTACTTGGGCGAGCGGCTGTTGGTAGAGAAGCCGAACCCAGCTCGTAAACACGGGCCCAAAACCCAATTTGTGGAGCACAGCAAACATGTAGGGCCACTCGATGGTATCAAATGCTGAAGCAGCGTCAAGGGAGACCACAACAGCGTCCTCTCTAATTGTGTCGGAACAGCACAATACTCCGTGGAGCCTACGCAAGTTGAGGGAGGTGTTTCTAGCGGGCATAAATCCCGACTGGTCCGGGTGGACCAGACGGGTGATGACCCAGAGCAGACGAGAGGCAAGGACCTTCGCCAGGATTTTCGCCTCGCAGTTCAGCAGCGAGATGGGTCTGTAGGAGGAACATTTGTTACTCGGCTTGCCCGCTTTATGAATGACTACGATATTGGCAAGCCGCTGATCCTTGGGCAGGATTCCCCCCTTCCTACTTTCACGAAACATTTCGGTGAGATAGGGTGCTGTCCTGCCCGCAGTGAGCTTAAACAATTCAATGGGCAAGCCGTTAGGGCCCGATGCCTTCCCACCGCGCAAGTCATGAATGGCTTCTTCGACCTCTGTAACAGTAATGTCTAGGTCAAGATCGGAACGCTCCTCGTCGGTGAGCGAGGGCAATGAAATATCCCGCAAAAGTGAGGAAGCCTCCTCCTCCGTATGCGGAGTTTGAGACGTATAGAGTGACTGATAATATTGGCCGAATGCATCCGCTATGTCCTGGGGGGTAGTGAGGCGGGAGTGAGAGTCTGTCTCTATTTCAACCACAACTCGGCAGGCCTGATCTCTACGGTCTAGCCAGGCTAACAGTTTGCCGGCCTTATCGCCAACGTCATATATTCTGCTGAGCGTGGCCCTATGGTGCGACTTGGCAGCCTCAGTCGCCAAGTCGGTATATTCCTTGACTTTAATGCGCAATCTCTGCCGTACCTCCGCCAAGTCGTCACGCCGAAGGGTGTCCTCTAAATATAGGATTTCTCCCTCTAAGCGAGTTATATCTGCACACTTCTCCTTTCGCTGTCCCGAGATCTGGGCCAGAGCCACCCCCGTATGACAGTCTTGTAGGCTTCCCAAAGCGTTGTTGCCGAGTCTACCATCCCATTGTTCTCCTGGAAATAAAGGTCTGACTCACTTAAGATCTTATCTCTGATTGGGGGAGTCGTAAGATACCAGGGGTTAATCGGGGCTGTACGGCCAACCGTGGGCTCCCCACCTCCAGGCGACATAGGATAGGTGAGTGGTCGGAGATTCCCCTGGCCAAGTGTTGTATGTCCTTCACGCTGTCAAGTTGGTGTGCGAGCATCAATACATAGTCTATGCGGGACATACTACGGTGTGCACCGGAGTAAAAAGTGTATTGCTGCTCGATCGTGGTACAGACTCCTCCAAACATCCACCAGGCCCATCGCCCCAGAAAGCTGTGGATCTGCGTGCGGGAGGGCGGCAAGGTCTTCTGGGGACAACGGTCAAGGGAGTCAGAGACAATGGAATTAAAGTCGCCCCCGATCAATACTCTGCCTTCCGGCAAGGCTAAGAGGAGGTCCCCAAGGTCTGTGAAGGCTTGGGTGTGCAAACCCGGCGGCATGTAGACAGAAAGGATATTGAGTATGCGCCCTTCCCAGGTCCCGGAGGAGGCAACGAACCTACCCAGGGCGTCGGTGCGGACCAGGTCAATTGTCATGGGGAATGATTTTCAAACCATTATACCCACTCACCGGGAGCCAGAACCAAAAGCAGAATGTGCCACCAGTTGGAAACCCCATCGCGACATGGCCTTACAAGCATTCCCAAGCAAGTGCGTCTCTTGTAAGAGAACTACATCGGGGGAGTGTCTTTTCAAAAATTGGAGCACTATTCCCCGCTTGATCTTGTCTCCCAGCCCGCTGACGTTCCACGACAACAGCTTGAGCCTCTGCCTAGCTGACTTGCCCATCGCACCCCGTTGCGTGTTCATTTAGTTGCAGGAGGAGTCTCCCGTGAATGCCCAAAGGTGGGGACACAGTAGTAGACCACTTTCTTTTCATAGAAAGAAATACCAAAAGCATGTAACCAGTGATTGCCTTTCCTTGGAGCCAGACATATTTGTCATACCTAAAAAACAGAGAACAGTACAACCTAAAACAACCCCCCCCCATCCTTCGCAAGAAGAACTCTTGACAAAGCACTGAATAGAGTGCATGACGGAGAAATGCTGCGAACAGGATGTCCACCCTCCCAAGCCACAAATGACCCAACAAAAGAAATAAAAACGAGCAAAAATCCCCCCACCCTCAAAGAACCCCCTTCCACCCTGCCTCCCTGCATGGTGGGCAAGAAACCACCCACCTCCCTAAACTTGCAGAGTGCCTTTTGCCCACCCTAGGAAACTTGAAGGAGCGTGTACCAACCCCAGTCCCCATAACAGCGTCTTGTGGCGAACTTATGCCCCCAGCACGTGTCCCCAGTGAAGAGGTAAAGCCGCGAAATAGTACCAGTCAGTATGTACCCCCAGCGCCCCACTTTATATACATAATTACGTCTCTATTGTCTTCAGCATCCGCAGCAGGTGAACCCAGGCAACCGACACACAGTAGGCACAGCATCTGGAGCACAGTGTCCACAATGAGTTCTCCAGTGTGGATCGCAGTTGTAAAAGTTCCAGGGTCTCACTGCTCCTCCGTGTGATTCTGACCCGGTGAGGCATCTGCAACAACGATATCAGGCTGTGTGAGTCTTTGGCGATCGTTCGACCGTGGCTGACGACCCGTCCCTCTGCGATCTTTGTTATTCCGCTTCTCGACCGTGCGCCATCCCTCAAGCCAGTCCCATGCGTCCTCAGGGCTGGAGAAGAACCAGGTTTTCCCATCCGCTTTGACACGTAGCTTTGTGGGGAACAGCATCGCGTACTTGATTTCTTGCCCACGCAGAGCTCGTTTTACCTCTAGAAAGCTGCGGCGCTGCTTCTGCACCCGTGGTGTAAAGTCAGGGAAGAAAGTGATCGTGCTGTTGTCAATTGTGACTGGCGGGCTTACTCATGCCGAGTGTAGTATGACATCTCGATCCTTAAAGTTGAACACCCGCGCCAGGAGGGGACGGGGCGGAGCTCCTGGTTTCGGTCTGCCACCTGGCACCCTGTGCGCCTTTTCAAACGAGAAATAGTTGGATAGTCCCTTGGGTTGGAGGTGCTGTAACACAAGATTCTCAACAAAGAGATCGGCCGCCTGTCCCTCCACCCGTTCAGGCACACCCAAAATGTGCACGTTGTTGCAGCGCATTCGGCCCTCGTAATCATCGAGCTGATGCGTTAACAGTTCCTGGTCAGCCTGCAGATCTGCAACCTGGCGCTTGAGAAGATCAGAGTCAGTCACTAGGTCTTTGGTACTGGATTCCACCTCAGAGAGATGCTCGTTGGTCTTGCGCCTGTCCGCCCTGATCAGGGAGACCTCAGTCGCGACGGTGTCAATGCGGCCCTCTAGGGATGAGCGCACCGTGGTGATAGCCGACAGAATATCCTGCAACGTAGGCTCCGGTGGGCTTTTCCCGTCTGTGGGAGAAGTCTGTGCGTCTCCTTGCCCCTTTTGCCAAGCATATTTTTCCAGCTTCGTTTGGAGCGCGCTGCGTCCACCGCGGCCACTCGCCATGTTGTATTCGGTGCCTCAACCGCAGCCATGCGAAAAGGAGGGGGCCTAGCTAGCTCCTCACCGCCGCCTGCATACGGAACCAGCTCCGAACCAGCCTGTCGGGTTTCGCCAGCCAGACTGCGCAGGGGGAAACAGCGACCGAAGCGCGCCCCCAAGAGGGGGGTGTAGGGCTGCAGCGCGACCTCGGTGTCTCAGGTGCTCAAATCAGTTATGACCCGAGTGCGCACTGTGGCGCCGGTAGCAATGGTAGCCTTTGGTATTGGCACTGGTGCCGCGTCGCTGTGGCTGCCCGCAGGGGGTGAGTCTGACAAGTATGTCCCAGCTGCTGAGTACTTAGGCCGGGAGGCGAGCCAGAGCCGCAGTCCGTCTTCAATTAAGGCCGGGGGACAACGATGGTTGCTGCGTGCACCAGGCGCATTAAATGCCGGGTTCCCCCCTCCTCCGCACCATAGATCCTACCTGGCGGATGATGGAGGGGCAGCAGTTTGTATTCGAGCGCTGCGCGGGCGTCCGGCCATGCCAGGCAAGATGAGAAGCGGCCGGGAGCAGGAATCAAGTCGGCCCTACAGGCGCCGCGCCCCAGCCGGGACTGCCGCAGCCCCCAGCACCGTCACCGCAGGGGAATCCCAGCAGCAACGCGCACCCAATTGCGCAGTCTTCGTTGCGGGGGCCCGCGCTGGCACGGAGATGTTCGGAACAGCGGGCGGACTCCCGCGCACACCCCACAAGGCCCCCTCAGGCCGGCAGCGTATTGAACAGGCGGCTGCAGATAGGCCCAGGGGCGCACTATCTGCCCGACACTCAGACCACCAGGGACTTCTCCGCCGCCGATCCAGCAGGATCAGGACCCGCTTTAGGTGTGTAGAAGCGGCCCCCCAGGAAGCAGCAGACGGGGGCCGTAGCTCAGCCGCAGATCAGCGTATTCGGGCGGTGCGTGCCCTCCAGGCCGCACCTCGGTCCTCCGCAGCACGGCTCGGGTCCAGCTCAGGATCTATGGTTGCGTTTAGGGGACTCGGGCCAAAAGCGGCTGGGCGACTCCCCTTCACTCCGGGAACACTCGACGGCAATTACAAGGGATTCGATTTGGGGCAACACTGGAATTTACGGATGTTTAGGGAGTGTTGTGAGGGAGCTCCGCTAGTGAGCGGCCATTTCCCCCGGCAGTTGGCCACGCCCCCTGTGATGGGGTAAATTCTTAACATTACTAGCCTCATGCTGACCTTGGGAAAAGGCCCCAATCATGTTCTCTGCTACTCTATGGGTTCGAAAAGTAACGATGTTATGTTATGCTAAATGTTATGTGAAAATGCTTATATAGCGTGAACAGTTACCCACTCGGGGTTTCCCAGCGTATGTAGCGACAGATTAAGTTTTGCCCAGATCAGGTGATTCAAAACAACAACAACTTCAGTTATCTGCTGAAAGTTGGCAGTGATGAGCAAGATCTCAGGTGTTCTGACAGAGCGTCCCAAAGCCTAGAGCCAAGGAACAAAAAAGAGCAACCTCCCATTCAAGTAAGTTTGATTTTAGGGATAGTGCACAGAGAGCGGTTGCTGGAACATTCATAGTGAGTGGGCTGATGCAGTTTTATCAGACCATTGATGTGGTGGGGGCGATCCCTGCCCCTGCTTTGAAGACATAGCACAGAGCGTTGAATTGAACACGTTTTTCAACCCCTAATCAGTGGAGCTTGTGGCAGAGAGAAGTAACAGAGGCATGTTTAGGCAGTCGATAGATCAGCCATGCGGTCGCATTCTGCACCGCCTGCACGCGTCTCATGGAGGCTTTGTCAGCCCCCAGGTAGAAGATGTTATCATAGTCCAGGTGAGATAGAATAAGAGCCTGGATGACAGTTCTTTGGGAAGACATGGGGGAATCCAGATTAATTTCCGTTGCCATTTCAAAATAGAAAAGCAGGTTCCGGAAACCTTTGCCACCTGCGGCTTCATGGAGAGCTTATTGTCTATTAGGAAGCCTACGTTCTTGATTTTGGAAGGGGGATAGGGAAATTCACCAAGCACCGCTGACCCATGTTGTGGTCCCCAGAGAGCTTGCTGACTATTCGGAAAAGTATTTGAGGACAGGTATGTGCCGAGTTAATCTGATCAGAAAAGAAGTTAGCTTGGGCCTTTCTGCAGTGGCTCTGGTAGTGATTTAGCACCAATTTGTATTCAAACTTGGCAGTATCATCATAGCTAAAGGCCTGAATACGAGTTTGACTGTCCATCAGATTGCCGAACCTGTGGTGGCGGTTCCTGGACTGCCAGACTAGCAGTCCACCCGCCGAATTAGTTTATTAGCTTGGTGTTAGAAATAGGGGTCTCTAGTTGGCAATGGCTGGCCACTGTCCAAGTAGGGACCCTTCTTCCTAAGTCAGAGGGAGAGGGCTACACCCTTTGATAACCCCTGCTCCACCCTGTGGTAACGTAGCACGAGCAGCTAGGCTTATCTCAGAGGCAGTGTGTGAAGCATTTATGACCATACACAGTAACACAGTGAGGAACACTACAAAGGGACACCACACAAGTAGTTATCAAAAATAAGTATCTTTATATATAGACTTAACACAAGACCAATAACGATAAAAAGCCACAATACTGAAAAATAGGATTACTCTTGAAATGCTGCAAAAATAGTTCAAAGTGTGCCAAGAGGAGTTCAGTTCAAAGCAGTGGTCTCTGCGACCCTTTTACTTACAAAGTACCTGGATTTCGTAGCAAAACCAACAAATTGTCGCAAAGAAGCTGTAGCGATGATTTTCTGCACGCGAGGCCGGCGATGCGTTAAATCCTTGCCGCGAGGGAGGATGATGCGCCGATCTGCTGATGTGTGTGGAGACGATGCGACAAACTTCTGCACGCTAGACCGCTGGTGCGATGACTCCTTGCCGCAAGGGAGGAGACGAGGCGACGATCCTGTTGCGTGTGTGATCGGGTTGCGATGCGAAGAAATGGCGCTCCGCGAGGAAGCGACGATCCTGATGCGATGCGATGAAAATGGCGGACGCTCGGCGTCCGCGCTGCGATGTCGTGAAGCGATGATCTCGGTGCGATGACTCGATCTTTGGTTGCGAGCACTCGGCGGAGGCAGCGCGATGATTTTTCGGGCGCTTTCGGCTGCGGCAGCTCGCAAACGTGCGTTAGCGACGATGTGAGCACTCTCTTCTCAGTAGTAGAACTAGAGGCCCTGGAACTCACAGGAGCCTCACCTGCAGATAGAAATCCTCGCTGGGAGGAATCAGGAGGCTGGTGGTGAAGTCTGATGTGCCTGAGACTTCAACAGGAGGCTAGCTCTCTCCTAGCCCTTGGGTGATTGCTTTAGCAAGATTAATAAAAGTTCTCTCAAAAGTCCTTTTCCCTCTTCTTCCAAGTCCAATGGTAACCTCTGCAGGCCAATCCAAAAAACAGCACACAAGCACAAGGATAATCACCTCCTGCAGATTCCTTCAGTTACACGGACAGAGGTTCGTCTTGATGTCCAGGAGCAATACACCTTGTAGGGGTTTCAGCACAGATATTTATACCCCAAAAGTCTTTGTTCTCAAAAGCTACAAGTCACTGAGCCTAGCCAGAACCAGTTCTGTTCAGTCCTGGAGCACTTTGTTTACCAGGCTGCATCCTTCCTTTCAGAAAGAGGGGGTCTGCTATCAGACACACAGTAGGAGGTGGAGCCAGCATTCACCTTGCCAGGCACAGCCCTATTCAGGTCAAGGAGCTACCCCTCCCCGTACTCTAAATGCAGGTCTCTCTATTCAACCCAGGTCTGACTCAGCCTGCCCTGTCCCTCCAAAACCAGACAGCCAATACACATAACAGCAGAGCACACTGGAAGGCTTAGGCAAGAAAATACCTACTTTCTAAAAGTGGTATTTTCAAACACAGAATATAAAAATAAACTTCACTAAAAGATGTATTTTAATATTCGGAGCTCAGGCATACTAAATTCGTTTTTCTACCATGTTCCTGGGGTCAGTTAGGATTATAGAATGTAATAGTCAAACTGCCCATTCTAGCCTATGGGGAACAGGTAGCCTTACAGTAGTGAAAAACGAAATTGGGTGTAATTCACTACCAGGACATGCTACACACACCAAGGCATGTCCTACCTTACACACACAATGCACCCTACCATAGGGCTGACTTACATGATGCCAAGGGAAGGTTCAGGGGCTGGGAAGTGGGTGCACTTCACAGCCAAGATGGCAGTTCTGGACTGCACACAGACTCTGCAGTGGCAGGTCTGAGACACACTTTACAAGCTGCTTCTGTGGATGGCGCAAACCAGCGCTGCAGGCCCACCAGCAGCATTTGGTTTACCAGCCCTGGGCACACACAGGCCACGCTACTAGGGACTAACAGGTAAACCAAATAAGCCAATCATGGATATACCAATTCACATGTCATATTTACACAGGGAGCATTCGCGCTGTGGCACTGAAGGGCAGTGGCACAGCGCCCAGAGCATCTAACACCAGCAAAACGGAGGAGACAACAGCGAAAAATGGAAGGGAGACCCACGCCAATGGTGCCAGGTCTAACACTTGGTATCTCCCAAATGAGCTAGCGATTCAGGGGCATATTCACAAGGAGCTATCGCCGAATTAACGGCACTTTATCGCAGCCAAAGTCGTGATAAATTTACCTCCCCATTCACAAGCCGGTGTTAACAGCCCACAGCACCAGTTTACCCGCAATAGCAGCCGCAAAAAACATCGCCACAGAGGACCCCCGCAAATATCGCTAATGATATGCAGAGTAGGCGTTCCCATGCCAAAAGCCGAGACAACATCACACCTCAACATTCTCAACGACCAGCCACATCGGCGATAAAAACACAAAACAGGCGATAAGGCACGTTAGCACCAGGAAATCTACACCTGCTCTGACCTGGTGTAAAGTCGGACGGCAGCCTGCAAACCAAAATGGAGCACAGCCCAGGGCTACATCGGAAGGGCAACAGATGCCATGGAGCCACCCATCATGCGGCCCAGACACCCAAGAGGGCCACAACACCCACCGCCACCACCCAGGACCACCCCTCCCTGGCACCCCCCCGACCAAAGACATGCCACATCAGCCACACCCAAACATGTACAAAATATTCCGTTTGATGTCGCACAATCACAACTGGTAACATGCATGTGTCGTCACAGAAATGAGCAGCACACATTCATTTTCGAAGCAACAAATGAAACTTTATTAAAATGAACATCGAAATAAAATGAAGACACATGGCTGCTCCCCTCGGGACAATACATAGGTCACAGCCTGTAAGACAAAAAACATGATGAGAAGGTGTGTCCTGCGCACATCAGAGGACAGAGAGAGAGCGAAGGAGAGAGAGAGGAAGAGAGGGAGGGAGAGACAGAGAGGAAGAGAAAGAGAGGAAGAGAGGGAGAGAGGGAGAGAGAGAGGAAGAGAGGGAGAGATAGAGAGAGGAAGAGAGGGAGAGAGAGAGAGAGAGAAGAGGAGAGGAGAGGAGAGGGAGAGAGAGAGAGAGAGTGCCGGCCCTGCGCATCCAGGCCACACTGCTCACCTGCTGCCATTGGTTTGTCTCCAACCACGTGCCGGTATTTATAGCAGGACACCAGGTCACACATCTGAGTCAGAGCCGTCAGCTGAAACAGAGTCCAGATACATGACTGGCACAGTACACACACTTGCACAAGACAACATCGCCTGCCCGCCCATGCACACCCAGGCAGAGGCACCCCAACCCCTCCCGCCGCCCATCGGAGCATGCCCGCCCCTGCACACCCAGGCCTCAATGCTCACCTTCCGCCACCGGCGCATAGACAGGAGGTCCCACCACGTGCCGCTGCAAGCCACAAGCCCGGGGCCCTCGGACATGGCACCCCCCACACCATGCAGCCACGCTCCGCAGGCCACCAGGTACCACATTTGGTGCTGGGTCTTGATTACTTCATGGCATGGGACATACCAGTGCACCCGGCACCATCGCAGGCTGCACACCCGCTTAACCCAATGGGTGCCACTAACTCTGGGATCCCGGAAGCAACGCCACGGTGCGGTAGGCCGGCGCTGCCCGTTGGCTCTGGCCTACACTGCGGTCCAGCAGGGCACACAAAACCTGAGCTATCCGGACCGTCGGGACGGGGCATCATCGCAGGCTGCACACCCGCTCAGCAGCTCAAGGTGCCACTGACTCAGTGCACCCAAAGTCACCGTCCCGTGGCGGGGTGCCTGTGCTGTCCGCAAGGCCTCGGATGCCACTAACCCTGTGCAACCCCAGTCTGCGCCATGTGGTGGTAGGCCCGTGCCGTACTCAAGGCCTCGGATGCCACTAACCCTGTGCAACCCCAGTCTGCGCCACGTGGTGGTAGGCCCGTGCCGTACTCAAGGCCTCGAATGCCACTAACCCTGTGCGCAACAACTCATGGGCCCTATATGAGTGAGAACCGTGGAGCGTCCGTCATCCAGTCACCACCGGAAGAGGGGAATGTGACGTCGTCGGCCCCTTATGTTGGCAGAGTCACATGGCCTGTGACGCCTGTGCCGGATGGGTGTGGTGTGTGTGAAAACCTGCCCTCAGGGAGTGCCTGTGACATGCTGACAACTAGACCAGTGACCTGCACACCACCAGCGAGTACGGCTGCGACGGGTAGCAATGAGGACCCCCCTCGGGTCGTTAGCGGAGTGGTCTGGCCTGCCGTACGCCGGATCAGTGCAGGGCTTGCAACAATGACTCGTGGGCTCTGGGCGTTGTCCAGTCCATGTCCGGACAAGGAAGTGACTGATGCGTGTGTCCCTGTTGTAGTGTTCACGGGACCCGGTACACAAAATGCAATGTCGCACCCTCTGACTGGCATCCCACAGGATGAACATCATTGACGTAAGGGAAGGCACTGTCCCCACATTCATCCACACATCCATACATGAATGATGTAAGACATTACACAGCAGTGCGTCACTGGATGTTTATTTGCACATCCAGTGCAGTCATGCAGCTGGAGCGGTACAGGGCAATGCCGAGCACACTACACAATGTGGGCCCGTGGAGGGCCAGCCAGTGTCCATCCGGGGATGACCTGTACTGCGGAAGAGGAAGGGTACAGTCCGCAGTCTGTCCGCCGTGTCATTGGTCGTCAAACAGGATGTGGCAGTCCATGTCGCTGTCCAAGGTGAGTGCATCGGAGTGTATTGGGGGTCAGTGGTAGGTCTTGAGGCCATGTGCGGCACCAAGCAGAAACAGGCAAGGTGGCGGAAATGAATGCTAGTGCCTCCTTCTGATCTCAATCCCATCCACGTCCTCATCCCCGGATATGTGCTCTGCCCCACCTGTGGGTGTTGCAGTACCAGCTGCGGCACTGTGTGCCACTGACACATCAGGGGCCGGAGGAGGATTGTCGGCCACACTGGGAGGCACTGACACACCAGGGGGCGGAGATGTGGATGGTGTGGGGGCAGCAGCATTCATCATCGCCACGCCTTGTGGCAGCAATGCCATGATGAGGACATGCAGGGCCTGGTAGATGCCAGCTACATTTTGCTGATGTGCAGCGGTGGCTGCCATCCTTTCCGCATCCATCCGCACCTTGTCCTCCATGAGCCTCCACATGTGTGCCAGCTCACGGCTGAGATCGCTGGAGTCACTCTGAGCGGACAGGTATTCTTCCCTCCACGTCATGACTCCAGCGATGTCAGTCAGGGCTCGTTTGAGACCATGGGGCGGACATAGACACCCAAGGATGGTGTCCAGTTTGGTAGCCATGAGGTTGAACCCCACCTGCACCTGCTCGGCCGTCTCCCTCTGGCCCTCCAGCACACAGCGTTGGAAGGCCATTTATTGTTCCTGGGGGACTTGGGAGGGTGCCGGGGTGGGGTCTCATCGATGTAGCTGGGCTGCCCTGCTCCTGGAGGTGAGTGGCGGATGAGGTCAATGATGTCTTGGATGGTTTGGGTGTCGATGCTGGTGCTGTCCTCCTCGTCATCAGTGAAGAGTGGCTGGGACTGCTCTGCAGGAGGTGTTGATGATGCCCCTGCGATGTGAAGGGGAGATGGTGTATTACAATGTGTCCACATGTATGTAGCCGCATGGTACAGGTTGACATTCAGACTGCATGGCATTGTACATTGTGACAGTCTGTGGGTCTGGGCGAGGACCCAGGGTCATTGTGGGTGTGCACTGTGCCCTGCTTGCTTGTGCATGTGTGCCATTGTGGCCATCTCCACCCGTCCCCCCAGTACCTGGTGGTCACTCAACCTGTTGCGGTTGTGTTGTATCCTGTCGAGCAGTGTCCGGTCCCCCGACTCCAGCCACAGTCTCCACACTGATGACTGTCGACACCAGCTCCTCCATGTCATCCAGCTCCAGCTGTTGCGCTGGGCCCCCACCTCCGGTCTGCGTTGCTGCCTTCTAGCTGGCGGTGAGTTTCTCCTTGGTCTTCCGCTTGATGTCATTCCATCGCCTCTTGACCTCATCCATTGTCCGCTTGTGCTCTCCGACGGCATTCACCTTGTCGACGATGTCCCGCCATATTCCATTTTTGGTGCCCAATGACACATTGGAGGTGACGAAGAGTTGTTGATGGTGTTCCATCACCTCCGTGACTATGATCCTGTTCACCTGCGGACTGAACTTGGTCTTCCTCGTCTTCTTGTCCTTGCCCTTCCCTGTCCCCGAGGTCCCAGCCTGGTCGTCCGGGGTGCTTGTGGGGTTGCGCTCGTCCTCTGCACCTGCTCCGGCTGCCTCCATGGTGCTTGGGTGTTGGTCAGTTTGTGTGTGGGTGTTTTTTCTACTTTTATGGTGATTTTTGACGCCTGCCAGGTGTGTGTTGCAGGCCTGGCGCTGCTTGTCGCTGGTTTCCTCATCGCGCTTTGGCCCATCGCGTGTTTTTTGGTGTTGTGGTTTGTGTTTTTATCTCCATCGTGGTGGTTGTATCGGCAGACTATCGCTTGCTACCGCCTTGTTGTAAATTCCACGTTGACACTGGGCTATTTTCCCGCGATAGGCTGCAATATTGAAAGTTGCGTTACGCTACTCTTGCGGTAGTTATTGCACGTTCTTGTGAATATACCCCTGAATCCCTCGGCTGACTGTTGAGGGCCCCGATGTCCAGCTTTGAGCAGGCTAATAAGTCGGGTAATGACTTGACCCAGCTACCCGCATTATCAGGTGGGCGGTAGATCAGAGCTCCATAAAGGGTAAATTGAGGAGAAAGTTCCAGCGCAAAAAACACAGCCTCGCAGGAAGGGATAGGCAAAGCTTGCATTTTACATACATATGCATCTTTAAATACTATTGCTATTCCACTTCCCAGTCTGTCCACTCTATCCCTGCTTACAATAGAATAGTTCGGGAGTAGGGCTGAAATCACATCTGGCGTGGATGCCTCATGTACCCAGATTTCCGTGATAAACACGGCATCCAGGGCGTGATCCTCTAAAAAACTCAAAAGGTGTAATTAATGGCACATTTTTCACCTAATGTCTGCCGCTGAGACTTCGCCATGCTGTGAGATGCCAGAAATAGGACTACTAGGAAGCGGATGCACACTTTTCTCCAGCTGAATGAAAAGCAAGTAGCTGCGTATGGTAGAATCCCTCATCAGATCAATAGATCCTCAACAACCTTCTAAGCAGTGGGGCTGAAGTGCACTTAAGTGCTTAGCAGAGAATGAGATTCTATTAGCCTCAAAATGGGCAGGAGGGACGATGACACAATCACCCAGAAATTTCTTGTGCATCTTCCCCACCCAACCAACCCTTCTTGACGTAAGCACATCATTGAATAACTTGTCCCTGCACAGGCATTGCCATGAATCCAGTGAATAGATTTATGAATTTAGTCCTCAGTAGACTCCACTGAATCGGGTTGTAGAGTAGGCACATCAGCAAGCACGATGACAAAAGGGCAAGTCACAGCTGGGAGGTCATACCTATAAAAGGAGTTGGGAGCCCGACCCAAGTAACTACTAGTGGTTGCAGTATTGCTGGAAGCAAGGGAAGCATCAGCATGGTGCCTCTGCATCTCACATGCTGGTGTTGAACGTGCTGCAGTTGGCTCAACTTCACTGGCGCATTCGCCAAGAACTAGGATCTTGTTTGGTCTCCTAGCCTCCAGTGGGTAAATATCTTGCAGCACACTGGACATAGTATTACCGGAAATTGAACAAGCTGGTATGGTGACCCAGGGTCCTGCCTTTGGAAAAGGTTAGATAATTTCACCTCAATGGACTCCAGGCGATCATACAATCCTTTCAGTTTGGCATCCAAATTGCTTCTACCACCTTGCCCAAGTGGTCCAACTTGCCCTCAATACAATCCATAAAAGGGCCACGGTCACTTACAGGCTCGCCCCCCACAGAGCTCAATTGAGATCTAGTTTTACTTTGTTTCCGGTTGGGACCTCATTTATGTTTGGCGCTTGGGGGCATTGCTGTCTTATAGAGAGCTTTATTTGAAGAAGGGCGCTTTGTGTGGACAAGACTTTATTCACTTGGGCCTGGTCTTGAGTCTGCGGCCCCTGGGTGTTTTTGATCCCATAAACATCCTCTTCTAACAGGCTTTGCAGGGGTGGGGTGAGGTTCTTGTGTGGCATCATCATCGGCACTAGGGGCAAGAGAAAGCCTTCTTTCAAAGTTCAAGATTTCTTTGCTAATTACCCCACTACCTTCTCAATGTAACCGTCAAGAGTACTGGCCTTCCTCTTAGCCGATGCCCCTCCGTTTTAATTTCTGATTTTTGCTTAGACATCCTTCCAGGCCTCCTCCATGGCACAGAATTGCACGTCACTGAACAAGTTTGTCAGCAAACCCCCACACTGTGATGATAAGGCTGGGGACAGGCAGAGACAAAATGTCCACAATACCTTAATCCTAGGATAAGAGGGGGGGCCCAGTCCAGTCTCGTCCAGTCATGGACGGGCGCAGATGGGCCAGCCCTTGGCCCCGGCTTTGCCCTAGCGTGGCCCATGCTTGTCCCACTCAGCAGGGGCACTGAAAGAGCTATGTAGGATGGAAAACAGGGATCAGGTGTGGCATGCTGAGGGGCTCCTCCTCTGCCCCGATGTCAACTGGGACAGGTAGTCCCCGGCTTGTCTCCTGGTACGTCCAGCGCTGCAAAGGCACTGAAAGTGCTATGTAGCGTGGAAAACAGGGATCCGGTGAGGTGTGTTGCGGGGCTTCTCCTCTGCCCCGATGTCAACTGGGACAGGTAGTCCCCTGCTTGTCACCGGGCACATGAGTTTATTAGCTGCCTCTGACCGTTTCTTTTTCGTTTCATGTTTCTTTGCCCACTTGCTTTATCATTTCTCAAAATCACTCCATCAAATATCTTCCTATGGTAAAATACAAGGAAATTTAAATAGTTTTTAAAACTTGAAAAAAATATAATAATATGTTTATATTAAATATTAATGTAAATATTTTGAATTAAATTAACTTTAGTTCTCACTAATTCAGATATGTTGAATCGCATTCCTGAAGAGCGCATTGTTTAAATTGTGCCCGAAAACGTTTCCACAATGAAACTCTTTTTGAAATATTTTCATCATGTTTTGAGGCCAATTCAGTTAATTTCTCATGTGTGGTTTCTGCATGTCTAACAATCTCTTTACACAAATATATTAACTCTTTCTCTTGGTATTGATTCACATGTTCAAGATCTAAACATCTTTGGATTGTTTCTTCTCATTCAATTTTTCATCTCAGGACTTTTAATGGCCTTTCCTTTTCTGTCTCTTGTGTAGTAGGGACCTGATTTTCTGTAGTTCTTGCCTTTTTATTCTATGCAAATTCTTCAAACCATGGAGGAAAAATTCCATCTTCAAATAGATTTGTTTCACCTTGAGGTTTTGGTGACCTAAAGACACTCCTTCTCCCTTTCCTCAATGATTGGACTGTTTGCAGTGGTGTCCAGGCAACAATCTGTGAATTCTGAAATGTCAGGATAAACCCAGTTGCAGAAGTCTCTCTAACAGCATCTTGTGCTACCGCATTTTGTACAATATTAATCGGAGTAGTTGTTGTGCAAATCTCTATTGGCTGTGCTGTTATGACCCTAGTAACAGGTGCTGGTACAGTTACAATAGAAGCAGTAACATCTGGAGGTATCACTGTGGGAACAGTCTCAACTCTTGCAGGTACACCATTAGTTATAACAGGTTGTACGACAGGCTGGGTCATGTGTATTGGTCTTTCAATTTGAATTGCATATGGGTCAACAGGGGCTGTAGCCACTGTTGCATTAGATGTTGAAGTACTCTCAGTATTTGTTACAGGGGCCACATAAGGTTGTGGATACGCAGCTAATAATGCATCCAAAATCTCATCTCCTGAATAACTCTCAGTATCGGATTTCTTTCCATCTTTTCCCTGTACTTTATTCTTTTTTGACTTCTTAGATTTTTCAGTAGTAATAGCAGGACAAAATCTAGTTCCCTCAATTATGGCTTTCCTTCATCTCTGTTGTTCCTCATCCCATCGAGAATCTGCACAATTACGCACTGCTAGCCTTGCTTTTGTTTGGTAGTTTCCTTCTTCTTAGCATGTGCTGTTTTCTCCAAAAGTTTTAATGCTTCATACTTTGTAGGTCTAGGAGGTGGCTTTATTTTGTATAATTTTACCCTCAAACGCTCAATGACATTCAAAATAAATGTACAACATGGTGGGCATTTTAGTGAACCCTCATTTTCAGTGATTCGGCACCACTGACAAAGCCATAAACATGTATGAAATCCCAAATTTAGTTGCCATGTAATGTGCTGGTGTACCCTCCTCACCTTCCCAAACCGGAACTGGAACATCACATATCACATTTCTCAATACCCTTAAGAGTTTTAAAACCTTTCATGACTTCAATTTACTTAACAACAACAATGTAATTTCAATCCCCAATGTTTTGATTCTATTGCCGTATATGTCAAGGTCTTTTCCTCCAATCCCCTTTGAGAATGGTTGCTAAAATATTTTTTTAAGAATAGGCAGGGGACCACAGCCTCCTTTTAAAAAATGAAACTTCCAAGTTTAATTTCTTTTCATTTTAAACACATCCTGTTTTCCTTAAGGAAAACAGGCGGTGTTAAAAAAAAGATTGCTTTATTTAAACGCAATTGCAGACATGGTGGTCTGCAGACCCCAGCACGCCACCATCCCTGTGATGGCTGCGATTCCTAATGGATACCAAATTGCGACCCATATGCATGAGGTAGGTCTATTTGTGACTCAATAGGAGTTGCAAATGAAACTCAAAAGAGTTTCCTACATTAGTAACAGCAATTTCCTAATTGAGATTTGCAGGAAATCGCAATTAGGAAATCGCTATTTCTAATCTTATTACATGTAGGCCTTTGGCTTTTAGATGGTCTGTAGCATATATCTGTCATATTTTCATTCAGGAGTCTGGGACTTCCATATACAATCTACTGATAACCTGCAATGGATGCACAATTAATCTGCCCAGCAGAGTAGTCAGTGGATAAACACTACCATCTCATGAATTGCCTAATAGAACTATCTCCACTGGGAGATCTATACTAGTAATCACTTTAAATCATTCATTAAAGGATCTCTTTCCAAATGTTTTAAATATATAGACAAGTCCACCAGTTGTGACTGTGTGTCCCTTCTTCCTCATGGCTCCTCCAACACTTCTAACACCCATCAAGGATTGCGAGAATCTAGTGGGATTGAAATACCAACCGGTGATATTTTTATAGAAATAGCCCTTACACAGAGAGCAAAAGCATGATTTTGCAGCTCCTACACAGACATTATTCCAATCCTCATCCAAAATGCCTTTATCTAAATCTTGTTTTCCATGCCCCTTGATAGATATGTTTCTTGGGATGGATGACATTGTTATTTTGGATATATAATAGGGTAATCCATTTCTTGAGGCCTGTCAGTGCAAACAGTATTACAAGAAGTGTTTCTCTCTGCTAGCCGTCTTTTTCACCATAAAGTAGTTTGCTCAATGTATTAATTGGGACAGACTGCATTCATCTGTTCGGTTAAAGTAAAATGTTTCTTTTCATGTTAACCTGTTTAAGGGCACTCTCTGAGAATAGTTTCCCTAGTTTTAGTGGATTATTGTTTTGCCACTTTTTAAACCCTAAGTAGGCGATTCACAAAATGCATTTTGTAGTATGTTTAATAGTACTACGCTATTCACAAGCCTATGAATGTAAATCTCCACCTTCACTTCTCCTAATTTTGCTATGGGAAGATCCTCACAAATGCAAGTTTACTAATTAGTGTTAATGTGGAGGGACCGGGGGAGCTGTTGATAATAGGGTGTACATACTACAATAGAGGTAGGGTTTAGGGAGGAGTAAGAAGGGGTTAAGGGAGGGTTAGGGTGCGTTTTAAGGGGGGCGTGCACCCACCCACAAAAGAGTAAACACATTACAATTCAGAAACTGCACTTCTAAGGTTACTACAGACAAAAAGGACTCAAAACAGTAGTAAATGTAATCCAGTTCATAGTTGGATTAAGTCTAGTACCATACATGGCCATTCACCGGTAATGCAACACCCTCCCATAGAAAATAATGAAGGCAGGGGCTTAAAATAAAACACAAAGACACTGCTGTTAAGTTAAATTACATCATTAAAATTGTTAAATATAAATGACTTTAATTTATTGTCAATTTTCTAAAAATAAAACATATTTTGTTTCATTTGAACTTATTTTAATAATGATTTTTAATGTAAAACTTTACATAACATTCAGTTTTATTAAAATCTAATTAAATCACATTTAGTTAATTCTATGAACCACTCCTAATAATTATTAATACGTGTTTTTTACAGTAGATGCAAATTTGTTTTTTATTTTAACTTCTGAAAAATAATTTTAATTTATTTAAAATATTGAAAATAATTACATTTGCAATTTAAAAAGTTAATATTGCTAGGACTTTTGTATTCATTTCTAAATTAAAATAAAAATAACAAATTATTTTCATTAATATTTAACATAAAAACATTTTTACTATTTTTCTTTTCAAGTTTATAAGCCCTCTAACTTTTCCCTATACTTCATGATAGGGAGATCACCACAACTGGAGTGGATATCTTCCTATGGTAAAATATAAGGAAATGTAAATAGTTTTTAAAACTTGAAAAAAAAATTAAGAATATTTTGATGTTAAATATTAATGTAAATATATTGAATTAAATGAACTTTAGTAACTTAAAGTTTTAATAACAAAGCAAATCCCACCTAAAATGAAAATAAATATGTTTTTGTTATGAAATAGCAATGAATAAAAGTGATGTATAGGACTAATTAAACGTAGTTTAATCATATTTGAATGAATATGTTACATAAATATTTTAATTTAAAGATGGTTTTTAAAACATTGTAAAAGCATGTTTTATTTTGATATAATCTTTTATTTTTAAATTACATTTATTTATATTTTTACCTATTTTGAATAATGTAATTTAAACAAACATTATTTCCTACCTAAGAGGTTTTCTGGAGAAATGTAAGTCTACACTTTTTAGTAACTTCATACTCAGATTTTGTGATTAGTCCAAAGTAGTAAAGCTACTTAAAACTGTAAGAGTAAACTTGCTATTAGTAAATCTACACATGTGGATTTACCTTTGTGAAAAGGTCCTAAAGTCTGTAATACCAGGGGCCGTTATACACATTATCATTGTTTGCGCCCGGCGCACCTTTCAAAAGGTGTGCTTGGCGCAAACAATGATAATGCGCCCTAGTATGGTGAATGCGCTGCCCCCAGGGCAGCTGCAAACTCGCGCTGCCCTGGGGCAGTGCATTCATGTGAAAACACTGTTGTATTCCTCTTAGGGTGTCCATACACGCGCTTTCCTGTATCATGTCCTTATATAGGCACAATTTGCCCTGCCCTTATATAGGCATGAAATCCCAGTCCTTATTTAGGTATTAAACCGTGCACTCCAAATACAGGCATGGTCTCCGACATCCGTCCACCCTAACGTCACAACGAGTTCTTGAAGAACAGACCCTTAGGCTCCGGGAGTTTCCCTAGCACAGGACTATTGATTTCTTCAAGGACTCATCTATTATGCATGAACCGTTATACCTTAGGGGTTCATTCATGACGTCTTCCGCTGTCCGATTCACGTCAATGCTAACATTCTGAGGTACCTCTCAGGTATAAATATACCTTCCCTAGCCCTTGTAAATCAGAGGAGACCTCGACTTCGGAGGAGCTTGTTTCCCGGCCTGACGCACTGAGAAGACGCTGTCATCCCTGCACGCAGAGAATCCAGCTTCCAGTGATCTGACTTCCCTTGCGGGGTGTTGGAGTTCGAATCTGGCAAGAGATTCCTACCTCTCTCATTCTAAAGGTATGGAGCTGACTAGAACCTAGAGAGACTCTTGGCATACTAGGGATACTAGACTTAACAAACTCTTAGTATACCATAGTAAGGAATACTTCACCTTCTTCATACCTCTCCCTACACCTAGGTTAGGTTAGGTACATTGGGGTAGAACTAGCCTAGAAATGCATCGTATGAGTACTCGCATTTTTAGTCTGTGTTATTTATGTAAATGAATATCTGCTAAAGATAATGCTAGTGCAGCATTATTTATTTCTACTGCTTACGCTGTACATTATTTATCTTGCATACTGTCTTGTGATCGTAACAGCACATTTAACTTACACCAGAAACAAGACTGTTCAATAAATCTTTTATTGAAACGCCCGTCTATTCTTTCTGTGTAACTTTGAGGAAAACTAAGTATGCACGACTGAGCTGAGTGAAATAGTTATCTATTGTTTCTACGACTCTGGGACACGTTCTGATTCTAAAGGGAAACAAAGTTGTCATGTTTTGCGGCTGCCAGAAACTACTCCCTTCTTGTTTGTCAAGGAGTTTCTATTGGCCTCTGAGCTAGCTGGCACAAGTAATTAAGTTTAATATACTCGATAGGGACATACTGACCTTAGTCCTATGTCAAACCTATAGGGGATATTATTCCAATGCGCAGAGCCTATTAGGGAAATAGGAGCTACACTACATGGCGCCCAACATTTGGTAAGGCGGTAATTTAATGCTAGATACTGAGTAACTCAGCCGTGCTTTTTCTCTCAGAGACCCCTACCCATATACTCCAAAAGACGTCTGGAGTGGGCAGGGTTAAGTATCCACCAAGGCTACATAGGGAAGCACCCTATATATTAGCTGTTTGGTTTGCTCAACGTTGAAGGATACAGTGTTCCAAAATATTGTGCACCTTATCTTTGTTTCCTTGAAACCTGTTCTACATTTTTCAAAAATAACAAAATGTCCTTAAACGGGGACGATGCCACCGGAAACGGTGGAGCTGTGGCTGATCCAGCCCAAGCAGCAGTTTTTAACATTACAGGTTTAAATGAAACCGAGGAGGGTGTTATAGACATCCATCCAAACTTAAGAAGAGCCATCACTCTAAAACTTATAAAACATGGCCTACCACCAAGAGGCGGTAGAGCAGTTTTCGTGATAGAGGCACACGAATCCTTTCAGACAGAGGTATTCTATTCATGGGTAATATTTCCTGAATCCAATCCAGTTACAAAAATGTTTCACTTCTACAAAGAAGATGATCCACCAGAGGAATACATTCCTTTCGAGGATATTGAAATTCCATTAACATACCAGGAGCATCAGCTCTGGTTTAAAGGCGCCCTAAAACATCACAAAAACATTACCAGGCTCGGTCCACTAGGTAGACCAGGAGCAACATGGCCGATTCTAGCCGGCTATACACCTCATCCCAACATTGAAGAAATGTCAGACGAGGAACTACTTACTCAACTTACAGAGTTAATAAAAATCTACAGACAATTAGTCCAATATGTCATGCGGACTTTCACAGTCCAACCACCATTGACACTTCCAAATCAAACTCCCCAACAGGGGAATACACTAAAAATTACACCACAGACTCTATACGCAGTCATGGGTAAAATGCCCACAAAACGTGAGCAAATTCCATTCTGGATAGCTCAAAAAATTACTCAAATCGAAGCAGTATTTCCAAATACTAGCCCGTATGAGAAACACAGAATTCTAACTATCAGTTTACCGATGGGGATCACACCACAACTGGAAGACTGCACCACTTGGGGCTCAGTCTTTGCTGCCATCTACACTAAAACACATGGCGTTCCGTCAATTGCGGTAATACCTGATGTCCTGAAACAAATTCAAAATGAATACGGGGCAGAGCCTGCTCTAAATTTAGGTATGAAATTACTGAAAAATTTCGATTAGGTCTCAACAATAATATTATCTAATATTAAAGGGGAGGCAGCAGCAGTGGCGATCCGCCAAAAATTAAGGGAATTCGATGTTACAGAACATCAGACAGAGCTACCCAGAATAATAGAACAATCTTATGCAGAATTAGGCAGAGATAGTTTGGGTGGAAGACCAGTGAAGCCGAAACTATCTGAAAGTCCTGAGAAGGACTCTATAAAACAAACTCCTACATCTTCTAAAAAGAAGTGGGAGACTAATAAACAAAATTCAAACGAGAAACGTTCTCAATCCCGAGGTAGGTCTCCTCAAAAGGAGCCCTCTGAAAGGAGGTATAACCTCAGGAATAGGGATAATTTGAGAAAGCCTGACAGGTATCAAGATACTGATACACATTCCTCTCGTCCCTTTCAGATCTCGTCACAGACTTCGGAAAGAAGAGGACGATCAGAACATAGAGAAGAACGCGTGAAATTGAAAGACGACAAACACGTTCCGAAAAATAAAGCAAAACCTCAATTCTCCAAAAAGAAGGTAGCAGGTCTGCAGATCAGACATGCCGAGAATACTGAGAACACAACTCAAGAATGGAGAATGGGCTCAGACAATGCTGGACAGTGCAGCAGAAGTCACAATAGCTTGCCAGAACCTGAAGGAACTTCTGGAGATAGTGGACTTGAATGAGTACATTACAGTTGAGACTGTAGACACCAGGGTTAGTACTCCACAAAAGTTATATGAAATAACACTCCGGATGGAGGGAGACATACCTAGACAGGTGAAAGCACTTTTTTGGGAAAGACTATCAAGGGGCTATGACATACTTCTAGCAGAAAAAGACTGACCACCACAATTTGTCAGGGAGTGCCCACACGGTGAGGACATTATTATCCCTGCCTTCTCCAACCATATTCCAATTCACCTAAAATATACATATGCCAGGAAATGGGCAGAAGCCCAGGCTCCAGCATTATATAAAAATCATGTAGGATGGGATGAGGACTCACCTCACCATAAAATACATCTGAAACATGAACCAACTGCACAAAGGCAGTATCCAATAAAGCAAGAAGCTAAAAAACAGGTCAGGGAGATCTTAGATCAACTTGAATACCAAGGGGTGATTGAAACATGCACCTCCTCAATGAACAATCCTTTGTTTCCTGTCTCCAAACCAGACAATACATATCGTCTAGTTTTGGATTACAGACACCTAAACACTTGTTCTAAAACATTTGCAGTGCAAAATGCACATTGCACAGCATTAATGAATAACATTGTGCGTAAAAAATACAAAAACAACATTAGACATCTCAAATGGTTTCTTTTGTCAAAACATAGCACCTGAAAGCAGGTACTTAACAGCATTCTCCATAATGGGGACCCAGTGTCACTTTTGTCGACTCCCACAAGGGTTCAAGAACAGCCCAGGTTTATTCTCAGCGAGGGTAACGGAGTTACTACAAATTTATGACAATGAGGCATTGTCCTATGTCGATGACATCTATCTGACAGACGATGACCTGGACAAACACTTGAACAGGGTGAGCACCATTATACTGGGCTTCGCCTCTAAGGGCTACAAGTTCAACTTTAAAAAGTCCCGAATTGCCCATCTCAATGTCCTATTTCTAGGATATGAGCTTTCAAGTGAAGGCAAGAGCTTGGCAGCTAACTTTCTAGAGAAATGTGCACTGCTCCAACCTCCAAAAACGCAAAAAAACTTACAATCCATCCTGGGTTTCCTAAATTTTGGAAGAACATACATACTAAACTACGCAGAAAGGGTTAAACCTCCCTACGCATTAATCAAACCTGATTTTTCAATCAAAAATTGGACAAATGAACACACAGAAATCTTGCGTTCACTCCAGGCTAACATGTTAGCAACAGATCACTTACAAACACGCGTAAGTCAACACAATTTGGTGATCCGAATAATTTCGGGTCAATGCGGATTCACATACTTAACCTTCAATGAGGGTGAGAAAATACCAATCGCATACAAATCTCATTTGTATACACAAGCAGAAATGCGCTTCACTTCAACTGAAAAAATTCTGACAGCAGTTCAAACCGCTGTAGCAAAAGAAAGAGCCTTAGCCCAAGGGAAACGCATTATTGTCGTAACCCCGGTACCAGCTTTAGAAGCAGTCACAAAAGCAAGCATTCCAAATGCAAAAGCATTACATCCAAGATGGATACAATGGGTTAATTCTCTTGCTGCAACAGATGTTGAATATGTTTTTGATCCCGATTTAAAATCACAAGCATTCCTGCAATATGAACAAGAATGTCCTCTGCCCACTGAGATTCTGCCTCTCGATCAGTACGAATTAATAATTTACACTGACGGATCCGCACAGCCCGCAACAGGGAGTAAGCAAGCTTACAGTGCAGCGTGTGCAATCGTTAAAGTTCGCATGCGAGATGGCATCTTCAGACCTATGGTCACAAAAACTCAATCTCTAGGAGATTGTACAGCTCAGCGAGCTGAACTACAAGCATTCAAACTGGCACTTGAAAGTACAGATCGAGAATTCCCCACACTAATAGTGTGCGATTCCTTTTACTGTGTTCAGTCGTATAATGACTATATACAAAACTGGCTTGAAAATGGTTTCAAAGATGCGAAAGGTGGCACAATAAAGAACAAAATGCTTTGAGAACAAGTAGTTCAGTTGAAAAACGAACTACCAAAGGCTCACGTGATTCACACACTGAGTCATCAACGTGATGGCGTTCACGCTGCAGGGAATTCATTGGCTGACGAAGCCGCAAAGGGGGCTGTTCAGACGGCTTCCGTAGCTGCGATCACTCGTTCAAAAACAAAAATAGACGGTGAGATAATGTTGGCTGTCAATGCTTCAAGCAAGGGCAGCAGTGCAGCGTTACCAAAAAAAATTCCACTCAAGTACTCTTATGTAATTGATGCGAACAACGTTCCTTTTGCTCGAATCCCTGGAGTGGGGGATAGGGTAATTCCAAACACGGAACGTAGAGCAGCCTTGATTTATGAAACACATTTGGGGGAGGGTCTGTCACATCAAGAGATCTCTAAAACAATTTTGACGTTAAAAGAGATGTACTGGTGGCCTGGAATGAATACAGAAATTCACATATTCATCAACAACTGTTTAGACTGTAAATTACAGTGAGAGCCACCTGACACCATGCTGCGAATGCGGCAACCCAGTACAGACACCATTGTTAGACAGCATTAGACTATCTACGCTCCTGCGTCCCACTGGATAAGTGCATTCCCACAAATACTGAATCAAGGTTCCTATGGATATGGCCTCAGCGCTCGGCTGACGCTCGAACTGTTATAAAAGATTTGCGAGTCTTTATCGGCACATACGCAATAGGCACACTACATTCTGACCAGGGCCCTGCGTTTAGCTCTCGGGCTTACAAAGAAGCCATGGCCAGTCTGGGCGTTGCATTGCGGTACTCCTCTCCATTCCATCCTGAGGGAAATTCGGTTGTGGAAAGGAAAAACCGGGACATAAAGCAGTCTATAACAGCTAGGGTATTAGGTTTGGGTGATGGGTGGGTCAAACATCTTTATGGGGTCCAGCGCTCATTGAACAACCTGCCAAGAAGTTCTCTAGGGGAGGGTCACTCCATATGAGGTCCTATTTGGGACAAGAATGTCGGTACCATATCTCGATCACGTAGGCACAGTGGTGGAAAATAAAACATTTGATATCAAAGATCGTTTGGCTGTTTTACAGGAACTGAATGAGTTAAGAACGAAACAAAGCAACGTATTCCTGCAGCCAACCACCACTGGGGAAAAACCGGCGGTCCCAGCAAGGCCTGTCTGGATTCCAAAAGTTGGGGATCTAGTCAGAGAAAAAATTGCGGACAAGAAGGAATTTGGACCTTCTTACAGACAACCAGTACCTGTCCTAGCAGTTCAAGGAACAAGACCGGTACTTCTGCCGCCCCTTGCTGGAAGAAAGGAGAAAAGATTTGTGTCCATCGACCTCATCAAACCACAGTATGTGGCCAATACTAAATAGTAGGCCTCGTGGACTCCGACCTAGTAGCAGACGCACTCCTCTCGCTACTATCCAAGAGGTTCAGACTGAAAGACTGATAACCATCGAGAATTCAGCTGTAACAGATGAAGGACTAGGCAACAATGCAATGGAACTCATCCCTCTTGAAAATCAAGTAACAGTTCGTCCAAATACACCTGTCTACACCAATGTAGCAAGTGATCAACTGGTTCCAGCGATTTCTACAAATCCTGGTGCAATTCCAACAATTGACAGAACTGCTTCTGGCTATTTCATTAACTTTGATACGTTCTCAGAAGATCCGAGTGAACCTGAAACGACGCCAGCATCATTTACATTCAAGCAGCAAGTACAAGACTTTCTTCACTTTCTGAAAAAGACTTATTTGGTTTCTCCATGGATTGAACTCTGGATTACATCTGGACTATTTGTTTTCCTGCTCTGGCTAGCTTTGGTTACAACTGTGAGCGTGCTTATAAGTGGCAGATACATCCATGTGAACACTGAAGGAAAAGACGTTAACGTACTTTTGAAACCTCATAAATCTTCCCATCGTGAAGCAAGAGACTTGTCATCAGTGAACATCACAGCCGTTCCTGTACAGGATGGTATAGTGTGGGACAAAACAGATTTTGATATATTCTGCTCGACGGAACAATTGAACATTCCACATTTATTTAAAATTTCACTAAGTGATCTAATTTCGTCCAGTACCTATTCTGATGATTGGGACTTTGAGACTGTTAACGACATAATGTTTGACCTAGAAAAATCTGCTGCATTTTCTAAAAATGAATATTTAGAGGGTTCATCAGACTATGAACAGCTGTATTGCTATAACCACTATGGTCATCATTATTTGCATAAATCTGCATACCCTAGAAATGTGTTTATGTTTAACCAATGGGAGCATTGTCCTACACCACCACAAGGTAGTTCAAAAACATGTGCTAACAAGTTTCCATATTTTTCAGGTTACAATACATCTGATCCAGAAACGTTTTACTATAAAAATGTAAACAAAACAGGTCTGAAAATTATGTTAACTAATACGAAACAGATTTACTCTGCAGTATTTATTGCCCAGCTGTCTAGACAGGGTTTCGACTTATGGAAAGACACAATAGACACAAAAACTGTGTGGGGTACTAAAGATTGGCAAGTGCAGGGACTAGAAGCTTTATTTCAGAGCCTGTATCATCCCTGAACAAATAATGTTTTTGAATAAAACTGTCCAACAAACATCTTGTCTTGGACTAGCCAAGATCAAAGAGATGAAAACACCTTCTGTACCAACACCTGCAAGTGATAACAAAACACAGGCAGCAGCGGTGACAGTTGACAATACACTACAACTCAACAGATCTAATCCTGATTGGAGAAAATGGTTGATCTGGCCCACAGACACGAACAACTGTCAGGAAAGATTCCTGAATAAAACTCAGGGCTTTACTATTTCATAGGCCAGACCCAAGATACGTCCAAAGACAGCATCCGGGGGTAGTAAAAACATACAGTGTAGGTAAATTATGCCTTGATTGGCTTCAGAAATCTACACTGCAGGAGGTGAAACAACACTTATCCTTACTTAAAGACGACGCAGACCTTAGGGAATTCTTGCTTGGACCAAGAAAACCGCGTCAAAAACATTTCATATATGCCGGCATTTATGCTGCCTATAATGAAGCATGGAAAGTATCACAGATGGAGGCCGCAGAACGAATACGTGAACTTGATCGTATTAATTTAGAGAAAACCCTCTCTGTGGTCGACAATGGGTTAACAACTTTGTCCTCCAGAATATATTCATTGGATGGCATTGTATCCTCTGCTATCGACATACTAGAAAAAGAATTGGCGATGTTACAACAAGGCCAATCTCAGATACGTTCTATTGTGTTATTAAGCTGGACGCTGCAATCTTTGCGTGCGGGCTATGTGCCTTGGCGTTTCATCAACACGTCGGCTCTGTTTGCAGACTACAATCTAACTGATAAACAGATCGAACTAGCACAAAGAGGAGCAAAGTATACAGTGCTGAGCATTGAAAAACTGGAAAAATTACCATTCACAGTGGCAGAAAAACCAGCTACAGAATGGCTCATTCATGGCAAAATAACATTACCTGTGACTACTTTTCAGTTTCAGTATTGCCTCAGACAAATGCAAGCAGGCAAATATGAAAGGTTGGGTAAGGAATACATTAAGACATCTTGGGATTTACCGTATACATATAGATGTTGGAGTGGGGATCGTGAAGTGTTTTTGAGCGGTACAAACTGTAAACGTGCACTGAGCGGTTCACTTATATGTCAGGACATTTCTTTACACGGGGCTTGTAATGGTTCTGTGGCAAATTTGTCTTGCCATCAGCAGGGTACACCAGCTGCTGTGATTAATCCAACGTTTGGACAACTTTCTAATGGGAGTTACCTCATGTTGAATGATCAGAGTTGCTGCGGCATGTTGCCAGGCATCCCATATCTAGTAACGGTCAACTCCAGGGTCACTTGCTGTATGCAAGTATTGTTTGCCCCAATAGACACAGTCAGGGAGTCGCCTCTATGGCCTTCGCTGAACGTCTCTTTTATAAGATTTGATACTTTGAGCAGAATGAAAGCCATGCTTTTACAGCAAACAGTGCCTTTGACCTCGGCCAAAGAAACCTATGATCTACAAGTAGCAAGGACTTCGGCTGAGATACAGACTTTAATACGTACAAACTGCCCTATACATTTCGTGGAAATGATAGGATGTAGCTTTAACATGTCTGATACAACCGGAATTGTACATGTATTTAAGAGCATCTGCTCCGGTCTGTTAGCACCCTTCCAGGCAATACACGGAATCATCCCGAACTTTGCACATTTGGTGTTTGGTGGCATACCATTAATTCTAGCACTTGTTGCCGGAATTCTATTTCTCTTCCTGCTATTACGCTATGGCCAGCCTATTCACAGACATCACTCCGAGTGAAATGGAGAAAGCTCTCCTTGAACGAAAGTGCTGTGAGCGAATAGTACAGCTTTTGGGCATGACTCGTCTACGGGACCTGAATACCACGTGGTTCCTGTCATTTAGACCAATCTGGCAAGATTGCATCTTACCTGTTCTACGATGCCTGCTATGCGGTGAAGAATGCGTGTTGGACACCTGTCTAACATCTCCATCAGCAACGCCAACGGATGTCGATACTCTGCTGGTCCCGATAACGGCCCATGCTCTGTGCTGTCCCCAGAGGCTAACAATCCTGATGTCAGCATTCATTGAGATCTCACAGACGCTTCCGGCTGCTGCTGAGGTACGAGAAAGATCTACAGGCACACAGGTAACAACGGACGCGAACATTGCTGCGGCAGCCTCTGCTGAAAGCGATGCTTCACATCTCTGTGCAATTAATTTACTACACGAGGTGTTCCAACTGACACCAACTTCAGTGGACGATGTTTTGTCTACAGAAATAGATGATCTCATGTTTACACCAGACCCGTAAACTAACTCTGATTCAGCATACAGTGTTCCAGAGATGCAGTAACAATTTGGCCTTCATATTTCAAAAACTTGCAACTCTTCCAAAATTGAACTTTTTCCCATTTTTCGAACTAAAATGGCACTTCAATCTGCTTAAAGTAGAACTAGCCTTATAGTACAGACTTCGCGGTACTTCCACAGACACTTAGTCATCTTGTGTGTCTAAAACAGTTCATTAATTTTCATGACATGAAATGACTTTGATTTTGAAAACCTTATCGATCATTTTCTGTCACATGTAAATATTACTGCTTATTTCATTCAAATTGCATTTAATTTCGAACTTTATGCCTGAAATGAAAAGCATTGCTTAATATGTACAGTACCTTTTGCATTTTACTATGTTTTTTAATGCTTTTAAGAAATATTTTTTAATATGCGGTACTCCATTTAATCTTTAGCATTTTAAATGTTTAGCATTTTAGTATTATCGTACACACGAAAGTGGAGTGGGTGTTGTATTCCTCTTAGGGTGTCCATACACGGGCTTTCCTGTATCATGTCCTTATATAGGCACAATTCGCCCTGCCCTTATATAGGCATGAAATCCCAGTCCTTATTTAGGCATTAAACCGTGCACTCCAAATACAGGCATGGTCTCCGACATCCGTCCACCCTAACGTCACAACGAGTTCTTGAAGAACAGACCCTTAGGCTCTGGGAGTTTCCCTAGCACAGGACTATTGATTTCTTCAAGGACTCATCTATTATACATGAACCGTTATACCTTAGGGGTTCATTAATGACGTCTTCCGCTGTCCGATTCACGTCAATGCTAACATTCTGAGGTACCTCTCAGGTATAAATATACCTTCCCTATCCCTTGTAAATCAGAGGAGACCTCGACTTCAGAGGAGCCCGTTTCCCGGCCTGACGCACTGAGAAGACGCTGTCATCCCTGCACGCTGAGAATCCAGCTTCCAGTGATCTGACTTCCCTTGCGGGTGTTGGAGTTCGAATCTGGCAAGAGATTCCTACCTCTCTCATTCTAAAGGTATGGAGCTGACTAGAACCTAGAGGGACTCTTGGCATACTAGGGATACTAGACTTAACATACTCTTAGTATACCATAGTAAGGAATACTTCACCTACTTCATACCTCTCCCTACACCTAGGTTAGGTTAGGTACATTGGGGTAGAACTAGCCTAGAAACGCATCGTATGAGTACTCGCATTTTTAGTCTGTGTTATTTATGTAAATGAATATCTGCTAAAGATAATGCTAGCGCAGTATTATTTATTTCTACTGCTTACGCTGTACATTATTTATCTTGCATACTGTCTTGTGATCGTAACAGCACATTTAACTTACACCAGAAACAAGACTGTTCAATAAATCTTTTATTGAAACGCCCGTCTATTCTTTCTGTGTAACTTTGAGGAAAACTAAGTATGCACGACTGAGCTGAGTGAAATAGTTATCTATTGTTTCTACGACTCTGGGACACGTTCTGATTCTAAAGGGAAACAAAGTTGTCATGTTTTGCGGCTGCCAGAAACTACTCCCTTCTTGTTTGTCAAGGAGTTTCTAGTGGCCTCTGAGCTAGCTGGCACAAGTAATTAAGTTTAATATACTCGATAGGGACATACTGACCTTAGTCCTATGTCAAACCTATAGGGGATATTATTCCAATGCGCAGAGCCTATTAGGGAAATAGGAGCTACACTACAACACGGAGAAGCAGCTCCATGTTTTCACAGTGCAGGCGGCACCCGCCTGCACTTTCAAAGGGGTTTAGAGATCCCCTTGCAGGCGGGTGCAGTCAGCAACTGCACCCGCCTGCAAGGCGATGTCTGGGGGGACCAGGGGACCCTCATCACCCCTTCAGAGAGCTGCTCTCAGGAGGGGCACTGACAGTGAGCCACCTTTTAAATGGCGCACTGTCAGTGCGGCTCCTGCGGGCTTCTTTGACTCTGCGCCCCTGTCTGTAATATGGCGCGGGCGCAGAGTCTAAGGATTCCCCTCATTTTCATAGGGCACGCCCCTACGCAAATGAGGGAACACTCTCTGAAGGTAGCGCTGGCGCATTAAGTGCGCCAGCGCTATCTGTATTATAGAAGGGGACGCACAATTCTGCGCCCCCTTCTATAATACCAAAATGCCCCAGGGGCGCGCAAAGCGGGCGCAAACGCCCGTTGTGCCCCCGGGGCACCTTCTGTAATATGGCCCCAGGTCGGAATATTTTCTATTTATCACTGATGGTAGACTTGGTGGGTAAGTTGACAACTTTTTTTTCTTAGTAAAATCATCCCAATTTGGCTACAGGACCACCAATGAGAGAAGTATATACTCTTTTATTTCAAGCTAGCCACAACAATATGTTGAGTGGTATTGCAAGCCTAAATTGTTCCAACGTGACCCACAGTTTAGTGGATTTTGTATTGTAACAGCTGGTCCTAGTTGTTCTGCATTCCGTGTTGGAGAAACACAGCCTCCCCTCTACTGGGCACTTGTACATGGTATATCTGAAAACTCTTGATGTTTGTCCTGCGCATAAAAAATGTTCTGTATTTGTTGGAGGATTGTATTAAGGATTATGACAGGTAACATCTGAAAAACATATAAAAAAGTGCAGGAAATGTCACCTTTATGCTCACTATACTATCCAACCATAAGATCTCCAACAGGCCGCATCTGGAAAGATCCTTATACAAAATGTCCAGCTGGGGAAGTATGTTATATTTGGAGAGCTGGGATATTGGAGTGGTGAGATACGTTTCCTAGGTATTTCAATGAAAGTGTGACAGAATTCAGTTCTGAATACTCCAACAATATTCTGCAAATATTATTGGGGTCCAAATCTGCAAACCCCTCGTATCTGGAATAATTCATTTTAAAGCCAAATACTGCTGTAAAATCCTTTAATTCTTCAATCAGGGCAAAGAGTTTTTAAAGATTTGCTACGAAACAGACCATAAAGACTGCAAAAAGCATCAATTTGTAATGTCCTCTAACAGATTTGATTATCATTATAGGGAGGAGATGTGGCCTAAAGCACAGAGCTGCCAAATTTGAAACAGAGGAACCAGGGTTTAGTCAGCTCAGTATCCTGTGATTTTAGACAAATCACTTAGGGCCTTATTATGAGTACAGCGGCCGTGCCATTGGTGGCGAAAAGCGGCTGTCTCTGGCAGCGGTGCCGATGCTTGCACTGCCGTGCAGATTATAACCTGCCTTACCGCCAATCTTTTCATAACGAGGAGCCCGCCATGAAGAGATCGGGGGAAAGGCAGGAATGGGGCCCCAAACAGGGCCCCAGGGTGTTGTAGCCCATGTGGGGTGTGCATGGGGGCACCTGTTGTGTCCCCCTCTTCTTGCACTGTTGTGCGTGCACTGTGTGCCATGCACGACAAGGTGCATGGCACACAGTGCACCGACGTGCAAGAGGCGGTGCCATGGCATAAAGAAGCTGTACATTTAAGGCAAGATCATGTGAAAGTAAAAAAAGAAAATGTTTACTATGCTTACCCAAGCTGAAAACTGATTCAGGGCTTATTTATTTTGGGACAGAGTCACAAAGCTCTTTGCTAAAAGTTATAGACCTGCTCTTGCAGGCTTTGTTTTAGTTTTTAAGTAAATGTCTGACTTTCTAATTGGTGGAAATTGCTGCATGGAGAAATGTAATGCACTTTGAATTAGTCCTCAAAAGATTTATTTTGTTTCTCCACTAGGAAAATATTTTCCGCACATTAGAGCACTGTCACTTGCACTCCCATTAAATATGAGAGACGTTCTCTACATGTTTTCATTATACAAATGCACTTAGGCCTGCCCTTCACAGAGTCCATTTGATTTTGTCTCTTTGGTTTAAAACTATTTGCAAAACCGTACTGAATACCCTTAGTAGGACCCTCAAAGTAATGCATCTAAACCCACTCCTTCCACCCATTTTTGAATTGAAATAATTCCACCATACTGCTCAAATGTCCTCATTTGTGAATGTGTCATGCAGAAAAGAGATTCCGCCAATCCTTAGTGTGCAATTCTGAGCTAGAAATATCCAAGTGCAAAGTGAATATTTTGGGGACCTAACTTCATAATTGGGCATGAGGTGATTTGCTTAAAAAGCATTCTTTTTAAGCGCATAGGTGTTGAGGATGAAACATGCAGGACCTCTGCATTACCTATGCAGTGTGGAGGTTGTGAACGTCTCTGCACATGTGTAAACATCCTTCTGGTGCTTGCATCAGAAGGACTTTCTTTTAAAAAATATATTTTTGGAGTGCAAGCGAAAAGTTCTCTCGTCCTGAGATTATATGTCTTTTTTTTTCTTTGTGTGATGGGCAGCACACAAGGAGCTCACCTCACAGCCACACAATGGGATACCATTTTTATTGGGGGCAGTGTGGGAACTCTAGGTGGTAGAAATGTCATGGATCTGTAACTTTCTCATTCAGAAATATGAGAACAATTTGTGATTTCCTAAAAAGTTTGATAGTTGCAGGCATTCTAATTAAGAAAACATAGTGGGATCCACAGCAGTTTCACCAACTTGGACTCCCATGGGTGTCTAGTTTTCAGAAATGTCTAGGTTTAGTAAGGTTCCCTGGGTGCTGATTGTGCCCAGGCCCAAATATCACTGCCATCCTCACCACTAGAATAGGTACATTTGCAAAACACATTTTTGATGTCTCTATGTTGCATCTTGGGGACTATTCTGTTTTGGGCAATGGTTCCTGCCACACATGTAAGGTACATTTTTATTGGGTGAATTGTGGGATCTCTGGGTGGTATAAATTCTGTGGCTCTGCACAGATTCCGTAATTTTCCCTCACAGAAACATCTTAACCTCAGTGTAAATTTGCAGGGCATTTTGGTTAAGAAACTTAGATGCAAGTCATACCTCTCTAGAGGCCCCCTGGAGTCTAGTTTTTATAAACATCTGTATTTGGTAGGTTTCCCTGGGTAGTGGCCAAGGCCAGGCTTAAATGCAGCAGCCATCCATATTGTCAAAATGGATCAATTTGCAAGGTGAAATCTTGCCACCAGGTTGTCACCAGGTTGTGTTTTGGGGTCTTTCCTGTTGTGGATGATAGGTCTAGCCACAATAGTGGGGTACCATATTTATCACTGTATGCAGAATTCCTGAAATTATTAAATTATGTAATTACACCACTTCTCATGATGACGCACCATTCATGGTAAATATTTACAGCAAATTGCGCCATTTTTGGCGAACGCACAGAAATATCAGAACGCAAGCGCCTGCTGTTCACAGTGCTTTATTTAAATGCATCCTTGGACCAAAAATTGAGGCGAGGACACATTTTGCTCTAAAATAGAGCTTAAAGTGACAAATTTGCATTTTGCAGTTTTTACGAGTAATGTTGTGCAATTTTGCAGAAATTTTGCATAATTAGGCAAAAGCAAATTACAGGATTTCGCACAACCCTACGGAGAACACTAGTAATCCTGGGCATTTCTGAAACCTAGAGACCCAGCGCAATCCAGGGTGCTGGGGCTTGCATGATCCCAGCATATTTTCTTACCCAGAATAGCCTGCAAAGTACGTGTTAACAAAGGCTATGTTACCTATAGTTATGTGACAAAACACAAGAGCACTTCTAGCCTATTGGCAAAGACTTACTACCTGAAATTCCCACTCTTTTCTGAAACACTTCCTCCCATGTGTGCATGGACCTAGCACATGTCATTAAAACAGACCAAAATGATTTTATTCAGCTTCTGTTGTGGGTGAAAGGCCGAGGCACACAAGTGGGGTAACCATTTTTCTCGCAAAAATTATGGAAATGCTGCGTGGTAGGGATTGTATAGGTCCCTGCAGATTCCAGAACTTTCTCTCACTGAAATATCAGGAAATGCATACTTTTTGACAAACTTTGAAGCTTGCAGGACATTCTGGGTACAAAAACATAGTGGGATCCATACAAGTCACACCACCAATGACTCCCCAGAGTGTCTAGTTTTCAGAAATGTCTGAGTTTGGTAAGTATCCCTGGGTGGCAGCCGAGCCAAGTCCCAAATACCTCAGCTACATACATTTCAAGAATGGGTGAATTTGCAACACAAAATGTTGATATCTCCATATAGAATTTTAAGGTATTTCCTGTGGTGAGTTATAGGCCCAGCCACAAGAGTGGGACACCATTTTTATGGGGAGAAATACAAAACTGCTAGGTGATATGAATTTTATGGATCCCCAGAGATTCCATTGCATTCCCTCACACAAATGAGAGGAAAATGCATTCTGGTGAAGAAACCATGGTGGGATCTATGCACACCACACCACCCTGGACTCTCCTGGGTGTCTGGTTTTCAGAAATGTCTGAGTTTTGTAGGTTTCCCTGAGTGACGGTAAAGTTTGGGTCAAACTACTGCGCTACCCATAGTGCTACAATGTGGCATTTTTCAAGCCAAAATCTCATTGTTCTTGTTGCTTTTTTCAGCCTGCCCTGTGACAGGCAATGGGCCCAGCCACACAGTGGGACACAATTTTTATTGGGGGCAGTATGGGAACTGTAAGTGGTAGAAATGTTATGGATCTGGAACTTTCTTATACAGAAATAGGAGAACAACTTGTGATTTTCACCAAAGTGTGATATTTGCAGGCATTCTAATTAAGAAAACATAGTGGGCTCCCATGGGTATCTACTTTTCATAAATTTCTGAGTTTGGAAGGTTTCCCTTGGTGCTGGCTGTTCCCAGGCCCAAATCTCACTGCTATCCACATTGCCACAATAGGTACATTTGCAAAACAAAATGTTGATGCCTCTATGTTGCATTTTGGGGGCTATTCTGTCCTGGGCAATGGGTCCAGCAACCCATCTAAGGTACCATTTTCATTGGGTGAATTGTGGGATCTCTGGGTGACATACATTTTGTTGATCTCCACAGATTCCTTTACTTTCCCTCACAGAAATATGAGGAAAATGCCTCATCTTAGCCTCAGTGTAAATTTGCAGGGCATTTTGGTTAAGAAAACCTAGATGCAAGTCACACCACTCTAGACTGCCCTTGGTGTCTAGTTTTTATAAATATCGGAATTTGGTACGTTTCCCTGGGTGGCAGCCAAGCCAGGGCCCAAATGCAGCCGTCACCCATATTGCCAAAATGGATCAATGTGCAAGGTGAAATCTTGCCACAAGGTTGTGTTTTCTGGGCCTTTCCTGTTGTGGGTGAACGGTCCAGCCACAATAGTGGGGTGCCGGTTTTACTTGGAGAAGTGCAGGAATACAGAATAGCAAAATATTTGTTATTATCAATTTAAATTCTTTCCATATTTGGCTTCCTAATGTAAGCCATGGTGCAAGAAAGAATACATTTTAGAAAATGCTATTTGAATCACATAATAGTCTGTGTATCCTCAAATTCAGAGCTGTACAAATAAGCACTATTTATAAACTCAGTAGTATGGGCCGAGTTTAAAAATGCGTAGGCTTCATTTATACCTACTTTTCATTCAGTAAACTTTCCTATGTGAATTAATGCATTGTTGGTACAAAGTGAAAAATCATTATAAGCTGCAGCTCAGTTGTTGGCTCTAGATACTGTGGGGCCGATTCCGATCTCGGTCGGAGGCGCACCCAATACCATTCGGTCGGGAAAAAAGCCATGCGAAAGCCAGTTTCCCGACCGATCCGTACAGCACACCGAACGAGCAAGTACGATGCGCACAACAGCAAAAATTCCGGCCGAGCCGTACTCACCCAAACCAGGTCCTGTTCTCCGACCGAGGCGAATCCGGAAACGCCGAATCGAGTCGCACGGAAGGGAAAATGCAGCCCCGTCCGGCCGGACAAGTACGATGCGCTTTCCGTACGCGCCGAACCCGTCGCTACGCACGGCACGTCAAAGCATCCGGGAGAGGCGCACATAAGCTCCGAATCGCGCCACAACACGATCCACGGCTACGAGACGAACACAGCACAGACGAGGACGACGCGGAGCGGCGAGGGACGAGCGAAGCGACGAGGACGAAGCCAAGCGGCGAGGACGACGCGAAGCAACGAGAAGGACGAACGACACGAACCAACCATGAATCCCTTCGTCCCGATCATACCAATATTCTACATCTACTACCGGAACAGGCACGGACGCGTACGGCGCAGAAGGTAAGTCAGACACCAACCACAAAACACATACAACACGTACACGACACATCACACACATACACTGGGAATCTGAATATACTTGCAACAGCAGCACCATAGGGGCGGGATGCCCATCACTACTACCACCCTCACCCACGGGGGGCAGGATGCCTACCACTACTACCACCCTTAGCCAGGGGGGCAGGATGCCCACCACTACTACCACCCTTAGCCAGGGGGCAGGATGCCCACCACTACTACCACCCTCACCCACGGGGGGCAGGATGCCCACCACTACTACCACCCTCACCCAGGGGGGCAGGATGCCTACCACTACTACCACCCTCACCCAGGGGGGCTGGATGCCTACCACTACTACCACCCCCACTCATAGGATGGACAATGCATGACACAACAAGCACACCACAACCTAGGGAATGCAAGATTAAGACATCCCCCCACCACCATGACAAGCGTGTGTAGGCTGTGTCAAATGCCTACAACACCGAACATGACTTTCAACATACAATGTGACCCCCTAGCACATGTGCCACACATATATGTGTGTGGCACCCACAATGCTAAGCAGCCCATGACCATTGTGGCAATGGGGCCTAAACCCCCATCATCACAGTGACCAAAAGGTAAGTGTGGGGTCCATAGCTGAAGCACATTTTGACCATTGTGGCAATGGGGTCTAAACCCCCATCATCACAGTGACCAAAAGGCAAGTGTGGGGTCCATAGCTGAAGCACATTTTGACCATTGTGGCAATGGGGTCTACACCCTCATCATCACAGTGACCAAAAGGTAATTGTTGACAAAGAAAGAGCTGCAACTGCCAAACTGCATGGATCATTCCTGCTCACAGAACCAAAAACTCATCTGTGGCAAAGTAGTGTATGTGTCCCATTGCAACATAAATTGGGGAGCCAAATACTGCAGTGCAAATGTAACATTCCTTTGGCC